>CAJVGC010000582.1:51239847-51435587 GCA_910822075.1 Senecio squalidus | reverse complement strand
AAGTTTCACGCATCACGCTGATTATATAAAAATCAACACCGGGGAGAAGCTAGCAAAAACAACAAATAAAATCGGGAAAAGAAATAAAACATAATGTTAAAATAACGCAAAACAAACCCGCTACTTCAAATGCATATAGCAAACCCAATTTCTATCTCCTAAAAAAAACTAATGCAAGTCTAATTGCTCATGAAGACTTATGAAAACCTCGATCAAGTTTATATTATGTTGCCGAGAAAAGAAGAACATTATTTTCTTTCCATAAAAACATCTAAAGCTGAAGTTGCGTGAAATTTACTTCTTTTCTCTAGAGAAAGATTTTGGGGCAAAAACTATGGTGTTGATGAAGTTATCTATCTTCTGCATTTGGACACCCCACCACACAAACATCAGTTGCCATACAGATTAGATGTGTCATATCGAACGAGTGAATGATCAAGTGATCCCTTGACATGATATTCACTAAAAAGACATAATAAGGAATGAAATTATGCAGATCAAGGCTTTTTAAGTCCACATCTACTCTTGTGTGGAAACGATTAAGAGATGCACACCACATAAACATATTTTTGACCTTCGAAGGCATGAGTGTGTTCCAGCTCGTGGGAGGGCTGTTTGATGGTAGAATCTCGCCTTTCAGTCAATTGTCTGATTTGTGTAACACCCAACCGTCAACCATCATTACAATCAGAAAGAGAAATATGTTGGATGGTTTCAATTAACAACTGAAGATCAGACTCTTCTCTACCACATCAAGGACTCCTCCAAGTCCAAGCACACAAGATAATATCACCAACACAAACAAAAAATTAATTTTAGTGACTCAGCGGAAAAGTTTGGTCAAATCATAGGGCGAAGAGTCCCGGGAATGTTTCCTCAAATAACAAAATTGAACCAACCAATAGTCGATCCACAAATTGATTTTAGTTCCAACTCGTATTTAAGCTGAATGAAAAGGAGTCACTGATTGATGTTTGATTGAAGGACCTTACTCGCATTTATAATGCCACCCCCGAGTTGAATACATTTGCTCAAATCATACATTCCATAAATTATCTTCACTTAGAGAGGAAAAAAGTTATATTATAACAATTTTGATGATTCTTTTACAATTTTAAATGCAAAACATGTTATGATATAGCAAAAGCAAACAAACGGTAACAACATTTAATCACCATAATTAACTTTTCTTTCGCCACAAAATAAGCTCAACGCCTTGACATCAACATTTTGCAGGGGACGATAACGAGGAGGTAGTAGAGTGACGACGAGGAGTCCGGAAGTTGGGTCTCCAGTGCTTAATGGTCTTCTGGAATAGCCCTTTTACCCAGATACACTGGTCGCGACTTGAATGACCAGGGCGCTGGGCCACATCTTCTCGGTGACGGGGCCTTTTTCTGGTCTGGTATCGAGTCGTTCATCAATAAACTAAATCATTAAAGTATTTTATAAGGTAACTTGTTATCATACGTCTCGGTTGGTAACGTGCCTCTTGTAGTAGGGGAGACGAAATCCCTGCACGAGTGTACCTGGGGCTTGCCAAATCCTAGGTAAGTATAACTCATTATTTAAACACTCTTTTTACATCTAATCCTTATGAATCTTTTTCGTAAGTGGTGTCATAGTGATAGGCTGCAAGAATTGTGTATATAGTTGGGCATTGTATGGACGATATTAACAATTAATTGTGTATCACTTGTGACCATATAAAAGGTTAGACAAGAATGTCTTCCACTTCTCTTTTAGTTTCTGTATTCACAATAAAGCAGACTCTCTACCAAGCATTTTGTTAGCCCGAGGGCCATAGAGAAAGACATAGATGTTATTAATTTTAATATTTTTGATTTGTTGAGAGATTGTATCCAGAATGTTTTGGCCTTCAACTGCAATTCTGATAGCCCTTTGCTATTAGATAGAAAGTGTGAAAATTATATGAATAAATTGAAAGTACAAGCTATTGTGTTCAATTTACATTTGGATATAAACCCATTCAGCGAGCAGTTTAAAAATACATATCAAGACGCGCCTTAGACTAACAAAGACTCTAGCCTTATTCGGCCTGTGAGCCTCGGGTGCATCTTTCACTACTTTTGTTGGGGGATTAGACATGACTTTACAGTAAAATGTACCTTTTGAAATGATTTTGCTCATTTTATGGAAATAATGATTGAAAAATGTGTTGATATTTATTAGAACCATTTGAGAGGAAAATTAAAAAATAAAAAATAAAAAAGCCATATTCCAAATCATTCAAAAAAAAAAAAATGGGTCAAAAGTTTCGCCTTTAACAAAAATATACCAAGGTATGACAATATAACAAAATAATAATGTTTATATATGATATAAATAATACTTTTATTTCAGATATTATTTGGATAAAATTAAACAAGTTAGTTATTCTTTCCTAGACTTAACCCTAATAACTAACTCAACAAAAATAACTTGTTTATGTTTCGATTCTATATTCTTTTTGAACCATTTAACAATTGCAAGTACTAAAATTTTAAAAACATATGGTATAAACTATAGAAATGATATATGTTTTTATATTGAATCGAATTAGTGAATTTATTACCTCAAGCGTAATAAACATTATTTTCGTATTATTTAGAGAGGTATACTAGTGATAATTTCTATTTCATTATCGTATTACTACCTGTATAAATAATTTGTAGTGGATATGAATATGGATAAATGTATTTGGATGTTGTAAATTTTTTAAAGGATCAGCTATAAATGACAACATGAATAACCTCTTTACCATCCAAAATAAACATCAAAAATTATAATAATGAAAGCAACCTATGCTAATTTTCCTTTTATCTAAAATATAAGTTAATCTAAATATGATGTTAGTGGGCCAGTGACCCATTAAACATAATAATCCATTTTTACAAAATACTCAGTTACTTAATCCATCAGTATTAGGATTATTAGTTATTACAATATATCTAAGCGTAAACCCTTCTGCGCTTTCGTTTTATTTCATTCGTTAACTTCTTCATTACTTAGGGATCGACTTGCTGTAATTAGAACTACAAACGAGTATTTGATGGCAAATTCAGAGAACAGTGCATGTATGGATCACTGGAGGGAGTATTTTACGAGCGCGGGTGTTGATATATTTGAAACCATCACGAGAACCATCATGGTCGCTGCTTCTGATCATCCAAACGAGTTCAAGATTAATAGAGACGAGATTGCTAAGACTTTATTTTCATGTAACTTGATCGATCGACCTGAATATGAGAAAGGCAGGAATAGTAGTTTTGGAGATGATAAGTTTTGTAACGTAGAGCCCAAGAAAAAGGATGATTATCGGTGTAGATCATATAGTTATCCAAAGGCTAAACTTTTGTTTGATGAGATAGAAGAAGAAACAGAAACTGTTGGTGAGGTAATAAGGATTAAAGGAATTGTGGACAACAACGAAGACGCATCTCAATCAGAATTGTATGTCTCGTTAAGGAAACTTCAACTCATGTGCTTACCTGCTAGAATTCTGATAGCTACCAAGATTGAAGAATCCGTTGATGCTCTTCAAAACTACGGATCAAAGGATGTTAGTGAGATGGCAACGATACTAGTAAGACAGTGGAAGGATACGATGAATGGATGGATTGGTGATATAGAAAAGATGGTGGTTATTGAACGCAATGAAGATTCTCTATCGAACAACTACAGTGGCCTAATGTGTCCACCACTGGATTTTGCATTTGTGTACCCACAAATTACTTTACCCGAACTGGAGTTATCTACCTTCTTTAACGGTATTGATGATGATAATAATCTTGGAAACGGAGTGGAATCCAACGAAAACCTGAAAATGCAAACAATGGAAATAGACAAGGTACCTGATCAGGGTCAACAAAAGCGATTGAAAAAGTTAAAGAAACCATCAACGGTTGTGAAATCAAATAAGCCTTCAAATTCAGTAAAATTCTTGGAACGAGCAAAGAACATGAAGAAACAGCAGAAAACACAAGTCGTTAAGGTTCCTGATCTGTGGGTTCGGAAAGGGAAGCGCAGCAGCCGTCTTGTTCACATGGACGATTTGTTAACGCAGTGGGGTCGTAAAGGGAAGCGCAACAGCCGTTATGGTCACATAACGTGTCCAACATTTTTAGCAATTAAGTGATGTCATGTTTGTACGACTAATTTTGCAGTGAGACTTGTTGTAAATGTAGTGATACAGAATGTGTTTAAGATCCAATTAACGATCTAGCACAATGTTAATACCTAGTTAACCTCCAACCATGTTGTAGAACCTTGCCTATGTTTATTGATTGTACATTGTTTAAAAAGTCATGTTAATTGTTAAGTAGTCGATCGCAAGTAATAGTAGGAAATTAAATACGCTAATAATAATATGGACACGATATTTTACATGGAAACGACACCAAATTAGGATAATACACAAATGTTCTCTCTAGTATAAAAATATATATACAATAACAAAAAGGGATCCCTTCAATTTTAAACATCAAACGAGTTGTTATGCAAAAATCAACATGCAAAAGATTAATTAATGTGGTAACAAATTGACTCACTACAAAAGAAATGCTCTTTAGCGACCTACTTAGCGACGTCCAGCGACATATTTTTTGCTAGCGACATATTTAACTATGTTAACCATAATGTCTCTAGGAAAAAGTCGCAGATTTTTGCGACATGTACAAACACGTCGCTAGAAATGACGACACCAACGACATCTGATGTCCTGTGGCTAATATTTTTTGCGATATGGAGTATTGTGTCGCAGTTTGTGTCGCAGTTCTGAACACGTCTCTATGTCGGTCGCAATCTACGTCGCTATTCTTGAAAGTCGCCCCTATACACGAAACCATTTGTGACGCAGTAGCTCGGAAGACGCATATATAGTAATGGGATAAGTTTCGTATAGTACAATTTTAAAGCTAAGATCATCATCTGTCATATGAGAAAATCAAGTTCTTTAAATTACAAGCATGCAATTAAAGGTAGTACAAAATATAAAGGGTACAATCATGTCTAAATTTTACAAGCTAATGGCCCCCTAGAAAATCTGTGAAGTTTATTGAAAGCACCATTACTTCTACTTCTGCCACAAGGCCCCCTAGAAAATCTATAATTTCGGCCACCTTACCAGGTGAAAATAAAATACCGTTTCCGAGTCTTGATCTTGACTGCTCTTTCTCTTGCAATAACGGCAGTTCCTTAACCACCTCCAAACTTACACCGCTAGCATTTTCGTAGCTTATATTACCAAACGACAAATTGAACCAAAGAACATAAACAAAACAGAATATTTTATGAATTTGATTGATTGTTGTAGAAAAGAAGAAAGAGAACAAACCAGCAAGGAAGGAGTCTAAGTCTTCTGTAGCAACATCAAACACGACTTTTTTTTATTAGTTGTTAGTGTCAAACCTTGAATTTACTCTACTTTCTCTTTTGGCATAAACTTCCTCAAAACACCATATGCAAATTTAATATTGAAAAATAACAATCAATTAAGGGTGAAACATAGAAACTAGCAACATAAACACCGTATGGTAAAAAGTTCACCATATGCAAATACAATCTTAACCTGAAGAAAAACCTGTGACATAGTTCTCCATGGACGATAAAACACCTCTTCTTAATTTCCATATATCCCTGGGAAAAAAACACGACAATCTATCTAATTGACAGCAATGAACAAATATATAAAAATATAAAAAAAAACAAGACTTACAACGCTCTTTGCAAGCCACTTTCGACTAGAGATCCTACTTCCGACTGCTACAGTTACTGGATAACCTCCGACCTGCATCTAAACTATATAGAGCCATCTCACATAAAGAATGAATTATGACTTATATAGTTTAAAGTCAAAGTATTACAAACTAGATGTCAAGATTTTATTGCTTTGCAGATTTAAAAATAGAAAATGTCTTGGGATTAAAATTGTTATATACCTGAATATCCAAAAACATTTATTAAAGAAATCTCAAATCTTTGCTAGTGGGTGGGAAGAGGTTCACTGCAAGCTCGATCAATTTGTCTCAATGCACGAAAGAAAGTACTCCCATCTTCAAGATCAGAATAACTATCGAGTTTATTTCATGATTCAAAGTTTGCTAGTGTGAAAATCTAATATGTATCATTTAATTCTTACCTTGGTAAAGACACGTCACCGAGGCCTGCTCTATGCACACATGTGTTCTTAATAGTTTGTACATCCTAATTTTCCATCTTCCCTGAGATTCTTAAGAGGACTTGATATGTATCTGAAATCAACAAAGATTTAGAATAGTTAAACATACGCAAATTCTCTGATTCAGACTAAACGATGGTAAGGATACCTGACGAGACACGCTAATGCTTTTTTATTAAGCTTTTCTAGACCGACGGTTGTAGGCCTCCCTCAGGTCTCAAAGAATTTCTGGCATACATATCCCACTTCCAACTACCACATTTACCCCCAACCTGCATATAAACTATTTAGAGAGTGTCTCACATAAAGATCTCAGTTCCCTTTTTAGGAAAATTAAAACAAACTACATTTTAGAGATGATTACAAGAAATAACAACCAACATGATTACTCTTATAAAATTGCAGAGATAAATGACTTACATTGTAACGCTTATGCAAGCCATAAGGTTGTCCAGTAAGGTCAACAAGATTCATATCCATCGTTACCTATTAGAATGCCAAAGATAACATTATTAAAATTCATTGTAACCGAAAAAGATAGGGAAAGCAATCATATGCATCTTAACAACATGAAGCTTCAATTTAAGTTCATGAAAGACATACTTGATCGATTTTTTGTCCTGCAAGTGCACACAAACATGTCGTGCTACTAGCGTCCAAAATATCTACCATTACTAGATTTACAAAAGAGAATTTAACTGCTTACACCTATTTTACACATGATTTATACTTATTAGAAGAATTCATGATATCTAAAAGTGTCAAACACAAGAAATGTTTCAATGGTTATGTAACTTATTACCATTAATGGATTACTCAAGGCATTTGCACCAAGATTCAATGGAAAAGACCTGTAAATTAGAAATTAGATACAGTTAGCGTCTAGGTGGATACGTCTTGATAAAAGAAAATAAACAGTTGGAAATATACAAAATATTATAATAATTATTTATTAGACTTCATCAACACGTTATCTGATAGCATTCGATGCAATAACATTCTTCAGTTATAATACTATCAATACATTTTGCACTAATGTACATTGGAATCAAAGACAAGTGAGATATATGTCCTGTCTCCATGTATATAAGCCTTTCCACATAAAAGTTCAAACATTAAGTATTCGATCTTTACAAATGAGGGCATTCAATATGTCATAGTATCTCCATAAATCCAAATCCAAATCCATGAAACTTCTAAACTGACAATTGACAACTAATTCAATTAATTTCATGCAACCAAGAAACATATATTTACAAAGCGGAACTGAGGATGTACGTGCATGTAACCACTGAAAGACTAATTTTATTTATTCACTCGAGAAAAAACACATGTTTTCTTCTATTATGTACTAATCTAAATAAGGAGAAAATCAAGTGACATTAGTATATTAAGTCATCTAAACACGCAACTGATTTTTGTGGCATAGAACTAAGCAACATCAGCAAACGCCTAAACATTGTGACCTAATTGAAATCTAGAACTCAAAAATACTCGAACTTTAGGTCAAACCTGATAATTCCATTATGATTTAAGCCTGAACCTGATCTTCATTCCAAATACAACTCGTTTTACTCCAATTTTAGCTTAAACCTGATCATACATTCAGAATTACAACTCGTTTTACTCCGATTTTATCTTAAACATGATGATTTATGAAGATTAAGTAGCTAATCAGGTTCAAGGTGATGCAGATGATGGTGCTTGGAGAAAAAATTGGTGGATCTGCAATAAATGTTGTAAACATTATCAAAACCTATAAAAATTAAACATCAAAAATCAAGTTGAAACCGAGAGAAATTCGCATTCTAGAATACAAAACCTATAGATAAAATTAATGATCTGTACTCCGATTTTTCAAACCTGATTAGACTATGGGGTGTGGTGGGTGATTGGGAGTGATGATGTGGAGTGATAGAGGTGATTTGTAGGAAAGAGAGTGTGATTTGTAGGAAAGAGAGTGTGATGATGTGGAGTGATAAAAATGGGTGGTGTGGTTGTGTGTAAGTGATGATGATGTGGAGTGATTGAGTTTATTTTGTTATTTTATTATATAATTTTATTTAAAAAGTTATATTTTTATTAAAAATAAAAAAAAAACACTACAATTTATTTAAAAAAAAAATACTACAATTTATTAAAAAAAAAAAAAACATACTACAATAAAAAAAAAACATACTACATATATTGAGGAAAAAATTTCTCGATAAGCCTTTTCTTTTCATCTTCCGCTATTGTTTTGTAAGGCTCCCCGAGATGACTGGTGTCCTGCATGATCGTCTTTAACGCTCTTGATCGCACTTTTTCTTCAGCAGTATCAGCAAATGCCCCGAACTTTTCCCCAATATACTTGAGTGATTCTTCGGCCCCCGAAGAAGAAGCAGCGGCTTTGCCCTTTCCTTTGCGCGCTTTTGCCTTTGCTTGATCTCTACCAATCGGTCTTGGAAGGTCTTCCTCCAAGTGAAGATCATCATCATCATCGTTGAGATCGATTCCAGCAAAAGGCGATACCGGAGTGGCGGGAGTGGCGGGAGTGGAGGGGTTACTAGACTCCGATGTTCTACGCGCTTTTGAGGACCCTCCAGATGTTGGGACATGTTGACAAACCGGGCTTCTTCTAAATATTTGCCAAGACGCTAAATGTAGGAAACCCGTTTGCATTATGGTGCGGTATAACTCCAGAGCATGTTCGAGCACTTGTTGATCACTATGACCGCTTGGTCTAGTTTGTTGGGCTTGTCGAAAAATCCCGTTGAATTTTTTGACCTTTCTTCGTAAGTCGGTCCACTTGCTCGAAAGAGAGTCGTTGGTACGAAAGTAAGAGGGATCATCTTTAAGCATCTTGGCGAAGTATTTTTCACGAACACTATCCCAGTAAAGTGGTGAATGTTGATCATTTCCCAAAATGGGGTCCTCGGATGTCGACGACCACGCTGAAGCAAGTGCGATCTCCTCCTGTTCGGTCCACCTCTTCTTTTCGGTTTTGCCTCTTTGGGATTCGGTTTCTTTCTTCTTATGTTTCCTCTTCCCACGGGCCGACATTCTTTGAGGTTGAGTTTCCGGAACAACCTCATCGTCTTCAGAATCGTCAACGTCAAATGGAGGCACTTGCGGAAAATTGGATAAATGGTCTTGGTTAAGCAATTGTTGGAACGACCCGCCTTGGTATAGCGGGTCTTGGGATGGTCGTTGTGGTGGTGGAGTTTGTTGGTAAAATTGGGGAAATTGGTTAGGGTTTGGAAGTTGGGTAAAGTTTTGAAATTGGTTTGGGTGTTGATATTGGTTAGGGTTTTGAAATGGTGGATATTGGTTTAGGTTTTGATATTGGTTTGGGTTTTGATATTGGTTAGGGTTGAACCATTGGTTCCATTGGTTGGGGTTGGGGTTGTTTTGATTGTTGTTGTTGTTGGGATCCATTTGAGATAATTGAAAGAATGTATAAAAATGGAGAGATTGTTATAAAAATTGAGAGAGAAAGAGAGATTGTTTGTGGTTTTTGTTATAAAAATGAGTTGGTATTTATAGAAGATTTTTAGGTTTTTTATAAAAATGGCCGTTGCTCCTCTTGACCGTTGCTAGAAATCGACCCGTTGAAGCTCACTTTCCTCCCACCACGGCGTTATTCTGCACACGTCGTGGCTTTGAATTTGTCGATAACGCCCCCACCGGTGTGGGAGGAGGCGTTGTGGGGCGTTATAGGTCCTACGTGGCGGCGTTATCCCCCCTTTTAACGCTCCACACCGTATAGTCTTATGTCATTCCAAAGTATAATTCGCTTTGAATTCTAAATTTTGCTCAATTTACTCTGATTTAACTTTCAACCTAATGAATTATGAAGATTAATTACCTCAATGCTGATACGAACCGGGTTACCCTTGAACAAGTCACGACCCGACCCAAGAGAGTCACAAGACTTCCCACGCGTTTCAGAGAGTGAGACCTGTTATTTAGGAAGACCAAAGACTTTTTCCAATAAGTTATTTTCTAAGTAGTGCATGCATATTTTTAGCTCAAGAAGTGGACCACCACATTCATGCATTTTTATCCATGTTTAAGTTATTCTTAGTCTTCAGTTACTCCGTCTGTTTAGGAGATCATGCATTGTTATTTGGCTATTTAAGTTGTAAACGTATTATGGAAGAAAAAAAAAAACACAGAAAATTGCTCCAAGTTATTTGTTCCTTACGTTCTTTCGTTTCTTTATTATTGGAGATTGACTATCTCGAATTAGCCGCTATCATTTGGTGCTTTCATTGCTACTCACTATGCCTCCTAAACGAGACCCTCCATCCCTAGAAGAAACCATGAACACCATGGCAGACAACCTTTCCAAACTTATCGCTTCAACCTCCGTAAACACCGATAAACTTCTCACAACACAAACCACCTCATCCGCCCAACTTGAAATCGTTATGAAACAACTTGCAACTCAATATGAACAAACAAATCAACTCATCACCACCATCGCTCAAGCTCCATCCCACCACACTCCCGCCCAACCACTTCACCAACCACCAAACAACCGCAACCTCCAAATCCAGCCACCAAAACTTCACCTTCAGGCGTTTGACGGATCAAACCCTCTTGACTGGCTTTTTCAGGCTGATCACTATTTCACATTCCACAACATCGCCCCACCGCAACGTCTTGCCATGATTGCTTTCCATCTAACCAGAGATGCACTCAGTTGGTATAAATACCTCCATAATAACAACCTTCTCACCACATGGGACGCGTTCAAGCGAGCACTCGAAACTCGTTTCGGTCCATCTTCCTATGATAATCACCAAGCAGCACTTTTTAAACTACGCCAAACGTCATCCTTTACCTCTTATCAAACCGAATTCGAACGTTTGAGTAACTGTGTCGTTGGTCTGCCACCTGATGCTTTACTTAACTGTTTTCTTTAGGGTCTTCGCCAAGACATCCAAAATGAGCTCGACATTCTCTGCCCTCATTCTATTACTCAAGCCATTGGTCTGGCTAAACTGGTTGAGGACAAAATCAATGATCAGCGTACCCGCACCAGGTATACTAGCTACAACCGTAACCCGTCCTACTCCTCCTCATCCTCCATACATACACCACCTTCCTCCAACACCACAACTACGTCACAAACATCATCACTCTCCACCACTCCAAAGTCCTCGTCCACTTTACCATTTACCCGATTATCACCTGAGGCTTTGCAAAAACGCAAAGCTGCTGGTTTTTGTTTCCGGTGCCCCGAAAAATACCATCTAGAACATCAATGTAACCCACCCCAGTTCCTTTTAATTATCGATAATGACGACTCATACACCACCCAACAACTGACTGAACCCTTTCCATTCTCAACGGAACCAACCCAAACCGCCACCGAATACCTTTTTCTTAATGATGAAACTAATCAGGCCACACCCACCTCTATTCCACCTCACTTTCTTTCGTTATCACCTGCTTCCCTTCTCGGCTTGGCTTCCCCACGCACACTACGCGTCACGGGTCACATTGACGGACATCCTGTAACTATTTTAGTGGATTCGGGTAGCACCCACAATATAGTCCAACCCCGTATTGTTTCCTTTCTAAAACTCCCCATCACACAAATTCCATCTTTTCCCGTCATGATCGGAAACGGTTCTCATCTTCATTGCCATGGGTTTTGCCCTGACATTCCACTTATACTCAAAAATACCACATTCACTATTCCTTTCTTCGTTCTTCCTATCGAAGGCGCGAAGGCGCTGACGTTGTCTTAGGCATGCATTGGCTTGGCTCATTAGGGCCGATCCTTGCCGACTTCTCGATCCCTAAAATATCCTTCCAACATGAAGACCGTATCATAACTCTTTCCGGTGAACCAATTTCGACACCCGTCACCGCAAGCACCATTCATCATCTCCTACAAAAATATGCCATCGCTTCCATGCATACCCTAATCTTCCAACACCAATCCCCACTGTCCACCAATACTAGCCCACAACCAACAGATTCCCACATACAACAATTACTTAGGGATTTTACCCACCTTTTTTACTCCCCTGCATCACTTTCACCACGAAGAAATCACGCCATCATATTCCCATTACGCCAAACACTCCCCCTGTTAACGTTCGACCTTAAAAATACATTCACTACCAGAAACAAATTATGACCGAATTAATCGCTGATATGCTTAAAGACGGGTTAATCAAACCACGCAACAGTCCGTACTCTTCGCCGGTTCTTTTAGTTCGCAAAAAAGACGGCACGTGGAGGTTTTGTGTCAATTATAAGGCTTTGAACGCCATCACTATTCGTGACCGTTTTCTAATTCCTACGGTTGACGAGTTATTCGATGAGCTTCACGGTGCTTACATTTTCTCAAAAATCGATCTTCGCGCCGGGTATCATCAAATTCGTGTACATGACCCCGACACCCACAAAACCGCTTTTCGTACCATAGATGGCCACTACGAGTTCCTCGTCATGCCATTCGGTCTTTCAAATGCGCCATCCACGTTCCTATCTGCCATGAATGACCTCTTTCGTGATGTTTTGCGCCGGTTTGTTCTTGTTTTCTTCGACGATATCTTGATCTATAGCGCCACTCAAGAACAACATTACGATCACCTTCGCCATGTATTTACCACTCTTTCCAATCACCGATATTATGCTAAGTTTAGCAAATGTATCTTTGCAGTTCATGAAGTTCAATACCTTGGTCATGTAATTTCTCGCAAGGGTGTTTCAACTGATCCTGAAAAGATTAAGGAAATCCAAGAGTGGCCACAACCTACTTCCATTACAGGCTTACGTGGGTTCCTTGGCCTAACTGGGTATTATCGACGTTTTGTAAAAGGTTATGCCCACATTGCCGCACCCTTGACGGATCTCCTCCAACATAAGTTGTTGTCATGGAATGATCTCGCAGCAAAGGCATTTGAAACACTAAAGGATGCCATGTCTACGCTTCCTGTTCTCGCTTTGCCCGACTTCACCGTTGTTTTCGATGTCACCACCGACGCATCAAGTATTGGAATTGGTGCCGTTCTTTCTCAAAATGATATAACTGTCACATTTTTTAGCAAGAAGTTATGTGCTCGCATGCGTTCTGCCTCCACATATATTCGCGAGCTTTATGCCATCACAGAGGCCGTAAAAAAGTGGCGACATTACTTATTAGGACGCAAGTTTCGCGTTTTCACTGACCAAAGAAGTCTCAAACACTTACTTACTCATGTCATGCAAACACCAGAACAACATAAATGGCTTCAAAGTTACTTGGGTACGATTTCGAAGTTTATTATAAACTAGGGAAAGAGAATAAGGTGGCTGATGCTTTAAGTCGTATTGAGAGTCCACAGGTTCTCGCCTTGACGGTTCCCACTTTTCCATGGCTACAAGAGTTGCGCGATTACTATCTCCATCAAACTGAAGGTCGTGAATTAATGGATCGGGTTTTGAACCAGCCGCATACGCTTCCAGGTTATAAAACTCAAGATGGGCTTTTATATGTCCATGACCGGTTATTTGTGCCCCATCTTTTGTCACTTCGCCAACAACTTTTAAGTGAATTTCACTCAAGTCCAGTTGGCGGCCACTCCGGTATCAATGCAACCATTCGCAAATTAAATGGATCTTTCTTTTGGCCACATCTAAAAAAGGATGTCACAAGCTTCATTACAGATTGCACAATCTGTCAACAAACAAAATATTCCACTCATAAACCTTATGGGCTGTTACAAGCACTTCCCGTTCCCGATCAAGTTTGGGAAGAAATCTCTATGGATTTCATCACTAATTTGCCCTCTTCGAATGGTAAAACGGCTATTTGGGTTATTGTAGACCGGCTTACTAAATTTTCTCACTTTATTGCTCTTCCACCTCACTCGACGGCTGCGTCACTTGCTACTATTTTTCTTCATGACATTTACAGAATACATGGTCTTCCCAAATCCATACTTTCGGATCATGACCCCATTTTCTTGAGCCGTTTTTGGAAGGAGCTGTTTGGCAAAATTGGTACCAAACGTCTACACTCTAGTGCCTACCACTGGCAAACGGATGGCCAAACGGAAGTGGTAAACCGCTGTTTAGAGTCCAACTTACGATGTTTCGCTTGTGATGAACCCACTTCCTGGAGCAAATTTTTATACTTGGCAGAATTTTGGTATAACACTAGCTACCATAGTGCCATTGAAATGACCCATTTTCAAGCGTTGTATGGTCGCCCTCCACCATCGATTCCGCACTATACCATTGACAGTTCACAAGTAGCCTCTATTGATACCACACTCATGGAACATCATCGCTTAATTTCCTTGCTTAAGGAAACCTTGAAACGAACACGTCAGCGGATGACCGACCAAGCTAATAAGCATCGTATGGAAAAGGAATTTGAAGTAGGAGACCTGGTTTATCTTCGTCTACGTAATTACCGCCAATCATCAGTTGCAAAACGGGACGTTCAAAAACTCAGTAAACGTTACTTTGGGCCTTTCAAAATACTTGAACGAATCGGTAAAGTGGCATATCGTTTGGAACTTCCACCGGGTTCCCGCATTCACCCAATTTTTCATGTGTCATTACTTCGCCCAAGCATAGGAAATTCAAATCCTTCTACTCTTCCATTACCAGAAAAGTTCATTGATAATTTGCCTGTTCTTACACCAGAAGAGGTATTAGATCATCGCACCATCAATAATCAAGGCCAAGCTGAACAACAGGTCCTCATCAAGTGGAAAGATCGTGACATCACCGAGGCCACATGGGAAGACGCCAACGAAATACTATCCACCATGCCAGACCTTGAGGACAAGGTCCGTTTCGAAGAAGGAGATATTGATACGAACTGGTTTACCCTTGAACAAGTCACGACCCAACCCAAGAGAGTCACAAGACTTCCTACGCGTTTCAGAGAGTGAGACCTATTATTTAGGAAGACCACAGACTTTTTCCAGTAAGTTATTTTCTAAGTAGTGCATGCATATTTTTAGCTCAAGAAGTGGACCACCACATTCATGCATTGTTATCCATGTTTAAGTTATTCTTAGTCTTCAGTTACTCCGTGTATTTAGGAGATCATGCATTGTTATTTGGCTATTTAAGTTGTAAACGTATTATGGAAAAGAAAAACACAGAAAATTGCTCCAGTTTATTTGTTCCTTACGTTCTTTCGTTTCTTTATTATTGGAGATTGACTATCTCGAATTATTCGCTATCAAATGACATCAAGGTGATGCAGATGACGGTGTGGCGGTTGTCATTACGATGCTCGTTGAAGAAGTAGACAATCGTGGGGAGTGGGGTAGTGAGCTTAACAAATTATTTATATTTAATTTATACATGCTCAATAATAAAAATAAGTTTTTATTTATATATAAGTAGACTAGAAACACGTTTTATAAAATATATTAAACTTAAAAATGTTATGATTAAAAAGATCTATAATGCTGTAAAAGTTATATGTAGGTCCCAGTGGTCCGATCTACAGGATTAAACCAACTAATCACGAGGCGGAATCTCGTAATCAGTATATCAAACAAGTAATAATCGATATTAATAACAATAAGAACAAAACGTAATTACCGAATTCCAAATACTTTATTATTGAATCACTCAATTACAATAAAGTATTCTCAAAACTCTCAGTCTGTCTCTGCTCCTAAACCATTAACCCTAAACCTAAACGCAATGTCTCTTTATATAGAGACATGTTCACAGGCTTGGGCCACTAATGGGCTCATGGACTATGCAAAGTCCATTAACACCCATGACAGACTAAATAGCCCACTTAACAATACAATGTTATTGGGCCATTACAGACTCAAATAAACTATTACTAAAGACTTAATTAATCTAGAACAACGGTCACAGATATTGCACCAACAAACTCCCCCTTGACTGTTGCTTCTAGATTCCGTTATACGCTCAAAGTCTTTATAGTCTTGTTCTCGTTGTGTTCCTTGCAGGTTCTTTTAACTCATCATTGTCTTGAATAACTCCCCCTGAATTGTTGCAATAATTCGGTCTTCTCCGTTTAAGCTTGTGAAGATTCAGTCTTCTCCGTTTACGCTTTCAAAGAGTTAGTCTTCTCCGTTAATGCTTGTGAAGAGTTAGGCAGCTCCATTTGTTGTTGTGAACTTCGTTATTTATCAGAGTCTTCATCACGAGTTGACTCAACTAAGTTCATCACTTTTTCTTATATTCTTCGAGCTTCCATAAATGACAACAAAACTCCCCCTGAGCTGTCTGACGATGAACAACGTCTCAAACAGCAGTTTCAAGAGTAGAGTCTCGTACGCGCACAACCTGCAAACAAACGTTAGTAAAAAAAAAAAATTTTTTTTTTTTTTTTATTTTTTATTTTTAGATATCGACACGAAATTTTGAGTGTTTCATTTCGATTCTAATTTTCATCAATTTTTTTTTTTTTTTTTTTTTTTTTTTTTTAAGACATCGACACGAAATTTTGAGCTATTCATGTCGACTCTAATTTTCATAAAGATAAATATACAAGATTACAAAATTATCAACTAAACTAGCAATGATCAGTTATGGTGGGGAACCCATGCCATAACACGCCGTGATTGTCCTCTTTCGTTCACGTATACGAACTCCTTGAAGAAACCATCATCTTTAGTAACAACAGCTTGAACTTTAGAATTCAGGTGGTTCCTCGGTGGACAATAAGATCTCGATTGCCGATAAAATGAATGTTCTCTCTGACTCGGGCAGTATGGAGTAGAACTTCTGAAAGACGGTCGAAATGGACGCGCCTGAAATGAACGATCATTAGAAACACCCGTGTGTTCCTGTTTCTTAATCCACTTCTGAGGCACCTGTTTCCGTACAGGTGAATAAGATCGAGCCATTGATTTCCGAACAGGCGGCACCTGTTTCCGTACAGGTGAGTGTGAACGAGCCATTTGTTTAGTCTTCGGTGAAGACGATCTGTCAGCTTGCTCTTTCTTCGGTGAAGGCGATCTATTGGCTTGCTTTCGCTTCTTCATTGGACATACCGAGGCCACATGACCATGTTCACGGCATTTAAAACATTTCAAATCGTCCATGGGCTGTTTGGGTTTTGAGTTTTCAGCTAATGTACTCATTTTTGTCTCCGAAACACTTGACTCAGTTTGATCGTCCCTTGTACAGGAAGATTCACAAGAAGATCCAACGCTATTTTCCTTCTCGTCACATTCAGTTTTAAGAAAACTGTAATTGTGATTAAAAGGTGGAGGTGTTTCATTATATCCCAACCCAGTACGATCTCCACTTCGCCTTTGACGACTCAAAATGGAAGTAAATGTGTTAGATGAAGTCCGAAATTGTTCAATCTTTCTGGTAAGCTCCAATCTTTTGACCTCGCTGTCTCGTAGTTCCTTTTCCTTTTCGATGTACAACTGCTTCTCTTTTTCCAAACGTTCATAAAGCATGTCGATCTGTCGTGATTGTAAATCGATAGTACATTGATATTCCCTTGTATCATTTGAATCTTGCTTAAGCTTTTTGGATAAGTCATTCTTCAGATGAACTTCACAAGACAATTCGATTTGAAAATCTTTATATTGATTCGTCAAGATGTCCAAGGCGTCGTTTAAACGTTTATTTTCCGCGGTTAAAGCTGAAATAGTCTCTTTGTCAGATAATGTACTCTCAGTATCTTGATCACTTGCAGTACTAGAATCACCCTCAATAGATGCCACGATTGTTGACTTATAAGCTCTTAATCTTTTAATCACCTCATCAAAGTCACGTTCATGTTTTACCAAGTTTACATAAACTTCCCAATGCTTAGGCAAAGCGTCTAAAAATTTCTTAATAATTATTATATCACCTAGACGTATACGACACCTGCCAAGTTCTGTAAGGAGATTATAGTATCTGGTGACAGTATTTTCAAAGTTTTCGTTTCTTTCAGCTTTGAATGTATCAAATTGCTTCATAAAGATTTTTCCAGCACTTTCTCTTTCAGCGTCATTTTCGTATTGAAAATAATACATTTCTTTACCTTTTGTTAAATTAATTAAGGCCAAATAAATTACGTCCAATTTAATCGGTCCAATTAATTTAGTCCAAATTAACGAGTCCAAATTCAATTAAGATGTCCAATCCAAAGTAAACAGCCCAAGTAGAGACTTAAAGGCCCAAGACTTGGTCCACTTTAGCAGTCCAATTACTCCACAGTCTGCTTCTCGAACAAACAGCAACTTCAATTTTCCACGAACAAGTTAAAAACAATTCACGAACATCAATCTGCGAACGACAAATACCGACTCAATTCACGAACATGATGTTCGTCCAAAACTCACGAAGAACTTCTGTTGTGTAAACAGATTGTCAGACGAACATATAAATAATCCACGAACAATAAGCCACGAACAATAATCCACGAACACCCTTGTCACGAACACGGTGTTCGTCCAACTTAGAAAAGATGGTGTCTAAATCAGTCACGAACAAGGTCTTCGCCGAAGAAGCAACCCGACGAAGAAGGTGTTCGTTTCTGTTCGTCAACTAAACACGAACAAGATGTTCGTTTGTTCTCTATTGCTGCCACGAAGATGATTTCGGGTTACGAAGATGATCTTCGTCCCTGACTGTGTGTGTCTTCGCCGCTGCCCTCACGAAGAAGATAACCTGACGAAGATGATAACGAACAACAAAGCCGACGAAGATGAAACGAAGATGTTGTTCGTGAACAAACTTGAAATCGGCCACGAAGATGTTTCAATTTCAGTAAGCACGAACAAGATTATCACAGCCACGAAGTTGTTTCTAAGCCGCCACGAAGATGAAGAAAAGAAATCACGAAGATGATGACGAAGATCACCAATTAAATTTCACAATCTGCTCACGAAGATGATAACTAATTTGACAAAGAATCCCCAATTCAATTATTTAAGAGCTGTTTGTTTTGCTTTTGTCGTCTGAGAGTAATTCACAAATTTGAGATGCCCTCTTTTTCTTTTCCTTTTGTTTTTCAATCACTGCCAACGTGATTTTCAACTAAAGGCCCAATCAAACAAAGGCCCAAATAAAGCCCAAATCTGATTACTTAATTTTGTTAAGGCCCAAAACAGCAATTTGTTAATTTTTTCAAATCCACGAAGTTACTCACGAACTTGTTACTCGAAATTGTTGACGAACTTGTTGACTATTTTGTTTGGTCAACGAAGAACCCTAATTCCCAAAATCGATTAAAACCTGATTTTTAATCCTGAACCAAATCTCGATAGAGAGCAAACAATGCGTTCGCTCTGATACCAATTATAGGTCCCAGTGGTCCGATCTACAGGATTAAACCAACTAATCACGAGGCGGAATCTCGTAATCAGTATATCAAACAAGTAATAATCGATATTAATAACAATAAGAACAAAACGTAATTACCGAATTCCAAATACTTTATTATTGAATCACTCAATTACAATAAAGTATTCTCAAAACTCTCAGTCTGTCTCTGCTCCTAAACCATTAACCCTAAACCTAAACTCAATGTCTCTTTATATAGAGACATGTTCACAGGCTTGGGCCACTAATGGGCTCATGGACTATGCAAAGTCCATTAACACCCATGACAGACTAAATAGCCCACTTAACAATACAATGTTATTGGGCCATTACAGACTCAAATAAACTATTACTAAAGACTTAATTAATCTAGAACAACGGTCACAGATATTGCACCAACATTATGAAATATGAATATATATATATATATATATATATATATATATATATATATATATATATATATATATATATATATATATATATATATATATATATATATATATATATATATGTGTGTGGCTTAAGTGGTGAAATAAGCGACCTAATAAAACGAGTTTTGGAAATTGCCAACTGGAGATGTCATGCTTAAAATTAGCGATTTACTTAGCGTTATGATATAGGAAGTCTCAGAATTAGCGACTTGATTAGCGTTATCATTTAGAAAGTCACAATTTTAACGATCTTGTTCGCGACGTGTGATGTGTAAAATCTAGTCTATTAAACCCGACCTACTATTTCACTTAATTACACACTTATAGGCAGTGGACATATTCGTATATAATATAGCTTTAAGTAAGTAAAGGTTCGTTCGCAGGGACTAAATAGTTTTTATATTTCGAATTAATAATACTAGTTGTTTTGGGGGTTTGTGTTGTCACGATTAATTAACTATTTAAACTAAAGAATGATTATAAAATCGATTTGAGAAAAGTAATTGTTTTTTATCAAATAATGGAGAAAAACACTTGTTTGGTAGTCAACTAATGATCCGATTTAACTAATGTCGTTGAATGTTTTCTTATAACTTTTCTAATATATGACTAAGTTCCTCTCGAATACCTAGTTAACTTTAATTATCTCAAACTATATCGTTCCTCTCGAATACAATATTAGTCCTAAATAATTAAGCTTTAAGAATTAAGCCGATGTAGATGATTTAATCCATTAAACTTCCTCTCGAATAGTTTATCTAGTTTTCTAATCCAATCTCTTGTAATTATAAACTAGCGTACTCGTTTTAATCTAATTACTAAAGTTCTAATCAATTATAGACCGATTGATTGTTTCTTTTCAATTGTTTAACCTAGTTATAGATTCCTCTCGAATACCTAGAAATTCAATTAACCAAAAGAGTATAAAAACCAAAGCAATATTAAGATTAAAGTAAATACGGATCAACGATTAAACATGCAACATCAACAAAGTCATTCAAATAACATAAATCAAACCATAGCAAAAGTCTCCTAACCAAACAAGCGTAATTAAGTTTAGCTACTCATATTATAGTTCAAAACTGCAAATAAAGTAGTATAAAACATACCGAAAATCTGGAATAAAAGAATAAGAAACAAACTAGGAAAGTCGAGAATCGTTCTTCGTGACCGAATTGTAATCGTACTCCAACTCTAACTCTTTCCCTTGCTCTCCAAGCTTCGAAACCGAGATCTCCAGCTCCAGATATGTGAGGGAATGATTGATGATGAAAACTGGTCGTTTGGGTTGGTATTTATAGAGATAAATCAAGAGGAAATCGAGTTCGAGTCAAATTCCAAAACCTTGAAAATCCCGTGAGGGCGTCGTTCTAGGATGTTAGGACTTCGCACCGTGACACCTTTTTCCCATATTCGAAATTTTAGTTGTGTAGCTCTCTCTTTTTTCTTTATTCTCCAATTTGAATCACCTAAATCGGATATCATATGAAGAAGTTATGATCAAAACGGTGGAGGTGATACTGCGACGTTCTGGTTGTGTAGGGCTTCGTTCTCTTCGTCAGAAATCACCATTTCTCGTCATTTAAGCTCATTTCTTCCACCGTTTCCACTTCCCAATCATATAAACCTATAAAATAGACAAAACAACTTTTCCACACGATTAAATGTAAATACATATCCTATCCATCATGTTTATTATGAAAAACAACCGAATATCGCATAGAAATAAACGTATAAATATGCGATATCAACGTGTTATATGGAGTCGCAAAATGTAGAGACACGACTGGCGACGTGCACATGTTGTAACAAGTTTGGCGGCACATTTAGCGATTTTATTTGCGACATGGATATTCAAACTCGTATATTGCGTCATAATTTGAGGCATCGATGACGACGATGTCGCTAAACATGACTCTAATTATATTGCAAATTTGCGACATTTATAGGCACGTCGCTAAAAGACTTATTTTTTGGTAGTGTTTTGTAGGAATATCCAAACAATCTTCATCGCTCACATAAAAAAGTGCTTCTCAGGAGCAATTTTGCAAGTTTCACGCATCACGCTGATTACATAAAAATCAACACCGGAGAGAAGCATATAGCAAACCCAGTTTCAATCTCCTAAAAAAAACTAATGCAAGTCTAGTTTCGCATGAAGATTTTTGAAAACCTCGATCAAGTTTATATTATGTTGCTGAGAAAAGAAGAGCATTCTTTTCTTTCCATAAAAAAAGCTGAAGTAGTGTGAAATTTTCTTCTTTTCTCTAGAGAAATATTTTGGGGCGAAAGCTATGGTGTTGATGAAGTTATTTATATTCTACATTTGGACACCCCACCACACAAACATCAGTTGCCATACAGATTAGATGCGTCATATCGAACGAGTGAATGATCAAGTGATCACTTCAGATGATCTTCACTAAAAAGACATAATAAGGAATGAAATTATGCAAATCAACGCTTTTTAAGGTCACTACTCTCGTGTGGAAACGATTAAGAGATGCACATCACAAAAACATATTTTTGACCTTCGAAGGCATGAGTGTGTTCCAACTCGTGGGAGGGTTGTTTGATGGTAGAATCTCGCCTTTCAGTCAATTTTCTGATTTGTGTAACACCCACTGTCAACCATCATTACAATCAGAAAGAGAAATATGTTGGATGCTTTCGATTAACATCTGCAGATCAGATTCTTCTCTACCACATCAAGGACTCCTCCAAGTCCAAGAGCACAAGATAATATCACCAACACAAACAAAAAATTAATTTTAGTGACTCAGCGGAATAGTTTGGTCAGATCATAAGGCGAAGAGTCGCGGGAATTTGTCCTCAAATAACAAAATTGACCCAACCAATAGTCGATCCAAAAATTGATTTTAATTCCAACTCGTATTAAAAGGAGTACCTGATTGATTGAAGGACCTTACTAGCCTTTATAATGCCACCCCCGAGTTGAATACATTTTCTCAAATCATACATTCCATAAATTATCTTCACTTAGAGAGCAAAAAATTAGCTTATAACAATTTTGATGATTTTTTTCCAATTTTAAATGCAAAAAAAGTTATGATATTGCAAAAGCAAACAAACGGTAACAACATTTAATCACCAGAAATTAACTTTGCTTTCGCCACAAAATAAGCTCAACGCCTTGACATCAACATTTTTCAGGGGACGATAACGAGGAGGTAGTAGAGTGACGACGAGGAGTCCGGAATGTGGGTCTCCACTACTTAATGGTCTTTTGGAATAGCCCTTTTACCTGGATACCAGGGCGCCGGGCCACATCTTCTCGGTGACGAGGCCTTTTTCGGGTCTAGGATCGAGTCGTTCATCAATAAACTAAATCATTGAAATATTTTAGAAGGTAACTTGTTATCGTATGTCTCGGTTGGTAACATACCTCTTGTAGCAGGGGGAGACGAAATCCATGTACGTGTACGTGGGGCTTGCCAAACCCTAGGTACCTAGCCAATCATTATTCAGATACTCATTTACATGTAATTCCTATGATTTTTTTGGTAAATGGTGTCATAGTTATAGGCTGCAAGAATTGTGTATATAGTTAGGCATTGTATGATGACGATATTAACAATTATTGGTGTATCACTTATGACCATATAAAAGGTTAGACAAGAGTGTCTTCCACTCCTCTTTTAGTTTTTGTATTCATAATAAAGCGGACTCTCTACCGAGTATTTCGTGAGCCCGAGGGCCATAGAGGAATACGTAGATGTTATTAATTTTAATATTTTTGATTTGTTGAGAGATTGTATCCCGAATGTTTTGGCCTTCAACTACAATTCTGATAGCCCTTTGCTATTAGATAGAAAGTGTGCAAATTATATGAATAAATCGAAAGTACAAGCTATTGTGTTCAATTTACATATGGATATAAATGGATTGCGCGAGCAGTTTAAAAATACATATCGAGATACTTTCAACGATAAAAAGAACAACTTCTTTCTATCTCGTTCTTCTTCTTTTCTTTAGAAGTTCTTAGCTGTTTAATTTAGAAAGACAAATATTACATTATCAGAATATAGAACATTGTCGGATCTTTTAAAACTCACAGATGACTCATCTATGGAGACGTATTTGGACTTTGATTTTGTTTAACGTTTCATTCTTCGACACCTCTTTAGTTGATCCATGAGGATGGGGTTATACATAGCAAGAAAAATACTAAAACATATGAATGTGCTACAGAGGTTATTAAGGTTGAAGGTGAGAGTATGTTCTTGCTATGAGCAGTATGAACAAGATGATAGTATAAATGTGCTACTGTATGTGTAGGAGAATGAGGTATGTGTATGTTATTGGGTGCAAGTATCGTGTATGAATATGATGATGATGATGATGATACCACACGTATGTAAGTATGGAAGAATGTCCAGGAGATGATACCAGTGTTGGTATTTATAGACAACATCCAACGTCTGGCCATTAATAGTCATTATACACTAATTGATGATGAACATAATGATCTAACTGTTGGGAAAAACAATGATTTAACCCAAATTAATAAATCTGTTAATTAAAGTCTTAGTCTGAGTGACTGAGTCTGAGTGACATGAGTCTGAGTGACTGAGTCTGAGTGACTTGAGTCTGAGTGACTGAAGCTGACTACTCAGACTCATGAAGAGACGTAGGGCAGTATTTTAGGTATGACAGTTAGATAAAATCTTCTATCATATTAGAAGATTTTCTTAGATTCATACTTATCAAGCTCACTATTATTGTGTATAAATAGTGAGCTTGAGCTTTGTGATCGATGTACCTTTTCAAGCAATATAACTGTGTGTTATATCTATTCTTTGTTATTATAATTCCGCGATAATAAACAAGAAACTGAGTAATCAATCGATTAATAATAATTAACGTCTAAATACTTATTTGTGATTGATTAGCCATTGTTTGAGATCTTATTGAGACCTAACAACTGGTATCAGAGCAAATAAGATTTAAATTTTAATAAATTTATAAATCTTAACGATCAATACTTAAAATCTCAAAACAATGTCATCATCTTCAAACTCAACTGCAATGGCTGGTAAAGGAATTCTTGTTTTCAATGGACACAATTTTGCCCATTGGAAGCTTAAAGCTGAGTGGCATCTCTCTGGAATTCATGAAGAAATGATAAGAATCATAACTGAAGGACCCATAATCCCTGGAAAGCACATCGATGAAGTGAAAGAAGGTGATAAAGTTGTTCAACGTGCTAGATGGGTTCAAACTGCCAAGTCTCAATGGACAGATCAAGATAAGTTGTTGTTCAATCTTGATCCTAAAGCTAGAAGCATCTTAGGAAATGCAGTATCTGAACAAATCTTCTCAAAGATAGTTGGATGCAAAACTGCTAAAGAATTATGGGACACCTTAATTGTGTCCTATGAAGGTGTTCCAGTGGTAAAAGAACAACGATTGAACAGTCTCATTAGAAATTATGAAAATTTCTATATGAAAGAGAAGGAGACTCTAGCAGACGTCCACACACGTTTTCAAATCATGTTAAATGATATGTCAGCTCTAGGAGTGACAAAAGAAGATGATGAAATCTGTAAGAAATTTGTTGATATCTTACCCAACAAATTTGAATCCGTCATTACATCTCTTGTAGTTAGCGAGAAGCTGTCCACTTACAAGTTGCCAGGACTCTTTGGTTTATTGTTAAATTTTGAAGAATCTCAAGAAAGGAAAAAGATTAACAATAGACGAACTGCAAGGGATCCTGAAGCTGCATTAGTTGCAACCAGTAGGAGGAATAAAGAAATTTATTCTAAAGCTGACTCATCTGAATCTGAGTCACACTCAGAATCAGAATCAGATGATGAAACTGAGGTTAAGAAACTGAAGAGTCAGCTTGCTCTACTAACAATGAAGCTTGAACAGAAGCCAGGCTAAAAAGGAAAGAAACCTTTTGATCTGAAGAAGGTGAAATGCTTTAAATGCAATGAATATGGTCACATGGCGGCTGACTGTAAGGTGAAGAATGCTCAGACTGACCATATGGATGAAGTTGCTGAGAGGGCCCAAAGATATCGACAGAAATATCTTAAATACAAGAAGGGCAACAGTTCAAATACACAGAAGCCTCAAACTGAGCAAAAGGCATTCTTTGCTGAAGAATGGCTAGATGAGGAACTATCATCTGATGAAGATGAAGTAGAGGATAAATGTTTGATGGCAATTACAGAAGAGGTGACTGAAGCTGAGAAATCCGCATCTCAGTTTGAAAAGGATCTAAAGGAAGCTGAGAGACTGAGTTGTAACTCAGACTGGAACAAGTCAAAGTTGTATAAGGTACACAATTTTAACTCCTACACAAATGAACAAAAACTTCAAATATTTGAGTATATCTTTGTTGACTTGACCACCACTTTAGAAGAACAAACTGAACTCAAACAAAAATTCAAAGATTTTGAAAATAATTTGAAAATTAAAGATGATAAAATAGCTGAACTAGAAAGCTACAAAGTCCTTTTAAATGCTCAAACTGAAGCTTATAGTGATCTTGCAAAAGAAAATCATAAACTTAGAGAAGAAACTGAGCATTATAAAAGAATTTGTAAATCATGGTGCATATCATCCTTAAAAAATGAAGATTGTTTGAGTAGACAGGTACCCAACCAAGTTCAAGCAGTGTTGGGGGAGGGATTCAGTTTGAAGAAACATATGACTGAAGAAGAAGAAGAAGAAGAAGCTGAAAAGGCTAAAAGAGAAAAAATTATTTTCAAACCAAAAATTCTTCCAAACACTTTTACCTACTTGAAAGGGGAAAAAATAATGATGTCCAATGCTTTTGTAAAACCTGTAATTTCGAAAGTTTATAATAAAAGTGATTCTTCAACTTCATCTCAGTCTGATTGTGTTAAATTATCTGAAACTGAACAAACTGTGCAAGCTGAAAAGTCTTATGTGCATCTAAATAATAGAGTGCCTAAGGCTGTGAATAAATCCAAGATTCACCATCCAGTTAGTCCTAAGAAACTGAATAAAAGTCATGAAACAAAAACTATTGACAAACTGGGAAATCAATTGTTGGAACTGACCAATATTGTCAAAACTTTAGTCAGGAACAAATCACCAATTCAAGTTAGGCCCAAAACTCCTCCTAAGAGAATTTGCTAAAATTGTGGTGAAAAAGGGCATGAAGCTGTATTTTGTAAACAACTGAGTCAGACTAGACCACAGAAAATGAATTTTCAAAAGTCAGCTTCACCAAAACCTGGGTCTGTTTCCCACAAGTCAGTCTCATCAAAGTCCAGGTCACTTTCCTCAAAGTCAGTTTCTCCTCAAAAGCAAAGAAACAGTTCTCCATTTAAGAAACCATCTATGCTAACCATTAAAACTCAGTCAGTCCCATCTCGTGTCAGTATCAAGGACACCCCATGTAAATACTGTGGTGTTATAGGTCACTACTCTGTCAACTGCATGAAGGAAATCAACAAATGGAACTATACAAGTCCCAAAACTGACTGCAAGATTGAACCGGAACTTAAACCTGCTCTAGTTCATGGATCCACTCTAAAGTGGGTACCCAAAAGGAACTAATTTCTTCCATTTTCTTGTGCAGGACTCTACAAAATGGTATCTAAATAGTGGAGCATCAAGGCACATGACAGGAATGAAGTCTTTTCTCCAAGACTATAAGGAAGAAGATGGGCCTCAAGTGAGATATGGGGATAACGGGGTATCAATGACTTGTGGATATGGAAAGATTCATGCTGGAGCTGTTACATTCAAAAGAGTTGCATATGTGGAAGGATTACAACATAACTTACTCAGTGTAAGTCAGATTACAGATGAGGATCATGAAGTCAGATTCAGGAAACAAGCTGGAATAATCTATAGTGCAAAGGGAAAACCATTACTGCTCGCTAAGAGAGAAAGAGATGTATTCTGTCTGGATCTGAGTACAGCAAATGATGAAGCTGAGACATGTTTGTTCACAGAGACAAAAGAAGAATTAAACTGGCTATGGCATCGAAGGTTATCTCATTTAAACTTCAAGAACATTAATGCTTTGTCCAAGAACAAATTGGTACGAGGTCTGCCTGAATTGACCTATACCAAAGATAAAGTTTGCTCAGCTTGTGTTCTTGGAAAGCAAACGAAGACTCAATTCCCATCCAAAATGCTGCATTCCATTGATGAATCTCTGTTCATGCTACATATGGATCTATTTGGACCAATTGGGATTGAAAGTAAAGGAGGAAAGAAATATACACTTGTCATTGTTGATGAATTTACTCGATTTACTTGGGTCATATTCTTAAGGGCAAAGAGTGATGCAGCTGAGGAGATCATCAGTCTGATCAAAAGAGAACAGCGACAGAAAAATACTCTTGTTCGTCAGATGAGAAGTGACCATGGAACTGAGTTCAAAAACTCAGTCCTAATAGATTTCTGTGATCAGTTAGGTATAGTTCAGAATTTTGCCTCAGTTCGTACTCCTCAACAAAATGGAGTGGCAGAAAGAAGAAACAGAACTCTTATTGAAGCTGCCAGAACAATGCTATGTTATGGAAAAATGGAGATAAAATTTTGGGCTGAAGCTGTGAACACTGCATGCTTTACACAGAACCGATCAATCATTGTGAAGCGTCATGAGAAAACAGCATATGAATTGTATCATAACAAAGTTCCTTCAATTCACTACTTTCATATCTTTGGAAGTAAATGTTACATTCTCAACCAAAGGGACTTGTTGTGTAAAATGTCTCCCAAAGCTGATGAAGGGTTATTTGTTGGATATTCAAGCATTGCTAAGGCATTCAGGGTCTACAATGAACGACGAAAAGTTGTCGAAGAAAGCATCAATGTCACTTTTGATGACACCACTCAGTCTGATAGAGATTATTCAACATTCCAGACTGATATCTCCAAAATCAATCAACTCTGTGATGAACTGCTTACTACTTCATTTGAATCTGACAATCCGATTGAAGATCAGACTGTTGCAAACACTCCTCAAAATCAAGAATCAGAAAGTGAAACTGATGCACCATCATTACAGAATGTTCCAAACTTGGACACTTCAGAGGCTATGGAAATAATGAGACTCAGCTTGAGATACCTCAGTCTGACCAAGCTCAGCTTCAAACTACTCAGACTGATCATACTCAGACTGAAGAAGAAGAGGTCACTGACAATGTTTCAGGCAACATTAAGACTGTCAGAGGCCATCCCATTTCATCTGTCATTGGTTCTCTAACCGAAGGTGTTAAAACGAGAATAAAGAATGCCACAGCAAACTTCTGCTTCTATACAAATTTCTTGAGTCTGATGGAACCAAAGAAAGTTGAAGAAGCCTTACTAGATGAAGACTGGGTAGATGGCATGCAAGAGGAGCTTGGAGAATTCATTCGAAACAATGTCTGGACAAAAGTCCCACGTCCCCTGTTTAAGACCATTATTGGCCTTAAATGGATCTTTCGAAACAAATATGATCAAGATGGAGTTGTAATCAGAAATAAAGCCAGACTGGTGGCTCAAGGCTACAAACAGGAAGAAGGCATTGACTACGATGAAACATTTGCTCCTGTGGCTAGAATAGAAGCCATTCGTCTATTCCTAGCATATGCAGCCTTCAAAGACTTCATGGTTTATCAAATGGATGTGAAGAGTGCATTTCTGAATAGAGACTTGCAGGAGGAAGTCTATGTTAAACAGCCTCCAGGTTTTGTTGATCCAAACTTTCCTGAACATGTTTATAAGTTAAACAAGGCACTATATGGTCTCAAACAAGCTCCTAGAGCTTGGTATGACACATTATCTGAATTTCTCATTAAAAATGCTTTTAAAAGGGGATCAATTGATAAAACTTTGTTCATCAAAAAGGAAAATGGTCATGTCATTTTGGTTCAAATATATGTTGATGACATTATATTTGGCTCCACAAATGACAAGTTGTGTACATGGTTTTCAAAACTCATGTGTAGTGAATACATGATGAGTATGATGGGGGAACTTAACTTCTTTCTGGGTCTACAAGTAGAACAAAAGAAAGATGGAATTTTTATAAACCAAAGTAAATATGTTCATGATTTAGTCAAGAAATTTGGTTTTGAAACAAGTTCTGAAATGAAAACACCAATGAGCATCTCTGACAAATTGCATAAAGACTCATCTGGCAAGTCAGTCTGTCAAGCCACTTATAGAGGAATGATTGGTTCTTTACTCTATTTAACTGCCAGCAGACCTGATATCATGTTTTCTACATGTCTGTGTGCACGTTATCAAGCTGACCCCAAGGAATCTCATCTTAAAATTGTCAAAAGAATATTCAGATATCTTAAGGGTACCCCAAATCTTGGTTTATGGTACCCTAAGGATTCTGGTTTTGAACTAATTGGCTACTCAGATGCAGATTATGCAGGTTGCAAACTTGACAGGAAGAGTACCTCAGGAGGATGTCAGCTTCTAGGAGGAAAGCTTGTCAGTTGGTCAAGTAAGAAACAAAACTCAGTTGCCACATCCACTGCTGAAGCTGAGTATGTGGCTGCAGGGAGTTGTTGTGCCCAATTACTTTGGATGCAACACCAATTGGCTGATCTTGATATTCAGATTCACAACACTCCAATCATGTGTGATAACAAGAGTGCCATTCAAATAACTGAGAATCCAGTTTTCCACTCCAGGACCAAACACATTGAAATTAGACATCACTTCATCCGAGACTGTGTGGAGAAAGGAAAGGTCAGACTGGAGTTTGTGGCCACAGATGATCAATTGGCAGACATATTCACGAAGCCTCTGAGTGAGGATAGGTTTTTCTATCTCTTAGGAGAATTAGGAATGTTAAATCCTTAATTTGTTAAAAATATAAATCTCAGGCTGACCTGTCAGTCAGCCTGTGAATTTTCAGTCTGACTTAATAGTCAGCTCCAGTTATTTCAGTCTGACCCAGTGCTCAGAATGAATGTAATTTTAGAACATATTTTCTATCTCTCAAATTTTTTATTTTTTTTCTATATATCTTTTGCAAATTTGTCTTTCTTATTAGATATATTTTTTTAATTTTTTTTTTCAACAAGTCAATGTACAGTCAAGGGTCAATAGTGACAATCTGCTAAACATTAAAGGTCTAACTTACAAATTTCCTAACTTAGTTACATGTTTTCGCTCTTTTCGTTTATATTCAACTGATTTTCAAAATTGTAACCTAATTGCTTTCATATTCTTAATCTGTTTATCTCTCTAACCATCGGCTTGATTATCTCTCTAATGGCGAACCCCAACATGATCCTTCATGTGACCTCCCGTATGATTCCAGGTGCCGATTTCCAAAATCGAGTTCAAATCAAAGACAACAACAGGGTGGCGACTGCTGACATTCCCGCCAACCGTCAAAACAGGGGATTTGAACAACTCATCCAGTATATGAAGGCACACCCCCTTTACGGCGCATTCTTTTGTGCTAACACAATGTGTCCTTCGGTGCTCTGTGAATGGTGGTATACATGTACCGCTAACGATGCCAAAACAGCCCTAACTGGGACGTATAATGATGGGCTGGAGACAATCACCATTACCGAAGAAACTATCCGGGCAGCACTACTACTTCCCACACTTGCTGAGGCAGGTGAAGGTGGCTTTCAGGCAAGGAGGACCAAACAGCAAGCTCGGATTGAGTCTTTTCCTCTCATTGGTCAGCCTGAAACACAAGGGGTCATCCAGTATAAATTCTTTTCTGGTAAATGGAAATTTCTATTTTCCATGATTACACGGTGCTTGGGGGGTAAATCCGGCAGTTTGGATCAGATGAATGAGTTTGAAACTCATCTGTTTCATGCCATGGTAACGGGTAGACGAATCTCTTTTTCACAATTATACTTTGATGAGATTCTCTCCCTTGCTATGAAATCAAAACGCCCGAATGATGTTCCTTTCATTCGAGTCCTTTCTTTGTGTTTTGAGGAAGTCCTGGGAAAAGAAACTTATGATCAGTTGGAACATATATTTTACACTTGTGAACTTCCCAGGCTGACTCCAAAAATTTTCACTTATATTCATATCACTGAGGATGAAGCACCATTAACACCTGTCATGCTTGAATGGATTGCCAATCCTTTCATTGATCAAGAACAGACTGAGTCTGACTCTTCAGACTCAGATGTCCAGGCTGAAAGAATTGACGGGGATCTTGAGGGAAATATCCCTGCAGCAGATGCTGAGGTGGAAATGGGTGGGGCTGGGCCTGATGAAGCTGACCAAGGTATGGACATTACTCTTTCTCTACCTCAGTCTGAGAGTATCCCCTCTCAGTCTGAGCAGTCCACTCCACATCTTGATGTATTGACTACACAAGCGACCAAACTGATGAACTCACCCAGTTCATTTGATAAAGCTCTCACATCAAGCCCCACAGCAAATCAAGCACTAATGGACTCATTATTCCATGAGGCTGAGAGTTCTTCACTCCCCTCAAGTGCTGCAGATCAGACCAATCTCCCTCTGCTAGAGCAAGAGTTGGATCTGACTGCCTTGACTACCCAAAGCCCCCTTAGGGTAGTAAACTTGGAGACACTCGCTGCTGCTACCACACTGACATATGTGGCAAGCATTGAAGAAGATGTCCCACTCCTGGACATCCCTGTACTAAGTATGGGACCACCCCCTTCAGTCTCAGAGCCAGTTCCAACGGCTATTTTCACTAGCTCTGTGCTAGTTCACGATCAGGTACCACCCTCAAATCTCTTACACTCTCTTGCACTAGTCGCCAATGCCTTACTCCCCAAACTGAGTGAGGTACAGACTTCATCTTCTATGGCTTATGATCATTCTCCTAAATCACAGGGAGGGAGTGAAGCTGTGACACCTGTTACAACAACAACTGCTACCTTTACATCCCAGTCTGAGGTTGCCTTAACAGTTCTTGTGCTGTTACAAGCCCTTAAGGACTTGTCTGCTCAGTTTGATGACAGACTGAGAGCAATGCAGACTGAGGTTCATGATCTTAAAACTAAAAATGCAGCGGAGATGAAGGAACTGAAGGAACTGGTTCTGAAAGTGACATCTGAGGTTAGTATGCTAAGAAAGGGGAAGACTGTAGCAGAGGATTCTCATATTCAGGGGGAGAAAACAGCTGCTATAACTACTATTGAATCTGAGATCCCCAAGCAAAGTTTGAAAAGGAAGAGAGTAGAGGGGGAGAAAAGATATTATAAGACTACCAGGTTCAACACTAAAACTGGTCAGTCTGAGGTATTTTATGAAACTGACTGGAGTGATATTTCAAGTGATGAGCCTGAGAAGGAAGAAATCAAGGGAAAGGGTAAAGTGGGGTATACCAGTGACCCTGATCAGACTGAAGAAGGAGACCAAATGGTGAAACAGACTGAGCTTAAGACTGAGATCAAGAAGAAACAAGATGAAGCTGAGAAATTGGCCAAACTTCAAAGGTATGCCCACAACTCTGGAATGACAGTGGAGCAATATAAAGAATATGTGAAAGGGCAATACCAGGAGAGGTTTGAGTTCAGTCCTTATGATCAATCATCAAAAGCAGCTGCAGAGCTTGAAGCTGAGATGAAAGCTGAAGAAGAACTGGCCATTGAAGAAGAGCAGATGAGGATTGAAGCTGATAGAATAATGGCCAAACAAGTCCTCAGAGAAGAAGCCAGGGTAGACTACATAGAAAGAATTTTTACTCAAAGGAAGCACAAGAACAGAATTCAAAACTTAGAGTGCACATGTCCAGGTAGATCTGATCTTCTTCTTACCTGCTATCACAAAGGAGGATCCTACAAAATTGGGCTAAACATGCTACATACCTTGGGTCTGGAGGAATGGAAAGAGATAGCAAGGTTGAGCAAAGGAATAACAAACGTGGAGCACAGAATGGCTATCAGGAGAGAGGCTGCTTACAATGTAAATGTAGCAAATATGCTGAAGCTGATAACTGATGAAGAATATAGAGCATTTTGCACTATGCACAATGTAAGAGCTGGGGCTAAATCCTTGGGGCTGGAAGCAAGTAGCATGCATCCTGTTCCAAAAGAAGTTGTGTTTCAAGACAAGACATATATAGAAACTGAGAAGCATGCAGGCCTCTGTTATGTTGATTGTGGGGGAGAGGAAAGTTTCCAGGCTAAAGACAGACTCAATATGGCTTCGATCTATCATTGTATTGCATTGCTCAATGAATGTGAGTCTGCTCAGTGTCTACCATTCAGAATGAAGCTGATTAGCTGGCTGTTCAATAATCTCAGAAGAATTGAAGATATTGGAACTTTAGCTGACAAAGTGGAGCTAATCAAGAAGGAGTATCAAATGCACTTTCATAAATCTGACACAGAAACGGAGAGATTGTTGGCTTGGAAGACAGAAAGGTTGAAATGGTTGAATGAAAGGAATCAACCTATGCCATTTGAGACCTCATTGAAGAAAAAGAAAAGAACCCTCAAGAAGAAGAAGTAATTGGGATGAGGTGTATATTTGTTCACAAACAATGTTTTTTAATTTATTTTTATGTTTGGGTTTATTTTTGTGCATCTTTTGTAAAAGACTTTGATTGAAACAGATAGGGGGAGATTGTTGGGAAAACAATGATTTAACCCAAATTAATAAATCTGTTAATTAAAGTCTTAGTCTGAGTGACTGAGTCTGAGTGACATGAGTCTGAGTGACTGAGTCTGAGTGACTTGAGTCTGAGTGACTGAAGCTGACTACTCAGACTCATGAAGAGACGTAGGGCAGTATTTTAGGTATGACAGTTAGATAAAATCTTCTATCATATTAGAAGATTTTCTTATATTCATACTTATCAAGCTCACTATTATTGTGTATAAATAGTGAGCTTGAGCTTTGTGATCGATGTACCTTTTCAAGCAATATAACTGTGTGTTATATCTATTCTTTGTTATTATAATTCCGCGATAATAAACAAGAAACTGAGTAATCAATCGATTAATAATAATTAACGTCTAAATACTTATTTGTGATTGATTAGCCATTGTTTGAGATCTTATTGAGACCTAACACTAACGTCTATATCACTACAGGAGACATAACGCTCCAACGTCCATGCCATCACGTGGTTTAATGAGTGAGTTAAATGAGTAACGTTCATTAGCCATTGTGACGGTTATCCCGCATGAAGGCTTCCATGCTAGGATGGTTGTCACGCCTTCATGCCGAGAAGGTCACCATGCTAGGATATCTGTCACGCCAGGACATCGTGCCTAGCTACATGTTAGGAAAACCATCAAGAAAACCAGGATAGAACCCCGTCGGGACTCAGCATCAGTCGGCGGCTGGCTTCTGCCAGCCGGGCATTTTGCCAACTGGGCCATACCCAGCCGACGGGCCTCCTTTGCTCGGTGGGTGTTGGGCATATCCAAGTTTCCCAAGCATCCGAGCTTCCAAGTTTCCCATGCTTCCAACCTTTCCAAGCTTCCAAGCTTCCCAAGCTCTGTGTGTCGGGAGTATCCAAGCTTCCCAAGCTCTGGGCGTCGGGAGTATCCAAGCTTCCCAAGTATCGGGTGTTGGGCATGTCACAAGCTTCCGAAGCTCTGGGTGTTGGAGTTTTATGTATTTCTAGGGTTTGGGTCCAATCAACATAGATATAGACCTTACTAACACTATCATATGGTATAAACTATAGAAAAAATACATGTTTTTATATTGAATTGAATTAGTGAATTTATTATTGATTAGGTTAGTATTGAGGTATGTGGTCCAAAACACCGAAAGCGACTTGCCACTTCCATTTTAACCACATCCAACTAACAAACCAACTCATGTGTTGGAAAAACACACCCAAGCCGACGAGCAGGCCAAACAACTTGGCTTGTTGCTTGACATCTTGCTTGGCTTGTTGTTGGGATTGTTGCTTGGCTTGTTGTTTGTGTGAAAACCGCGACTTTCGAGGTATTATACCATTATATTCCGTGTATCGTTCTATGTTCTTATGTTTCGTTTTGACCCTATTATGTATTTATTTCGGTATTTGCGTTTTATGCGCGTATGAGTTTATGAGTTTATTATATTTATCGAGTTATGTAGGTTATATTTATTATCGAAGTATTTTATATGTTATGTTTTGTCGGGTTAGTATCGTTTGGCTTTCTCTTCTTTATGACGGAAACCGTATTAGAATCTAAGTGTCTGGTAGATATAAGTATGCTCGTAAGTTAGTTAGGGTTATTATTTCTTTTATTTATACGATTAAAGTTAACGTTAAATTATATTACAAAGTTAGTCCTCTAACTGCAAATCTGTTACAAAACTAGTCCTTAACGGACTTAACTTTAAAAGTATTACAAAATTAGTCCATAGGTATTGCGACGCAGCGGCGATATTTTCTTGTTTTTGTAAAGATTCCCACTATCTCTTTTCTCGGGAAACTTTTCCCACAAACGATGCCAACCCACAACCCACCCCCCCCTTTTCCAGTAAATTAGTTAGTTGGGGAGCCCTAGTCTCTCTTCCCGTTACTCTTTTCATTTTCATTTTGGCTAAAACACATTTTCTCTCAAAACACCTACAAACATTTCCTCTTCATTTCCCTTTGATTTCCAGTGATTCCACCATCAATAATCACTATTTCCAGCAAATATTTACCATTCAAACCGAAGTATTATCTCAAGCTTTCATCCTCTTTTCGTTTCCTTCATTTTGGTAAGCTTTTTATGAACGAATCTTATGTTTTCTTATATTTTTCTTTAATCTCGGATTAGATCCATGAACCTTTGTCAAAATGAAAGTAAATATGGTTTTACAACAAGTATTATCTTAAAAGTTATATATAAATTTCATCTAAAAATACATATATGTATAAAATAATATTAACATCTATAAATCCGTATTTTAGATTTTAACTAAGAACCTTATATTGGACTTATGGACATAATATGTGGTGAAGACTATCGTTAAAACACTCAAAAATGACTTGAAAATGTATGTTCCGTAGCTCACTGCGACGCAACAATAGCAAGTTGCGCCACAGCGAGAAGTCATATATCAAAAATATGTTGTGAAATATGCCCGCTGCGACACAACACCTATCTGTTGCGTCGCAGTCCCTTGTTTCGCCGACTTATCATATTTACCGTAACAACGCCATAATAAGATAACGTAACAAGTATTTTACCGTAACAAAAATAGTAACGAAACACAGCCGCTGCGCCGCAACACTTCGTTGTTGCACTGCAGTAGGCCAGTTTTACCGAAACATGATTTTTACGTAAAAGTTATCCACGCAACACCTATCTTAGCGTAACAAGGACCTGCGTTACACCATAGTGGCGTAACAAGAACATGTAGCGTAACACTTTTGTTCCATAACAACCTTTTACGTAACAAAACTTGCGATTGTGTAACATGGACGTTGTGCCGCGGTAGCTACCTACTGCGACGTAGATGAGGCACATATTGGTATTATTATTTTGTTTTCGATATTTAACTTTTTCACCGCTTTAACACCTATTATTACCTACTGATTATATTACCTATGTTTATTATACATATTTATCCAAACGTTTTAAACTCAACTTATTCACTATCACTAACGTATCGTTACTTATACAATTTTCATCAAAATATTATATTATCGGTAAACGTTTATATGATCCAACGATCGACCTTATTAACGTGAAATATTATCCTTTTCGAACATTATTAATATTATAACATATAACGTTAATGTATAAGGCAAACCCTACTAGACTTAGAGATACTTAGACGGTTTATTGTATGTATTGCTAGGGCACTTAGGTGAAGGAGTTGCTTTCGGTTGATTATTACCCTACGTATCGTATTCGTTGCTTTTGCTTTGCTATTCCGTGAGTTATTTGAGCCCAATTTACTTTTTTTATACTATTTTTGGGCATGAGAAGCGTTCTATTTTTAAAGTATGTATGTTGTATTACGTATGTATGTATTTTATGGATTATCATGCCTATTAGATTAGCGTTCCCTATATACTTGTATGGCCTTTGTGGTAATATGAGGCCCCGTATGCACACCTGTCAACTCGTATGAGCCGACGGTACATATATATGGGTTTAACAAACCCTCACCACTAACTTTACGACGATGATGTCGCTCTGTCAAGTTAGGTGGATGTTATGACCGCTTTACCCGTAGTATAACCTTAGTTTAACGCACTAAGGGGGGTAGTCCCGAGTATGTTATGGTTCAGGTGTTATATTAAATCTAAGGCTCATGTATGTATTGTGGCGTATGCTATTGAAACGTATTTATGAAAGGTTTTATATGATTCACTTATGATTTTCAAAGTATGATTTACAGATGATTGATTCAATCCTTTTATGGGTCAAAACTTATCGAAACACTTTTTATACTATATTTTTATTATTATGCGAATAACCCACCAACTTTATGTTGAAGTATTATATTTTTAACGCTTTTCAGGGATTTGAGGGTACAAGTTTGATGCTTATGCTTTGTGACTATTTGGATGCTTTATGGAACATGTTTTGCCTATTTGTATTAGTTACGCCTTGTATTCCAAAACTATTTAGTCGTATTTTGATCTTATTCGAGTATTGTAATTTGACTTATTTCACTTTTATTTATTCTAATGGATGAATGTATGGTTATCTTATGATTGTTTGTAACCTTTGAATCTCTGATACTGTATTACTGTACACCTCGGGTTTCCGCCTGAACAGGGTGTGACAGTTTGGCTTGTTGCTTGGCTTGTTTCTTGGATAAGACGACACTAGGATATGATATCCGAGAAGTTGCATTAGGTCCTTGGACATGTTTAGTCGAGGTGACCGAGATATTGAGCTAGATGTTCGGACATGTGCTTGGACAAAGAAAGGTGTAGTCGACATGCCAACTTAGTCCGACAAGCTACTTGAACATCCAACTAGCCGACGAGATACATTCGTTCGTGAACGTCATAGACCATAAGACTTACGTATTTTCCTCTTTTGGGCCATGAAATGACGGCCCGTGAATACACAATCACGGCCCATGGCCCATAAACGGAAACATAATTTTTGCCTATAAATACCAGTCTATTTTTCATATTAAAGCATCATTCAATCATTACTCATTACTCACACACGTATTAGAGATTTTTCCTACTCTTTTACGTCATCACACCTAAGCGACACATTGGGCTCGCCAAGAGCTTGGTAGGTTTGCGAAGTTCTAGCAGGAGACCGTATCGGTTAGCCATCACACCCAAACTGGTTGAGCACGTTGTTTACTGCTCAAACATTGGCGCCATCCGTGGGATCGTTTTAGGAAACGGTTTTCACTAATTTTTCTCCCAATCCTTCATTCTCTATGGATTCAACTAGCTCTCCCATGAATCTACCACAAGAAGAGAAGAATTGTTCCTTCGGTGGACATCAACACTCCCAGGCACGGGAGCCGCGGGGGAAATTTTTGAAAGATCAACGAGGAAATCGTATATGGTGTCCGGGCTAGACTTTATCCTTTCACTCTTGAGTTTACCGACACCGTTGAAGTAGAAGTGCTTAACACTAGTGGGATTGGTCAGTCAAGCTACCAAGGCTTCCAGACGGGACCTCAAGGCTTCTATGTGAGAAGGCCTCTGAGCACTACTCCATTTCAGAACACTACGCCGATGATCAATCATTTACAAACCGAATTACATGTCTTTTGTTGGATTATCGATGTAATATTAATTATATTATATTATATAATAATATAATACAGACAAGTTATGATAATAATAATGATGATAGTTTAATTTTATAATATAAATACAAGAAGTATAATAAATGGAATATTTTTATTTGAAATTATTAGTAAATAAAAGGTTAAAATATATTTTATCCTAATCTAGCTTTAAACAAAAAGAAAAAGAGTGGAAATAAATTAAGCAAGTTACATGATTTTAGTTTTGCAAAGGTAATAGTAGTTAGTTTCTATTCTTGATAATTGTTTTAGATCATAGTATATTTTTCCTTGTTTACTAATTCTGCTTCTGTACACCAACCCATTTGACTCAAGGGTTTGCACACCAACTGTTTGATGTTTTGTTTCTTTCAATCAAGATGACCTGGATGCTCTTCTTAAAGAAAGCAATCATCTTTAAAGAAATCGCTACTTATCGGTTTCAACACAGACTTTCTTTCGGTATAGTTCAGGCTGTCCATACTAGAACTCAACCATTTCATCGCTCATCTTTGATTACAAAAGTTGGTCATCAGTCTAATGATTACAACATTGACATTGTTGATGATGAAACTTGGCAAGTTTCAACAGCTGCTTTTGCAGATGTTATGAAAGATACTACCGCCACCCCGTCTAATGCTCAACTGGTTAAACATGCACCTCGAAACTCAGATGACGCTACTGATTTTGATGACATTGATGATTTGCGAGTGCGTGGAAAACTGTTTTATAAACTTGACAGAGATTCGAAGGAGTATGAAGAGTACAATTATGATTTCCACAGAAGGAAGAAAGTTCCTAAAACCAAGATAAAAGAGACCCCAGATGAAAATGTTTCAAAGCGAAAAGACGAGATGAGACAAAACAAAATGAAAGGAAACCTAAGAAATAACTTCAAAACGGAACATTCTGTTATTGCAAAGAAGCAAAGGGTTCCGACTTTCAATCAGCTTACAGGACCTTATCATGAACCATTTTGTTTGGATATCTTCATATCAAATGCATCTGTGCGTGCGTGCATTGTTCATCGAGCAACGAGTAATGTTGTTGCTGTGGCACATTCTATTTCTAAGGACATGAAATTTGATTTGGGTTCAACTAAGAACGCTGTTGCGTGTGCTGCTGTAGGGAAAGTATTGGCACAACGAGCTTTGGCTGATGATATTCATAATGTGGTTTATACCCCACGAAAGGGTGATAAATTGGAGGGGAAACTTCAATGTGTACTTCAGTCTGTAATAAATAATGGTGTATTGGTGAAGGTCAAGCTTAAGCAGAAGAATAATCGGAAACCCATTTTCCAGTATGCAGATCATAATCGTAAGTAATTTGAAACATGTATGCCAACTCATAATCTTTACAGGACAGTTTTTTATAATGTAAGTTGTAAGATGAAAGAAACATGTCCTAGACTTATATTGTTCCAAACGTTGTTTACATGTTTGTCTTATTGTATTTGGCTTTTATTTATAGTAAATCCTGAAAACTATATTTGTCCGAACTTATCAATTTTTTCATAAACAAAAGATATTGGTCAATAATCGTCTATTTTTGTAGAAAATAATTTAAGAGGTTTTATGCATAAAAACACATTTTGGGTGACATTCAACGTGTTTAACTTGTCTCTCGAATTGACCCATTTATAAGTAAATGGGTCAATATTGCCACTTCTAATTAAAAGGATGTTAAAGAGGTGACCAAAGAGAGCAGGGAAAGCGGAAATCGAATTAACAATACCTAGAAGTTGAATTCGGGCATACAAAAGGCATTTAAGAAGAAGAATGGATCCTATAAACCGTTACATGGAATAAAAGGGTAGAGAACTTTAAACCAGCCAAAGAAGTCAGTAAGAGAAGGTAAGGGTAAAACATAAAAGGAATTGTACATGACACTAAGAATAAAGAAACGGAATATGACTTTATAGTCAAAGACGGTGAATTAGGAGGACAATCCAAGGATAATAACGATAGAGCACAAGGTATGTTTTTTCTTGGTAATATATGTTTATAAACTGCACAAGACGAAGACGGTCAAACTCTCTAACACTCTTTTTTCCACTTCCAATTTCTCTCTGTTAAAGCTGGTTTTAAATTTAAAAGCAATGATTAAACTACGACTAAAAACTATACCACGTTTAGGCAAAATACCTACCGTGATAGGATGGTTGAGGTAAGTGTAACTGAGTGTCGATCTTAAAGAAACAGTACATAGGGATTTTGTTAAATAAATGAATTCGCTAGTTGGGGTAAGTGTAGCCTATCGTGATATAGGATAGTTGAGGTAAATATCACTAATCAAAGTACGAACTTTATGTTTCTCATATTTGGTTCTTCCAAGATGTAATTATTTCTCCTATAACCTCACTTTAATACCATTTGTTGGGATCGACCTTCACAACGTAGAATTGACACAATGATAGTCAATAATAATGTAATCACAAAACACAACAATTTTGGATGGTTCACGTCTTTGAGGCTAATATTCAAACACAAGTCACGAAATGAGAAGTAGTCGCTCAAACTCTTCAGCACAACCATTAATGATGGGGCATTGCCATGTTAAGTAGTCAAATAACCGATATAATGCGATTGAATATGAGGTTAAATACGATAATGGATGTAAAATTTTGCACCATAAACAGCAATCCCTCTAACAGAACAAGAGTTAAAATTCTGCAACTATTGTTTCTATAAATGAGTTAATGTGAGCACAGGGATTTCTTTTAGTTCTGGATTTTGCTTCAATTTCAATGGTAAGTGAAGGATCTCCTTAAAATACCTATTCTAACATGAATATGAAGAAACAAACGGAAACATCAAACAACAACTCTAACGGCAATTATCTTCTGATTGCTCCAATTGCCTTTTCAAAGCAGCCATTTCTATATCATGTTGCTTCTTCATATACCTCTGTGCGGTTGAACTCACAATCGTGACAAAAAAGTTCAACAACATCAACCATACGATCGTGTTCCAAACCGAGGCAAATGATAGATCCCATGATTTTACCTGAAATGACATAAATTAAACAGCAAAATTAGAGAAAACAAAATGGTCGGGTTTGGTAACAGGTCAAAATATATGATTTTTAAGTATTCGACGAAACGGGATGGCTAGGCTTGGACACTTCTTTGCCACTAAGAAAGTAATAAAATAGAAGGTGGTTCGTCAAGTGTACCTTGATGTTTGATGTGACTGGCAGAGGGGCTGCCATATATTTCGCCTTCATTGCATGAAGTTTAGCTACAATGGCGGGCAGGGCAGAAGCCACGCCAGGGATGAAGCTAAGCATCCATATTAACTCGTTTTCTATCCAATCAAGAAGTTGGTTGTTGCACACTGAGATGATAAACACCGTCTGCGGAAAGATATTTTATTAGATATATCCTATTCAGGCCAAATCCTAAATTTTAAGAGTAGGTAATTAGTCTCTTCTGTTATACGCATGCTATTATGGATTTATGCGGGCTATCAGGATTTGTGTTTAAATGTGGTTATTGCAACTTAAAAATTGCAATGATCAGTTTTTGATAATGATCTGAATTTTTTTAGGGTGAAATAATAAGTTTCATACAATTTCCTTATGCATCAATTATTTTAACCTAAAATGGAAGACTTATTTCCATTTCACAAACCGTCTCGGCTTTCATACCAAAATGTCCTTTTTAGTTATTTCATCAAATAATTCCTTTAACAATAACCTCTTGCCAAAAACTTGGATATCTAATTATCTGATGATTACAACTTCAAGCACTATCTCCTACAGCAAACTATATTACAGCTGATTATCATGTAATGACATTCCAAAAGCACAACCAAAACACTCTATTCGAGATATAAAATTGGAAAAGGCTCGAATGTCTATAGAGTCGAATAAGACCATACCTGGATGTGAGTTTTGACGATTGCCTTCCCGATAAGGGTTGCAAGAAAAAACTTCCAAAATGGAATCCCAAATTGTCCACACATTATACCAGCAAGATCAAATAGTGGATTCGGTACCTACAAGTTACCTCAGTTGATTAAAGGAGTACAACTCAAGTGATTTAACCAATGGAATCGATAAGAAATGTCCATAGAGAAGTAACTAATATAGAAAATAACTGTTATCCATTAATTAAGAAACCTCAAAGACACATAAAAATCATCAAAACTAACCGAAGCAAGCACAAGAATTGTAAAGAAATTCAAATATTGTGCATGTGACAGTAACCAACGCTTCATATGATTCAAGTTTGAAGCAACTCCGTTCTCTGATGAGGACGCATTCAGTTCTTCTGCAGCATCTATTTTGTCACCTGAGATACTTGCTGCAAACAGAGGAGCTATTTGTAAAACAGATGACCAAGAAAACAACTGGAAACTGTAAAACAAGATACAGGTTGCAAGATGGAGAAATTGCACGGGTTGGGTAACGGGTCATTTAGAAGATAGAATTAAGAGTCTATTAGAAAATTTTATTTCATCTCCAGTTCCTAATTATTTTTTCAACATAGATAAAAAGATTTAAATTAAGTGCACATACATGTAATTTCGGAAAGAAATAGTAAATCTAGGAATATAGAAAAAGACAAGTGATAACAAACCTGCTCTCGAAATAAAATACGGAGGGAGTTCCCCTAGTGCAGTTCCGAGGCCCCAAAGAATAGCTTCTACTTGCACATGTGGTAATATGCTAGTAAGAGGAACCTGAATACCATCTGGGGATGAAAATACTGAGGGCCCAAACTCTGAACAATCTTTCTTAAGCCATGAAGGACTTCTGTTTAATTGTATCGTATCATAAGTAGCACTTTTCATATCCACTCGGCCACACTGCATTGCTTTTATCGTGAAGAACGCAATATGTGGACCCAGATATAGAACAAAGGTATGCAACCCAGATCCTGATAAAATACAAAAATGAAAACATTAATTGCCATGTTTAACATGAGACGAAGGTCAGCAAAATAGGTTTCCAAATAGAACAGATAGACACCCAATATTCACCGAGTATGCAAACATATGAACATGAGCAAATAAATCAAGAAAGTGAAAGAAGCATGGAATAATGTATTATCAACATTGATACTAAATGATTTAACTTCCTTCCAATTCCAAATGATAATTTAATAGTTATCCAGCATAGTAATTAGTTTTTAGTAGCACGTTAGGAGCAACTTAATATTATATGAACCCTGGTTTTCTGTAGTGTACTGGTGTGATAGGATTCGGCAACAGGACATAGATGTTTGACATCTTCGGAGTAGGTTTTGGGTTTACACAAAAATTAAAGCTAACTTTTCTTCTAATCATGCATCAGATATTCTACTCGTGTCATATATTATATATAGTTATCTATGAGTAATCACAGCCACATTAATACAAAATGCTTGTTTATTGATTGAGCTTACCAAGACCAATAGAAGATGCAACACCTAAAGCCACCCACCACAGTCCAAACCTTAAATATTCGAGAAGCTCTTCAACATGCTACAGAAACAAATCGGTAGGTAAAGCTTTAATTTTGCAGAAAAATGTATTTGTTCAAAATAGTATGACATACCTTTCCGTGAGGGCCATCCGCAGACAGAAACAAGACTCCCCCTGCAAAAATGACCGTTGTGAAAAGCATAAGCCAGACACCATGTGTTAAAAGGTACACCAATGATCTCCTTAAATACTCAGCAACAGCCACAATAAAAAGCTTAAACGTTTTGAAAGGTTGCGATGTCAATGTCAAATTCTCAAGCTCTTGTTTATGCTTCTCACGCAGATCTACAAACATGTAAACAACAATTAGATGATTAATTTCTAGAAGGAATCATTCGCTGGCCATTATCCTACTACGAGTTGGGTAATGATTGGCATTATAAAGTTAAAGTACTTTAATTAAGATATTGCCTACCTTCTATATCAAGGCTCGTTGTAAATGGTAAACATACATAATTTATCTTGGTTAGGTAAGGCGATTAAATCACTCTGCTTTCAAATTTATATGTTGATATTCGACAAAAATGCTCTTCAAAGTTACAAACACAGTCTATAGCAATCTGTAGGTGGATCTATTAGCAATTAAGTCATAACTAACAATGCTAAACTGAATGTCAACAACATCAAGTAGAAAGGAAGACAGTCAGACACGCCTAAAAAACCTTGATACCGGTTGTTTTCCTATCACACTAAACAACGTAATTTCAAAAAGCTCCATTTTTCAAAGGAAAGAATTTGCACATAGCCTAGGTGATTATTCAGTCGAATATGTAAGGTAACAAAAAAAAACCATTTTTGTTTGATCCGTGGGTACATTACCTCTGCTTATGCAGTAATTACATAGCGTCTCTGAAGCTAGGTAAAAGGCACGGAAAAGAGTCCTATGGGGAAAATATAACCCCTAAATTTCATTGTATGTATCAATGAAACCATAAAAACGATATTACAGATTTAATCTTATTTAACAAATCGAATAATTCCGAATCGGCTCAAACAAATCAATCAGCTGAAAAATAATGAGTAGAGATTAAGTTAACAAGACAAACCTGAGATCGACATATCGAGAAGAAAGTAAAGATGAAAAGAGTTGTTTAATTAGCTGCTAAAAACACATATCGATTCCTTGAAAATCGGAATTGAAATAGAAAAAGGATAAGATTGGATTATGATTCAGATCTTCGTTGATGCGCCGTCGAATGGGATTTCTTTGTGTTTCTGTTTGTCTCTTGTTTTTCTCTTTTTCAATATTTTGGGTATAGATTTTCGGTTGATTTATATAAGAGTATGATTTACACAACTACAAATTTACCTTATTTTAATATGCATACTCATAACATACACTTGAGTTAAATTATCTAATTTATATTTGGAATTATAATATAATGATCTCTTTTGTATCTGTGAGGTTTTTCGTTTTCTTTAACTAAACGATTATAGGTCTTTCCTTTCATATCCTGAACGATTATTAGGTCGTAGTAGACTAATCATTCACTAGTTTCTCAAACGAACCCATACTTCTTCTTACGAACCCATACTACTCCTTAACATAAAAGAAGTTATCTTTTCAATCTCGTATGTCTCGTAGTGAAATATTCTTTCTATAGGTGTAGATGAGAACAATGTGCTTTGTTATAGTATTGCATATTGTATGTTGAAATCTTTCAACCATAGTTACCTTTAATTCTCATAGTTACGGTTAATATGTTTATCTCTTTTAAATCTGAAAAACACTTTCTCATTGTAGTGTTCAATCTTATGACATATGTCAATTGTTTTACATGCTAACATAACAACATGATTTTGGAACTGAACACATGTTATTTAAATGTTAAAGTACCATGTATAGTATTTATTAGAAGGAAGGACGTTAAAAAATTAGTTGAATTGAATTAAAAATATATAATACGACTTAATCAGATATGGTACATCAATATGAAGCGAAAACTTACATTAAGAACCATTTAGTTGTTTTTTTATTACCATTTAACATGACTTGTTAGATCATCATGTTAGATCATCGTACATCATTATGAAGCGAAAACTTACATTAAGAAGTTACGATTTCTTAAGTACATGATTGTATAAGCTCCCAAATAATAGCAATTATTCCTCTATTATAAGCTACCAAAGGTTCAATCCCCTAAAAGCCCATATGAGATGGATGTAATTAGGGATATCAACTAGACTATTAAGTGTTCAAAATTAGATTTGAGATATTTTTTATGTATTAATGATATTTTTTTGTACTATATAATATTTGATGTAATATATATGAATAAATTGGGCTTTAATTTTTTTGTATTGATATAATTTTCATCATCTACTATATAATACAAACAAAAATATTAAAGTCAAAGTAGAAAAAAAAAAAAGAATTCAAAAATCGAAAATTGACACTTATTATGGGACAGAGGGACTAATAAATTGGGAACTTACAATATCTTAGAGAATTAGATATAATGACTCTCGGGACTCAAGTTTTTAGTGACAACTAGGAATGACAATGGATCAGATGATTCCATATCCATATCCATATACATTTAGTTTTTTTTATCATCCATTTCCATTTAACTCTGCATCATCCATCTATATCCATATCTAATGGATGAAGCGGGTAAATGACATCCGTTGGATACATGGATTTTAAACAAAAATTTTCATAATAAACCGCATATATAAATGATGTCAATAATACACGCTTCAAAACAAACCCATATGTTCAATTCACTATATTCTTTCGGTTTGATGTGGCTACATTGTAGATTTTCTAGTAAACCACACACTTATACAGAACTTTATGTCTTTAATACACTTTTTGATCAATTTATTTGTCTCGTTTTTTTTTTTTTTTTTGGCTAAACTAATTATATTTAGAAAATAGATGTCCGAACACTTATATTTACAAATTAAAGTTGAAATGGTTGATTATATATTATAGGTATTTTGTTTGGGTTATAGTTATATAGGTATTGATATGCTCATTTACATATAACATGTGTTAGAAAAACCATATATATATATATATATATATATATATATATATATATATATATATATATTGAGGTATGTGGTCCGACAACTGATAACGACTCGAACACACCTCGGAAGCCTCGAGCCACCCCGGAAGCCCCTGCGCGGTATAAACTGCCCTGGCCGGGTAAGCCAAGGCTCATCCCGGACGCACTCTCGAGCCACCCCCGGAAACTGCCTAGAGCTACCCGGGCATATACCGCCCTGGCCTAGGCAACGCGGTACAACTAAGCCCCGTTACCGGGGTAACTAGCCCCACTCTCGAGCTCACCTCGGAAACCTCGGGCACATCCCGGTACAAACCACCATGACCAGGACCGCTATCGAGCTCACCCCAGTACAAACCGCCATGGCCAGGACCGCTATCGAGACCGGTACAAACCGCCATGACCAGGACCGCTATCGAGCTCACCCCGGTACAAACCGCCCTGGCCAGACCCGCTATCGAGCTCACCCCGGACACCTTGGCTCTGCCCGGGTAAGCCAAGCCCCATCACAAGGATAACTAGCCCCGCTCTCGAGCATATCCCGGATTCAACGGACACATCCCGGTATACTTCAGACCTTTACCCGGTAATCCGACATGGCTCAGCCCCGTTACCGGGCATAGCCTACCCGGTTGGTCTGGCTGCCCGGTAACGCTAATTCTACCCGGTAACAATTAAGTTCTACTCGAGCATACCCGATATACCTTCGTACCATTACTCGGTAACCCGCCATGGCTCATCCCTGGTACCGGGCATAGCCTACCCGGTTGGTCTGGCTGCCCGGTAACGCTAACTTCTACCCGGTACACACTTAATCAATTCTACCTGGTTGCTCTAGGCTATTGACTTAAGTTGAACCTGACGTCACAAGCACACATGCTTACGTCACTTACCCATTTGTAGGGGTCATAGAGTGACGGCCCATGAGCGTAATCATAGGCCGCGGCCCATAAATGGAACCCTAATTTCAGGCCTATAAATACCCCTCTGGTCATTGTCAGAAGGTGTCAGTCATCAATCATTTGCATAAACACACACACACACGTTCAAGGAGAAGTTTTCCCACTCTCTTACGTCCCCAACTCTAATCATACGTCACCTTAGGCTCGCCAAGAGCTTGGTAGGTTTGCACTGCTCTCGCAGGAGTTCGTATCGATTAGCCAACCCCCCCAAATCATTTAGCACGACAGCCGTTGCTTAAACAATATATATTAAAAGTTATATTTCGGGTGATAAATGGGTTGATCCATGGATGAACAAATTGTCATCCATATCCGATACTTCATAATCAATAATCATCCATTTAGTTCGTCCATATCCACATATAATGGATCGAATCGGTGGATATCCAATGGATCGAGTGACCATTGTCATCCCTAGTCACAACTCAACTTTTTACTATCACAATTCAATACCATAAATATATTTATTTGATTGAAACAATAAATAAATAAAATAAAATATAAACATTACATTAATAAAACCATTACGACTAATCTATACTACTCCATAAAGCAAATTTGATATATTCTAATTTTAGGGGTCCAATCCCGTGCTGGGGCTCTGGTCCAAGGATGAACATGCAAAAATGACTCACCCAAAAGTGGGCCAGCGAATTTCAGCCGCCGAATGAGCACTTCCAGCCGCCGCTGGGCCTCAGCCGTTGGCTGAATCCTCCAGTGTTCGACTGGATGGCTGTTCCAGCTAAAGTTCGTTTAAGTTTCCGTTATCGTTAAGCATTTGTTTAGAGTTTTACGTTCGTTCTTGTTATGAACTTAGACAAGTTCATAATATAATTTCTTGGTATTAGGTCCCATTTATTGATTCCGACTTCGATTCCGCACAAACACGTTTACGGTAAAGTACAGGTTAAGAACAGCACATATATCTCGAAGATGTAGGAATACGAAAATTACATGGATTTTAGACGGTTGTCACATTCTCCCCGGGTTGAAAGAGATCTTCACTCCGAAATTGATTCGCCTCACCGGGAGGAAGAGTCTTTGAACAAATGTGGATACTTTCTGACAGATTTGGTCTTCACGTTCCCATGTGAATTCATGACCTCGTCGGGAATTCCACCGAACCATTGACAATAGGAATACGACTTTGCTTGAGTTTGTTTGACTTCTCGGTCCTACAATGAAGTTGAGTTTATTGTCGATCTGGACTTCGTCGAGCGAAATGACAATGGTCTCGTCAGATAAGCACTTTTCAAGTGCGAGACATGAAAAAACGTTGTGGATGTTGGAAAGTGCTTGCGGGAGTTTGGAGTCGATACGGGCCGATTCGCTCTATCACCTCGAATGGTCGGTGTACCTCGGGCTTAGCTTGACGCGCTTCCCGAAACGAATTACCCCTCATGGCGATTTTTGAGGAGTACTCTATGCCAGGTTGGAACTCAAGGGGTTTCCTTCGGTTGTCGGTATGGATCTTCTGTCGGGTACGAGATGTCTTCAGTCTTTCCCAAATGGTAGTGATTTTTGTCAATGGTGTCCTGGCGATATCAAGCCTTGTGAGTTGTCGATCGCCGGCTTCTAACCAGCAAAGCGGTGACCGACACTTGCGTCCATATAAAGCCTCGAATGGTGCACACTTGATGCTAGCGTGGTAGCTGTTGTTATAGGAATACTCAACCAAGGGCAGGTGAGCTTCCCAACTTCCTCCGAAGTCAACTACGCACTCTCTCAGCATATCCTCAAGCGTTTGAATCGTCCTTTCACTCTGACCATCGGTCTGGGGGTGGTAGGCGGTGCTAAGGTCTAGTCGATCCGAGAGATTTCTGAAGTGCATTCCAAAATCGGACGTGAATCGACTATCCTGTCGGATATGATCGAGAGAGGCGTTCCGTGTCGAGAGACGATCTCGTTGATGTATACTTGAGCGAACTTTTCCATCGAGTAGTTCTCTCGTACTGGTAGAAAGTGTGTAGATTTCGTCAATCGATCCACAATAACCTAAATCATGTAGTTACCCCTCGCGGTACGGGTAGTTTGCTGATGAAATCCATGGAGATCTGTTCCCACTTCCACATGGGAATCTCCGGCTGTTGCAGCAGACCTGAGGGTTTCTGATATTCCTCCTTAACCTTCGAGCAAGTAAGACACTTAGCTACGTATAAGGTGATATCCTTTTTCATGCCCGACCACCAGTAGTATTCCCGTAGATCCTTGTACAACTTGTCGGATCCCGGATGAATAGAGTATCGGGAACGGTGGCCCTCATCCAAAATAAGTTTACGAATGTTTTCGGATCTCAGAATCCACGCTCGATTCTTAAAGTAGTGGATTCCGTCCGGTTTGAGTTCGAATTCCTTCTCGTGATTGTGCAGGGTTTCGTCCTTAATGTTCTCGGGTTTCAACGCTTCTCCCTGAGCTATGGCAATTTGCGTTTGTAGGCTTGTCTGGACCTGTATCCCCAATGCTCTAACTTGAGATGGTCTTACCCTTTCCTTCCGGCTCAGGGCATCTGCCACTATGTTTCCTTTACCCGGTGGTATTTGATCTCGCAATCGTAGTCGCTTAGAAGTTCAATCCATCTCCGTTGCCTCATGTTGAGCATTTTATGATCGAGGATGTGTTGAAGGACTTTGTGGTCCGTGAAAACTGTGCACTTAGTACAGTACAAGTAATGTCTCCAGATTTCACTGCGAACACGACCAGCTCCGAGCTCTAAGTCGTGTGTGGTGTAATTTGCTCGTGTACCTTCAGTTGCCTCAAATTGTATGCGATGAATTGTGCCTTTTGCATAAGGACGCACCCAAGACCTTGGTGAGATGCATCGCAATAATCATCTGTACCCTCCGGTAGGGACAGTATCGGTGCGTGGCACAGTTTGTGTTTGAGTTTCTGGAAGGATTCGTCCTGTTCTTTACCCCAAAGAAAATTCTTATCTTTCTGGGTAAGTTCGGTTAGAGGCTTAGTGATCTTCGAGAAATTTTCAATGAACCTTCGATAATAGCCTGCCAACCCTAGGAATTGTCGGATTTCTGTAGGAGTGGTTGGGGCTTGCCATTTCTCGATCGCTTCGATCTTTGCTGGGTCAACATGAATTCCCCTCTTGGTCGATCACATGATCAAGGAAGCGTACCTCTCGGAGCCAAAATTCGCACTTCGAGAATGTGGCGTACAATTTTTGATCCCTAAGGAGTTCTAGAATGAGTTTCAAGTGTTTCGCGTGATCCTACTTGTTCCTCTAGTAGATGAGGATGTCATCTATGAATACGATCACAAATTTATCCAGATACGGTCTACACACTCTGTTCATCAGATCCATGAACACCACTGGTGCGTTGGTCAGACCGAATGGCATAACGAGAAATTCGTAATGCCCGTATTGAGTTCGGAAAGCGGTTTTTGGAATATCGGTTTTCACTGACTCGAACCAGATGATAACCCGAACGGAGATCGATCTTAGAAAAATAAGTTGCACCCTGCAACTGGTCGAACAGATAATCGATTCTCGGGAGTGGGTATCGGTTCTTGACGGTCAGTTTGTTCAGTTCGCGGTAAGCTATGCACATCCAGAAGGATCCGTCTTTCTTTTTCACGAAGAGGATTGGGGCTCCCCAGGGGGACGTACTTGGACGAATCAGACCATGATCTAGAAGTTCTTGCAGCTGTTTCGACAATTCTTGCATTTCGGGTGGTGCTAGACGATACGGTGTCTTGGCAACCGGTGTTGCGCCAGGAACGAGGTTTATTCGGAATTCCACTTGTCGATACGGCGGTAGCCCGGGTAAATCCTCTGGAAAAACCTCTGGATGATCCTTGACTACGGGGATGTCTTGTACTCGTTTCTCCTTGGGTTTACGTTCGACAACTGTGACAACCGTCAAAATTTCAGGTGAAATTCGTATTCTACATCTCTTATATTGGCTGTCGTTATCTTTAACTATACTTTTACCGGAAACGCGTAAGTGTCGGAATCAAACTCGGAATCAATTTATATAAGTCCTAATACCAAGAAATCACCTAAGGAACTTTCCTAAGTTCACAACGTACCATAATCAAAAACTTTCAGTTAACGAAAAGGTCCAACGGAATAAAAACGTAAAAACGAAAAATCAGAAAATACTGAAATGGGGCAGGACGCCGCACAAGGTGACCATGTGCGACGTCCTGAAGACGCAGATTAAAAAAAAAATATAGCTTTTAAAGCTTGTCTCGTTTTTATGCAAATTTCAACCAATCCAACTCGGGATTTGACTTCCCTACTGCATTTTCCTCTGTCCCAAAACCCCATTATTATCCTCTTTATCATTTTCTTTTCATGTTTCATTTTATAAAATATAAAAACACACAAACACCATTTTCTCTCCATTTTTCTCTCAAACCTTCTCCAAGAACACCACAAATACAGTAAGTTACAACCATTAAAACCCACCAAATCATACATAAAAATAGTTCAAACAAACAAAGGAAGCAAGGGGAATCAAAGTATTTCGGTTACAAGGCATTTTCATCATTTTTGAAGCTCAAAACTCCACCAAACCATCATCCAAGCTTTTCCTCCGGTAGAAATCCTTCTTTTTACTATATTTACTGTTTTTATCAATTGCATGGATGATCTAAGTCATAAGCCGTCCTAGTGGTCTAGAACGGCGCACACCAGCTGCTGTTTTCCCGAAAATCATCGTTTTGACGTTAAAAGCTTACGTGAACACTCTGTTTTGACGAAACTGATATTTTGGGACTGATATTGGAAAACACATACATTTGTGACATGTTAATTGGACTTAATACACTCAAATGAACTTGTTTAAATATGTTATGTATATATACGTGTTTTGTAAGCGAGAAAGTGTTGGATATTTTGAATATAAAATTTGGGCACGGAAGCGCTGCCCAAATTTTGTTAGAAAATATATAACACTTCAGCAACCAAAATATGTTTATCATAATACCAAATAAAACGTTAACTTTGGACTTTTGGACTAAAACATAACGATAACTGTTTCGGACTATATTTGGACATTTAACCTTGACACTTAAAGTTTAACTAAGATTACATCTATTATATATTATATATATTAACTTAATGTAATCATAACACTTAATCAATCTTGGCACTCTTTTAGGCTTTCTGTGATTCCCGACACATTTTCGACCGTTTCCGATCTGCTTTATCTTCGCAATCCGTGAGTTACACCCCCCTCTATTTATGTCTTTTAAGTACTCTTTTGGGGGAAACATGAGATCCAAGTATTTGTGAACTATGTCTTTCCTGAACTATGAATTTATTGAACTATTTGACATTGATCGAACTTATATGCGTAAAACTATTTTAAATCGCCTTATGTGGCACCTTTGATTCTTTGACATTTTGACATTTTGACATTTTGACATTATGGCTTGCCCCCTTTCGGCACGTGACTTAAACTATGATTGTTTGATTGTATATCTTCCAACCCTTGATGAGAATATAAACTCTGTAAGTGCCTACTATCTTTTTGATAAAATTGCATAAGTGCCCCGTTTCTAGACAATCTCTACACTATTAGCTTTAAGCCGTTGGTAATTATGGGTATCGATACTTAGGAGAGATCGCTCCTTACTTTAGATGGAAATCTAAGTACATATTACTAGAACTCACAAACTTCGTAGATAGTGCGAGGTTGGGGCTGATCCCGACCGGTTAATCGGTTTAGTGTAAACACTTACGTTATATTATGCCAAGTGGTTGATACAATTCTTAAATCATATGTTACTTTTATTTACGCATATACATACTTAGTTTTTCCATTGCTCCGCAACTTGACTATGATCTTCTTTAAAAGTATATATATTTTAAGCGACTATCCCGCTCATCTTTCTTTTAAGAAAACTTTATACTTATATATACTTATCGTCTTAGACATGTGGATTGTTCCACCGCTGAGGTAATGTCATCATATATTTATCGCCTTACTTTTGTAAAGAACTTATAAACTGTAACTCACTCACTACGTTATGTAGTTTGACATTTTATCTCATGTTTCAGGAAACCAAGTGTAAGTCATGAAGTGCATTGCTCGGGCGGGTCAAGAATGTTATGTGAAGTGTAATTCGGGAGAAGACTTGTTTTACTTTGGGAATTTTATGAAAACATTTTATCTTGTATTGTTGTCGTAAACACTATTTACTCTTGGTTATGTCTTTGAACATGTGAACTTTTCAACCTTATTTTAATGACTTGAACCGCTAAACTTTGTTATAACTCGTGTAATGATTCTCTTGCTCTTCGCACTTCGTGTTTCCGTTTTAGCGGGGTGTGACAGACTTGGTATTAGAGCACCGGTTATAGTGAAAACGGTTTTAAAAATTTTTCAAAAAAAAAAGGTTTTCGAAACCAAACTATAACCAAGGCTTTTCAGAAAAATCATTTTCGGGTTCAAACTTTAGTATATTAATTTCCGCAATTGCATGATTCTTTTTCAACTACGCGTAACTTGATCAACTATGCCTAGTTCAAAACGAATTATGCAAAAACGGAAAGAAATTGCTATCGTTAACGGTTTTGAGTCGAAAAATTCTCAGTCTCATCGATTCCCGATTCTCACATAACTGACCCGTGCATGCATTTTACTTACACTTTTCCTATTTTAGTTTTCCCCTGTACTTACGTAACTCACTATTCGCAGATCCGTCATGTCTTAGTCATCCCGTTCACGATCACCTTCCCGGTCCCAGTCACGCTCCCTTTCCCGAGCCGCTCCGTCACACGAAGCCTCCGAGGGCCGGACGGATTCCGAGAGCCAACACCACCAGACCACCGACCCAACGGAGGACACCTCCATGGCGATCTCCAGCAGTATCGGGTCCAGGGGCCTCGTACGAGACTGACCGCTCGTAAACAGGTCATTCAGGCCGCCTGCCTGACAGGATGGTCGGACAGCAGCCCGGTCCATCCATACCCGTTCCTCACCCATGCCGTTCGGAGACCAGTACGCCGGGGCTCCACGTACGTCCATGTTGGACCACTACACGTGGGAGCGACAGCTCGAGCGTGAATAGATGCAGCGTGATTGTGACGCTGAAGCATCGAGGCAGAGGATGCCGCCTACCCTTCAGCCTCCCCCACCAGCCGCATTCCTCCACCTACACCGTGAGGTTAGGGGACTTTCAGAGGAGGCCCAGCAGCAGGGTCTTCTCCTCTGTGAGGTCTCCGATGCCGCACACCGGCTGTCGGAACAGTCGATGTGAGTCATCGCATCGGCTCAGGCCACAACACGGACCGTGCAGCTCCTCGTTGGGGCATGTCTGGTCATGGGGACCATGATGGCGGTCATTGTCGCTAAGATGTTTCTTGAGAGGCGCCGCTAGTCATTTCTTTATGTATTGTACTAAGCTAAGTCGTAATTTCCCATGTACACGACTTAAGCTATTTTATCTTATTTATTTCCATTGTATTGTACTTGTATTTTATTTACTTATTTCGAACCATGTATCCAACTTTATTATTAATTAATGGAAATTTCTATCTTTATTATCCGTACTTGTCGTTGTCGTGTGAATCTTTACATTATTGTTGAACTATTATTATCTCTTAAATCATTATCGTACGTGTACTATTGTTCTTCCATATTACTCTTGCGTTATCATTGTCATTATTCATTGAATTAAACTCTTATCACGTTCTATACGTGCGTTCTAAATTGGATCATTCTTGTTGTTGTAGAATCATGCCTCCTAAGCGCTCCAACGCTAGTTTGATTGCCGAGCAAGTTGCTACTCAGCTAAGCGTAGCTATGCCTAACATGATCGCCCAGATCACGACAGGAATCAACAACAACATCAACAACAACCAGAACCAAAACAATAACCAAAACCAGAATCAGAACAATAACCAGAACCAGAACCAGAACAACAATCAGAATCAGCACCAAAACCCAAACCCTCCTGCTTGCAACTACAAGAGCTTCATTGCTTATAAGCCAAAGGAGTTTCACGGCACGACTGGTGCTGTAGGACTACTTCAATGGTTAGAAAGTATCGAATCAGTCCTGCACATCAGCAGATGTGCTGAAGCCAACAAAGTGGAGTACGCCTCCTGCGTGTTCCACGACAGAGCCTTATCGTGGTGGAACAGCGTGGTCCAGACCCGAGGGCGTGAAACTGCCTATGCTCTTTCCTGGAACGCCTTCAAGAACCTGTTGATCGAGGAGTACTGCCCAAGAGGGGAAATCAAGAGGCTCGAGGCAGAGCTTTGGGACCACAAGATGATCGGCAACGACATCGAAGGGTACACTACCCGGTTCCATGAGCTCGCCCGGCTAGGTCCAAGGTTAGTGACCCCCGAGGAGAACCGGATTGACCTTTACATCTCCGGTCTTGTTCCGGAAATCCCAGGCATGGTTATCTCTTCCGAGCCCTAGACACTTCAGAGCGCAATCATCTTAGCTCACAGACTCACCAGCAATCTCCTCACCGCTCCTGCATCTTCCAAGAAGGAGTCGGGTGAGAAAAGGAAATCGGAGCACACCCCGAGGAGAAGCGACAGAAACAAGAAAGCCAAGACCACCCGTAATTTTGCTGTGACTGCTACACCTGCACTTGCACCACCTACTGGACCCCAGAGCTACACTGGGCCACACCCCAAATGTGACAAGTGTCGTTACCACCACACCGGTAACTGCCCGATATGTAGCATTTGCAAGAAAATGGGGCATTTTACCAGGTACTGCCAAAACAAGACGATCAACCAGGGTCAAAGCCGACGTGCTTCGAGTACGGGAGCGACCAACATCTCCGGAACACCTGCCCTAAGCTGCATCGAGCTCAACAGAATCAGAGTGGGCAAGGTCGAGGTCGTGCTTTTGCACTTACAACCGAGGAGGCACGTCAGAACCCAAATGCAGTTACGGGTACGTTTTATATAAATGACCACTTTGCTTCCGTACTATTCGATTCAGGAGTTGAACGAAGCTTTGTTTCCTTAGAATTTAGACCCCTCATTAACCTAGGATCTAAAATTCTTAGGGATAGCTTTACTATCGAATATGCTAACGGTCAAGAGTTCGAAGCCAAGGATATAATCTTAGGATGTTCTATATGCTTATTTGACAAAACCTTCCCCATCGATTTAATTCCTATCGAGCTGAAAAGCTTTGACGTTAGCGTTGGAATGGACTGGCTATCTCGTTTCCGAGCCGAGATCGTCTGTTTCGACAAACTCATCCGTATTCCTCTCTCAGACAGTGAGACTCTCGTTGTTCAGGGAGACAAACCTGGACGACAACTCCGTATCGTCTCTATCGTCAAGATGCGCAAATACCTCAACAAGGACTGCGACGCTTTCCTTGCGCATGTCGTTGAACGCAAACCCAAAGAAAACCGAGTCCAAGACATTCCAGTAGTCAAGGATCACCCATAAGTCTTTCCAGAGGATTTACCTGGGCTACCGCCGCATCGACAAGTGGAATTCCGAATAGACCTCGTTCCTGGCGCAACACCGGTTGCCAAGACACCATATCGTCTAGCACCACCCGAAATGCAAGAACTGTCAAAACAGCTGCAGGAACTTTTAGATCATGGTCTTATTCGCCCAAGCTCGTCCCCCTGGGGAGCCCCCAATCCTCTTTGTCAAAAAGAAAGACGGATCCTTTCGTATGTGCATCGATTATCGTGAACTGAACAAACTAACCGTCAAGAACCGATACCCACTCCCGAGGATCGATGATCTGTTTGACCAGTTGCAGGGTGCAACTCATTTCTCTAAAATCGACCTCCGCTCGGTTATCATCAGGTTCGTGTCAGCGAGACCGACATTCCTAAAACTGCCTTTCGAACTCGATACGGACATTACGAATTCCTCGTCATGCCGTTTGGTCTAACCAACGCAACATCAGTGTTCATGGACCTAATGAACAGAGTGTGTAGGCCATATCTAGACAATTCGTAATCGTATTCATAGAGACATCCTTATATACTCTATGGAACAAGGAAGAGCATGCGAAACATCTGAAGCTCATCCTAGAACTCCTCAGAGATCAGAAATTGTACGCCAAATTCTCGAAGTGTGAATTTTGGCTCCGGGAAGTACATTTCCTTGGTCATGTGGTCAACCAAGAGGGAATTCATGTAGACCGGCACAAAGATCGAAGCGATCGAGAAATGGCAAGCCCCTACGACTCCTACGGAAATTCGGCAATTCCTAGGGTTGGCTGGCTATTATCGATGGTTCATCGAGAATTTCTCGAAGATCCCAAAGTCTCTCACCGAGCTCACTCAGAAAGACAAGGACTTCATTTTGGGAAAAGGACAGGACGAATCCTTCCGGAAGCTCAAACACCAACTTTGTCACGGGCCAAATTCTGTCCCTACCTGGAAGGCACATATAATTTCGTAGTATTTGCGATGCATCATGTGACAAACCGTCAAATTTCAGGTGTTCTTTACGCTCTATGTCTCTCGTTTTTGTCTCTATGTCTTTAAATTAAAACTTTATCGGAAACGCGCATGTGTCGGAATCACAACCGGAACCAACTTATACAAGTCCTAATGCCAAGAAAACACCTAATGAACTTCCCTAAGTTCATAATGTAACATACTTTAAAACACTAGTTAACAAAAAGGTCCAACGAAAACAATTTTACAAAAACAGCAAAAGTCCAAAATATTGCAGAAATGGTCCAGAACGGCGCACAGTGACCTGTGCGCCGTCCGGGAGGACGGTTTTTGTAATAAAATTCAAATTTTTGCATGCCTGCGATTTTCCAACAAAAAACACCCAATCAACTCGGGCATAGATCAGTTATTTACTGCATTTTTACATTACCAAACACTACACCTTAATGATTCTCTTTATTTCCTTTCATTTCTCTTTTCCCTAATTCATTTTTACAAAACCTTAAACATAAAACTCACACTTTCTCTCTAAAACCCTCTCAAGAACACACCAACTCCAGAATATTTGACCATCAAAAATCCAATTTCTATCCATAAAAATCGTTCATATCATCCAAAGAAGCAAAAGGAACCAAAAGATTTCGAAAAAGGACCATTTTTGTAAAGATTTTCGGAGCTCAACATCACCAAATCATCATCCAAACGATTTGCCACCGGTAGATTTCTTTTTACTTACTGTTTTTATGTAAATAACAACTTGCATGTAAGATCTAGCGGTTTAAATAAGTTTTTACTCAAAGTTATGACTTTTGTGGACAAAAAAACGATTTTTTTTTACCGAAATGTTACTTAGATCTATGTTTTTATGGATAAAAACGTTTTAGAAAACTGTTAAAATGACATTTTATTAAGTTTAGACCGAATGCATGTTGAAATCTGTGGCTAAAATAATCGTTTTGATCGAAAAATCCCGAAAACGCGACCCGTGCGCCGTCCCCGTGACCAGGACGACGCAAGCGGGAGTGTAATATGGCTCTGTGCGACCGTCCTAGAGGTCACAACCGGCGCACAGGCCTGGCTGGTTTTTCCCCGATTGCTTTGCTTCGACGTTTTAGGACATGTTTGACTTGCTGACTTTTCGTAAAACAACATTTTGGGACTGAGTTTGGAAAAATATATACATTGGTGTCTTGTAATGAACTTTTGGGACTTAAATGGACTTGTTTGGATATAATATAGTGTTGTATGTATTTTTGTGAGCGGAATTGGTAGGTACATTTTTGGATATGAAATTTGGGCGTCGGAAGCGCTGCCAAAATTTCCTTAGAAAAATGTAAACCACTTCCGCGAGCAAAAACACTTATGACCTAACAATAATAAACGCTAAATTGGACCTTTGGACAAGAACGTAATTTCACCATTTCGGACTATTTTATTAAACTTAACCTTGACACTTAAAGTTTAATTAAAAACTTGATTTTATTATCTTAAGTACAATAAAATAATTAGATAATAACATTTGGACTACCCTTGGTATTATTAGGGCGACCCGTGATTCCCGACTCCCGCTCCGACCGATTCCCGCGCTCTTTATCTTCGCAAACCGTGAGTTTACACCCCTCCTTACTTTTACATTCTAAGTACTCTTTTTGGGGGAAACATGAGATCAAATTCTTTCGTGAACAAAATCTTTATGTGAAACTATTTTACGTGCTTGAATCTATGAACAACGTGTTGGGATCCATTTTTGGAAACTTTTGAACTAATTGAGCTACCTTCCTATTTTTGGAAACTTTTGAACTAATTGAGCCACCTTACTATTTTTGGAAAACTTTTGAACTAATTGAGCTACCTTTCTATTTTTGGAAACTTTTGAACTAGTAACTCTTTGAACTCTTGGAACTTTGAGAACTTTTGAACTATTTTAGAACTTATGCAATAATATGCGTAGACAATATCTTTATTCGAATTGGCTTACTTTAGACTCCCTAGGTTTGCCTCTTTGGATTTATGATTAATGACATAGCTTTGGTTGTATTTTGGAGCAAAACCCTAGGTGAGAAATATAGCCGCACCCGCCGATAACGTACAAACAAACAAATTTTGAACGAAACAAACTAATATGCCCCTCAACTATTCTGGGATCTGAATCTCTATACATCTATTAACTCTAGCCGATATGCAAACTTTATGGGTATACGACTACTTAGGAACGGGTCAGCTCCTTACTATAGGGTAGCAACCTGGGTACATATTGCCTAAGATTCTCGCGAACTCGAACTCCAGACTGGAACTAGCGGCTGAACTTGACCAGGATGGATTAGTGTGCAAAACTCCTCTTACGTATATCTAGCTTAGAGGTTGACTACCAAACTCGAGGATCATAGTCTTTATTTACGCATATACTACTTTCTGTCTTACACATGTGGGATTAATCCACCACTGCGGTATGACCCTACTCTTTTTTACATAATCGCTCGCTACGCAACCTGAACTTACTTGAACTTGAAACTTATTTAAATTATTCTTGAATTCTTAAAGCACTTGAACTTATTTTAAATTATTCTTGAATTTTAAGCACTTGAACTTACTTTAAATTTATTCCTTGAATTTTAAGTACTTGAACTTATCATGAACTTCTTTTGACTTCAAACGAACCTTGAACTTTTATGAAACTTTGAACTTGCCTCGAACTCTTACGAACCCTTTAAATGAAACCTTTATTCAATTTATAAACCTGTAACTCACTCACTACGTTTCGTAGTTGACACTTTATCTCATGTTTCAGGAACTTAAGCCGTAAGTTATGACAGTGCATTGCTAGCGGGCGGGTCAAGCCTATGTGTGAAGTGTACCTTGGGAAGAAGACCTTATTTTTGGCAATTTTTATTTAAAACATTTTATTATGAACTATGGTCTTAACTTTGAATCCTTGGTTGTACCTTTGACTTTTGTACTTTTGAACTTTAAATCTTACGACTTCGAACCGGTTTGATTTTAGTGTAACCCGTGAAATCCGTGTTTCCGCTTTAGCGGGGTGTGACAGACTTGGTATCTATGCACGGGTTATAGTGAAAACGGTTTTAAAAATTTTTCAAAAAGTTTTCGAAACCAAAACTATAACCAAGGCTTTTCAAAAAATCCATTTTCGGGTTCGAACCTTAGAACATTACATCCCGCGATTGCATGGTTATCTTTTTCAAATATGCGTGACTTGATCAACCATGCATAGTTCAAAATGAATTATGCAAGGACGGAAAGTAAATGGCTATCGTTAACGGTTTTTAAGTCGAAAAATTCCCGGTCTTGTCAATTCCCGACACTCACATAACTGACCCGTGCATGTATTTTACTTACGTTTTTCCTATTCGTAGTCTCCCCGTACTTATGTAACTCTCTATTCGCAGATACGATGTCTCAGTCGTCGCGCTCCGATCCCAGACCCGATCACTTCCACGAGCCGCCTCCCCCTCTCACGAACCCTCCGAGGGCCACACGGCCTCCGAGAGTCAGCGTCACCAGACGACTGACCCAACGGAAGACACATCCAGGACCATTAGCAGCAGCAATGGGTCCAGCCCAAGGACGGTACTCCCACCTCCTAGGCTGGTACCCGCTGCAGCGCCACTGCAGCCCCGAGGACCCGATGCTAAAGCACCCACGCATCATCAGTCGGGCCCGTTCCGACCCGCACCTCCCCAGTCTTTCCTGGACCCTTACGACCCCGCCTGCGTTACTCCGATAGCGGAACCTACGCGTGGGATCGCCAGTTCATAGAGGAAAGACGACGTGCCCAGGAGGCCGGACCCTCCCGACCCATGATCCACTACTCACCAGTCTCTGCCACGGAGGCGTTCCTCAACTTGCACCGTCAGGTCCGGGGACTCGCGGAGGAAGCCCAGGGCAGGGTCTTCTCCTCTTTGAAGTCTCTGATGCTTCCAATGAGTTGGCACAGCAGTCTCGGCGAATCATCGCAACGGCACAGGCCACTGCCCGAACAGTGCAGTGCCTCACCAGAGCCTGCGTAGTAATGGGAGCGCTTATCGTAGCCATTGCCCGCCAGTGATGTTCTTTGAAGAGAGGTTATTAGGCATACTTTCCTTATTTGTACTGTACCGGTCTTAGTCGTAATTTTCCATTGTACACGACTTAAGCCATGTTCTATTATTCCTCTATGTATTGTACTTGTGTCTCTTTCAGTATTTTGTTCTATGTACTAAACCTTCTATTATTAATGAAAAATTTCTATCTCCTATAATTACACTTGTCTTATCGCGTGAATCTTTTACTATCTATCACCACCATTAAATCCCATTCTTGAATCATCAACGTGCGCTATACTGTTACCCTTCTGTACACTCTTTTACTGCTATCGTTATCATACTTGTACTAATTGTCCACTCTCATTATCCCTGTTATACTCGATAATTATTAAATCTTGGAGTTGAACTCCTGTAGTAAATTCCCAAATGGTGAGTTCTAAACTCGTTTCTTCTTTTCCCTTGTAGAAACCATGCCTCCCAAGAGAAGCCGCGAGGTAGCCCGAACAGATCGTTGTACAATTCCAAGCGGTACTCCCAAGCGTGATCGCTCGGATCGTCGCTGGAATCAACCAAGGGATCTTAGGAATCAACGAACCCCTTCTCCCTCTAGTACCGACTAGGCAGGATGAGGACGAGGATTTTGGAACCAACCTCCTACCTCCCCCTCCAGCCCTCTTCCAACGAAGAGAGAGTAAGAGAAGGAAATTCACCACCAAACCTGATGGACTAGCATCGACCAGGAATCCACCACCGTACCCGAACCTACTCCAGACCGCACCCCCAGTGCAGCAGGTGCCACTTCCACCATGCCCGAAAATGCCCGGTATGCAGACTTTGCAACACAGTAGGGCATTACCCCTGGTGCTGTCCAGAAAAATGCAAACAGAAAACTGCTATGCCTCGAATGTGGAAGCGACCAACACCTCCGTGGGGATTGTCTCTTAGAGCACACCACAGAAACCCTCAGTGCTATCGCAATCACGGTCAAGGAGACCCATCAGGGCACCAATGCCGTTACCGGTACGTTCTCTTTCAAACGGTAATTTCTTTCGTACTACTTAATCCAAGAACTGAAAAGAACTTTGCCTCCTTAGAAATTAGACCCTCATCAGCCTAGGACCTAAAGCCTTGCGGATGGCTTCCATCGATTATGCCAATCTCCAATAGTCGAAGCTACGAATGCAAGCTTAGGATTTCCGATACTTCATTTGCCTAAAACCTTTCCCATCAACCCAATTCCTATCGAACCATCAAGCTTTGACGCTATCGTTGGGATGGACGGTCACCCATTATTGAGCCAAGATCGTCTGTTCCGACAAGCTCACCTGTATCCCTCCCCATGAAGTGAAACTCCCGTTGTTCAGGAGGACAAACCTGAATGACAACTACGCAGCGTGTATCCCTCGATGATGCGCCAGCATCTCGAGAGGACTACGACGCACCCTCCGCTCACAACGTCGAACGCAAATCTAAGGAAGACGCCGAGTCCAAGACATTCCCGTAGTCAAGGACCATCCAAAGCCTTCCTGAGAATTGCCGGACTACCGCGAATCGACAAGTGAAAATCCGAATAAACCTCGTTCCTGACACGGCTCCCATAGCCGAGGCTCCTACCATCTAGCACCACCCGAGATGCTAAGGCGGCCAAAGCTGCTGTAGGAACTTCCAAACCCTAATACTATCCACTCAAATCCAACCCCATGGGAAGCCCCAATTTCCCTAACAAGAGACAGACGAACCCTTCCGTTTGTAGCTGAGCGTCATGAACTTATCAAGCCAGCCGTCAAGAACTGACGACCATTCCCGAGGATCGACAACCTATCCGAGTAGTTGCAGGATGCAGCTTACCTCTCAAAAGTCGACCCCCACCCGGGTTATCACCAGGTTCGCGACATTATACCCATCATTACCAAAAACCGCATTTTCCCAAACTCGATACAAGCAATCCAAGCCTCCCCTCTGTCAGTAGGCCTAACCAACACACTGCCGATAATCATGGATTTAATGAACAAAGTGTGTAGGCCATACTTAGACGATTAATTACCACACTCATTGCCAACACTCTCACCTACTCAATAAAGATCCTGCGAAACATCCCAAGCTCACTCCAGAACTCTCCCGGGATCAGGAATTGTACACCCAATTCTCAAAGTGCGAATTTGGACCCTGAGCAGAACCTTTCCCCGATTCCATAGTCACCTATGAAGGAATTCGGACTCAGGCTAAACGTAACCCGTTACGCCAAGCCCCAAGTATGAGTTCTGAAATCCGGAGGTCTTCGTAAACTCATTTCCGTCAAGAACCACAGATTCCGCTACTTTACCCACCCGGGACCCGACTTGTCGTACAAGAATTCCCGAGGGTACTGTTTCTGGCCGGACATGTATAAGGACATTACCTTATATCCAGCCGAGTGCCTCACTTACTCCGAGGCCAAGGCGGGACACCGAAAACCACCCCTCTATTAGTCGATCTGCGTCCCACTCTCTTCGGGAATGCCCTCCAGAGAATCGCTAGGAACGCGACTAGACCTCATCACCCCTCACCATTCACCTTCCTCTTGTTGAGTTCATCTATGCCAACGGCTTCCGTGCCAGCACTAAGTGCGCACCCTTCAATCTCTAATGGACGCCAGTATCGGACACCGCCTCGGCTAGAAGCTGACTGTTGAAACTCGCAAGGTCCAACTTCCATCCCTAACCGTGAAGGACTGGAAGCATTCCGTACCCGGCCAAGGAGCTGCGTAACCAACCAGAAGAAAAACCTCGATTCCTAGTATGGCAAGAGAGTTTCCCAAGATATCGCCATGGAAGGGGATAGTCTGCTTCTGGAAACGCGGAAAACTGAGCCCGAGGTACCCTGGTCCAATCTAAGTCTTAGAGCATATCGGTCCGATTTCTCATTGCCTTTAACTTCCCCAACCGTCTCCTAACATTCTTGTGTGCTCCCTTCTCACACTTGAAAAGTGTTCATCGGATGAGACCCTCGAAAATCTCCCTCTAGACAAGGTTCAAAGCTGGTGCAAACCCAATTCCTTGTGGAAACCGCTTAAGTTGTTGACCCCAAGGTCACTAACAACCTAGACGGAACCTTGTTCCCATCTCTAAGTTCGGTGGAACCTCCAACGTAGCACCCACAATCCCGCGTGAAGACGCAGGGACCCGAAATTCGTCAGGAGAACCCGCCATTGATCTCGACGGCACTTCTTCCCCATGAGACGAACTAAATTTCGGGACGAAATTCCTTTCAACCGGGGAGAATGTGACAAACCGTTCAAATTTCAGGTGTTCTTTACGCTCTATGTCTCTCGTTTTGTCTCTTATGTCTTTAAATTAAACTTTCTATCGGAAACGCGACATGTGTCGGAATCACAACCGGAACCAACTTATACAAGTCCTAATGCCAGAAAACACCTAATGAACTTCCCCCTAAGTTATAATGTAAACATACTTTAAACACTATGTTAACGAAAAGGTCCAACGAAACAATTTAAGTCCCAAAATATTGAGAAAATGGTCAAGAACGGCGCACAGTGACCTTGTGGCGCCTGTCCTGGACGGACACGGTTTTTGTAATAAAATTCAAATTTTTTGCATGCCTCGATTTTCCAACAAAAACACCCCAATCAAACTCGGGCATAGATCAGTAATTACTGCATTTTTAGTCATTAACCAACACTACAACTTAATGATTCTCTTTATTTCCTTTCATTTCTCTTTTTCCTAATCACTTTTTACACAAACCTTAAACATAAAACTCACCTTTTCTCTCTCAAAACCCTCCTCCAATGAACACACCAACTCCAGAATATTTGACCCATCAAAAATCCAATTTCTATCCATTAAAAATCGTTTCTATCATCACAAAGAAGCAAAAAGCCCCCACCAAAAGATTTCGAAAAAGGACATTTTTGTTAAAGATTCTTCGGGAGCTCAAACATCACCATATCATCACTCCAAAACGATTTCCACCGGACTTGATTTCTTTTTACTGTAAGATCTATCGGTTTAAAATAAGTTTTTACTCAAAGTTATGATTTGTGGACAAAACGATTTTTTTACCGAAATGTTACTTAGATCTATGTTTTTATGGATAAAAACGTTTTAGAAACTGTTAAAATGTCATTTTATTAAGTTTAGACCGAATGCTTGTTGAAATCTGTGGCTAATAATTCTTAGGGATAGCTTTACTATCGAATATGCTAACGGTCAAGAGTTCGAAGCCAAGGATATATCTTAGGATGTCTATATGCTTTATTGACAAAAACCTTCCCCATCGATTTATTTCCAATCGAGCTGAAAAGCTTTGAGTCTAGCGTTGGAATGGACTGGCTATCTCGTTTCCCGAGCCGAAGTCGTCTGTTTGCGACAAACTCATCCGTAGTTCCTCTCTCAGACAGTGAGACTCTCTTGTTTCAGGGAGACAAACCTGGGACGACAACTCCGTATCGTCTCTATCGTCAAGATGCGCAAAATACCTCAACAAAGGACTCTTTCCTTGCGCATGTCGTTGAACGCAAACCCAAGAAAACCGAGTCCAAGACATTCCAGTAGTCAAGGATCACCCATAAGTCTTTCCAGAGGATTTACCTGGGCTACCGCCGCATCGACAAGTGGAATTCCGAATAGACCTCGTTCCTGGCGCAACACCGGTTGCCAAGACACCATATCGTCTAGCACCACCCGAAATGCAAGAACTGTCAAAACAGCTGCAGGAACTTTTAGATCATGGTCTTATTCGCCCAAGCTCGTCCCCCTGGGGAGCCCCAATCCTCTTTGTCAAAAAGAAAGACGGATCCTTTCGTATGTGCATCGATTATCGTGAACTGAACAAACTAACCGTCAAGAACCGATACCCACTCCCGAGGATCGATGATCTGTTTGACCAGTTGCAGGGTGCAACTCATTTCTCTAAAATCGACCTCCGCTCGGGTTATCATCAGGTTCGTGTCAGCGAGACCGACATTCCTAAAACTGCCTTTCGAACTCGATACGGACATTACGAATTCCTCGTCATGCCGTTTGGTCTAACCAACGCAACATCAGTGTTCATGGACCTAATGAACAGAGTGTGTAGGCCATATCTAGACAAATTCGTAATCGTATTCATAGAAGACATCCTTATATACTCTAGGAACAAGGAAGAGCATGCGAAACATCTGAAGCCCATCCTAGAACTCCTCAAAGATAAGAAATTGTACGCCAAATTCTCGAAGTGTGAATTTTGGCTCCGGGAAGTACATTTCCTTGGTCATGTGGTCAACCAAGAGGGAATTCATGTAGACCCGACAAAGAATCGAAGCGATCGAGAAATGGCAAGCCCTACCACTCCTACGGAAATTCGGCAATTCCTAGGGTTGGCTGGCTATTATCGATGGTTCATCGAGAATTTCTCGAAGATCCCAAAGTCTCTCACCGAGCTCACTCAGAAGACAAGGACTTCATTTGGGAAAAGGAACAGGACGAATCCATCCGGAAAGCTCAAACACCAACTGTCACGGGCCAATTCTGTCCCTACCGGAAGGCACATATAATTTCGTTAGTATTTTGCGATGCCTCATGTGACAACCGTCAAATTTCAGGGTATTCTTTACGCTCTATGTCTCTCGTTTTGTCTCTTATGTCTTTAAATTAAACTTTTATCGGAAACCGCGCATGTGTCGGAATCACAACCGGAAACCAACTTATACAAGTCCTAATGCCAAGAAAACACCTAATGAACTTCCCTAAGTTCATAATGTAACATACTTTAAAACACTAGTTAACGAAAAGGTTCAACGAAACAATTTACAAACACAGCAAAAGTCCAAAATCTTGCAGAAATGGTCAAGAACGGCGCACAGTGACCTTGTGCGCCGTCCTGGAGGACGGTTTTTGTAATAAAATTCAAATTGTTTGCATGCCTCCAATTTTCCAACAAAACAACCCAATCAAACTCGGGCAATAGATCAGTAATTACTGAATTTTTACATTACCAACACTAACACCTAATGATTCTCTTTATTTCCTTTCATTTCTCTTTCCTAATTCATTTTTACAAAACCTTAAACATAAAACTCACACTTTCTCTCTAAAACCCTCTCAAGAACACACCAACTCCAGAATATTTGACCATCAAAAATCCAATTTCTATCCATAAAAATCGTTCATATCATCCAAAGAAGCAAAGGAACCAAAAGATTTCGAAAAATGGACCATTTTGGTAAGATTTTCGGAGCTCAAACATCACCAAATCATCATCCAAACGATTTCCACCGGTAGATTTCTTTTTACTTACTGTTTTTTATGTAAATAACAACTTGCATGTAAGATCTATCGGTGTTAAAATAAGTTTTTACTCAAAGTTATGACTTTTGTGGACAAAAACGATTTTTTTTTTTACCGAAATGTTACTTAGATCTATGTTTTTATGGATAAAACGTTTTAGAAAATGTTAAAATGACATTTTATTAAGTTTAGACCGAATGCATGTGAAATCTGTGGCTAAAATAATCGTTTTGATCGAAAAATCCCGAAAACGCGACCCGTGCGCCGTCCCCGTGACCAGGACGACGCAGCGGGAGTGAAATTGGCTATGTGCGCCGTCCTAGAGGTCACAACGGCGCACAGGCCTGGCTGGTTCTTCCCCGATTGCTTTGCTTCGACGTTTTAGACATGTTTGACTTGCTGACTTTTCGTAAAACAACATTTTGGGACTGAGTTTGGAAAAAATAATATACATTGGTGTCTTGTAATGAACTTTTGGGACTTAAATGGACTTGTTTGGATATAATATAGTGTTGTATGTATTTTTGTGAGCGGAATTGGTAGGTACATTTTTGGATATGAAATTTGGGCGTGGAAGCGCTGCCAAAATTTCCTTAGAAAAATGTAAACCACTTCCGCGAGCAAAAACACTTATGACCTAACAATAATAAACGCTAAAATTGGACCTTTTGGACAAGAACGTAATTTCACCATTTCGGGACTATTTTTATTAAACTTAACCTTGACACTTAAAGTTTAATTAAAAACTTGATTTTATTATCTTAAGTACAATAAAATAATTAGATAATAACATTTGGACTACCTTGGTATTATTAGGCGACCCGTGATTCCCGACTCCCCGCTCCGACCGATTCCCGCGCTCTTTATCTTCGCAAACCGTGAGTTACACCCCTCCTTACTTTTACATTCTAAGTACTCTTTTTGGGGGAAACATGAGATCAAATTCTTTCGTGAACAAAATCTTTATGTGAAACTATTTTACGTGCTTGAATCTATGAACAACGTGTTGGGATCCATTTTTGGAAACTTTTGAACTAATTGAGCTACCTTCCTATTTTGGAAACTTTTGAACTAATTGAGCCACCTTACTATTTTTGGAAACTTTTGAACTAATTGAGCTACCTTTCTATTTTTGGAAACTTTTGAACTCGTAACTCTTTGAACTCTTGGAACTTTGAGAACTTTTGAACTATTTTAGAACTTTGCAAATAATATGCGTAGACAATATCTTTATTCGAATTGGCTTACTTTAGACTCCCTAGGTTTGCCTCTTTGGATTTATGATTAGACAATGATAGCTTGGTTGTATTTTGGAGCAAAACCCTAGGTGAGAATATAGCGTCCGTAAGTACAAACAAACAATTTTTGAACGAAACAAACTAAATGCCCCGCACTTTTCTTGGAACTGAACTCTATACACTATTAACTCTAGCCGTTAGCAAAACTTTATGGGTATCGATACTTAGGAGCGGTCACTCCTTACTTTAGGTAGCAACCTGGGTACATATTGCTAAGTTCTCGCGAACTCGAACTCCAGACTGGAACTAGGGGCTGGAACTTGACCAGAATCGGATTAGTGTGCAAAACTAAATCTTACGTATATTAAGCTTAGTGGTTGGTACAACTCGAGGATCATAGGTCTTATTTACGCATATACTACTTTCTGTCTTACACATGTGGATTAATCCACCACTGAGGTAATGACTACTCTTTTTATCGCTCGCTACGCAAACCTGAACTTACTTGAAACTTGAACTTATTTGATCTCGAACTTATTTAAGCACTTGAACTTATTTAAATTATTCTTGAATTTTTAAGCACTTGAACTTATTTAAATTATTCTTGAATTTTAAGCACTTGAACTTATTTAAATTATTCTTGAATTTTAAGCACTTGAACTTATTTAAATATTCTTGAATTTTAAGTACTTGAACTTATCATGAACTTCTTTGACTTCAAACGAACCTTGAACTTTTATGAACTTTGAACTTGCCTCGAACTCTTACGAACCTTTAAATGGAAACCTTTATTCAATTTATAAACTGTAACTCACTCACTACGGTTTCGTAGTTGACACTTTATCTCATGTTTCAGGAACTAAGGCGTAAGTTATGAAGTGCATTGCTAGGGCGGGTCAAGCCTCATGTGTGAAGTTACCTTGGGAAGAAGATCTTATTTTGGGAATTTTTATTTAAAACATTTTATTATGAACTATGGTCTTAACTTTGAATCTTGGTTGTAACTTTGACTTTTGTACTTTTCAATTTAAATCTTACGACTTGAACCGTTGATTTTAGTGTAACCCGTGAAATGATTCTTTGCTCTTCACATTCCGTGTTTCCGCTTTAGCGGGGTATGACAGACTTGGTATCTATGCACGGGTTATAGTGAAAACGGTTTTAAAAATTTTTCAAAAAGTTTTCGAAACCAAAACTATAACCAAGGCTTTTCAGAAAATCCATTTTCGGGTTCGAACCTTAGAACATTACATCCCGCGATTGCATGGTTATCTTTTTCAAATATGCGTGACTTGATCAACCATGCATAGTTCAAAATGAATTATGCAAGGACGGAAAGTAAATGGCTATCGTTAACGGTTTTTAAGTCGAAAAATTCCCGGTCTTGTCAATTCCCGACACTCACATAACTGACCCGTGCATGTATTTTACTTACGTTTTTCCTATTCTTAGTCTCCCCCGTACTTATGTAACTCTCTATTCGCAGATACGACATGTCTCAGTCGTCGCGCTCCCGATCCCAGACCCGATCACTTCCACGAGCCGCCTCCCCCTCTCACGAACCCTCCGAGGGCCACACGGCCTCCGAGAGTCAGCGTCACCAGACGACTGACCCAACGGAAGACACATCCAGGACCATTAGCAGCAGCAATGGGTCCAGCCCAAGGACGGTACTCCCACCTCCTAGGCTGGTACCCGCTGCAGCGCCACTGCAGCCCCGAGGACCCGATGCTAAAGCACCCACGCATCATCAGTCGGGCCCGTTCCGACCCGCACCTCCCCAGTCTTTCCTGGACCCTTACGACCCCGCCCTGCGTACTCCGATAGCGGAACGCTACGCGTGGGATCGCCAGTTCATAGAGGAAAGACGACGTGGCCAGGAGGCCGGACCCTCCCGACCCATGATCCACTTACTCACCAGTCTCTGCCACCAGAGGCGTTCCTCAACTTGCACCGTCAGGTCCGGGGACTCGCGGAGGAAGCCCAGGAGCAGGGTCTTCTCCTCTTTGAAGTCTCTGATGCTTCCAATGAGTTGGCACAGCAGTCTCGGCGAATCATCGCAACGGCACAGGCCACTGCCCGAACAGTGCAGTGCCTCACCAGAGCCTGCGTAGTCATGGGAGCGCTTATCGTAGCCATTGCCGCCATGATGTTCTTTGAAGAGCGTTATTAGGCATACTTTCCTTATTTGTACTGTACCGGCTTAGTCGTAATTTTCCATTGTACACGACTTAAGCCATTTTCTATTATTCCTCTATGTATTGTACTTGTGTCTCTTTCAGTATTTTGTTCTATGTACTAGAACCTTCTATTATTAATGAAAAATTTCTATCTCCTATTAATTACACTTGTCTTATCGCGTGAATCTTTTACTATTATCACACATTAAATCCCATTCTTGAATCATCAACGTGCGTATACTGTTACCCTTCTTGTACACTCTTTTACTGCTATCGTTATCATACTTGTACTAATTGTCCACTCTCATTATCCCTGTATACTCGATAATTATTAAATCTTGAGTTGAACTCCTGTAGTAAATTCCAAATGGTGCGTTCTAAACTCGTTTCTTCTTTCCCTTGTAGAACCATGCCTCCCAAGAGAAGCCGCGAGGTAGCCGAACAGATCGTTGTACAATTCCAAGCGGTACTCCCAAGCGTGATCGCTCGGATCGTCGCTGGAATCAACCAAGGGATCTTAGGAATCAACGAACCCCTTCTCCCTCTAGTACCGACTAGGCAGGATGAGGACGAGGATTTTGGAACCAACCTCCTACCTCCCCCTCCAGCCCTCTTCCAACGAAGAGAGAGTAAGAGAAGGAAAATTCACCACCAAACCTCATGGACTAGCATCGACCAGGAATCCACCACCGTAACCCGAACCTACTCCAGACCGCACCCCCAGTGCAGCAGGTGCCACTTCCACCATGCCCGAAAATGCCCGGTATGCAGACTTTGCAACACAGTAGGGCATTACCCCTGGTGCTGTCCAGAAAATGCAAACAGAAAACTGCTATGCCTCGAATGTGGAAGCGACCAACACCTCCGTGGGGATTGTCTCTTAGAGCACACCACAGAAACCCTCAGTGCTCTCGCAATCACGGTCAAGGAGACCCATCAGGGCACCAATGCCGTTACCGGTACGTTCTCTTTCAAACGGTAATTTCTTTCGTACTACTTAATCCAAGAACTGAAAAGAACTTTGCCTCCTTAGAAATTAGACCCCTCATCAGCCTAGGACCTAAAGCCTTGCGGATGGCTTCCATCGATTATGCCAATCTCCAATAGTCGAAGCTACGAATGCAAGCTTAGGATTTCCGATACTTCATTTGCCTAAAACCTTTCCCATCAACCCAATTCCTATCGAACCATCAAGCTTTGACGCTATCGTTGGGATGGACCGGTCACCCCATTATTGAGCCAAGATCGTCTGTTCCGACAAGCTCACCTGTATCCCTCCCCATGAAGTGAAACTCCCGTTGTTCAGGAGGACAAACCTGAATGACAACTACGCAGCGTGTATCCCTCGATGATGCGCCAGCATCTCGAGAGGACTACGACGCACCCTCCGCTCACAACGTCGAACGCAAATCTAAGGAACGCCGAGTCCAAGACATTCCCGTAGTCAAGGACCATCCAAAGCCTTCCTGAGAAATTGCCGGACTACCGCCGAATCGACAAGTGAAAATCTCGAATAAACCTCGTTCCTGACACGGCTCCCATAGCCGAGGCTCCCTACCATCTAGCACCACCCGAGATGCTAAGGCGGCCAAAGCTGCTGTAGGAACTTCCAAACCCTAATACTATCCACTCAAATCCAACCCCATGGGAAGCCCCAATTTCCCTAACAAGAGACAGACGAACCCTTCCGTTTGTACGCTGAGCGTCATGAACTTATCAAGCCAGCCGTCAAGAACTGACGGCCATTCCCGAGGATCGACAACCTATCCGAGTAGTTGCAGGATGCAGCTTACCTCTCAAAAGTCGACCCCCACCCGGGTTATCACCAGGTTCGCGACATTATACCCATCATTACCAAAAACCGCATTTTCCCAAACTCGATACAAGCAATCCAAGCCTCCCCTCTGTCAGTAGGCCTAACCAACACACTGCCGATAATCATGGACTTAATGAACAAAGTGTGTAGGCCATACTTAGACGATTAATTACCACACTCATTTTCAACACTCTCACCTACTCAATAAAGATCCTGCGAAACATCCCAAGCTCACTCCAGAACTCTCCCGGGATCAGGAATTGTACACCCAATTCTCAAAGTGCGAATTTGGACCCTGAGCAGAACCTTTCCCCGATTCCATAGTCACCTATGAAGGAATTCGGACTCAGGCTAAACGTAACCCGTTACGCCAAGCCCCAAGCATGAGTTCTGAAATCCGGAGGTCTTCGTAAACTCATTTCCGTCAAGAACCACAGATTCCGCTACTTTACCCACCCGGGACCCGACTTGTCGTACAAGAATTCCCGAGGGTACTGTTTCTGGCCGGACATGTATAAGGACATTACCTTATATCCAGCCGAGTGCCTCACTTACTCCGAGGCCAAGGCGGGACACCGAAAACCACCCCTCTATTAGTCGATCTGCGTCCCACTCTCTTCGGGAATGCCCTCCAGAGAATCGCTAGGAACGCGACTAGACCTCATCACCCCTCACCATTCACCTTCCTCTTGTTGAGTTCATCTATGCCAACGGCTTCCGTGCCAGCACTAAGTGCGCACCCTTCAATCTCTATATGGACGCCAGTATCGGACACCGCCTATCGGCTAGAAGCTGACTGTTGACAACTCGCAAGGTCCAACTTCCATCCCTAACCGTGAAGGACTGGAAGCATTCCGTACCCGGCCAAGGAGCTGCGTAACCAACCAGAAGAAAAACCTCGATTCCTAGTATGGCAAGAGAGTATTTCCCAAGATATCGCCATGGAAGGGGATAGTCTGCTTCTGGAAACGCGGAAAACTGAGCCCGAGGTACCCTGGTCCAATCTAAGTCTTAGAGCATATCGGTCCGATTTCTCATTGCCTTTAACTTCCCCAACCGTCTCCTAACATTCTTGTGTGCTCCCTTCTCACACTTGAAAAGTGTTCATCGGATGAGACCCTCGAAATCTCCCTCTAGACAAGGTCAAAGCTGGTGCCAAACCCAATTTCCTTGTGGAACCGCTTAAGTTGTTGACCCCAAGGTCAAACAACCTAGACGGAACCTTGTTCCCATCTCTAAGTTCGGTGGAACCTCCAACGTAGCCCCACAACCGCGTGAAGACGCAGGGACCGAAATTCGTCAGGAGAACCCGCCATGATCCGACGGCACTTCTTCCCCATGAGACGAACTAAATTTCGGGACGAAATTCCTTTCAACCCGGGGAGAATGTGACAACCGTCAAATTTCAGGTGTTCTTTACGCTCTATGTCTCTCGTTTTGTCTCTTATGTCTTTAAATTAAACTTTTATCGGAAACGCGCATGTGTCGGAATCACAACCGGAACCAACTTATACAAGTCCTAATGCCAAGAAAACACCTAATGAACTTCCCTAAGTTCATAATGTAACATACTTTAAAACACTAGTTAACGAAAAGGTCCAACGAAACAATTTTACAAACACAGCAAAAGTCCAAAAATATTGCAGAAATGGTCAAGAACGGCGCACAGTGACCTTGTGCGCCGTCCTGGAGGACGGTTTTTGTAATAAAATTCAAATTTTTGCATGCCTCGATTTTCCAACAAAAACACCCAATCAAACTCGGGCATAGATCAGTATTATACTGCATTTTTACATTACCAACACTACACCTTAATGATTCTCTTTATTTCCTTTCATTTCTCTTTTCCTAATTCATTTTTACAAAACCTTAAACATAAAACTCACACTTTCTCTCTAAAACCCTCTCAAGAACACACCAACTCCAGAATATTTGACCATCAAAAATCCAATTTCTATCCATAAAAATCGTTCATATCATCCAAAGAAGCAAAAGGAACCAAAAGATTTCGAAAAAGGACCATTTTTGTAAAGATTTTCGGAGCTCAAACATCACCAAATCATCATCCAAACGATTTCCACCGGTAGATTTCTTTTTACTTACTGTTTTTATGTAAATAACAACTTGCATGTAAGATCTATCGGTTTAAAATAAGTTTTTACTCAAAGTTATGACTTTTGTGGACAAAAACGATTTTTTTTACCGAAATGTTACTTAGATCTATGTTTTTATGGATAAAAACGTTTTAGAAACTGTTAAAATGTCATTTTATTAAGTTTAGACCGAATGCTTGTTGAAATCTGTGGCTAAAATTCTTAGGGATAGCTTTACTATCGAATATGCTAACGGTCAAGAGTTCGAAGCCAAGGATATAATCTTAGGATGTTCTATATGCTTATTTGACAAAACCTTCCCCATCGATTTAATTCCAATCGAGCTGAAAAGCTTTGACGTTAGCGTTGGAATGGACTGGCTATCTCGTTTCCGAGCCGAGTTCGTCTGTTTCGACAAACTCATCCGTATTCCTCTCTCAGACAGTGAGACTCTCGTTGTTCAGGGAGACAAACCTGGACGACAACTCCGTATCGTCTCTATCGTCAAGATGCGCAAATACCTCAACAAGGACTGCGACGCTTTCCTTGCGCATGTCGTTGAACGCAAACCCAAAGAAAACCGAGTCCAAGACATTCCAGTAGTCAAGGATCACCCATAAGTCTTTCCAGAGGATTTACCTGGGCTACCGCCGCATCGACAAGTGGAATTCCGAATAGACCTCGTTCCTGGCGCAACACCGGTTGCCAAGACACCATATCGTCTAGCACCACCCGAAATGCAAGAACTGTCAAAACAACTGCAGGAACTTTTAGATCATGGTCTTATTCGCCCAAGCTCGTCCCCCTGGGGAGCCCCAATCCTCTTTGTCAAAAAGAAAGACGGATCCTTTCGTATGTGCCTCGATTATCGTGAACTGAACAAACTAACCGTCAAGAACCGATACCCACTCCCGAGGATCGATGATCTGTTTGACCAGTTGCAGGGTGCAACTCATTTCTCTAAAATCGACCTCCGCTCGGGTTATCATCAGGTTCGTGTCAGCGAGACCGACATTCCTAAAACTGCCTTTCGAACTCGATACGGACATTACGAATTCCTCGTCATGCCGTTTGGTCTAACCAACGCAACATCAGTGTTCATGGACCTAATGAACAGAGTGTGTAGGCCATATCTAGACAAATTCGTAATCGTATTCATAGAAGACATCCTTATATACTCTAGGAACAAGGAAGAGCATGCGAAACATCTGAAGCTCATCCTAGAACTCCTCAGAGATCAGAAATTGTACGCCAAATTCTCGAAGTGTGAATTTTGGCTCCGGGAAGTACATTTCCTTGGTCATGTGGTCAACCAAGAGGGAATTCATGTAGACCCGGCAAAGATCGAAGCGATCGAGAAATGGCAAGCCCTTACGACTCCTACGGAAATTCGGCAATTCCTAGGGTTGGCTGGCTATTATCGATGGTTCATCGAGAATTTCTCGAAGATCCCAAAGTCTCTCACCGAGCTCACTCAGAAAGACAAGGACTTCATTTGGGAAAAGGAACAGGACGAATCCTTCCGGAAGCTCAAACACCAACTTTGTCACGGGCCAATTCTGTCCCTACCGGAAGGCACATATAATTTCGTAGTATTTTGCGATGCATCATGTGAAAACCGTCAAATTTCAGGTGTTCTTTACGCTCTATGTCTCTCGTTTTGTCTCTTATGTCTTTAAATTAAACTTTTATCGGAAACGCGCATGTGTCGGAATCACAACCGGAACCAACTTATACAAGTCCTAATGCCAAGAAAACACCTAATGAACTTCCCTAAGTTCATAATGTAACATACTTTAAAACACTAGTTAACGAAAAGGTTCAACGAAACAATTTTACAAACACAGCAAAAGTCCAAAAATATTGCAGAAATGGTCAAGAACGGCGCACAGTGACCTTGTGCGCCGTCCTGGAGGACGGTTTTTGTAATAAAATTCAAATTTTTGCATGCCTCAATTTTCCAACAAAAACACCCAATCAAACTCGGGCATAGATCAGTAATTACTGCATTTTTACATTACCAACACTACACCTTAATGATTCTCTTTATTTCCTTTCATTTCTCTTTTCCTAATTCATTTTTACAAAACCTTAAACATAAAACTCACACTTTCTCTCTAAAACCCTCACAAGAACACACCAACTCCAGAATATTTGACCATCAAAAATCCAATTTCTATCCATAAAAATCGTTCATATCATCCAAAGAAGCAAAAGGAACCAAAAGATTTCGAAAAAGGACCATTTTTGTAAAGATTTTCGGAGCTCAAACATCACCAAATCATCATCCAAACGATTTCCACCGGTAGATTTCTTTTTACTTACTGTTTTTATGTAAATAACAACTTGCATGTAAGATCTATCGGTTTAAAATAAGTTTTTACTCAAAGTTATGACTTTTGTGGACAAAAACGATTTTTTTTACCGAAATGTTACTTAGATCTATGTTTTTATGGATAAAAACGTTTTAGAAACTGTTAAAATGACATTTTATTAAGTTTAGACCGAATGCATGTTGAAATCTGTGGCTAAAATAATCGTTTTGATCGAAAAATCCCGAAAACGCGACCCGTGCGCCGTCCCCGTGACCAGGACGACGCAGCGGGAGTGAAATATGGCTATGTGCGCCGTCCTAGAGGTCACAACGGCGCACAGGCCTGGCTGGTTTTTCCCCGATTGCTTTGCTTCGACGTTTTAGACATGTTTGACTTGCTGACTTTTCGTAAAACAACATTTTGGGACTGAGTTTGGAAAAATAATATACATTGGTGTCTTGTAATGAACTTTTGGGACTTAAATGGACTTGTTTGGATATAATATAGTGTTGTATGTATTTTTGTGAGCGGAATTGGTAGGTACATTTTTGGATATGAAATTTGGGCGTGGAAGCGCTGCCAAAATTTCCTTAGAAAAATGTAAACCACTTCCGCGAGCAAAAACACTTATGACCTAACAATAATAAACGCTAAAATTGGACCTTTGGACAAGAACGTAATTTCACCATTTCGGGACTATTTTTATTAAACTTAACCTTGACACTTAAAGTTTAATTAAAAACTTGATTTTATTATCTTAAGTACAATAAAATAATTAGATAATAACATTTGGACTACCTTGGTATTATTAGGCGACCCGTGATTCCCGACTCCCGCTCCGACCGATTCCCGCGCTCTTTATCTTCGCAAACCGTGAGTTACACCCCTCCTTACTTTTACATTCTAAGTACTCTTTTTTGGGGAAACATGAGATCAAATTCTTTCGTGAACAAAATCTTTATGTGAAACTATTTTACGTGCTTGAATCTATGAACAACGTGTTGGGATCCATTTTTGGAAACTTTTGAACTAATTGAGCTACCTTCCTATTTTTGGAAACTTTTGAACTAATTGAGCCACCTTACTATTTTTGGAAACTTTTGAACTAATTGAGCTACCTTTCTATTTTTGGAAACTTTTGAACTCGTAACTCTTTGAACTCTTGGAACTTTGAGAACTTTTGAACTATTTTAGAACTTTGCCAATAATATGCGTAGACAATATCTTTATTCGAATTGGCTTACTTTAGACTCCCTAGGTTTGCCTCTTTGGATTTATGATTAGACAATGATAGCTTGGTTGTATTTTGGAGCAAAACCCTAGGTGAGAATATAGCGCCGTAAGTACAAACAAACAAATTTTTGAACGAAACAAACTAAATGCCCCGCAACTTTTCTTGGAACTGAACTCTATACACTATTAACTCTAGCCGTTAGCAAACTTTATGGGTATCGATACTTAGGAGCGGTCACTCCTTACTTTAGGGTAGCAACCTGGGTACATATTGCTAAGTTCTCGCGAACTCGAACTCCAGACTGGAACTAGGGGCTGGAACTTGACCAGAATTGGATTAGTGTGCAAAACTAAATCTTACGTATATTAAACTTAGTGGTTGGTACAACTCGAGGATCATAGGTCTTTATTTACGCATATACTACTTTCTGTCTTACACATGTGGATTAATCCACCACTGAGGTAATGACTACTCTTTTTACCGCTCGCTACGCAACCTGAACTTACTTGAACTTGAACTTATTTGATCTCGAACTTATTTAAGCACTTGAACTTATTTAAATTATTCTTGAATTTTAATCACTTGAACTTATTTAAATTATTCTTGAATTTTAAGCACTTGAACTTATTTAAATTATTCTTGAATTTTAAGCACTTGAACTTATTTAAATTATTCTTGAATTTTAAGTACTTGAACTTATCATGAACTTCTTTGACTTCAAACGAACCTTGAACTTTTATGAACTTTGAACTTGCCTCGAACTCTTACGAACCTTTAAATGAAACCTTTATTCAATTTATAAACTGTAACTCACTCACTACGTTTTCGTAGTTGACACTTTATCTCATGTTTCAGGAACTAAGCGTAAGTTATGAAGTGCATTGCTAGGGCGGGTCAAGCCTAATGTGTGAAGTGTACCTTGGGAAGAAGACCTTATTTTGGGAATTTTTATTTAAATCATTTTATTATGAACTATGGTCTTAACTTTGAATCTTGGTTGTAACTTTGACTTTTGTACTTTTCAATTTAAATCTTACGACTTGAACCGTTGATTTTAGTGTAACCCGTGAAATGATTCTTTGCTCTTCACATTCCGTGTTTCCGCTTTAGCGGGGAGTGACACATCACACCAAGGACTTGGGTGCGTCCTTATGCAGAAGGACAAAGTCATCGCATACGCTTCAAGGCAACTGAAGGTGCACGAGCAGAACTACACGACACACGACTTAGAGCTGGGAGCCGTCGTGTTCGCTTTAAAAATCTGGAGGTACTACTTGTACGGCACTAAGTGCACGGTTTTCACGGATCATAAAAGCTTTCAGCACATTCTCGATCAGAAAATGCTCAACATGAGGCAACACAGATGGATCGAACTGCTAAGCGACTACGATTGCGAGATCAAATACCACCCGGGTAAAGCAAGCGTGGTAGCAGATGCCCTGAGTCGGAAGGAAAGGGTAAAACCATCTCGAGTTAGAGCATTGGGTATACAGATTCAGACAAATCTTCAAACGCAAATCACCGGGGCTCAGCGAGAAGCGTTGAAACCCGAGAACATTAAGGACGAAACCCTGCACAACCACGAGAAAGAGTTCGAACTCAAATCAGACAGAATCCACTACTTCAAGGGCCGAGCATGGATTCTGAAATCCGAAGATCTTCGTAAACTCATTTTGGACGAAGGCCACCGATCTAGATACTCAATTCACCCGGGATACGACAAGTTGTATAAGGATCTCCGGGAATATTATTGGTGGCCGGGCATGAAGAAGGATATTGCCTTGTATGTAGCCAAGTGCCGTACCTGCTCAAAGGTCAAGGCGGAATATCAGAAGCCTTCAGGCCTATTACAACAACCGGAGATTCCCTTGTGGAAGTGGGAACAAATCTCCATAGACTTCATCACGAAGCTACCCCGTACGGCAAGGGGTAACGACACGATTTGGGTCATCGTGGACCGTTTGACGAAATCCGCTCATTTCCTTCCGGTACGAGAAAACCACTCGATGGAGAAATTCGCTCAAATCTAAATCAACGAGATCTCTCTCGTCACGGAACACCTCTCTCCATTATCTCCGACAGGGATAGTCGATTCACGTCCCGCTTTTGGAATGCACTTTAGAAATCGCTTGGGAAGCGACTAGACCTTAGCACCGCTTATCATCCTCAGACCGATGGTCAGAGTGAACGGACGATCCAAACACTTGAGGATATGCTAAGAGCGTGTGTAGTTGACTTCGGAGGAACTTGGGACGCTCACCTCCCTTTGGTCGAGTTTTCCTATAACAACAGCTACCATGCTAGCATCAAGTGCGCACCGTTCGAGGCCTTATATGGACGCAAGTGTCGGTCACCGCTTTGTTGGCTAGAAGCTGGCGATCGAGAACTTACAAGGATCGACATCATCCAGGAGACCATCGACAAGATCACCACCATCCGGGAAAGACTGAAGACATCCCGTACCCTACAGAAGAGCTACGCCGACAACCGGAGGAAACCCCTCGAGTTCCAAGTTGACGACAAAGTGCTTCTTAAGATATCGCCATGGAAGGGGGTAATCCTCTTCGGGAAGCGCGGCAAGCTAAGCCCAAGGTACACCGGCCCATTCGAAGTTATAGAGCGAATCGGCCCAGTTGCATATCGTCTCCAACTCCCTCAGACTCTTTCGAACGTTCATAATGTATTCCATGTCTCGCACTTAAAAAAGTGCCAATCTGATGAGACCATCGTCATTCCACTCCACGAGGTCCAGATCGATAACAAGCTCAACTTCATCGAACAACCACGAGGTCAAACAACTCAGGGAAAGTCGTGTTCCTATTGTCAAAGTTCGGTGGAATTCCCGACGTGGTCATGAATTCACGTGGGAACGTGAGGACCAAATCCGTCAGAAGTATCCACATCTATTCGAGAACACTTCTTCATGATGGGACAAACTAAATTTCGGGACGAAATTTCTTTCAACCCGGGGAGAATGTGACAACCATCAAAATTTCAGGTGAAATTCGTATTCTACATCTCTTATATTGGTTGTCGTTATCTTTAACTGTACTTTTACCGGAAACGCGTCAGTGTTGGAATCAAACTCGGAATCAATTTATATAAGTCCTAATACCAAGAAATCACCTAAGGAACTTTCCTAAGTTCATAACGTACCATAATCAAAAACTTTCAGTTAACGAAAAGGTCCAACGGAATAAAAACGTAAAAACGAAAAATCAGAAAATAATGAAATGGGGCAGAACGCCGCACAAGGTGACCATGTGCGACATCCTGAAGACGCAGATGCAAAAAAAAAAATATAGCTTTTAAAGCTTGTCTCGTTTTTATACAAATTTCAACCAATCCAACTCGGGATTTGACTTCCCTACTGCATTTTCCTCTGTCCCAAAACCCCATTATTATCCTCTTTATCATTTTCTTTTCATTTTCATTTTTATAAAACATAAAAACACCCAAACACCATTTTCTCTCCATTTTTCTCTCAAACATTCTCCAAGAACACCACAAATACAGTAAGTTACAACCATTAAAACCCACCATATCATACATAAAAATCGTTCAAACAAACAAAGGAAGCAAGGGGAATCAAAGTATTTCGGTTACAAGGCATTTTCATCGTTTTTGAAGCTCAAAACTTCACCAAACCATCATCCAAGCTTTTCCTCCGGTAGAAATCCTTCTTTTTAATATATTTACTGTTTTTATCAATTGCATGGATGATCTAAGTCATAAAAACAAGTTTTTATAAAGTTTTGTGAACTATGTCTTTCATGAACTATGAATTTATTGAACTATTTGACATTGATCGAACTTATATGCGTAAAACTATTTTAAATCGCCTTATGTGGCACCTTTGACTCTTTGACATTTTGAAATTTTGACATTATTGCTTGCCCCCTTTCGGCACTTGACTTAAACTATGATTGTTTGATTGTATATCTTCCAACCCTTGATGAGAATATAAACTCCGTAAGTGCCTACTATCTTTTTGACAAAATTGCATAAGTGCCCCGTTTCTAGACAATCTCTACACTATTAGCTTTAAGCCGTTGGTAATTATGGGTATCGATACTTAGGAGAGATCGCTCCTTACTTTAGATGGAAATCTAAGTACATATTACTAGAACTCACAAAATTCGTAGATAGTGCGAGGATGGGCTGATCACGATCGGTTAATCGGTTTAGTGTAAACACTTACGTTATATTATGCCAAGTGGTTGATACAATTCTTAAATCATATGTTACTTTTATTTATGCATATACATACTTATTTTTGCGATTGCTCCGCAACTTCACTATGATCTTCTTTAAAAGTATATATATTTTAAGCGACTATCCCGCTCATCTTTCTTTTAAGAAAACTTTATACTTATATATACTTATCGTCTTACACATGTGGATTGTTCCACCGCTGAGGTAATGACATCATATATTTATCGCCTTACTTTTGTAAAGAACTTATAAACTGTAACTCACTCACTACGTTATGTAGTTTGACACTTTATCTCATGTTTCAGGAAACCAAGTGTAAGTCATGAAGTGCATTGCTCGGGCGGGTCAAGAATGTTATGTGAAGTGTAATTCGGGAGAAAACTTGTTTTACTTTGGGAATTTTATGAAAACATTTTATTTGTTATTGGTGTCGTAAACACTATTTACTCTTGGTTATGTCTTTGAACATGTGAACTTTTCAACCATATTTTAATGACTTGAACCGTTAAACTTTGTTATAACTCGTGTAATGATTCTCTTGCTCATCGCACCTCGTGTTTCCGCTTTAGCGGGGTGTGACAACAACATGCGCGAGGAATGCATCACAGTCCTTCTCGAGGTACTTGCGCATTTTCATGATTGAGACGATGCAGAGTTGTTGTCCTGGTTCGTCTCCCTGTACAACGAGGGTTGCACCGTCTGAGAGGGGGATTCGAATAAGTTTGTCGAAACAGACGATCTCGGCTCTGAAAGGAGATAACCAGTTCATTCCGACGGTAACGTCAAAGCTTTTCAGCTCAATCGGAATCAGGTCGATGGAAAAAGTTTTATCAGCTAGACACATTGAACATCCTAGGATTATATCCTTAGCTTCGAACTCTTGACCATTAGCGTATTCTATAGTGAAGCTATCCTTAAGAACTTTAGATCCTAGCTTTATAAGGGGTCTAAGTTCTAAGGATACAAGGCTTCTCTCAGCTCCTTAATCGAACAGTATGGAGGCATAATGGTTGTTTATAGAAAACGTACCCGTTACTGCATTCGGGTCTTGGCGAGCTTCCTCAGCTGTAATGACGAATGCTCGACCGCGGCCTTGGTTGGGTTGAGCATGTTGTAGCCTGGGGAAGTTCTTCTGGAAGTGTTTGTCACTCCCGCACTCGAAGCACACCGGCTTATGGCCTTGGTTCTTTGTTTTCTCCATGCATTATTTGGAGAAGTGCCCACCTTTTGGAACTTGTGACACACCGGGCAGTTCTCGCTGTGGTTAAAGTTGCACTTGTTACACATAGGATGTGCCCCAGTGTAGTTTCGGGTTCGGGTGGTTTTGGATTTTTTTGTTCCTGTCGCTCCTTCTCGGCTGATGTTCAGCCTTCCTTTTCTCGCCTCCCTCTTTCTTGGCGGATGCTGGGGTGGAAAGGAGGTTGCTTGTTAATCGGTGCGCCAGGACAATAGCGCTCTGCAGGGTTAATGGTTCTGCAGAGATAACCATTCCCCTGATTTCAGGAACAAGACCGGAAATGTATCGGTCAATCCGGTTTTCCTCGGGGGTCACCAATTGTCACACCCCGCTAAAGCGGAAACACGAGGTGCGAAGAGCAAAGATATCATTACACGAGTCATAAATAAACATAACAGATTCAAGTCTTTTAAATTAGAAATAAAAGTTTACAAGTTCGAAAAATAACCAAGTGTACTAAAATTCATAACAACCAAATACATAGTTAAACATTTTGTTAAAATTCCCAAAATAATTAGACAATGAACATGGTCTTCTCCCGATTCATATATCACACAACCTGCCTGACTCGTCCACGCCATGCACTTCAAAGCTTACACTTGTTTCCTGAAACATGAGATAAAGTGTCAACTACATAAAGTAGTGAGTGAGTTACAGTTTTCCAGTCCTCGACTAAAAAGGGTTCCGACAAGTATATATGTATATAAGATTTCTTGAAAGAAATGAAGAGGAACAACGCTTAAAATATATATACTTTTAAAATGATCACATGGCAACAAGGTATAGCAATACCTTAAAAGAATTTACACAAACAAGTAGAACAATACTTGTAAAAATGGTTGCGGAACTCGTATATCTCAAACTATATACGCGCAACTATATGCGTAAAATAAAAGTAACTAATGATTGGAACTATTGTATCAACCTCTTGGCATAATATCACATAAGTGATCACATTAAACCGATTATCCAACCGTGAACAGCCCCTTACCCCGCACTATCTGCGAGGATTTATGTCTGATCTAGTAATATGTACTTAGTCTGCCGCCTAAGTAAGGAACGGTTCTTTCCTAAGTATCGATAGCCATAATTACTAACGACTTAAAGCTAATAGTGTGTACGAACTGAAACTGGGGCACTTATGCAATTTTTAAAATGATAGTAGGCACTTATGAAGCACATTATATTCTCATCAAAGGTTGGAAGCATAAACAATCAATCATAGTTTCGAACAAGAGCCGATCGGTGACAAACCATAAAGTCAACAAGTGCCGAACAGGGGAAATTAAAACAGTTTACGCATATTAGTTCATAAAACGATCATAAGTTCATAAAACATTTAGTATCTCATGTTTTCCCCCAAAAAGAGTTATTTAAAAACAGTAAATAATAGGGGATGTAACTCACGGATTGCGAAGATAAGTCTTGTGCGGAAAAGAAAGTCGGGACACGTCGGAATCAAGCAAATCCTAAAAACAACCCAATTTTCGAATAAGTATTATAATTTAATTCATGTTAAACTTCTATTTTAACATTTTATAGATTAAACTCTTATGCTTAACTTCTGTCCAAAAGTTTTAGTATTAAAACCTTATACGTTACGATATTGTTACATTATGTTTAATTTCCGTTTAGTCCACATATGTCCAAAACATTTGATGTCCAAGGTCAACAATGTTTTGATAATTTATTTGTTCGTTACTGAAGTGTCAGTTTATAGTCCGATGAAATTTGGGCAGCGCTTCCGCGCTATAAAAGTTTAGTCCAATTTTTATACCACTTTCCCGCTCAATACAATGTATAATACGACAATATTTACAATGTAATAGATTTAGTTATAAAAACTTAACCAAATCATTTATTTTCTCAAAACTTATAATCTGTTTTTAACATATTACAATCTGTGAAAAAAAAACATTATGTTCTCGATCTTTACCGTTTAAATTGTAAAAATATAATTTTTGTGCACAACCAGTTTTAGCCAACGGCTGAAGATATTCAGCCGGCGGATGGACCTCAGCCGCTGGCTGAATATTTTCAGCCGCCGGCTGGAGGTCCTCGAACAGTTACGCGGTTTCGCCATTTTTGCGTTTTTTGAGCGTTTTTAGGTTAGATTTCGACATGCAACTGTTTATTAGTGAAGTATATTTATATTAGTGTTCAAATCTAATTTTATTTTAGATTTTTAGACACAAATATGTAGATTTATTTAATAATCCGTTTTTGTAAAAAAACCGTTATGAAACTTCATAAAAATGAGTTTTTATGCGATGGATCGTCCATGCAAAGTTATTTTTATGTAAAAACAGTAAGGGAAAAGAAATCTACCGAAAGAAATGGATGGATGAAAGTTTGGAGCTTCTTGGTGGTGATTTTTGCTTCAAAACCGGTTGAAAACTTCCTTTATAACCCGATTTAATGTAACCCTTTTGATACCCTTGCTATTAGGACGGTGTTGTGTGGTGTTTTTGTATGTTTTCTTGCTGTTTTTGGGAGAAAAGTGACTGGATTTCTTTTAGAGAGTTTTAGAGAGAGAGAGAGAGAGCTAGAGAGTGTTTGAGTGTATGTGTGTTTAGTTTGAAAGTGGTGATGGACAAATGAGAGAAACAAGGAAAAAGGGGGAAGTATTACTGGCCTAGGGACTCACAACTCTGTCATCTTTGGTCCAGTCCCGAGTTGGAAGTTGGTCCAGTGGGTGGACATGAATTTATGACTCACCAAAAGTTGGCCAGGGACTTCCAGCCGCCGGCTGAGGATATCCAGCCGCCGGCTGGGCCTCAGCCGCTGGCTGAAATCCTTCGGCCATCGGCTGGATGGCTTTTCCAGCTAAAGGTCGTTTTAAGTTGTTATCGTTAAGCATTTGTCTAAAGTTTTACGTTCGTTCTTGTTATGAACTTAGACAAGTTCATAATGTATTTTCTTGGTATTAGGTTCCTTTTATTGATTCCGACTTCGATTCCGACATAAACACGATCAATGTAAAGTACGGTTAAGAACAACATAGACATCACGAAGATATGAAATACGAAAATCACCTGGATTTTAGACGGTTGTCACATTCTCCCCGGCTTGAAAAGAATTTCGTCCCAAAATTTAGTTCGCCTCATCGGGAGGGAGATTCTTTGAACAGATGTGGATACTTTTGACGGATTTGGTCTTCACGCTCCTACGTGAATTCGTGACCACGTCGGGAATTCCACTGAACTTTGACAATAGGCACACGACTCTGCCTGAGTTGTTTGACCTCTCGATCTACAACCTCAAGCGGTTCTTCAATGAAGTTGAGCTTATTATTGATCTGGACCTCGGCGAGCGGAATGAAAATGGTCTCGTCAGATAAGCACTTTTTTAAGTGCGAGACATGAAACACGTTGTGAATGTTCGAAAGAGCCTGCGGAAGTTGGAGTCGATACGCCACTGGGCCGATTCGCTCTATCACCTCGAACGGTACGGTGTACCTCGGGCTTAGCTTGCCGCGCTTCCCGAAGCGAATTACCCCCTTCCATGGCGATATTTTGAGGAGCACTATATCGCCAACTTGGAACTCAAGGGGTTTCCTTCGGTTGTCGGCATTGCTCTTCTGTCGGGTACGGGATGTTTTCAGCCTTTCCTGAATGGTAGTACTTTTGTCAATGGTTTCCTGGACGATGTCGAGCCTTGTGAGTTGTCGATCGCCAGCTTCTAACCAACAAAGCGGTGACCGACACTTGCGTCCGTATAAGGACTCGAACGGTGCACACTTGATGCTAGCGTGGTAGTTGTTGTTATAGGAGAACTCGACCAAGGGTAGGTGAGCATCCCAACTTCCTCCGAAGTCAACTACACACGCTCTCAGCATATCTTCAAGTGTTTGAATCGTCCTTTCACTCTGACCATCGGTCTGAGGGTGGTAAGCGGTGCTAAGGTCTAGTCGAGTCCCAAGAGATTTCTGAAATGCATTCCAAAAGCGGGATGTGAATCGACTATCCCTGTCGGAGATAATGGAGAGAGGCGTCCCATGACGAGAGACGATCTTGTTGCTGTATACCTGAGCGAACTTTTTCATAGAGTAGTTCTCTTGTACCGGTAGAAAGTGTGCGAATTTCGTCAATCGATCCACAATGACCCAAATCATGTCATTACCCCTCGCCGTACGGGGTAGTTTGGTATTGAATTCCATGGAGATCTGTTCCCACTTCCACATGGGAATCTCCGGTTGTTGTAGCAGACCTGAGGGTTTCTGATATTCCGCCTTAACCTTCGAGCAAGTAAGACACTTAGCTACGTATAAGGCGATATCCCTTTTCATGCCCGACCACCAGTAGTACTCCCGTAGATCCTTGTACAACTTGTCGGATCCCGGATGAATAGAGTATCGAGAACGGTGGCCCTCATCCAAAATGAGCTTACGAAGGCTTTCGGCTCTCGGAATCCACGCTCGGTTCATGAAGTAGTGGATTCCGTCCGGTTTGAGTTCGAATTCCTTCTCGTGGTTGTGTAGAGTTTCGTCCTTAATGTTCTCCGGTTTCAACGCTTCTCGTTGAGCTCTGGCGATTTGCGTTTGAAGGCTCGTCTGAACCTGTATTCCCAATGCTCTAACTCGAGATGGTCTTACCCTTTCCTTTCGACTCAGGGCATCTGCCACTACGTTTCCTTTACCCGGGTGGTATTTGATCTCGCAATCGTAGTCGCTTAGAAGTTCAATCCATCTCCGTTGCCTCATGTTGAGCATTTTCTGACCGAGGATGTGTTGGAGACTTTTATGATCCGTGAAAACCGTGCACTTAGTGCCGTACAAGTAATGTCTCCAGATTTTATATGCGAACACGAAAAATCCCAGCTCTAAGTCGTGTGTGGTGTAATTATGTTCATGTACCTTTATTTGCCTTGAAGCGTATGCGATGACCTTGTCCTTTTGCATAAGGACGCACCCAAGACCTTGGTGAGATGCATCGCAATACACTACAAAATTATTTGTGCCCTCCGGTAGGGACAGAATCGGTGCGTGGCACAATTCATGTTTGAGTTTCTGGAAGGATTCGTCCTGTTCTTTACCCCAAAGAAAATCCTTATCTTTCTGAGTGAGTTCGGTTAGTGGCTTAGCGATCTTCGAGAAGTTCTCGATGAACCTTCTATAATAGCCTGCTAACCCTAGGAATTGTCGGATTTCCGTAGGAGTCGTTGGGGCTTGCCATTTCACGATCGCTTCGATCTTTGCCGGATCGACATGAATTCCCTCTTGGTCGATCACATGACAAAGAAAGCGTACTTCTAGGAGCCAAAATTCGCACCTCAAGAATTTGGCGTACTGTTTCTGATCTCTAAGGAGTTCTAGAATGAGTTTCAAATGTTTCACGTGATCCTCCTTGTTCCTCGAGTAGATGAGGATGTCATCTATGAATACTAATTTGTGCAGATACGGTCTACACACCCTGTTCATCAGATCCATGAACACCGCTGGTGCGTTGGTCAGACCGAAAGGCATAACGAGAAATTCGTAGTGCCCATAACTAGTTCGAAAAGCGGTTTTTGGAATGTCGGTCTCACTGAATCGAACCTGATGATAACCCGAACGGAGATCGATCTTAGAAAAATAAGTTGCACCTTGCAACTGGTCGAACAGATCATCGATTCTCGGGAGTGGGTATCGGTTCTTGACGGTCAGTTTGTTCAGTTCTCGGTAGTCGATGCACATTCGATAGGATCCGTCTTTCTTTTTCACGAAGAGGATTGAGGCTCCCCAGGGGGACGAGCTTGGGCGAATCATACCTTGATCTACAAGTTCCTGCAGCTGTTTCGACAGTTCTTGCATTTCGGGTGGTGCCAGATGATACGGTGTCTTGGCAACCGGTGTTGCGCCAGGAACGAGGTCTATTCGGAATTCCACTTGTCGATGCGGCGGTAGCCCGGGTAAATCCTCGGGAAAGACCTGTGGATGATCCTTGACTACGGGGATGTCTTGTACTCGGTTCTCTTTGGGTTTACGTTCAACGACATGCGCTAGGAATGCATAGTAGTCCTTTTTGAGGTATTTGCGCATTTTAACAATTGAGACAATACGAAGTTGTTGTCCAGGTTTGTGTCCCTGTACAACGAGGGTTTCACTGTCTGAGAGAGGGATACAAATGAGTTTGTCGAAACAGACGATCTCGGCTCTGAAACGAGATAACCAGTCCATTCCGACGATAAATTCAAAGGTTTTCAGCTCAATCGGGATCAAGTCGATGGGGAAAGTTTTGTCAGCTAGGCACATTGAACATCCTAGGATTATATCCTTAGCTTCGAACTCTTGACCATTATCATATTCTATAGTAAAGCTATCCTTAAGAACTTTAGATCCTAGGTTAATAAGGGGTCTAAATTCTAAGGACACAAAGCTTCTCTCAGCTCCTAAATCGAACAATATAGAAGCATAATCCTCATTTACAGAAAACGTACCCGTTACTGCGATCGGATCCTGACGGGTTTCCTTGGCTGTGACCACAAATGCACGACCCGGCCTCGCCCGCCCTGATTTGGTTGGGCATTCTGTAGCTTGGGGAAAGTGTTCCTGAGGTGCATGTCGCTTCCACATTCAAAACATACCGGCTTCTGGCCCTAGTTGCCTATACCTTCCGTGCAGTATCTAGCAAAGTGCCCCACCTTCTGGCACTTGTGACACACCGGGCAGTTCCCGTTGTGGTGGAAGTTGCACCTGCCACACTTGGGGTGCGACCAAGTGTAGGTTCGGGGTCCAGTTGGTGGTGTGGGTGCGGGTGCAGCAGTCACCGCATAATTGCCGGTGGTTTTGGCTTTCTTATTTCGGTCACTCCTTCTTGGTGTTTGCTCGGCCTTTCTTTTCTCTCCTCCCTCCTTCTTGGAGGATGCTGGGGTGGATAGGAGGTTACTTGTGAGTCGGCGCGCCAGGATGATAGCGCTCTGGAGTGTCTGAGGTTCAGCGGAGATAACCATACCCCGGATTTCAGGAACAAGACCGGAGATGTATCGGTCAATCCTGTTCTCCTCGGGAGTTACCGGCCTTGGAACTAGTCGGGCCAACCAATCGGGCATTGTACCCTTCGATGTTGTTGCCGACCATCGTATGATCCCACAGCTCTGCCTCGAGCTTTTTCACTTCTCCCTCAGAACAGTACTCATCAATCAGGAGTTTCTTGAACTCTTCCCACGTAAGGGCATATGCAGATTCTCCTCCTCGGGTTCGGACCACGTTGTTCCACCAGGACAGGGCCCTTCCCTGGAGCACGCAGGAGGCGTACTCTACTTTGTCAGCTTCAGCACATCGGCTGATGTGCATGACCGATTCGATGCTTTCGAACCATGTTACTAGTCCTACAGCACCAGTGGTGCCATGAAACTCCTTAGGCTTACAAGTCATGAAGCTCTTGTAGTTGCAGATGGGAGGGTTTGGGTTCTTGTTGCCTCCCTATTGTTGCTGCTGCTGCTGCTGTTGTTGCTGTTGCTCTTGTTGTTCCTGCTGTTGCTCTTGCTGTTGCTGCTGCTGGTTGTTGTTGACGTTGGCATTTATCCCAGCAGTGATCTGGGCGATCATGTTGGGCATGGCTGTGTTTAGCTGAGCAGCGACATGCTCGGCTATCAAACTAGCATTGGAACGTTTAGGAGCCATGATTCTACAACAGAAAAGAAGATCCAATTTAGAACGCCCGAATAGGATGCGATAAGAATTTAATTATTGAGCAATGATAATGATAACGTAAAAGGAATAGATAGCACACGCACGATAACGATCAGAGAAATAATAATATGATTCAACGATATAGACAAGTACGGAAAATAAAGTAGAATTTGATTCAATAATACGATAAATGGGGTACCAGGTTCATAATGTGAAAAGGTTCAATACAAGTACAATACAATAAGAAATACGAACTAGCTTAAAGTCGTGTACATATGGAAAAATACGACTTAAGCTTACGATACAGTACATAAAAGAAATGACTAGTGACGCCTATCTAGGAACATCTTCGCCAAGATGACCACAATCAGGGTCCCCATAATCATGCAGGCGCTGACGAGACGTTGCACTGTCCTCGCCGTTGACTGAGCCGACGAGATGACTCGCACCGACTGCTCCGACAGGCGTTGTGCCGCATCAGATACTTCAGAGAGGAGAAGGACATGTTGTTGGGCCTTTTCCGTGAGTCCCTGTAGGTCTCATTGGAGAGCTAGGAATGCTGCTGGGGGCGACCGCAGAGTAGGAGACATCATCATTGGCCTGGATGGTCCGACGCCGTCGGGGCGCTGCATCTGCTGATCCTGGAATTGTCGCTCCCAATGGTATCGATCCATAGTCGGCGTACGCGAAGCACTTGCGTATGCATCTCCGAAAGGCATTGGGGGAGGAGCGGGTCTGGATGGGTCGGGAGTCTGTCCAACCATCCTGTCTGGTAGATGGTCGGGAAGAACAACCTGCTTACGAATAGTCATTCTCACGCGGGGTCCGCGCTGCTGGTGCGGTGCTGCAACGGGCACCAGGGGTCCAGCTAGTAACACGGTCCTCGGACTGGAGGTGCAGTGACTGCTCGAGAAAGCCATCGAGCTTTCCTCTATAGGGTCAGTGGTCTCATGGCGCTGGGCCTCTGAAGCGGTGAGGTCGTTTGAGACCTCCTGCGAGTAGACGGGCCGCGAAAGGGAGTGAGACTGCGACCTCTAGCGAGACGGTGAACGAGAGTGCGATGATTGAGACATGTCGAATTTGCGAAAAACGAGTCACGTGAGTACATGGGAAATAAGGAAAGTGTAAATGAAATGCATGCACGGGTCAGTTACGTGAGAATCGGGAATCGATAAGATCCCCCGGGAATTTTTGACTCAAAGACAGTTAACCATAGCAATTACTTTCCGTTCTTGCATAATTTATTTTGAACTAGGCATAGTTGATCAAGTTACGCATAGTTAAAAATAATTATGCAATTGCGGAATTAATCTACTAAAGTTTGAAAACTGATGATATGATTTTTTCGAAAAAGCCTTGGTTATAGTTTGATTTCGAAATTTTTGAAAATTTTTAAAACCCATGTTAACTATAACCTGTGTTCTGATACCAAGTCTGTCACACCCCGCTAAAGCGGAAACACGAGGTGCGAAGAGCAAATATATCATTACACGAGTCATAAATAAACATAACGGCTTCAATTCTTTTAAATTAGAAATAAAAGTTTACAAGTTCGAAAAATAACCAAGTGTACTTAAATTCATAACAACCAAATACATAATTAAACATTTTGTTAAAATTCCCAAAATAATTAGACAATGAACATGGTCTTCTCTCGATTCATATCTCACTCAACTTGCCTGACCCGTCCACGCCATGCACTTCAAAGCTTACACTTGATTTCCTGAAACTTGAGATAAAGTGTCAACTACATAAAGTAGTGAGTGAGTTACATTTTTCTAGTCCTCGACTAAAAAGGGTTCGGACAAGTATATATGTATAAAAGATTTCTTGAAAGAAATGAAGCGGAACGACGCTTAAAATATATATACTTTTAAAATGATCACATGGCAACAAGGTATAGCAATACCTTAAAAGAATGTACATAGACAAGTAGAACAATACTTGTAAAAATGGTTGCGGAACTCGTATATCTCAAACTATATACGCGCAACTATATGCGTAAAATAAAAGTAACTAATGATTGGAACTATTGTCTCAACCTCTTGGCATAATATAACATAAGTGATCACACTAAACCGATTATCCAACCGTGAACAGCCCCTTACCCCGCACTATCTACAAGGAGTCATATCTGATCTAGTAATATGTACTTAGACTGCCGCCTAAGTAAGGAACGGTTCTTTCCTAAGTATCGATACCCATAATTACTAACGGCTAAAAGCTAATAGTGTACGAACTGAAACTGGGGCACTTATGCAATTTTTAAAATGATAGTAGGCACTTATGAAGCACGTTATATTCTCATCAAGGGTTGGAAGCATATACAATCAATCATAGTTTCGAACAAGAGCCGATGCGGTGGCAAACCATAAAGTCAACAAGTGCCGAACATGGGCTATTAAAACAGTTTACACATATTAGTTCATAAAACGATCAAAAGTTCATAAAACATTTAGTATCTCATGTTTCCCCCAAAAAGAGTTATTTAAAAACAGTAAATAATAGGGGATGTAACTCACGGATTGCAAAGATAAGTCTTGTGCGGAAAAGAAAGTCGGGACACGTCGGAATCAAGGAAATCCTAAAAACAACTCAAGTTTCGGATAAGTATTATAATTTAATTCATGTTAAAGTTCTATTTTAACATTTTATAGATTAAACTTTTATGCTTAACTTCTGTCCAAAAGTTTTAGTATTAAAACCTTATACGTTACGATATTGTTACATTACGTTTAATTTCTGTTTAGTCCAAATATGTCCAAAACATTTGATGTCCAAGGTCAATAATGTTTTGATAATTTATATGTTCGTTACTGAAGTGTCAATTTATAGTCCGATGAAATTTGGGCAGCGCTTCCGCGCTATAAAAATTTAGTCCAATTTTTATACCACTTTCCCGCTCAATACAATGTATAATACGGCAATATTTACAATGTAATAGATTTAGTTATAAAAACTTAACCAAATCATTTATTTTCTCAAAACTTATAATCTGTTTTTAACATATTACAATCTGTGAAAAAAAAACATTATGTTCTCGATCTTTACCGTTTAAATCGTAAATATATAATTTTTGTGCACAACCACTTTTAGCCAGCGGCTGAACCTCAGTCGCTGGCTGAATATTTTCAGCCGCCGGCTGGAGGTCCTCGGACAGTTCCGCGGTTTTTCCATTTTTGCGATTTTTGAGCGTTTTTAGGTTAGATTTCGACATTCAACTGTTTATTAATGAAGTATATTTATATTAGTGTTCAAATCTAAGTTTCTTTTAGATTTTTAGACACAAATATGTAGATTTATTTAAAAATCCGTTTTTGTAAGAAAACCGTTATGAAACTTCACAAAACCGAGTTTTTATGCGATGGATCGTCCATGCAAAGTTATTTTTATGTAAAAACAGTAAGGGAAACGATATCTACCGAAAGAAATGGATGGATGAAAGTTTGGAGCTTCTTGGTGGTGATTTTTGCTTCAAAACCGGTTGAAAACTTCCTTTATAACCCGATTTAATGTAACCCTTTTGATACCCTTGCTATTAGGACGATTTTGTGTGGTGTTTTTGTATGTTTTCTTGCTGTTTTTGGGTGAAAAGTGACTGGATTTCTTTTAGAGAGTTTTAGAGAGAGAGAGAGCTAGAGAGTGTTTGAGTGTATGTGTGTTTAGTTTGAAAGTGGTGATGGACAAATAAGAGAAACAAGGAAAAAGGGGGAAGTATTACTGGCCTAGGGACTCACAATTCTATCATCTTTGGTCCAATCCCGAGCTTGGAAGTTGGTCCAATGGGTGGACATGCATTTATGACTCACCAAAAGCTGGCCAGCGACTTTCAGCCGCCGACTGAGGATATCCAGCCGCCGGCTGGGCCTTAGCCGCTGGCTGAACTCCTTCAGCCATCGGCTGGATGGCTTTTCCAGCTAAAGGTCGTTTTAAGTTGTTGTTATCGTTAAAAATTTGTCTATAGTTTTACGTTCGTTCTTGTTATGAACTTAGAAAAGTTCATAACGTATTTTCTTGGTATTAGGTTCCTTTTATTGATTCCGACTTCGATTTCGACACAAACACGATCAATGTAAAGTACGGTTAAGAACAACATAGACATCACGAAGATATGAAATACGAAAATCACCTGGATTTTAGACGGTTGTCACACCAATCTTGGCATTAGTCGGGCCAGTTCATGGAATCGGGTAGTGTACCCTTCGATGTCGTTGCCGATCATCGTGTGATCCCAGAGCTCTGCCTCGAGCTTCTTCACTTCCCCCTTATAGTAGTATTCATCAACCAAGAGTTTCTTAAATTCATCCCATGAGAGGGCGTAAGCAGCTTCACGTCCTCGGGTTTGGACCACGAGGTTCCACCAGGACATGTGTCACATTCCGCTAAAGCGGAAACACGAGGTGCGAAGAGCAAGAGAATCATTACACGAGTTGTAACAAAATTTAATGGTTCAAGTCATTAAAATAAGGTTTAAAAAGTTCACATGTTCAAAAGACATAACCAAGAGTAATTAAGGTTCACGACAACAATACATATCAAATTGTTTTCATAAAATTCCCAAAATAAAACAGGTCTTCTCCCGAATTAAACTTCACATAACATTCCTGACCCGCCCGAGCTATGCACTTCATGACTTACACTTGGTTTCCTGAAACATGAGATAAAGTGTCAAACAACATAACGTAGTGAGTGAGTTACAGTTTATAAGTTCTTGACAAAAGTTCCGACAAGTATATATATAAGTAGAAAGTTTTCTTAAAAGAAAGATGAGCGGAAAGGTCGCTTAATATATATATACTTTAGAGAAGATAATAGACAAGTAGCGTAAAACTTGTAAAAGATTAGATGCGGAGTAATCGCAAAGTAAATATGTATATGCGTAAATAAAGGTAACATATGATTAAAGCATTGTATCGACCACTTGGCATAATATAACTGTAAGTGTTCACACTAAACCGATTGATCCTGATCGTGATCAGCCCCAACCTCGCACTATCTATGAAGTTCGTCTGTCTTAGTAATATGTACTTAGATTGCCATCTAAAGTAAGGAGCGATCCTCTCCTAAGTATCGATACCCATAGTTACTAACGACTTATAGCTAATAGTGTGGAAACGTTTGAAAACGGGGCACTTTGATTTAATTTAAAAACTGATAGTAGGCACTTACATACATGTTATATTTTCATCAAGGGTTTAACGGAGGTGCCTAGTCAGTGGCGAGGTCGTATAATACAAGCAATCATAGTATTTAGTCAAATGCCGAAAGGGGGCAAGCCATAATGTCAAAACGTGAAATGTCAAAGAGTGCCGAAAAGTGGCAACTAAAGTAGTTTTTTACGCATATAAGTTTCAAATAGTTCATAAATGTCATAGTCATAAAATTCATAGTTCATAAAAACATCATAGTTCATAAAGAAATTTAGATCTCATGTTTCCCCCAAAAGAGTACTTAAAATACATTAAATAGAGGGGATGTAACTCACGGATTGCGAAGATTAAACAAGATCGGGAAACGGTCGGAGACGTGCCGGAATCACGGAAGGCCTAAAAGAGTACCAAGATTGATTAAGTATTAAGATTACATTAAGTTAACATATATATAATATATTATAAGATGTAATATTAGTTAAACTTTAAGTGTCAAGGTTAAATTGTCTACGGAAGGCCTAAAAGAGTACCAACATATATATAATATATTATAAGATCGTGATCTATCAAAGAAGTTCAGCAGCGGAGATGAACACTTTGATATTTACAAGTTGATTTAACAAACAACTATTGAAATATATGAATGAGTAAGAACAATATATTTGTCGAATGTTAAGCCTCAACTGTATTAATCTGAATTATCAATACAACGTGTTTCCTATCTTACAAGGATATCCTAGATAAACTAGGTATCTACATCTCTATCTAACAAGGAAACATACTTTGAATACAATTGAAACTATATCTATTTGTCTTGAACGTGCATGGCAAGTGTATCCGCAGTAACTTCAAGTCCGCAGTAACTTGAGTTATTCGTAGTAATGAACAATTTCCGTAGTAACTTGTTGAACAACCGCATTAACTTGTCTTCCGTAGTAACTTCTTAATAACTTCCGTATTAATCTTGTAAGTTACTTTATCTGTAGTTAGAAGCAGTATTAATGAGTTAAACTAAGTTGACTAAGTTATAACCCAACAATCTCCCCCTAACCTTGAACTTTTATAATACTTATCAAAAGTACAAGTTTTATACATCAACATTGTTTAACTACTTCATTACATGAAATGTTATCTACGCATTCCTTCTCTCATCCTTGTCTTGCCATTCTGCTTCTTTTCCTTTTGTTCGTTCTTCAGTAAGTTGTACCAAGATACTCCAAACCAATTCATGTTCTACCCTTGAAGAAAGAAGTCCATGTAGCTTGACCTTAATCAGTTCTCTCAAAGTCCTTAAGTCATGTGGATACCTTTTGTCCACTAAGTAAAACTCCATGGCTCCATGTCTTCTCACTATTGAGTAGACTCCACTTCGTTCATAAACAAACCACTTGATGACTAGATTTGTAGGACTCCCTTTCTTGAACACAGAACTTGTCTTCACATACCCTGGTTCAAACAAACCATATAAGAAGTCCATGGCCATATCAATGCCTGCACATTGACCTCTGCGATGAGAATACTTGATTCTTCCTATTTCATACACTCTCTCTAAATCATCCCTTGAGAAATCCCTTATCACTCTGTGGAAGGCTGGAACAATTGTTTTTTATTTTTCTTGCCTTGTGACCTTATATTCTATCTTCATAGGCCCACCAGTGAATTCCCAATCGTTGATTAGAGGAAGCTCAACAGCCAAAGGTGTAAACCTTAGTCCTTCTAGATTGATGATCAAAGCTGAACAATGAGTAACTTCAGGATCATCATCTTCTTCTTCCACATTAACTGGTTCTTGCTTTACCTGCACAAATGGAATAGTAGGACTTCCTTGAGAAGTTGTTGAAGTAGTAGCAGTTTCTACTCTTCGTTTCTTTGTAAGAGGAATTCTTTTGGATGCTAGCTTCTTTCTCATTGGCTTCTCAGGTGGGTTAACCATAGCTGGAGCAGTACTAATAGAAGGATTTGGTATTTCCTTTCCTTGTCCATCAAACACCTTTCTTCCAGTATCATGAGCTCTCTTTAGGGCTTTCTCCAAGTCTATCCTCTTCTTCTCTTGCAGCTTGGATAGTGCAGCTTCCCTTTGAGCATCACGTTTCCTTTCTTTTTCAACCAACTCCAATAAGCTTCCCATCTTCATAGGTTCTAAAGACCTGCCACTACAGTTCTTTGATTTTAGATAGGAGATGAATTGCTTCATATCTTCAGCAAGCTTGTCTTGAGTTGATTGTTTCTTTCTGAGCACTTTCTTCTTGTCAGACTCAGCTTTGGCTAGATCAGCCAGCTCTTGTTCAACCATTGCTCTCACAACCAATTCTTCTTGTCTAAGCTTCTCAATTTTCTCCAATTGTTGAGCTTGCAACTTGGTGTGAATCTCCCTAATTGTTTCAGGGTCATCTCCTACATACAAGTCTTCAGCTGCAAACTTCAAAGCAATGAAATCTGCAAGATTTTCTTCCTTCTTCTTCTTCTTCTTGAGCTTCTCCAGTTCCTCCTTATCACTTGCTATTTTCTTTCCCTTTGCCTTTTCTTCAGGATTGACTTCTGTGATTACTTTAGCGACATGTGATCTAGCAGGAGGTATAGAGAGTGGTCTTATACCTGAAGGTCTAGAAGGATCTGCAACATTCAGTTTCTGGAGTTAAGCTTTGAGAGGCTGCAGGGATTGTTAGAGCTTTTGCTTTTGGAAAATCTGCTGCCTCAAGTCTTCTTTCTGCAATGATCTTGGCCATCTCCATCTTCATTAACTCTGCAGCAGCAGCTTGTTCATCAATGGTAGAGGTAGTGACCATAGATGCTGTGGTTGTGACTATTGTAGCTTCAAAAAGAATAGCTTGAACTGGTTCACTTCCTTGAATTGTGTGGGATGCTTGATAAAATGTTGGAGGTGTTGTAGTGAACAATTGAGGTTTTGTATCTATTGGACTCTCCGTAGTAACTGGATTGCTGGCAGTAGTAATGGTGTCCGTAGAAACCATTTCAGCATCCGTAGTAATCACTTCAATTTGAGGAGCCGTAGAAACTGGGACATCGGCATTAATGGCTTCAGTCTGAGGAGCCGTTGTAACAAGTGGATCCGTAGTAATGAATTCATCCATAGAAATTACTACTTCATCAATTTCTATCTCCATCTCTTGCTCCCCCTCAACTGATTCATCCATAATCTGCTCCCCCTCAACTGTTTGTTCATTTTCAGTAGTTTTATCCACCACCATCTTTTCTCCTTCTTCATCTATTAACATATCTTCATCTTCTCTTTCCTTCTCCCCCTTAGGTGAACTGTCTATCTCCATTTCCACACCTTCTGTTTCAACCTCCATATCTTCACTTTGCTCAGAGGTTGCAGTGATTACTGTCTCATCACTTTTTCTTCCTTCTCCCTTGCTCTCTTTAGATGACAAAATATGTGTATCTTGTTCTTCCTCCCCCTTTTTTGTCAGATGGAGGAGTATCATCAGAGGAAGAAGAGCTGGAAGGCTTTGGAGATGTTCCAATGCTCCTTGTGGAAGTGCTTTTGGGCAAGAGTTGAGCTGATAAAAGAGCTTGTTGAGCCAGCAACTGTTGCACCAAATTTGTTAATGTGGCAAGAGTCTCCCCTTGTTTATCCACCTTAACCATGACAGCCTTGTACATTTCCATCAATTCCGTGTTGAGATTAGACCTACCCTCACCCCTTGCCTGTTGGGTACCAACAGGTGGTAGATCATAGGGTGTAAAGATACCTTCCTGCCTCGCAGAAACGGGTTTCTTGGCACCAGGGACCACTATCCAAAGATGTGAAGAAATCATCATCCAAGAACAGTGTTGCCTTGGTTTGGGTCTTAGTAATGTTAATACTGTCCTGAACCTCACTATGAGAAGTGATGGTTGCAGTAGTATTAGCCCTCCCCAAATGGTCACCCCCCTCCTTATGGACCACCTCAGTGAGCATGGGGGTATGCTCAATGTTTTCCCCTAATTGTGTCTTTCCTGAAGATGATTTAGGTAAAGACTTTTGAGTGTGAGAGAGTGGGGAAGTTTGAAGCACAAGAGGCTGAGGAACCCTCTTGGTTCTTCTGGTGAAAGCAACTAGTGGTGGTGAGTGAGGTGTAGAAACTGTGGGTGAAGTCACAATAGTGGTGACTGTAGCAATATTAACTGGAGTAGGACTCACAGTATTAACTGAAGGTACACTTGCAGTAGAAACTGTAGTTGTAGCCTCGGGTAAGAGAACCTCAGCACTTGCAACAGAAATCGCAGTGGTGCTTGTGGTTGTAACAATAGAAGATGGTGGTTGGGACAGAGGTGAAGTCACTTGTCCCTCATCTTGTGAACTTGTGCCCACCATCATTGTTGAGAACAATGGGGTCACATTAGCTGAAAATCCTTTGTTTACCCTTCTCATATTAACAAAAACTTTCTTTGTATGAGCATGGGATGAGAAAACATTTGGAGATGTTGTAAGATCTTTGATTTCACAGTTAAAAAGATGTTGTAGGAATCTTGGATACATTAGAAATTTATTTTTTAAGTTTACCAAGTTCCATTTCATTCCTTCAAAGATAAGGTTTGAAAAATTGTATGTTTGGTTTGTGGCCAAACACACCATGGCAGTTGCCAAAGCAGAGCTACCTTCATGCCAACCCGTTCTCTTTTGAGAAAGACATTGTTGCAAAGTATGCAACAAGTATTTCCATTGGGGGGAAAACTTAGCTTTTAAAAACGTTGAAATGTTTAAGTCCCCCTCATATCCCATTCTTTCAAAGTTTATAATAATTGTTTCGTTAAGAAGTTGAGTTATACCTGCTGCATCACGTAGTTGGAGGTGTGTACGTAATGTGGCCTCTGAAACGGTTATATATTTGCCATCTACTTTGGCATTGATGACTGGTACATCACCATCAGTGTTGAGTTCTGCAGAAACCCAAAAATCCCTTATGTGTGTTTCATGTATTTCAGGGCTAATGGTTAAAGCAAGTTTAATGTGGGATTGTTGCAAGAAATCGATAATGGGATGAAAGTCTTGATTGTCATCGTGCTTGACTAAGTAGGCCACCATGTTATGCGTCATGAAAAATTGGAGATCAACCATTGTTAGTAATGTAGAAACGATTTAGATTACAGTAAACAATGAGGCAAGAAATTGATCAAACAGTGAAAGAAAATTTAGAGATTTGATTGTAACGGTAACTTTTTAGAAGTTTTAGGGTTCTTAAGAAAGGTAAGTAATAAAACGGTTAGAAAGATCCCTATTTATACGGTGAAAATTTAACAACTTGGCGATTGGGATTAGACGCGGGTGATGATTAAAAATAACGGTGCAATTGAAAGTTGCCACGTGTCAATTGTAGTTGTACCTCGCGCCTCAATTTTAAAAATTAGGTCCAATAACCAAACGCCACGTGTAAAAGTTAGTTACAAGTTGTATTTTGACTTGTCAACTCACCATTAATTAAGGAATACTTATTAATTAAGAAACCTTTTAATACGGTGAGTTGCAGTATTAACAAATAATAACCGTAGTGATTTGATTAATGACCGTAGTAATGGTACTCGAGCCGTATTAACTGGACTGTCCGTAGTAATGTGAATTACTGTCAGTATTAACCAGAGGTTCGTAGTAACAACAATACTAAACAGTATTAACCATTCCGTCCGTATTATTATATTAAGGGCAGTAGTAGTTAAACCTTCCCTTAATACGGATAATTTGGCCGTACTAATAAAACTTTGGTTAAAATTTGTTTCTACTTTTACTTTTGCAATAGTAACATAGTACAATACTAAAAAGTAAGGTACTTTTGCTTATGTTAAGGTTACTACTGCTTCTCGAAGGGACTTGAAATAGAAATACTAAGAGATAAAATAAGATGATTTCAATCCATGTTGATCATTCCAATGCTGGTAATCAAGAATGTGAATCTTCCCACATCAAATGCTTTTGTGAGAAGATCAGCAAGCTGATTGTCAGTGTGGATTTTCTCAACATGAATTAACTTCTTTTCGTTGCAGTCTCTTATGAAGTGGTAGCGTATCTCTATGTGCTTTGGTTGTCAATGAAAATTGGTGTGTTCATGAATGAATAGCCATAATACATCATTTGGTTTTGTATCCAAAGTACTTGGGCACAGCAACTAGCAGCTGAAATGTATTCAGCTTCTGTGGAAGAGTTAGACACAGTTGATTGCTTCTTGCATTGCCAGGACACCAGTCTTGAGCCAATGAATTGACATCCTCCAGTTGTTGATTTCCTGTCTAAGTTTTCACCACCATAATCACTGTCAGTAAAAGCAATTAAATCAAAGGGAGAGTCTTTAGGATACCATAAGCCTAAGTTGGGCTTGCCCTTCAGGTAACGAAATATTCTCGTGACTGCAATCAGGTGTGACATTTTGGGTCTTGTTTGGTATCTTGCACAAACACAAACTCCAAACATGATGTGTGGTCTTGAAGCTGTGAGATACATTAAGGAGCCTATCATTGATCTATAGTTATGTATATCCACATCCTCCCCCTCAAGATCAGCAGTCAATTTTTTGTGAGTTTCTACAGGTGTGCTTGCTACCTTTGCATCCATAAAGCCAAATTTAGTTAGAATGTCCTTGACATACTTGGATTGGCTAATGAAGAGACCATCTGTCTTTTGCTTGACTTGTAGACCCAAAAAGAAGGTGAGTTCCCCCATGGAGCTCATTTGAAACTTTGTGTGCATTAACTCTTCAAACTCTTTGCACAGAGCATCTTTGGTAGAGCCAAAGATGATGTCATCAACATATATTTGAACAAGAAGAATATCTGAGTGAGTTTTCTTGAAGAATAATGTCTTGTCAATGGTTCCTCTTTGAAATCTGAGTGAGTTTTCAACTGAAACCTGAGTTCTAGGACTCATGGAAATCGTTTGCTAATCTGCTGCTCGTAATCCTCCTTCTACAGCACCCCAACCCCGAGGAAACAACCCCCTGACTTCAGCAAACCGAGTCATAACCAGCAGGTAATCGGTTTTCACCTTTTCTTTTGTGTTTGGCCGAAACCCTAATTAGGGTTTCAATAGATTCGTTTTCTGTTTTTGATATCTTTCGGTTGTTGATCAGTTACAGCCATCATTCGAATACTCCATCTATAATCCAAGATTCACTAAGGTATAAAATCGATTCATATTAAGTTCCTTGAAATCTATCTTATTTGGATACTAACGATTCGGTATTTTCGAGTTTATGTTCATTCTTTAGGCGAAACTGAGATCGGGAAAGCGTTAGACAATTTTCAGTCCCTCTACAGCCCGTAACTATCATATTCAGAACTTTACCGAGACTTTTCGTTAAGGTACTTGTTAGAAATTCTGTCATTTTTCGTGTTTTAGCATCATGTCGAAAATTATACCGTAGAACCCTAATTTTACATTGTTTCGTGCTAGGGACTACAAACCGATTTGGGAAGGCGAATTTCGTATTGGAACCGAGTTTTGGACAGCGGGAATAAAGTTCCTTCATCGTGCCTTAAAAGGTTTGTAGTCGGGTTTCCAATCTATTTCTTTTTCCGTTCATTATTACTAGTAAATCCGAGTAATTTACCTTTGTCATATCTCGTGCCAATTTGAATTGAAACCGTTTTGATACATAAGTTTAGTGGTAAATCTAATTTTGGATATCCTTGTATTATCTCAGCTCTCGAGTCTCTATTCAAGCGATTCCAAGTTGTAACGGTAATCGACTCCCGATTGTATAACCATTACGACTAACGGTAAATCACCTTTCTTATCCTGTTTGCGTTTTTGTTTTTGGGTGGCGTTTGTTTTGCCTTTCATATATTTTAATTGTGTGGTTGTTTATATTTCTCGTATATAACTGCGTGGTTGAATTTCGTTATTCGTATTTCTTCGTGTTATCGTAATTTCGGACAATCTTGTATTTGGACATTTTTGGGTCCCTTTCCGTTGTAATCTGTATTCATGCACGTTTTTATATAACTTAAACTGAGAATTGGATTTTGTGACCTGAACATAAGTTATAGGTCTCGGAGTCTAGTTTTCAAAAATTTAAATTTCATTTTCTAACTCCTTATATTTTTTCCTAAAAACGTAAAATACCAGCTAGGGGTCTAATCTGATTATTTTGAGTAATATGTCTAGGTTCATTAATCTATTTCGTGTAACCAATTAGACAACCATAATAACTATTAATTGGGATTACACTAAGTTAATAACAAGCTTTAAAAGTAATAAAATTGTTTATTTTGTCTATACCTAAATTATACGACACTTTAATGTAATAAACTCAACATCTTTAAGAATAACGTTTTTGGACAGTTTTGAAAACTAGTTTTGCTTTTGTCATATCTTACTGATATCAAACTCTTTTATAATAATGTCTTAGTCTAAAACGTAGCTCTCGGTGTCTAGTTTTCAAATATGTTTCCGTCAACGTCCAATTCCTCCTAGAACCGTAGATATCTCAGTTTTAGTAAACCTATGTGTTCGCTAAAAAAAAATTCATTGTTTAATTCAAAGTCGTTAACCGTCAAATAGTATTCTTATATGTTTATACTTTTATCTAGGGGAGCTCTAGGACTAGTGAGGACTCTAGTTGTGACCATCTTACTACACCATATACACACAGTACCGCTTACAGACGCTCACTCGATAAGGTGAGTTCATTGCCCCTATGTTTTTACTGTTTTCACTTATTTGTGCAAAATTTGGGGGAGACAAAGCTTACCTAAACTACTTTTCATAATGAAATGTTTTGAGACACAAATCAATTACTAAAGTGTAACGAAAACCTAATGCATACAAAATAGTTTTCAAACGAGATGGTTGACATACTGTGACTACATGCGTAGTGACACCCCCCCCCCCCCATATACACTACATACATACACACTAGTAGAGTGGACTTACTAGTGATAGACAGACCATGGTGCCAAAGGGCTAAATGGTCACTACATGATTAGTCTTACTGTGTGGATCGTTCCCTACCGACCCGTAAGACATTACAGTCAGTTAACGGAACTACTGACACACACTTCCTATCGGTTAAGGTAACTACCGATACAATCAGTAATGGATTTTACTGATGTTGCTACTGTTTTACTTACTTTATGCATTAGTTACACTATTTGAACTACTATTACTATTTTGAGACTCACTTGCTATTTCAGGAAACTTTCTATAAGTGGAAACTTCCTATTATAGAAACCTTCTTTATTTTACGTAGATCATTTAAATTGTTTTACTTAAATTACTCAATGAACTCGCTCAACCTTTGTGTTGACATTTTAAGCTTTGTTTTCAGGTAATGAGCAGGCATAGGACTTGGATGTAGGAGTCGGACTCTAGATGACCTCAGGATATCTTTTGCATTTACGGACATTATTAATTATACTTTTGGTTTTCATTTCGGACTTGCATGTCCAAGTATTCTTTCGTTCGTTGATGATTGCATTTGAATATTCTTCTTGTAGTGTTTGACGATTTTCGTGTACTAAGGTTTATACCTTGAGTATGGCGACGTCATAACAATACGTTATTTATTTATTCATATAGATTATATTCTTTATACTACTGTTGTGTTATGACGATCGCCAATCAGTTGCACTCTGCGTTTCCGCCAACGGCGGGGTGTGACAGGAAGATTGATGTAATCCATGACATCCAATCTTTCAGTGCCAAAAACTTGAGCCGTAGGAACTTGGTCCGTATTAACAGAATGGACAGTAGGAATAGGGTCCGTATTAACAGATTTTTCCGCATTAACTGTATCAGTAGGAATTGATGTGGATTGATAATCAAAGTTAAGATTTAATGATTTGGTTAATGCGTTCAAATCAAACACCCAGTTTGGACCTTGACCCTTCTTGGTAGGAGTGTGTGTTCATTGAATGTCACATTGGAGCTTTCTTCAATAATTTTTGTTTTGTGATTATAAACACGATATGCCTTGCTCTGTGATGAGTATCCAACGAAATTTCCTTCATCTGCTTTGCTCTCAAACTTACCAAGATAGTCTTTAGAGTTTAAGACTGTGCAGGGACATCCAAATGCCTTTAAGAAACTGATTAAAGGTTGTCTCTTGTGGAGGAGTTCATATGGAGTTTTGTTTTGTGACTTAACTAGAAGAACCCTGTTCTGAACATAACAAGCAGTATTAACTGCTTCTGCCCAGAAAAAGATGGGTAAATTGGAGTCTGCCAACATGCTTCTAGCTGCTTCAATCAATGTTCTATTTCTTCTTTCCGCAACTCCATTTTCTTCTTTCAGCAGCTCCATTCATCACTTGGTTCTTGAATTCTGTTCCATTGTCACATCTAATCTTCTTGACTTTGAAGTTGATTTGATGTTCAATCTTGGTGATGAAGGTGATTAGTAACTGACTTGTCTCATCCCTAGTACCTAGAAAGTACACCCATGTGTATCTAGAGAAGTCATCAGTGATGACAAGGCAATAGGACTTCTTGGCAATGCTCTTTACATTTGTAGGACCAAACATATCCATGTGAAGTAAATGTAAAGGAGTGGTGTTAGTGTTGATCTCCTTTGACTTGTGAGATGATTTGTGCTGTTTCCCTTTCAGGCAAGCTAAACAGTTATCCTCAAGTATAAACTGTTTGTTGGGGAGACCTCTGACCAATCCTGATTTGACCAATTGATTGATATTCTTCAGGTTCATATGACACATTCTCCTATGCCACAGAGCGGATTCATCTAAAGTAGCTTTTGAGAGAAAGCATGCTTCAGATGAAGTTGGTTGGACCTTAGACATGTCCAGACAATAGACATTGTCTCTTCTTGGGGTTCTAAGTAAGATCATACTCTCATCTATGACATATCCAGGCTTCATGATGATGCATTCAGATGCAGTGAATATAGTTGTATGTTTCTCATCACAAACTTGAGAGACACTCAACAGATTGTACTGCAACTATTGCACATAATACACATCTTTGAAGTGTATTGTTCCACTGCTTATTGTTCCTTTGCCATAAATTCTTCCTCCTTTTGGATTGCCTCCAAATGCAACATATCCTCCATTGAAATTTTCAAAGTCCTGAAGGCATGACATGTTGCCTGTCATGTGCCTGGAACAACAACTATCTACATGCCAACTGCTCTCACTTTCATTTGTTGGCTGAACCTGCACATAAACAATAGGAGTTAGTTTCTGATGGGGACCAAGCCAAAGCTGACTTGGGTTTGCCCATCTCATCAAAGTAACTCACCTTCCTTTGGACTAGTTTTGAAAAATCAATAGGAATAGGTAGTTGAGTTACTTTGATCTTTGGTTGCCATACTTGTTTGAATGTTTTAGCTTTTGAGACAACTTTGGTGTTAACAGATTTTGGTTTAGCAGTAGGAACAGATACTGGTTTGACATGCTTTTGTTTCACAGTATTAACATGAGCCGTAGTAACTAAGTTACCTTTGGCAGTATTAACACGAGCAGTTTTAACACGGTTATTTTTCACAGTATTAGTACGAGGAGTATTAACACCATTATTTTTTACCGTATTAAGTTTTGTAGTAGAAACAAAATTTTGTCTAGCAGTATTAACTCTATTTCTACTCCTGAATCCGTAGCAACAAATTTGTTGTGCACATGATTTATTTTGTTACTACTGTTCATGGGTTTGTTTTTATGCTCAATCTTTCTAGTGTATCCCAACCCGTGATGTGGTTTTTGAATCACTTGCTTTTGATTTTGAGGATTATGATAACAAACTTTTTCATAGTGATTCAATTTTCCACATATAAAGCATCCCTTAACAGAACTTTTAGGAATTTGACCTTTTTGTGCTTTTACTTGGTTCATATTTCGTTGATTTCCTCTTTTACCTATATGTATCCAAGTCTTTTCTTTTTCCTTACGGACTGTTTTGTTTTTACTATTAGTGGATGCATTTTCGCTTACTTTCTTAACCTGATCATGAGATGGCATAGACACTAAACTTTGTGAAGAATGTTGAGTACTACCTTTTATTGTGATTAAGTGATTTTCCAAAGGAATATTCTTGTCTTTCACAATATTCAGTTTACTCTCTTCAACTAATTCCTCAATCAGAACTTCATCATAGTTGATTGGATCAACGTTGAATGATTCTTTTTGAGGTGTCTGAGAGATAGGAATCCTAAGTTCATCTAAGGATGGAGGGATATAGTTTTGGTTAAATGGAGGGGAAACTTCTTTGTAACCTAAACCAACTTTTACCTTTCCATGTATATGTTGTTGAATAAGGTTATTAACTGATTGTGAAGCATGTTCTAATTACCCTACATCTAACTCAACTTTATCATGTTTTTCTCCTAATATTTTGATCTCCTCCCTGGACATCTTAAGTTTTACTAATAAGTCCTCTCTCTGCCACTCAACTAATCTAATTTGCTCTTGATAACTTTGTTCATTTACTTTGTGTGACTTAATTTGATTCTCTAAGTTATCAATAACTCTGGCAGCTGAATGTCTTTGTTCTTCTAAGATTTTAATTGAATCACTCAGTTATTGGTTGTGATTTTTATATTTAAGAATAACTTCCTTACATTCAGAAGAACAAAGTTTAGAATTTACCTCGGCCATGAGAGATGGAGTTTCAGCTTCCTTTGATGATGAGTCAATTGCCATTAGAGCATTAGCATGAGTTGGGTCTTGATCATTGTCATTCCAGTCGTATCCAAGAACATTGTTGTCGATTTTCGTAGTAAGCAGTTCAGTATAAACAAGCTCCGTATTAATGGGATCGTCCGTAGAATCAGCATCGTCAGCATTCATTACTACTACTATGCATGCATGGTGAACAGTAGTAATGTTGTCAGTAGAAACAGAATCTTCACATGAAATTAAAGCTTTGTTTTGACTGGTTTCTTCAGCTAGGTCATTCCAATCATATCTAAATATGTCTTGAGAAAAGTTCACTCGGATTGTTGTCATGAGTGTTTCGTGAGTTGTTGGATTTTGACTTGTTTGGACATTCCCTTGCAAAGTGTCCTGGTTCATTGCATTGGTAGCACTTCACCTTGCTTTTATCAAAGGTAATTCTTTCATTGTTCCTTGGATTGAATCTTCGTCCAGTTCTGTTCACAAATCTCCTAGCACGTAGAGCTAACATGGCAGCTTGCCACTTCAAATCTATCTCTTCCCAGTCATCTTGATGAATCTGCTTTCCGTCATCACTAGTGAGATTTGAGCTTTGTGAGATGAAAGCTTCAAAGGATATCTCTTCTCCACCTTCATGCTTTGTTCCTCCAGAGGTTGTGATAAGAGTAGTATTAAAATTATTAATACTGTGATTGCCGCTGTTTGGTTTGTTTGCTTCAACTTCGGATTCAAAGACTCGTAGATCGTTGTAGAGATCATCTAGTTCCAATTCTTCCAATTTATCTCCTTGTCTGTAGGATACGGTATAGATGATCCATTCCTTACCTAGAGCTCTTATGAATTTTCTAGTTGATGTCATCTTTGTCGTATTGAATTCCTGCACTTATCATCTCTCCAGTGAGCTTTTTGTATCTATCAAACGTTTGAGTCATACTCTCCTCTTTCAAAGAATTGAAATTCTCGTACTCCTGCTTAAGAAGAGCCTTCTTGTTCTTCTTGGTATTCTTTGTACCGCTGAATCTTTTCTCCAATGCTTCCCACATAGATTTAGCATCTTTGTATTCTTCAAATTGAGATTGATACTCGTTGGGGATGGCAATAAGAAGAATACTGAGTGCCTTAATCTCCGTTTGCTTTTCTCTTCTCTCCTGGTCAGTCAATGGTTGACGAGCCAAGATACCAGGTTGTCCATAAGCTCCTTGATCGGTAGCAGGCTTGTTACCATTGATGATGACATCCCAAACTGTGTAGTCACACAGTAGGATGTGTTGCTTGATACGTAGCTTCCATAAATCGAATTCGTTGCTATTGAGTACAGGAACTTTGTTGATTGAAACATCAGCCATGATGAATATCTTGATTCTTGCGTATGAGGATTGTCAACTTGTTGATCAATAGATCTAAAGCACCTCCTGTGCTCTGATACCACTTGTCAGGATCAAGTAAGTTATTATACTTCGTTAACCTTAACCTTGTTAGATCGTGATCTATCAAAGAAGTTCAGCAGCGAAGATGAACACTTTGATATTTACAAGTTGATTTAACAAACAAGTATTGAAATATATGAATGAGTAAGAACAATATATTTATCGAATGTTAAGCCTCAATTGTATTAATCTGAATTATCAATACAACGTGTTTTCTATCTTACAAGGATCTATTATTTATAGACCTTGAGGCTATCCTTGATAAATTAGGTATCTACATCTCTATCTAACAAGGAAACATACTTTGAATACAACTGAAACTATATCTATTTGTCTTGAACGTGCATGGCAAGTGTATCCGCAGTAACTTGAGTTATCCGTAGTAATGAACAATTTCCGTAGTAACCTGTTGAACAGCCGCATTAACTTGTCTTCTGTAGTAACTTCTTAATAACTTCCGTATTAATCTTGTAAGTTACTTTATCCGTAGTTAGAAGCAGTATTAATGAGTTAAACTAAGTTGACTAAGTTATAACCAAACATTTTATAATTTCTAACAAAATTTGGGCAGCGCTTCCCCGCCATAATTTTTATGTCTAAAATAAACAACACTTTCCCGCTTACAAAACATATATATACATAACATATTTAAACGAGTTCATTTAGGTAATTTAAGTCCAATAAAATGTCACCAATATAAGTATTTTACTAAACTCAGTCCCAAAAAGTTAATCTCGAAAAATCAGAACGTAAAATAAGTTTTTAACACCAAACGACGATTTTCGGGAAAAACCAGCGGCTCATTGCGTCGTTCTGGACCCCTAGAACGGCGCCCTGGCGCGCTGTTTTTCACCATCTTTCGTTTTTCTTGAAAAATCAGTTAGTTAAGTCATAGATCTCGACATGCAATAGATAAAAACTTCATTACATATCATTTTCACAGTTTATACATAACTTTTATCCATAAAAACATAGATCTAAGTAATATTCAGTTAAAAATCCGTTTTTGTATAGAAAGTGTTATAAAAGTTTATAAAAACCCATTTTTCAGCTTTAGATCATCCATGCAAATGTTTAAAACAGTAAATATAGTAAAAAGAAAGGTATCTACCGGATGAAAAGCTTGGATGACGATTTGGTAGAGATTTGAGCTTCAAAAATCGGTAGAAATGCTTTTTAACCGAAAAGACTTGATTCTCCTTGCTTCCTTGGTTATTTGAACGATTTTTATGTATGTTTTAGAGGATTTTAGTGGCTGTTTTGTTACTGGATTTGTGATGTTCTTGAGGGAAGTTTGAGAGAGAAATGGAGAGAAATAAGTTTGTAGGTGTTTTTAGTTTTGTAAAAATGAATAATGAAAAGAATAAAGGGGGTAATAATCAGTCTTGGGGAAGTAAAATACAGTAATTGTGTTGTCAAATCCGAGTCTAGGGTAGTTGAGTGTTGTGTGAAACGAGAATAAGCTTTAAAAGCTTTTTTTTTGAATCTGCGATGCTAGGGCGTCGTCCTGGCTTGGCCTGTGCGGCGTCCTAGCTTGTTTTTCAGTATTTTACTGATTTTTCGTTTTTAACGTTTTTGTTCCGTTAGACCTTTTCGTTAAATGAAAGTTTTTTATTTTTGTACGATATGAACTTAGGAAAGTTCCTTAGGTGTTTTCTTGGTATTAGGACTTATATAAATTGATTCCGAATTTGATTCCGACACTGACGCGTTTCCGGTAAAAGTACGATTAAGATAATGACAGACATTTTAAAAGGTATAGAGTACGAATTTCACCTGAAATTTAGACGGTTGTCACATTCTCCCCGGGTTGAAAGAAATTTCGTCCCATCATGAAGAAGTGTCCTTGAATAGATGTGGATACTTCTGACGGATTTGGTCCTCACGTTCCCACGTGAATTCATGACCACGTCGGGAATTCCACCGAACTTTGACAATAGGAACACGACTTTGCCTGAGTTGTTTGACCTCGCGGTCCACAACCTCAAGTGGTTCTTCAATGAAATTGAGCTTGTTATCGATTTGGACTTCGTCGAGCGGAATGACGATGGTCTCGTCAGATAGGCACTTTTTCAAGTGTGAGACATGGAAAACGCATTATGAAAGTTCGAAAGAGTCTGCGGAAGTTGGAGTCGATACACAACCGGGCCTATTCGCTCTAACACCTCGAATGGACCGGTGTACCTCGGGCTTAGCTTTCCGCGCTTCCCAGAGCGAATTACCCCCTTCCATGGCGATATCTTGAGAAGCACTCTATCGCCGACTTGGAACTCAAGGGGTTTCCTCCGGTTGTCGGCGTAGCTCTTCTGTCGGGTACGGGATGTCTTCAGCCTTTCCCGGATGGTAGTGATCTTGTCGATAGTTTCCTGGACGATATCGAGCCTCGTAAGTTGTCGATCGCCAGCTTCTAGCCAACAAAGTGGTGACCGACACTTGCGTCCATATAAGGCCTTGAACAGTGCGCACTTGATGCTAGCCTGGTAGCTGTTGTTATATGAAAACTCTACCAAAGGAAGGTGAGCATCCCAACTTCCTCCGAAGTCAACTACACACGCTCTTAGCATATCCTCAAGCGTTTGTATCGTCCGTTCCCTCTGACCATCAGTCTGGGGATGGTAAGCGGTGCTAAGGTCTAGTCACGACCCGAGCGACTTCTGAAGTGCATTCCAAAAGCGGGACGTGAATCGACTATCCCTGTCGGAGATAATGGAGAGAGGTGTCCCGTGCCGAGAGACGATCTCGTTGATGTAGATTTGCGCGAGTTTCTCCATCGAGTGGTTTTCTCGTACCGCTGGGAAATGAACGGATTTCGTCAATCGATCCACGATGACCCAAATCATGTCGTTACCCCTTGCCGTACGAGGTAGCTTTGTGATGAAGTCCATGGAGATCTGTTCCCACTTCCACATGGGAATCTCCGGCTGCTGCAATAGACCTGAAGGCTTCTGATATTCCGCCTTGACCTTCGAGCAATTAAGGCACTTAGCTACATACAAGGCAATATCCTTCTTCATGCCCGAGCACCAGTAATATTCCCGGAGATCCTTATACAACTTGTCGGATCCCGGATGAATAGAGTATCTGGATCGGTGGCCCTCGTCCAAAATGAGCTTACGAAGATCTTCGGATTTCAGAATCCATGCTCGACCCTTGAGTAGTGGATTCCGTCTGATTTGAGTTCGAAATCCTTCTCGTGATTGTGCAACGTTTCCTCCTTGACGTTCTCGGGTTTCAACGCTTCTCGCTGAGCTCCGACGATTTGCGTTTGAAGATTTGTCTGAATCTGAATTCCCAATGCTCTAACTCGAGATGGTTTTACCCTTTCCTTTCTACTTACGGTATCCCCTACTACGTTTGCTTTACCCGGGTGGTATTTGATCTCGCAATCTTAGTCGCTTAGAAGTTCTATCCATCTCCGTTGCCTCATGTTGAGCATTTTCTGATCAAGAATGTGTTGAAGGCTTCTATGATCCGTGAAAACCGTGCACTTAGTGCCGTACAAGTAGTGCCTCCAGAAAAGCGAACACGACGACTCCAGCTCTAAGTCGTGTGTCGTGTAGTTCTGCTCGTGCACCTTCAGTTTCCTCGAAGCATATGCGATGAATTTGTCCTTCTGCATAAGGACGCACCCAAGTCCTTGGTGTGATGCATCGCAAAACACTACGAAATTATATGTGCCCTCCGGTAGGGACAAAATTGGCGCGTGACAAAGTTGGTGTTTGAGCTTCCGGAAGGATTCATCCTGTTCTTTTACCCAGATGAAGTCCTTGTCTTTCTGAGTGAGCTCTGTCAGAGGCTTAGCGATCTTCGAGAAAGTCTCGATGAACCTTCGATAATAGCCAGCCAACCCTAGGAATTGTCGGATTTCCGTAGGAGTCGTTGTGGCTTGCCATTTCTTGATCGCTTCGATCTTTGCCGGGTCTACATGAATTCCCTCTTGGTTGACCACATGACCAAGGAAATGTACCTCCCGAAGCCAAAATTCGCACTTCGAGAATTTGGCATAAAGTTTCTGATCTCTGAGGAGTTCTAAGATGAGCTTTAGGTGTTTTGCATGATCTTCCTTGTTCCTTGAGTAGATAAGAATGTCGTCTATGAATACGATTACGAATTTGTCTAGATATGGCCTACACACCGTGTTCATTAGGTCCATGAACACTGCTGGTGCGTTGGTCAGACCAAATGGCATGACGAGAAATTCGTAATGTCCGTATCGAGTTCGGAATGCGGTCTTAAGAATGTCGGTCTCACTGACGCGAACTTGGTGATAACCAGAACGGAGGTCGATCTTAGAGAAATAAGTTGCACCCTGCAACTGTCGAACATATCATCGATCCTCGGGAGCGGGTATCGGTTCTTGACGGTCATCTTGTTAAGTTCACGATAATCGATGCACATACGAAAGGATTCGTCTTTCTTTTTGACAAAGAGGATTGGGGCTCCCCAGGGGGACGAGCTTGGACGAATAAGACCACGATCTAAAAGTTCCTGAAGCTGTTTTGACAGTTCTTGCATTTCTGGTGGTGCTAGACGATATGGTGTCTTGGCAACCGGTGCTGCGCCAGGAACGAGGTCTATTCGGAATTCCACTTCTTGATGCGGTGGTAGCCCAGGTAAATCCTCTGGAAAGAGTTTTGGATGATCCTTGACTACTGGAATGTCTTGTACTCGGTTTTCTTTGGGTTTGCGTTCAACGACATGCGCAAGGAAGGCGTCCCAGTCCTTTTTGAGGTATTTGCGCATTTTGACGATAGAGACGATACGGAGTTGTCGTCCAGGTTTGTCTCCCTGAACAACGAGAGTTTCGTTTTCCGAAATGGGAATACGAATAATTTTTCAAAACAGACGATCTCGGCTCGGAAACGAGATAGCCAGTCCATTCCAACGATTACATCGAAGCTTTTCAGCTCGATCGGAATTAAGTCTATAGGGAAAGTTTTGTCAGATAGGCATATTGAACATCAAGAAAGACAATTCTCTACACAATCAATATGAAGCAATATAAAACCCACAAAACCGTGTGTCTTTTATCTCAAGCAGATTCTCAAGATACATGGTTATGGCATCGACGACTTTCTCACTTAAATTTCAACAACATCACGACACTTGCGGTTAAAGATTAGTCACCGGACTTCCTAAACTCAAGTTCGTCAAAGATCAACTCTGTGATGCGTGTGAAAAAGGAAAGTTGACAAAATCATCTCACTCTTCAAAACAAGTTTGGGATACAATGCGTGTCCTTCAACTAGTCCATATGGATTTGTGTTGACCAATGCAAGTGGAGAGTCGAAGTAAGAAGAAATATATTATTGTGATTGTCGACGATTACTTTCGTTTCACTTGGGTGTATTTTCTCCATTTGAAGTCGGAAAATTCATAAATTATGATTTCCTTCATCAAGAATAAACAAGTACATGCTCAACATTGTGTAAGGACTAGTCGCTCGGATAATGGAACGGAGTTTAAAATCACATTATCAATTATTTTCTAGCAAAGGTGGGAATCACACATCAATATTCGGCGGCTCAAACTCCTCAAAAAAATGGAGTCATTGAAAGGAGTAATCGGACACTACTGGAGTCTGCAAGAACAATGCTTTCCTATTCCAAATTACCTCATTCCTCTTGGGCCAAAGCAATCTCAACCGCATGATTTACTCAAAACCGTTCAACAATTAACAAACGATACTTCATCACTCCATATGAAATATTGAATGATCGTCCTCCAAATCTCAAATTTCTACATGTTTTTGGATGCAAGTGTTTTGTGTTAAATGAAAAAGATCAATTGCGAAAATTTGATGATAAGGCGGATGAACGGTGTTTGTCGGATATTCTACGGAATCAAAGGCGTTTCGTGTTTTCAACATTCGGACAAAGGTTATTATGGAAAGTGTAAACGTTTTGTTTGATGAGTTTGGAACAATGAGTTCGGATTACTTCAACTCGGAAAACAAATTGCGTGCTTCTCAACCAAACTATGGAAAATTTCTTTGACACATTGTAGTACTTCAACGATGAAAATTCATGTCATTCAAGAACTCCTTTCTCAACTTCTACTCAAAATGAAACGATCATTTTAAATGAACAACCTGAAACCTCAATTCATGATGAACCCGAACCCTCAAACAATGATGAATCCGAATCACACGATGATGACCAACCAGTAGATGAAACCGAAGAAACTTCAAATCCACAACCAAATTCTAACACCATTCCAAATGATACAACAATAGTAACCAATCCAAATGTTTAACAACAATCATCATCCACACAACGTGTCAAACTGTGGACGAAATCTCATCCTCCTAATCAAATCATTGGTGATGTTAATGAACGTGTTCGTACTCGGAAGGCCAAGACGAATGAATGTCTTTTCTCAATCTTCTTAAGCTCCATCGAACCAAAAAATATAGAAGAGGCTTTTAATGATCCAAATTGGATAAAATCGATGCAAGAAGAGTTAAATCAATTCAAGCGTTTCGATGTTTGGGAAAAGGTATCTCGACCAAAAGATCGTTCAATTGTAGGTGTCAAATGGATCCACAAGAATAAAAGGATGAAAATGGTGTTGTGGTACGGAATAAATCGCGACTAGTGGCTAAAGAGTATTCACAACAAGAAGGAATTGATTATGATGAGACGTTTGTTCCGGTTGCTAGGATTGATGTTCAATCTTGGTGATGAAGGTGATTAGTAACTGACTTGTCTCATCCTTAGTACCTAGAAAGTACACCCATGTGTATCTAGAGAAGTCATCAGTGATGACAAGGCAATAGGACTTCTTGGCAATGCTCTTTACATTTGTAGGACCAAACAGATCCATGTGAAGTAAATGTAAAGGAGTGGTGTTAGTGTTGATCTCCTTTGACTTGTGAGATGATTTGTGCTGTTTCCCTTTCAGGCAAGCTAAACAGTTATCCTCAAGTATAAACTGTTTGTTGGGGAGACCTCTGACCAATCCTGATTTGACCAATTGATTGATATTCTTCAGGTTCATATGGCACATTCTCCTATGCCACAGAGCGGATTCATCTAAAGTAGCTTTTGAGAGAAAGCATGCTTCAGATGAAGTTGGTTGGACCTTAGACATGTCCAGACAATAGACATTGTCTCTTCTTGGGGTTCTAAGTAAGATCATACTCTCATCTATGACATATCCAGGCTTCATGATGATGCATTCAGATGCAGTGAATATAGTTGTATGTTTCTCATCACAAACTTGAGAGACACTCAACAGATTGTACTGCAACTATTGCACATAATACACATCTTTGAAGTGTATTGTTCCACTGCTTATTGTTCCTTTGCCATAAATCCTCCTTTTGGATTGCCTCCAAATGCAACATATCCTCCATTGAAATTTTCAAAGTCCTGAAGGCATGACATGTTGCCTGTCATGTGCCTGGAACAACAACTATCTACATGCCAACTGCTCTCACTTTCATTTGTTGGCTGAACCTGCACATAAACAATAGGAGTTAGTTTCTGATGGGGACCAAGCCAAAGCTGACTTGGGTTTGCCCATCTCATCAAAGTAACTCACCTTCCTTTGGACTAGTTTTGAAAAATCAATAGGAATAGGTAGTTGAGTTACTTTGATCTTTGGTTGCCATACTTGTTTGAATGTTTTAGCTTTTGAGACAACTTTGGTGTTAACAGATTTTGGTTTAGCAGTAGGAACAGATACTGGTTTGACATGCTTTTGTTTCACAGTATTAACATGAGCCGTAGTAACTAAGTTACCTTTGGCAGTATTAACACGAGCAGTTTTAACACGGTTATTTTTCACAGTATTAGTACGAGGAGTATTAACACATTATTTTTTACCGTATTAAGTTTTGTAGTAGAAACAAAATTTTGTCTAGCAGTATTAACTCTATTTCTACTCCTGAATCCGTAGCAACAAATTTGTTGTGCACATGATTTATTTTGTTACTACTGTTCATGGGTTTGTTTTTATGCTCAATCTTTCTAGTGTATCCCAACCCGTGATGTGGTTTTTGAATCACTTGCTTTTGATTTTGAGGATTATGATAACAAACTTTTTCATAGTGATTCAATTTTCCACATATAAAGCATCCCTTAACAGAACTTTTAGGAATTTGACCTTTTTGTGCTTTTACTTGGTTCATATTTCGTTGATTTCCTCTTTTACCTATATGTATCCAAGTCTTTTCTTTTTCCTTACGGACTGTTTTGTTTTTACTATTAGTGGATGCATTTTCGCTTACTTTCTTAACCTGATCATGAGATGGCATAGACACTAAACTTTGTGAAGAATGTTGAGTACTACCTTTTATTGTGATTAAGTGATTATATTCTTGTCTTTCACAATATTCAGTTTACTCTCTTCAACTAATTCCTCAATCAGAACTTCATCATAGTTGATTGGATCAACGTTGAATGATTCTTTTTGAGGTGTCTGAGAGATAGGAATCCTAAGTTCATCTAAGGATGGAGGGATATAGTTTTGGTTAAATGGAGGGGCAACTTCTTTGTAACCTAAACCAACTTTTACCTTTCCATGTATATGTTGTTGAATAAGGTTATTAACTGATTGTGAAGCATGTTCTAATTACCCTACATCTAACTCAACTTTATCATGTTTTTCTCCTAATATTTTGATCTCCTCCCTGGACATCTTAAGTTTTACTAATAAGTCCTCTCTCTGCCACTCAACTAATCTAATTTTCTCTTGATAACTTTGTTCATTTACTTTGTGTGACTTAATTTGATTCTCTAAGTTATCAATAACTCTGGCAGCTGAATGTCTTTGTTCTTCTAAGATTTTAATTGAATCACTCAGTTATTGGTTTATATTTAAGATAACTTCCTTACATTCAGAAGAACAAAGTTTAGAATTTACCTCGGCCATGAGAGATGGAGTTTCAGCTTCCTTTGATGATGAGTCAATTGCCATTAGAGCATTAGCATGAGTTGGGTCTTGATCATTGTCATTCCAGTCGTATCCAAGAACATTGTTGTCGATTTTCGTAGTAAGCAGTTCAGTATAAACAAGCTCCGTATTAATGGGATCGTCCGTAGAATCAGCATCGTCAGCATTCATTACTACTACTATGCATGCATGGTGAACAGTAGTAATGTTGTCAGTAGAAACAGAATCTTCACATGAAATTAAAGCTTTGTTTTGACTGGTTTCTTCAGCTAGGTCATTCCAATCATATCTAAATATGTCTTGAGAAAAGTTCACTCGGATTGTTGTCATGAGTGTTTCGTGAGTTGTTGGATTTTGACTTGTTTGGACATTCCCTTGCAAAGTGTCCTGGTTCATTGCATTGGTAGCACTTCACCTTGAAAGGTAATTCTTTCATTGTTCCTTGGATTGAATCTTCGTCCAGTTCTGTTCACAAATCTCCTAGCACGTAGAGCTAACATGGCAGCTTGCCACTTCAAATCTATCTCTTCCCAGTCATCTTGATGAATCTGCTTTCCGTCATCACTAGTGAGATTTGAGCTTTGTGAGATGAAAGCTTCAAAGGATATCTCTTCTCCACCTTCATGCTTTGTTCCTCCAGAGGTTGTGATAAGAGTAGTATTAAAATTATTAATACTGTGATTGCCGCTGTTTGGTTTGTTTGCTTCAACTTCGGATTCAAAGACTCGTAGATCGTTGTAGAGATCATCTAGTTCCAATTCTTCCAATTTATCTCCTTGTCTGTAGGATACGGTATAGATGATCCATTCCTTACCTAGAGCTCTTATGAATTTTATAGTTGATGTCATCTTTGTCGTATTGAATTCCTGCACTTATCAATCTCTCCAGTGAGCTTTTTGTATCTATCAAACGTTTGAGTAAAGATTGAAATTCTCGTACTCCTGCTTAAGAAGAGCCTTCTTGTTCTTCTGGTATTCTTGTACCGCTGAATCTTTTCTCCAATTGCTTCCCACATAGATTTAGCATCTTTGTATTCTTCAAATTGAGATTGGATACTCGTTGGGGATGGCATAAGAAGAATACTGAGTGCCTTAATCTCAGTTTGCTTTTCTCTTCTCTCCTGGTCAGTCAATGGTTGACGAGCCAAGATCCCAGGTTGTCCATAAGCTCCTTGATCGGTAGCAGGCTGTTACCATTGATGATGACATCCCAAACTGTGTAGTCACACAGTAGGATGTGTTGCTTGATACGTAGCTTCCATAAATCGAATTCGTTTGCTATTGAGTACAGGAACTTTGTTGATTGAAACATCAGCCATGATGAATATCTTGATTCTTGCGTATGAGGATTGTCAACTTGTTTGATCAATAGATCTAAAGCACCATCCTGTGCTCGATACACTTGTCAGGATCAAGTAAGCGTTAACCTTAACCTGTTAGATCGTGATCTATCAAAGAAGTTCAGCAGCGAAGATGAACACTTGATATTTACAAGTTGATTTAACAAACAAGTATTGAAATATATGAATGAGTAAGAACAATATATTTATCGAATGTTAAGCCTCAATTGTATTAATCTGAATTATCAATACAACGTGTTTTCTATCTTACAAGATCTATTATTTATAGACCTTGAGGCTATCCTTGATAAATTAGGTATCTACATCTCTATCTAACAAGGAAACATACTTTGAATACAACTGAAACTATATCTATTTGTCTTGAACGTGCATGGCAAGTGTATCCGCAGTAACTTGAGTTATCCGGTAGTAATGAACAATTTCCGTAGTAACCTGTTGAACAGCCGCATAACTTGTCTTCTGTAGTAACTTCTTAATAACTTCCGTACTTAATCTTGTAAGTTACTTTATCCGTAGTTAGAAGCTAGTATTAATGAGTTAAACTAAGTTGACTAAGTTAACCAAACATTTTATAATTTCTAACAAAATTTGGGCAGCGCTTCCCCGCCATAATTTTTATGTCTAAAATAAACAACACTTTCCCGCTTACAAAACATATATATACATAACATATTTAAACGAGTTCATTTAGGTAATTTAAGTCCAATAATGTCACCAATATAAGTATTTTACTAAACTCAGTCCAAAAAGTTAATCTCGAAAAATCAGAACGTAAAATAAGTTTTTAACACCAAACGACGATTTTCGGGAAAAACCAGCGGCTCATTGCGTCGTTCTGGACCCCTAGAACGGCGCCCTGGCGCGCTGTTTTTCACATCTTTCGTTTTTCTTGAAAAATCAGTTAGTTAAGTCATAGATCTCGACATGCAATAGATAAAAACTTCATTACATATCATTTTCACAGTTTATACATAACTTTTATCCATAAAAACATAGATCTAAGTAATATTTCAGTTAAAAATCGGTTTTGTATAGAAAGTGTTATAAAAGTTTATAAAAAACCCATTTTTCAGCTTTAGATCATCCATGCAAAATGTTTTAAAACCAGTAAATATAGTAAAAAGAAAGGTATCTACCGGATGAAAAGCTTGGATGACGATTTGGTAGAGATTTGAGCTTCAAAAATCGGTAGAAATGCTTTTTAACCGAAAAGACTTGATTCTCCTTGCTTCCTTGGTTATTTTGAACGATTTTTATGTATGTTTTAGAGGATTTTAGTGGCTGTTTTGTACTGGATTTGTGATGTTCTTGAGGGAAGTTTGAGAGAGAAATGGAGAGAAATAAGTTTGTAGGTGTTTTTAGGTTTGTAAAAATGAATAATAAAAGAATAAAGGGGGTAATAATCAGTCTTGGGGAATAAATACAGTAATTGTGTTGTCAAATCCGAGTCTAGGGTAGTTGAGTGTTGTGTGAAACGAGAATAAGCTTTAAAAGCTTTTTTTTTTGAATCTGCGATGCTAGGGCGTCGTCCTGGCTTGGCCTGTGCGGCGTCCTAGCTTTTTTTCAGTATTTTACTGATTTTTCGTTTTTAACGTTTTTGTTCCGTTAGACCTTTTCGGTTAAATGAAAGTTTTTTATATTTGTACGATATGAACTTAGGAAAGTTCCTTAGGTTGTTTTCTTGGTATTAGGACTTATATAAATTGATTCCGAATTTGATTCCGACACTGACGCGTTTCCGGTAAAAGTACGATTAAGATAATGACAGACATTTTAAAGGTATAGAGTACGAATTTCACCTGAAATTTAGACGGTTGTCACATTCTCCCCGGTTGAAAGAAATTTCGTCCCATCATGAAGAAGTGTTCTCGAATAGATGTGGATACTCATGACGGATTTGGTCCTCACGTTCCCACGTGAATTCATGACCAGGTCGGGAATTCCACCGAAATTTGACAATAGGAACACGACTTTGCCTGAGTTGTTTGACCTCGCGGTCAACAACCTCAAGCGGTTCTTCAATGAAATTGAGTTTGTTATCGATTTGGACTTCGTCGAGGAATGACGATGGTCTCGTCAGATAGGCACTTTTTCAAGTGTGAGACATGGAAAACGCATTATGAAAGTTCGAAAGAGTCTGCGGAAGTTGGAGTCGATACACAACCGGGCCTATTCGCTCTAACACCTCGAATGGACCGGTGTACCTCGGGCTTAGCTTTCCGCGCTTCCCAGAGCGAATTACCCCCTTCCATGGCGATATCTTGAGAAGCACTCTATCGCCGACTTGGAACTCAAGGGGTTTCCTCCGGTTGTCGGCGTAGCTCTTCTGTCGGGTACGGGATGTCTTCAGCCTTTCCCGGATGGTAGTGATCTTGTCGATAGTTTCCTGGACGTATCGAGCCTCGTAAGTTGTCGATCGCCAGCTTCTAGCCAACAAAGTGGTGACCGACACTTGCGTCCATATAAGGCCTTGAACAGTGCGCACATTGATGCTAGCCTGGTAGCTGTTGTTATATGAAAACTCTACCAAAGGAAGGTGAGCATCCCAACGTCCTCCGAAGTCAACTACACACGCTCTTAGCATATCCTCAAGCGTTTGTATCGTCCGTTCCCTCTGACCATCAGTCTGGGGGATGGTAAGCGGTGCTAAGGTCTAGTCACGAACCCGAGCGACTTCTGAAGTGCATTCCAAAAGCGGGACGTGAATCGACTATCCCTGTCGGAGATAATGGAGAGAGGTGTCCCGTGCCGAGAGACGATCTCGTTGATTGTAGATTTGCGCGAGTTTCTCCATCGAGTGGTTTTCTCGTACCGCTGGAAAATGAACGGATTTCGTCAATATCGATCCACGATGACCCCAAATCATGTCGTACCCCTTGCCGTACGAGGTAGCTTTGTGATAGAGTCCATGGAGATCTGTTCCCACTTCCACAGGGGAATCTCCGGGCTGCTGCAAATAGACCTGAGCTTCTGATATTCCGCCTTGACTTTCGAGCAATTAAGGCACTTAGCTACATACAAGGCGATATCCTTCTTCATGCCCGAGCAGCCAGTAATATAGATCCTTATACAACTTGTCGGATCCCGGAATGAATAGAGTATCTGGATCGGTGGCCCTCGTCCAAAATGAGCTTACGAAGATCTTCGGATTTTCAGAATCCATGCTCGACCCTTGAGTAGTGGATTCCGTCTGATTTGAGTTCGAAATCCTTCTCGTGATTGTGCAACGTTTCCTCCTTGACGTTCTCGGGTTTCAACGCTTCTCGCTGAGCTCCCGAACGATTTTGCGTTTGAAGATTTGTCTGAATCTGATTCCCAATGCTCTAACTCGAGATGGTTTTACCCTTTGCCTTTCTACTTACGGTATCCCCTTACTACGTTTGCTTTACCCGGGGTGGTATTTGATCTCGCAATCTTAGTCGCTTAGAAGTTCTATCCATCTCCGTTGCCTCATGTTGAGCATTTTCTGATCAAGAATGTGTTGAAGGCTTCTATGATCCGTGAAAACCGTGCACTTAGTGCCGTACAAGTAGTGCCTCCAGAAAAGCGAACACGACGATAAGTCGTGTGTCGTGTAGTTCTGCTCGTGCACCTTCAGTTTCCTCGAAGCATATGCGTGAATTTGTCCTTCTGCATTAGGACGCACCCAAGTCCTTGGTGTGATGCATCGCAAAACACTACGAAATTATATGTGCCCTCCGGTAGGACAAAATTGGCGCGTGACAAAGTTGGTGTTTGAGCTTCCGAAGGATTCATCCTGTTCTTTTCCCAGATGAAGTCCTTGTCTTTCTGAGTGAGCTCTGTCAGAGGCTTAGCGATCTTCGAGAAGTCTCGATGAACCTTCGATAATAGCCAGCCCAACCTAGGAATTGTCGGATTTCCGTAGGAGTCGTTGTGGCTTGCCATTTCTTGATCGCTTCGATCTTTGCCCGGGTCTACATGAATTCCCTCTTGTTGACCACATGACAAGGAAATGTACCTCCGAAGGCCACAATTCGCACTTCGAGAATTTGGCATACAGTTTCTGATCTCTGAGGAGTTCTAAGATAGCTTTAGGTTAGGTGTTTTTGCATGATCTTCCTTGTTCCTTGAGTAGATAAGAATGTCCGTCTATGGAATACGATTAACGAAATTTGTCTATATATGGCCTACACACCGTGTCATTAGGTCCATGAACACTGCTGGTGCGTTGGTCAGACCAATGTGCATGACGAGAAATTCGTAATGTCCGTATCGAGTTCGGAATGGCGGTCTTAAGAATGTCGGTCTCACTGACGCGAACTTGGTGATAACCAGAACGGAGGTCGATCTTAGAGAAATAAGTTGCACCCTGCACACTGGTCGAACATATCATCGATCCTCGGGAGCGGGTATCGGTTCTTGACGGTCATCTTGTTAAGTCACGATAATCGATGCACATACGAAGGATTCGTCTTTCTTTTTGACAAAGAGGATTGGGGCTCCCCAGGGGGACGAGCCTTGGACGAATAAGACCACGATCTAAAGTTCCTGAAGCTGTTTTGACAGGTTCTTGCATTTCTGGGTGGTGCTAGACGATCTTGGCAACCGGTGCTGCGCCAGGAACGAGGTCTATTCGGAATTCCACTTCTTGATGCGGCGGTAGCCCAGGTAAATCCTCTGGAAAGACCTCTGGATGATCCTAGAATAGTGGAATGTCTTGTACTCTGTTTTCTTTGGGTTTGCGTTCAACGACATGCGCAAGGAAGGCGTCCCATCCTTTTTGAGGTATTTGCGCATTTTGACGATAGAGACGATACGGAGTTGTCGTCCAGGTTTGTCTCCCTGAACAACGAGAGTTTCGTTTTCCGAAATGGGAATACGAATAATTTTTCAAAACAGACGATCTCGGCTCGGAAACGAGATAGCCAGTCCATTCCAACGATTACATCGAAGCTTTTCAGCTCGATCGGAATTAAGTCTATAGGGAAAGTTTTGTCAGATAGGCATATTGAACATCAAGAAAGACAATTCTCTACACAATCAATATGAAGCAATATAAAACCCACAAAACCGTGTGTCTTTTATCTCAAGCAGATTCTCAAGATACATGGTTATGGCATCGACGACTTTCTCACTTAAATTTCAACAACATCACGACACTTGCGGTTAAAGATTAGTCAACCGGACTTCCTTAAACTCAAGTTCGGCAAAGATCAAGCTCTGTGATGCGTGTGAAAAAGGAAAGTTGACAAAATCATCTCACTCTTCAAAACAAGTTTGGGATACAGATTGCGTGTCCTTCAACTAGTCCATATGGAGTTTGTGTTGACCAATGCAAGTGGAGAGGTCGAAGTAAGAAGAAATATATTATTGTGATTGTCGCGATTACTTTCGTTTCACTTGGGTGTATTTTCTTCCATTTGAAGTCGGAAAAATTCATAAAGTTATGATTTCCTTCATCAAGAATAAAACAAGTACGACTGCTCAACATTGTGTAAGGACTAGTCGCTCGGATAATGAACGGAGTTTTAAAATCACATATCAATTATTTTCTAGCAAAGGTGGGAATCACACATCAATATTCGGCGGCTCAAACTAGTCATTGAAAGGAGTAATCGGACACTACTGGAGTCTGCAAGAACAATGCTTTCCTATTCCAAATTACCTCTTCCTCTTGGGCCAAAGCAATCTCAACCGCATGATTACCTCAAAACCGTTCAAACAATTACAAACGATACGTCATCACTCCATAGAAATATTGAATGATCGGTCCTCCTAAATCTCAAATTTCTACATGTTTTTTGGATGCAAGTGTTTTGTGTTAAATGAAAAAGATCAATTGCGAAAATTTGATGATAAGGCGGATGAAGCGGTGTTTGTTCGATATTCTTCGGAATCAAAGGCGCTTTCGTGTTTTCAACATTCGGACAAAGGTTATTATGGAAAGTGTAAAACGTTTTGTTTGATGAGTTTGGAACAATGAGTTCGGATTACTTTCAACTCGGAAAACCAAATTGCGTGCTTCTCAACCAAGCCTATGAAAATTTCTCTTTGACACATTGTAGTACTTCAACGATGAAAATTCATGTCATGTCAATTCTCAACTTCTACTCAAAATGAAACGATCATTTTAAATGAACAACCTGAAACCTCAATTCATGATGAACCCGAACCCTCAAACAATGATGAATCCGAATCACACGATGATGACCAACCAGTAGATGAAACCGAAGAAACTTCAAATCCACAACCAAATTCTAACACCATTCCAAATGATAACAATAGTAACCAATCCAAATGTTTAACAACAATCATCATCCACACAACGTGTCAAACTGTGGACGAAATCTCATCCTCCTAATCAAATCATTGGTGATGTTAATGAACGTGTTCGTACTCGGAAGGCCAAGACGAATGAATGTCTTTTCTCAATCTTCTTAAGCTCCATCGAACCAAAAAATATAGAAGAGGCTTTTAATGATCCAAATTGGATAAAATCGATGCAAGAAGAGTTAAATCAATTCAAGCGTTTCGATGTTTGGGAAAAGGTATCTCGACCAAAAGATCGTTCAATTGTAGGTGTCAAATGGATCCACAAGAATAAAAAGGATGAAAATGGTGTTGTGGTACGGAATAAATCGCGACTAGTGGCTAAAGAGTATTCACAACAAGAAGGAATTGATTATGATGAGACGTTTGTTCCGGTTGCTAGGATTGATGTTCAATCTTGGTGATGAAGGTGATTAGTAACTGACTTGTCTCATCCTTAGTACCTAGAAAGTACACCCATGTGTATCTAGAGAAGTCATCAGTGATGACAAGGCAATAGGACTTCTTGGCAATGCTCTTTACATTTGTAGGACCAAACAGATCCATGTGAAGTAAATGTAAAGGAGTGGTGTTAGTGTTGATCTCCTTTGACTTGTGAGATGATTTGTGCTGTTTCCCTTACAGGCAAGCTAAATAGTTATCCTTAAGTATAACCTGTTTGTTGGGGAGACTCTGACCAATCCTGATTTGACCAATTGATTGATATTCTTCAGGTTCATATGACACTTCTCCTATGCCACAGAGCGGATTCATCTAAAGTAGCTTTTGAGAGAAAGCATGCTTCAGATGAAGTTGGTTGTACCTTAGACATGTCCAGACAATAGACATTGTCTCTTCTTGGGGTTCTGAGTAAGCTCATACTCATCTATGACATATCCAGGCTTCATGATGATGCATTCAGATGTAGTGAATATAGTTGTATGTTTCTCATCACAAACTTGAGAGACACTCAACAGATTGTACTGCAACTATTGCACATAATACACATCTTTGAAGTGTATTGTTCCACTGCTTATTGTTCCTTTGCCATAAATTCTTTCCTTTTGGATTGCCTCCAAATGCAACATATCCTCCATTGAACTTTTCAAAGTCCTGAAGGCATGACATGTTGCCTGTCATGTGCCTGGAACAGCCACTATCTACATGCCAACTGCTCTCACTTTCATTTGTTGGCTGAACCTGCACATAAACAATAGGAGTTAGTTTCTGGTGGGAACCCAAGCCAAAGCTGACTTGGGTTTTCCCATCTCATCAAAGTAACTCACCTTCCTTTGGACTAGTTTTGAAAAATTAATAGGAATAGGTGGTTGAGTTACTTTGATCTTTGGTTGCCATACTTGTTTGAATGTTTTAGCTTTTGAGACAACTTTGGTGTTAACAGATTTTGGTTTAACAGTAGGAACAGATACTGTGTTTGAACATGCTTTTGTTTCCACTGTATTAACATGAGCGTAGTAACTAGTTACCTTTGGCAGTATTAACACGAGCCAGTATTACACGGTATTTTTCACAGTATTAATACGAGAAGTATTAACACCATTATTTTTTACCGTATTAAGTTTTGCAGTAGAAACAAAATTTTGTCTAGCAGTATTAACTCTATTTCGACTGTTAGACAATAAGTTATTGTTAACACGTTTTCTTCCTGAATCCGTAGTAACAAATTTGTTGTGCACATGATTTATTTTGTTACTACTGTTCATGGGTTTGTTTTTATGCTCGATCTTTCTAGTGTATCCCAACCCGTGATGTGGTTTTTGAATCACTTGCTTTTGATTTTGAGGATTATGATAACAAACTTTTGCATAGTGATTTAATTTTCCACATATAAAGCATCCCTTAACAGAACTTTTAGGAATTTGACCTTTTTGTGCTTTTACTTGGTTCATATTTCGTTGATTTCCTCTTTTACCTATATGTATCCAAGTCTTTTCTTTTTCCTTAGGGACTGTTTTGTTTTTACTATTAGTGGATGCATTTTCGTTTACTTTCTTGACATGATCATGAGATGGCATAGACACTAAACATTGTGAAGAATGTTGAGTAATACCTTCTATTGTGATTAAGTGATTTTCCAAAGGAATATTCTTGTCTTTCACAATGTTCAGTTTACTCTCTTCAACTAAGTCCTCAATCAGAACTTCATCATAGTTGATTGGATCAACGTTGAATGATTCTTTTGGAGGTGTTTGAGAGATAGGAATCCTAGGTTCATCTAAGGATGGAGGGATATAGTTTTGGTTAAATGGAGGGGCAACTTCTTTGTAACCTAAACCAGCTTTTACCTTTCCATGTATTTGTTGTTGAATAAGGTTATTAACTGATTGTGAAGCATGTTCTAATTTCCCTACATCTAACTCAACTTTATCATGTTTTTCTCCTAAGTATTTTGATCTCCTCCCTGGCCATCTTAAGTTTTACTAATAAGTCCTCTCTTTGCCACTCAACTAATCTAATTTGCTCTTGATAACTTTGTTCATTTACTTTGTGTGACTTAATTTGATTCTCTAAGTTATCAATAACTCTGGCAGCTGAACGTCTTTGTTCTTCTAAGATTTTAATTGAATCACTCATTAATTGGTTGTGATTTTTATATTTAAGAATAACCTCCTTACATTCAGAAGAACAAAGTTTAGAATTTACCTCGGCCATGAGAGATGGAGTTTCAGCTTCCTTTGATGATGAGTCAATTGCCATTAGAGCATCAGCATGAGTTGGGTCTTGATCATCGTCATTCCATTCGTATCCAAGAACATTGTTGTCGATTGTCGTAGTAACCAGTTCAGTATAAACAAGCTCCGTATTAATGAGATCGTCCGTAGAATCAGCATCGTCAGCATTCATTACTACTGCTATGCATGCGTGGTGAACAGTAATAATGATGTCAGTAGAAACAGAATCTTCACATGAAATTAAAGCTTTGTTTTGACTGGTTTCTTCAGCTAGGTCATTCCAATCATATCCAAATATGTCTTGAGATACAAGTGCACTCGGATTGTTGTCATGAGTGTTTCGTGAGTTGTTAGATTTTGACTTGTTTGGACATTCCCTTGCAAAGTGTCCTGGTTCAATGCATTCGTAGCACTTCACCTTGCTTTTATCAAAGGTAATTCTTTCATTGTTCCTTGGATTGAATCTTCGTCCAGTTCTGTTCACAAATCTCCTAGCACGTAGAGCTAATATGGCAGCTTGCCACTTCAAATCTATCTCTTCCCAGTCAGCTTGATGAATCTGCTTTACGTCATCACTAGTGAGATTTGAGCTTTGTGAGATGAAAGCTTCAAAGGATATATCTTCTCCACCTTCATGCTTTGTTCCTCCAGAGGTTGTGATAAGAGCAGTATTAATATTATTAGTACTGTGATTGCCGCTGTTTGGTTTATTTGCTTCAACTTCGGATTCAAAGACTCGTAGGTCGTTGTAGAGATCATCTAGTTCCAATTCTTCCAATTTATCTCCTTGTATGTAGGATACGGTATAGATGATCCATTCCTTACCTAGAGCTCTTATGAATATTCTGTTGATGTCAGCTTTGTCGTATTGAACTCCTGCACTTATCATCTCTCCAGTGAGCTTTTTTTTATCCATCAAACGTTTGAGTCATACTCTCCCCTTTCAAAGCATTGAAATTCTCGTACTCCTGCTTAAGAAGAGCCTTCTTGTTCTTCTTGGTATTCTTTGTACCGTTGAATCTTTTCTCCAATGCTTCCCACAAAGATTTAGCATCTTTGTATTCTTCAAATTGGGATTGATACTCGTTGGGGATGGCAATAAGAAGAATATTAAGTGCCTTAATCTCCGTTTGTTTTTCTCTTCTCTCCTGATCATTCAATGGTTGACGAGCCAAGATACCAGGTTGTCCGTCAGCTCCTTGATTGGCAGCAGGCTTGTTACCATTGATGATGACATCCCAAACTGTGTAGTCAGATAGTAGGATGTGTTGCCTGATAAACAAGCTGAATCAAATTTGATTTGATTTCCAGCTCAGATACCACTTGTTAGGATCAAATAAGTTATTATACTTCGTTAACCTTAACCTTGTTAGATCGTGATCTATCAAAGAAGTTCAGCAGCGGAGATGAACACTTTGATATTTTCAAGTTGATTTAACAAACAAATATTGAAATATACGAATGAGTAAGAACACTATATTTGTCGGATGTTAAGCCTCAATTGTATTAATCAGAATTATCAATACAACGTGTTTCCTATCTTACAAGGATCTACTATTTATAGACCTTGAGGCTATCCTTGATAAATTAGGTATCTACATCTCTATCTAACAAGGAAACATACTTTGAATACAACTGAAACTATATCTATTTGTCTTGAACGTGCATGGCAAGTGTATCCGCAGTAACTTGAGTTATCCGTAGTAATGAACAATTTCCGTAGTAACCTGTTGAACAGACGTATTAACTTGTCTTCCGTAGTAACTTCTTAATAGCTTCCGTATTAATCTTGTAAGTTACTTTATCCGTAGTTAGAAGCAGTATTAATGAGTTAAACTAAGTTGACACTAAGTTATAACCCAACATTTTATAATTTCTAACAAAATTTGGGCAGCGCTTCCCCGCCATAATTTTTATGTCTAAAATAAACAACACTTTCCCGCTTACAAAACATATATATACATAACATATTTAAACGAGTTCATTTAGGTAATTTAAGTCCATAAATGTCACCAGATCGTAGTATTTTACGAAACTCAGTCCCAAAAAGGTAATCCGAAAAAATCAGTAACGCTAAAAAGATGTGGTCAACCACCAAAACGCCGATTTTTCGGAAAACCAAACCGCTGTCAGATGGTTCATTGCGTCGTTCTGGACCCCTAGAACGGCGGCCCTGGCGCGCTGTTTTTCACCATCTTTCGTTTTTCTGAAAAATCAGTTAGTTAAGTCATAGATCTCGACATGCAATAGATAAAAACTCATTACATATCATTTTCACAGTTTATACATAACTTTTATCCATAAAAAACTAGATCTCAAGTAATATTCAGTTAAAAATCCGTTTTTGTATAGAAGTGTTATAAAAGTTATAAAAACCCATTTTTCAGCTTTAGATCATCCATGCAAATGTTTTAAAACAGTAAATATAGTAAAAAGAAAGGTATCTACCGGATGAAAAGCTTGGATGACGATTTGGTAGAGATTTGAGCTTCAAAATCGGTAAAAAAGACTTGATTCTCCTTGCTTCCTTGGTTATTTGAACGATTTTTATGTATGTTTTAGAGGATTTTAGTGGCTGTTTGTTTACCCTGGATTTGTGATGTTCTTGAGGGAAGTTTGAGAGAGAAATGGTGAGAGAAATAAGTTGTAGGTGTTTTTAGTTTTGTAAAAAGAATAATGAAAAGAATAAAGGGGTGTAATAATCAGTCTTGGGGAAGTAAAATACAGTAATTGTGTGTCAAATCCGAGTCTAGGGTGTTGAGTGTTGTGTGAAACGGAATAAGCTTTAGCTTTTTTTTTGAATCTGCTATGCTATGGCGTCGTCCTGGCTTGGCCTGTGCGGCGTCCTAGCTTGTTTTTCAGGATTTTACTGATTTTTCGTTTTAACGTTTTTGTTCCGGTTAGACCTTTTCGTTAAATGAAAAGTTTGTTTATATTTGTACGATATGAACTTAGGAAAGTTCCTTAGGTGTTTTCTTGGTATTAGGACTTATATAAATTGATTCCGAATTTGATTCCGACACTGACGCGTTTCCGGTAAAGTACGATTAAGATAATGACAGACATTTTAAAAGGTATAGAGTACGAATTTCACCTGAAATTTAGACGGTTGTCACATTCTCCCCGGGTTGAAAGAAATTTCGTCCCATCATGAAGAAGTGTCCTTGAATAGATGTGGATACTTCTGACGGATTTGGTCCTCACGTTCCCACGTGAATTCATGACCACGTCGGGAATTCCACCGAACTTTGACAATAGGAACACGACTTTGCCTAAGTTGTTTGAACCTCGCGGTCCACACCCTCAAGTGGTGCTTCAATGAAATTGAGCTTGTTATCGATTTGGACTTCGTCGAGCGGAATGACGATGGTCTCGTCAGATAGGCACTTTTTCAAGTGTGAGACATGGAAAACGCATTATGAAAGTTCGAAAGAGGCTGCGGAAGGTTGGAGTCGATACACAACCGGGCCTATTCGCTCTAACACCTCGAATGGACCGGTGTACTCGGCCTTAGCTTTCCGCGCTTCCCAGAGCGAATTACCCCCTTCCATGGCGATATCCTTGAGAAGCACTCTATCGCCGACTTGGAACTCAAGGGGTTTCTCCTCCGGTTGTCGGCGTAGCTCTTCTGTCGGGTACGGGATGTCCTTCAGCCTTTCCCGGATGGTAGTGATCTTGTCGATAGTTTCCTGGACTATATCGAGCCTCGTAAGTTGGTCGATCGCCAGCTTCTAGCCAACAAAGTGGGACCGACACTGCGTCCATATAAGGCCTTGAACAGTGCGCACTTGATGCTAGCCTGGTAGCTGTTGTTATATGAAAACTCTAACCAAAGGAAGGTGAGCATCCCAACTTCCTCCGAAGTCAACTACACACGCTCTTAGCATATCCTCAAGCGTTTGTATCGTCCGTTCCCTCTGACCATCAGTCTGGGGATGGTAAGCGGTGCTAAGGTCTAGTCACGACCCGAGCGGACTTCTGAAGTGCATTCCAAAAGCGGGACGACTATCCCCTGTCGGAGATAATGGAGAGAGGTGTCCCGTTGCCGAGAGACGATCTCGTTGATGTAGATTTGCGCGAGTTTCCTCCATCGAGTGGTTTTCCTCGTACGCTGGGAAATGAACGGATTTCGTCAATCGATCCACGATGACCCAAATCATGTCCGTTACCCCTTGCCGTACGAGGTAGCTTTGTGATGAAGTCCATGGAGATCTGTCCCACTTCCACATGGGAATCTCCGCTGCTGCAATAGACCTGAAGGCTTCTGATACTTCCGCCTTGACCTTCGAGCAATTAAGGCACTTAGCTACATACAAGGCGATATCCTTCTTCATGCCGAGCACCAGTAATATTCCCGGAGATCCTATACACTTGTCGGATCCCGGATGAATAGAGTATCTGGATCGGTGGCCCTCGTCCAAAATGAGCTTACGAAGATCTTCGGATTTCAGAATCCATGCTCGACCCTTGAGTAGTGGATTCCGTCTGATTTGAGTTCGAAATTTCTCGTGATTGTGCAACGTTTCCTCCTTGACGTTCTCGGGTTTCAACGCTTCTCGCTGAGCTCCGACGATTTGCGTTTGAAGATTTGTCTGAATCTGAATTCCCAATGCTCTAACTCGAGATGGTTTTACCCTTTCCTTTCTACTTACGGTATCCCCTACTACGTTTGCTTTACCCTCCGGGTGGTATTTGATCTCGCAATCTTAGTCGGCTTAGAAGTTCTATCCATCTCCGTTGCCTCATGTTGAGCATTTTCTGATCAAGAATGTGTTGAAGGCTTCTATGATCCGTGAAAACCGTGCACTTAGTGCCGTACAAGTAGTGCCTCCAGAAAGCGAACACGACGACCCAGCTCTAAGTCGTGTGTCGTGTAGTTCTGCTCGTGCACCTTCAGTTTCCTCGAAGCGTATGCGATGACTTTGTCCTTCTACATAAGGACGCACCCAAGTCCTTGGTGTGATGCATCTCAAAACACTACGAAATTTTCTGTGCCTTCCTCTATGGACAAAATTGGCACCTGACAAAGTTGATGTTTGAGTTTCCGGAAGGATTCGTCCTGTTCTTTTACCCAGATGAAGTCCTTGTCTTTCTGAGTGAGCTCTGTCAGAGGCTTAGCGATCTTCGAGAAAGTCTCGATGAACCTTCGATAATAGCCAGCCAACCCTAGGAATTGTCGGATTTCCGTAGGAGTCGTTGTGGCTTGCCATTTCTTGATCGCTTCGATCTTTGCCGGGTCTACATGAATTCCCTCTTGGTTGACCACATGACCAAGGAAATGTACCTCCCGAAGCCAAAATTCGCACTTCGAGAATTTGGCATAAAGTTTCTGATCTCTGAGGAGTTCTAAGATGAGCTTTAGGTGTTTTGCATGATCTTCCTTGTTCCTTGAGTAGATAAGAATGTCGTCTATGAATACGATTACGAATTTGTCTAGATATGGCCTACACACCGTGTTCATTAGGTCCATGAACACTGCTGGTGCGTTGGTCAGACCAAATGGCATGACGAGAAATTCGTAATGTCCGTATCGAGTTCGGAATGCGGTCTTAAGAATGTCGGTCTCACTGACGCGAACTTGGTGATAACCAGAACGGAGGTCGATCTTAGAGAAATAAGTTGCACCCTGCAACTGGTCGAACATATCATCGATCCTCGGGAGCGGGTATCGGTTCTTGACGGTCATCTTGTTAAGTTCACGATAATCGATGCACATACGAAAGGATTCGTCTTTCTTTTTGACAAAGAGGATTGGGGCTCCCCAGGGGGACGAGCTTGGACGAATAAGACCACGATCTAAAAGTTCCTGAAGCTGTTTTGACAGTTCTTGCATTTCTGGTGGTGCTAGACGATATGGTGTCTTGGCAACCGGTGCTGCGCCAGGAACGAGGTCTATTCGGAATTCCACTTCTTGATGCGGTGGTAGCCCAGGTAAATCCTCTGGAAAGAGTTTTGGATGATCCTTGACTACTGGAATGTCTTGTACTCGGTTTTCTTTGGGTTTGCGTTCAACGACATGCGCAAGGAAGGCGTCCCAGTCCTTTTTGAGGTATTTGCGCATTTTGACGATAGAGACGATACGAAGTTGTCGTCCAGGTTTGTCTCCCTGAACAACGAGAGTTTCGTTTTCCGAAATGGGAATACGAATAATTTTTTCAAAACAGACGATCTCGGCTCGGAAACGAGATAGCCAGTCCATTCCAACGATTACATCGAAGCTTTTCAGCTCGATCGGAATTAAGTCTATAGGGAAAGTTTTGTCAGATAGGCATATTGAACATCAAGAAAGACAATTCTCTACACAATCAATATGAAGCAATATAAAACCCACAAAACCGTGTGTCTTTTATCTCAAGCAGATTCTCAAGATACATGGTTATGGCATCGACGACTTTCTCACTTAAATTTCAACAACATCACGACACTTGCGGTTAAAGATTAGTCACCGGACTTCCTAAACTCAAGTTCGTCAAAGATCAACTCTGTGATGCGTGTGAAAAAGGAAAGTTGACAAAATCATCTCACTCTTCAAAACAAGTTTGGGATACAATGCGTGTCCTTCAACTAGTCCATATGGATTTGTGCGGACCAATGCAAGTGGAGAGTCGAAGTAAGAAGAAATATATTATTGTGATTGTCGACGATTACTTTCGTTTCACTTGGGTGTATTTTCTCCATTTGAAGTCGGAAAATTCATAAATTATGATTTCCTTCATCAAGAATAAACAAGTACATGCTCAACATTGTGTAAGGACTAGTCGCTCGGATAATGGAACGGAGTTTAAAATCACATTATCAATTATTTTCTAGCAAAGGTGGGAATCACACATCAATATTCGGCGGCTCAAACTCCTCAAAAAAATGGAGTCATTGAAAGGAGTAATCGGACACTACTGGAGTCTGCAAGAACAATGCTTTCCTATTCCAAATTACCTCATTCCTCTTGGGCCAAAGCAATCTCAACCGCATGATTTACTCAAAACCGTTCAACAATTAACAAACGATACTTCATCACTCCATATGAAATATTGAATGATCGTCCTCCAAATCTCAAATTTCTACATGTTTTTGGATGCAAGTGTTTTGTGTTAAATGAAAAAGATCAATTGCGAAAATTTGATGATAAGGCGGATGAAGCGGTGTTTGTCGGATATTCTACGGAATCAAAGGCGTTTCGTGTTTTCAACATTCGGACAAAGGTTATTATGGAAAGTGTAAACGTTTTGTTTGATGAGTTTGGAACAATGAGTTCGGATTACTTCAACTCGGAAAACAAATTGCGTGCTTCTCAACCAAACTATGGAAAATTTCTTTGACACATTGTAGTACTTCAACGATGAAAATTCATGTCATTCAAGAACTCCTTTCTCAACTTCTACTCAAAATGAAACGATCATTTTAAATGAACAACCTGAAACCTCAATTCATGATGAACCCGAACCCTCAAACAATGATGAATCCGAATCACACGATGATGACCAACCAGTAGATGAAACCGAAGAAACTTCAAATCCACAACCAAATTCTAACACCATTCCAAATGATACAACAATAGTAACCAATCCAAATGTTTAACAACAATCATCATCCACACAACGTGTCAAACTGTGGACGAAATCTCATCCTCCTAATCAAATCATTGGTGATGTTAATGAACGTGTTCGTACTCGGAAGGCCAAGACGAATGAATGTCTTTTCTCAATCTTCTTAAGCTCCATCGAACCAAAAAATATAGAAGAGGCTTTTAATGATCCAAATTGGATAAAATCGATGCAAGAAGAGTTAAATCAATTCAAGCGTTTCGATGTTTGGGAAAAGGTATCTCGACCAAAAGATCGTTCAATTGTAGGTGTCAAATGGATCCACAAGAATAAAAAGGATGAAAATGGTGTTGTGGTACGGAATAAATCGCGACTAGTGGCTAAAGAGTATTCACAACAAGAAGGAATTGGTTCTTTGATGTATTTGATCTCAATTCTTCCGGATATTATGTTTGCTACTTATATGTGTGCTCGATATCAATCAAACCCAAAAGTATCTCATTTTTGGCTGTAAAAAGAATTTTTCGATACTTAAAAGGTACTAGTGATTTGGGTTCTTGGTATTCAAAGAATACGGGTTTTGATTTTATTGCTTATTCTGACGCGGAACATGGAGGATGTAATTTAGACAGGAAAAGTACTTCGGTTGGTGCTCAATTTCTACGAAACAAGCTTATAAGTTGGACTTCGAAAAAGCAAAATTGTGTTTCCATTTCCACGGTCGAAGCGGAATATGTGGCGTCAGCAGTGTGTCTTTCACAAGCACTATGGATACTCACACAACTTCGGGATTATGGTTATGAAGCGAAATAAATCTCAATTTATTGTGATTCAACAAGTGCAATCTCGATTTCTGCAAATCCGGTTCAACATTCTCGAACTAAACATATTGATATTCGCTATCATTTCTTGAAAGATAACATTGTAACAGGAATAATTGAATTAAACTTTGTTGAAACCGATTTTCAAATTGCCGATATTTTTACAAAAGCCTTGGATGAAAAACGTTTTAATTATTATCTCCAAGCTCGGCATGTTGAATCTAAAACATTAATCGGTTTCTTCAAGTTGTAGTTTAGTCGTTTCTTTTTGTTACTCTTACTTGTGAATATGTGTTTAGTAAATTGTTTCACTTTTTGAGGAGGAATCATAATTTGAGGGGGAATCATACTTTGAGGGGGAATATTTTGTGAATACGTGTTTGTGATTATGTGTTTACGTAATGTTTGTGATTATGTGTTTACGTAATGTTTGTGATTATATGTACATATTTTTTGTGTTTTCGAGGGGGAATATAGGTTAATATAGAGAGATTTTTACGAAAAAAAAACAAAGAAAAAACAACCTGTAAAATCATGAATTGAAAAACTTAAGGGTGAAAAGTGTAAATTAGAATATGGGTATCCATGGATAACCCATCGGGTTTTCGGATCCTATATAAGATCAAAATCGATTTATTTTCATAATTCACTTTTATTTCACTTTCGATCTCTTTGGGTAAGTGTTTTCTAAAGAATTTGGAGTTTTTTTATGGATCAAAAACGACGTTTTTACGAAGAACACTTGAGTTTAGGTAAATTTTTCTTCTAAATGTTCTTAATTTTCTTCATGTTTCCTTTAGAAAAATCTTATGATTAGGACAATCATGCATGTTAATTTTTGTTTTGTGAAACAATTTGCATGGTTTTGTGTTGTTTTAGTGAAATTTGATTTGATTCGAATCGTTTTGCTTGTTAGGATTGTGTTTGTGGTTCTTTAGTTTAGATATGTGTTCATTCTATTAAGGTTTTTTTTGCATTCGAATAAGGCCATTGGAATACTTTTTTAGGTGACACGAATAGGTTTAGTGTAGAAAAATTTCTAAGTGTTGATTCGAACAGGTTCATAAAGTACACGAATAGATTGATTCAGATGACTTTTACACTTACACGAATAATATGTGATTCGAATGAATTTTACGCACACAGGAATAAGACTTGATTAGGATGAAATTTTTACACTTACGAATAGGATTGATTGATAAGCATATTTTCATTCGATTTGAAATTCAATGTAAACGAATAGGTTTATTCGAATGTTCTCTTTGTGCTTACACGAATAAGGTTTTCAATGAAAACGAATAGGTTTATTCGAATAGGATTGATTGATCACGTTGTAGTTGTCCAAGTGTGTATTCGAATGAGTTTTTAACCTACACGAATAATATCATTCGACCACATAGGAGCTTCTAAGCCAAGTGTGTATTCGAATGACTTTTTAACCTACACGAATAATATCATTTGACAAGATAGGATCTTTTAAGCCAAGTGTGTATTCGAATGACCTTTTAACCTACACGAATACTATCATTCGAAAAGATAGGAGCTTTTAAACTAGGTGTGTATTCGAATGACTTTTTAACCTACACGGATAATATCATTCGACCAGATAGAAGCTTTTAGATCAATGGTGTATTCGAATAGGTTTTTCACTCACACAACTAGGATTTTTTGATCAAGTGTTAAGTTCGTTGTTCTTTAAAACATTTTATCAAAAATACTATCACACATGATTCAAAATGAATTTTCAAAGCGACTATCAATCAAGACGGATTGGGACTCGGTCTTCATGAGAATTGAGCTTAAAACGAAACGACATCTAAACATTTTATTTGAATTCATTACGGATGAAATTTAGTAGCGGATCTCGAGTCTCTACTAGAACTAGTTCATTCGTTTTGTATTCATTTAATATGTCTAGATCTCGTTATTTTTCTCAAACTTGAAGTTTCACGAATGTTGTTTTTGTGGACTAGAGTGAATGTATTTTAGTAGCGGATTCTCGAGATCTTGACTAGAACTAGTACATTTATTCAACGTCTTCGTAAACATATATTCATTGATACTTCATAAAAAATCAAAGACTTTAAAAGAGAATCAAAGTTTAAAATGTGGAATACGGGTTTATTTTTCTAAATATTGAGATAATCACGTGAAATGTGAAATAGTAGAAAATATTTTGAACTACGACTAGAACTTGCACATTTTTACATTGTTAGATGTGTTTAGTAGCAAACCTTCGGGTGAAGACTAGAACTAGCACATTTAACTTTGTCGAGATGTGTTTAAGTATCATATTCAATTGATCACGACTAGAACTAATCACATTTTACGGTATTAATGAAAATATTTGTTAAAATATTCACATTCAAAGTGTGATTCAAATGATAAAATCTTTTCAAAATCACACTTCCAAATTTTTTTTAATTTACTCTAACGGTTGATTGTGTTTTCAAAGATCAAATGTCGAGGACGAAGAAAACCGTTAAAACATATTCTCAAATTCAAGCGTATCATCGTGTAGAAGGTTATAACGGACCCGCTGCTCAACGAATGTTTTCTCCAGCGTTTCCCAATGAAGAGCTATTCTTCCAACTTGGTTATGGATTTATATGGTAACAAACAATACGATGATTAATGTTGAAGATTATCAATGTCCATTTCCCATTTTTATCTCGATCATTAAATATCATCCATGGGGAATATTTCTCGCCAATCATCCAAGAGTGTCAAGAGTTTATCTTCATAATATGTGGCATCACATGACATATCACGCAACGAATAGTTCTTGTCCCGAGGAACCAATTGAGGAAGATTTGATTTGTGATTTTCAAGTATGTCATCTCGAATTGACAGTTGAAGAGCTTCAAAAAGCTCAATCTTTACCTTCCTATTATGAGTATGAACCGATCCCGCAAAAGGATGAAAATCTATTTCCATATATTCTTGAATTGGGTTATCAAGGAGAGTTATCATCATTGAAGTTGGATTGGTATTTAATTCCGAGACGTTGGCAATTTCTTCTTCAATTCATGGTTCACAATCTTACACCAAAGGAGCGCGGAAAAGATTATGCATACAGAATCACAATTATCATGTGGATCGCGTTCATCTTTGAGAAGAAATATGATATTACGCGTCTTATTTTTGACGATTTACGAGAGTTCATTACTCAACGCCATAAGTATTTTGAACAAGAGAAAAGAAATATGAAGAGTCATTGATCCCTCCGAAGAAAGTCCTCAAGAAGAACAAAAAGGAGATGAAGAAGCCCTATATTTCTTATCTACGATTTCTTCAAACAATAGTTGTAAGGGTTCTTCGTGATGCTCCAAGGGATTTGAATAGACGAATTGGCGATCATATGTATCCTGAGTTCTTTACTCCTATTTTTCGATCACGTCAATTCGCAACGGAGGAAGAAGGAATGCCAATTCCCGCTCATTGGCTTAATCACATTCCAAATGGAGATTCCCGCTTAGTAGCCTATAGGAATTCTTTAGCTCGTACGGATCAATCAGAGACGATTGTTCTTACCCCACGAGAAGTAGCGCCTACCTAAAGTGAGGGTTTAGATTTAGGAGAGCGAGATGATGAAGAGCTTAATATTGGTGGCAATGATGATAATGATGATGATGGAAATGAAAATGATGGAGGAAATGATGAAGTAGGGGGGGGACGGGAGAATTGTGGTTGTACAAACAACAGTACACACACCGCCTGTACTTGTACTTGCGAGTCCTTCAGGCACAAACGAGGGACGAGTTGCAAAAATTGTGAGTAAGGGTGAGAGAAAAAAGTGTCACACCCCGCCAGTGGCGGAAACGCAGGGTGTGGCCGATTGGCGATCGTCATAACACAATAGTAAATAAAGACAGTCTATATGATATATATATAAAAATAGTATGTCATGACGTCGCCATGTCCAAGGTAAAACCCCTTGGTATACAATTACGTCAATCACTACTGTCACACCCCGCTAAAGCGGAAACACGAGGTGCAAATAGCAAGAGAATCATTACACGAGTTATAACAAAGTTTAACGGTTCAAGTCATTAAAATAAGGTTGAAAAGTTCACATGTTCAAAGACATAACCAAGAGTAAATAGTGTTTACGACAACAATACAAAATAAAATGTTTTCATAAAATTCCCAAAGTAAAACAAGTCTTCTCCCGAATTACACTTGACATAACATACTTGACCCGCCCGAGCAATGCACTTCATGACTTACACTTGGTTTCCTGAAACATGAGATAAAGTGTCAAACTACATAACGTAGTGAGTGAGTTACAGTTTATAAGTTCTTTACAAAAGTAAGACGATAAATATATGATGTCATTACCTCAGCGGTGGAACAATCCACATGTGTAAGACGATAAGTATATGTAAGTATAAAGTTTTCTTAAAAGAAAGATGAGCGGAATAGTCGCTTAAAATATATATACTTTTAAAGAAGATCATCGTCAAGTTGCGGAGCAATCGCAAAAATAACTATGTATATGCGTAAATAAAAGTAACATATGATTTAAGAATTGTATCAACCACTTGGCATAATATAACGTAAGTGTTTACACTAAACCGATTAACCGATCGTGATCAGCCCCAACCTCGCACTATCTACGAAGTTTGTGAGTTCTAGTAATATGTACTTAGATTTCCATCTAAAGTAAGGAGCGATCTCTCCTAAGTATCGATACCCATAATTACCAACGGCTTAAAGCTAATAGTGTAGAGATTGGCTAGAAACGGGGCACTTATGCAATTTTGTCAAAATGATAGTAGGCACTTACGGAGTTTATATTCTCATCAAGGGATGGAAGATATACAATCAAACAATCATAGTTTAAGTCAAGTTCCGAAAGGGGGCAAGCCATAATGTCAAAATGTCAAAGAGTCACGGGTGCCACATAAGGCGATTTAAAATAGTTTTACGCATATAAGTTCGATCAATGTCAAATAGTTCAATAAAGTCATAGTTCATGAAAGACATAGTTCATAAATATTTGGATCTCATGTTTCCCCCAAAAGAGTACTTAAAAGACATAAATAGAGGGGGTGTAACTCACGGATTGCGAAGATAAAGCAGATCGGGAAACGGTCGGAAACGTGTCGGGAATCACAGAAAGCCTAAAAGAGTACCAAGATTGATTAAGTGTTATGATTACATTAAGTTAATATATATAATATATAATAGATGTAATCTTAGTTAAACTTTAAGTGTCAAGGTTAAATGTCCAAATATAGTCCGAAACGGTTATCGTTATGTTATAGTCCAAAAGTTCAAAGTTAACGTTTTATTTGGTATTATGATAAACATATTTTGGTTGCTGAAGTGTCGTATATTTTCTAACAAAATTTGGGCAGCGCTTCCGCGCCCAAATTTTATATCCAAAATATAAACCACTTTCCCGCTTACAAAACACGTATATATACATAACATATTTAAACATGTTCATTTAAGTGTAATAAGTTCAATAAAATGTCACAAATGTAAATATTTTTCCAATCTCAGTCCCAATATATAAGTCTCGTAAAGTCAGAATGTTACAATAAGTTTTTAACGTCAAAACGGTGATTTTCGGGCAAAACAGCAGCCTTATGCGTCGTTCTGGACCACTGGGACACCGCACAGAACACATCTGTGTCCCGCTGCGTCGTCCTGGTCTACTGGGACGGCGCACAGGCTGCGGTCATTTGCCCATTTTCGATTTTTCTTTCCAAAACGATTAGTTAAGCCATAGATTTCGACATGCAATCGGTAGATACTTCATAATACATCATTTTTATAGTTTCTAGACAACTTTTAACCATAAAAATATAGATCTAAGTACCTTTCGGTTAAAATCCATTTTTGTTTATAAAGTGTCATAAAAGTTTATAAAAACTTGTTTTTATGGCTTAGATCATCCATGCAATTGGTAAAAACAGTAAATATAGTTAAGAGAAAGATTTCTACCGGAAAAAAATTGCTTGGATGACGGTTTGGAAGTGTTTTAAGCTTCAAAAATGGTGGAAATGCTTCTTAACCGAAATGCTTTGATTTCTCTTGCTTCCTTTGATTATTAGGACGATTTTTTATGGTGGTTTTATGGATTTTTATGGCTGTATATTACTGAATATGTGAAGGTTTTTGGAAGAAGTTTGAGAGAGAATTAGAGAAAATGTGTTTGTATCTGTGTGCTTTTAGTTTTTAGAAAATGAAAATGAAAAGAAAATGAGAAAGAGTAATGATAATGGGTCTTGGGACTGATACATGGCAGTATTGTAAGGTCAAATCCCGAGTTGGATTGGTTGAAATTTGTATAAAAACGAGACAAGCTTTAAAAGCTATATTTTTTTGAATCTGCGTCTTCAGGACGTCGCACATGGTCACCTTGTGCGGCGTCCTGCCCCATTTCAGTATTTTCTGATTTTTCGTTTTTACGTTTTTATTCCGTTGGACCTTTTCGTTAACTGAAAGTTTTTGATTATGGTACGTTATGAACTTAGGAAAGTTCCTTAGGTGATTTCTTGGTATTAGGACTTATATAAATTGATTCCGAGTTTGATTCCGACACTGACGCGTTTCCGGTAAAAGTACAATTAAAGACAACGACAAATATATTAAAAGATATAGGATACGAATTTCACCTGAAATTGTGACGGTTGTAAACAACTATATAAAAGAAATATCCAAATAATCCAATAATAAAACAAGTACTTAGGCGTGCAAGCCCGAAATAAAACAAGAATGATATGTTTAACACAAGCCACAATGCAAAAGTAAATCGAAGTCTCTAAAGAGTCCAGTCCCAGCTAGATCCTATGCCTGATCATTACCTGAAAGTAAAACTTAAAAAGTCAACACAAAGGTTGAGCGAGATCATCGAGTAGTAATTAAAATGTAATAAATAGTTTCAATCTCAAACATAACACTAGTATATTGAAAAGTTTGTAACCAATGCATATGTAGTAAGAAATAAATAACTCGCATTCATACGAAAAGTGACACGCATCGGCAGTGTCCTATCGTCGATACGCATATAGAAACAATAATCATAACCAAGCAAGACAGTGACACGCCTCGAAAGTGCACTGTAAGTGATACGCCTGTCGGCAATATCGAATCTCAATACTGCCCTTGACGCGCCTTGGCCAACGTCAAGTCAGTATGACACGCATCGGCTGTGTCAGGTCCGAACGCTACCCTTAGTACGCCTCGACAGTACTAAGTTAGCTAGATAATATGTAAGTATTCGAAAGTATATAACCACAACCCATATCTCGTATAAGTTTTTGAAAAGCGCATTAGGTTTTGTTACACGTTTTATGAAATCCAATTTGTAGTAAGTTTCCGTAAATAGGAAGTTTCTAAAAGTAGTAAGTTTCTATAAATAGAAATTTCTATTTATAGTAGGTTTCTCATAAGAAGTAAATTTCCAAAAATGGAAAGTTTTTTCATAAATAGAATATTTATTTATGGTAAGTTTGAAAAGACGTTCGTTTTCTCAAAACCCATATAGTTTAGTTTTACTTTCCCCAGTTTTGTTTAAAGTAAGAAAAACAGTAAAATATGGGGCGATAAACTCACCTTATCGAGCAATTAAGCGACACTACACAAGTAGTGTGAATGTGTGTGTATACAAGTAAGTAGGTCACAAGCAAGGTCCCAAATAGATCTAGAGCTCCCCTAGATAAAGGTATTAATACAATTTAAGAATAAGATTAATGTGTTTTCGGACTCGATTAATAAACGTGTCTTAGTTTTAGAAGTAACGACAATATTTTTCAGCAAGTACTTATGTCCGTTCAGAGTGATATATCTAGAGTTTTAGGAAGAGTTACACGATGAATTTTATGTATCTGAAAACTAGACTCAGAGGGCTACGTTTTAGACTATGTGTTTGATCCAATTGAGTTAATTATGAAAGAGTTATGATCAAAACAAAATTGATCATGTAATCTGTCCAAAAATGTGACTTTGCTAGTTTAAGTTTATAACGAGTTTCAAACATTCAACGAAGACACAAACGATCCCGAAAATTAATAATCATGACCTAGACCAGTTATGAAATTATGTAAATCAGTTTTAAATATATTTAAGTTTACTAAATCGTTACACAAATTCAAATTACCAAAACCTAACAATGTCGTTTAAAAAACTCAGATTTGACTAACGTCCACATATTTGTAGTTTCAGGGAGTTCTATAACGAATTAGACGACGAGGTTTATGTTTTCAAAAAGTATATTCCAATAGATACAAAGAATGATCAAGATTCATCTAAAAAGCATCTATTATGACCAAGATATGATTTTAACAAGTTAGACAAAAGCTTGCTCAACCGGATCAGTACTTAGTGTACCAAAGTTTGTAAAAACGTTTTTAAATATTAGACGATAGCGTAAATTTAACAACACATACAAATCAACCATTTGACATATAAAAAAGGGTTTCATGTTTTAAAAACTCCATTTATACGCTTTTAAGTCACCCAACAAGCGAACACAAATTCGGATATAGAAACCAATCCAAGACACAATTTAGACCCACGCTCACTAAAAATCAGTTTCAGAGAGTTTGGAAATGAATTAGAACATGAGCTTTAAATTTCTGAAATCTAAATACCGAAAGATAGAATATTGGTTTAGAAATCAGTCACTAATTCAATTCCAATACAGAGGTATAAGCTTAGACAAACAGACCAGTAAACTATTTCAGAATCTGCCCACAAGGTTTTATATACGTTCAATATCTTAGGGTTTTCTACCGATTAAGATTACAAACATATAGACGCGACTTAGGTGACAATCAATTAAATTATCGCGAGTTATAAACAGGTTCTAATCATTTCAAACGATACACAAAATGATTGAACGATAACGAATAATAAAGAATATGAAAACTAGGGTTTTATACCAAAATTTGCAACGGTTTGATTCCAAGATTTAACGAATGCCGTTTCAAGCAACCAACCCACAATGATGACACTAGGAGCTGCCAGTACGACCATGATACCAAAAAAAAACACAATACAATCAGAACATAGACACGTAACATACAAATAAGGAATCAAGTAGGGTTTTAATGTACACATACACGATGGACTTGAAGAATCCAATTACTATAGCTTGATATGAGACTGATTATGACTCGACCAAGGTTGGATAACGAGCTGAAATTGAACCCTATCTTAACCACGATCAGATTACAACAACAAAACAAAAAAATTGCATCGATTAGGATATGTCAAAACATATACACAAGGATGAACAATCGGCCAAAGAAAGAAATGAACACCACGAATATCATACCTAAACGAATTTCCTTTTTGATATGTTGAATTCGAACAGAAGGTGAGGATGGTGTGACCAAGACTCTAAGAACTCAAGTGTGGCTGCAGCAAGAAGAAATACCACCGAAAATCAGAATGAAATTAGGGTTTTCGTTTTAAAAGTTTATACAAGAATCGAATACACATATACCTTTGATTGAAATGGAAGCTTTAAAGATGAATTTGTTGGCTGAAATTGATGAAGGATCGAGGGTTGCAGGTTGAAGGGAAGAGATCGGCTAAATGGTAGGGGAAATGGGGTGGCGGGTTTGAGAGAGAAATGAAAATGGTGGCTAGTGTTTGTATTAGGGTATGCAAAGAGTGTGTGTATGGTTTGGTTAGTCACTAGCTAGTGTGTTAGGATAGAACTCAGATATGAGTGGTCTAGACTCGATTTACTAAGCTATGGAGTGAGTCCCAAACGATTTAGTCAACGGTTCACACTTAACAACGAAATAGAAAAAGGCTGACCTAGGCCGCGACTGCGGCACACCAGGTGGTAACTGCGGCGAAGTGAAGTAATAAAACAAAGGTTTTGATTTTTGCATATGAGCAACGAACGTTTCTCAAAAGCATAGATCATAAGATGAACGTAATCAGGAATTGTGATTTAGGTACATCATGTACAAGCATGGAACACGAACACTCAATTAATTTAACATCGCTTACGTAATAAAATGACAAGTTCACGAAACACGGAAATATCTCGTTAAGTTATTTAGGATCTCGTCTACTGGGTACTAACTACTTGTGCACCTAGAGTATAACACTATATCATACACGAATACATAATTTAATCACACAACATCAGTAATAGGAAAGTTTTGAATTTTTCAGTAAATTACGGTAATGATCTACATGTATACTAGACTAACTAAGGACGAAGAGAGTGACGGTTGTCACAAAAAGAGTGGGGACAAAAAGAAAAGAAAAAGAGCCCCATCTGAGGCTTGGACTAGACACTGGGGCACCAACTCTTCTACTCTTCGTCGTGAGTCGATAGAGGGTATTGAAAAAGAATTCGACTCCCCACCGACGCAAACGGCAGACACCCCTCTTCACCACTCATTATCCCCATTGGGTAATGTTTCATTGAGCACCGGACAAAACACAAGTCTACTAACGTCCACTCCTTCGGAGCCGGATGTTATTGAAAAAGATAGTCAGGATCCCCGACTCTCGACATATTTTGAACACGAATCATCGAGTCCCCCTCACTTAGAAAATATAACTAGGGATGCACTTCATTCTAGTAGTCTTAGTGACACTAGCGGAACAGTTATAGGACATTCGCAATCCGAACGCTTCCAAGGATTGATCGGAAACCTTGCCTCCGTCAACATTACGCCAGCGGTCGAAGAAGGTTCGTCTAGTGGTGCCTTTGTGTCATCACTAGATACGAAAATGAGTAATCTAAGTGATCTCAGTTTTAAGCCATGGATGATCGAGCTTGATCGAAAGTCTATACCTTACCCAAGTTCTAACAGGAAAGATAAAGCGGTGGAGGAGCTAGATCCGGTGAAAAGAATTCGCTATCATTTGGATGTGATTGAGATGAGGAATGCGATTAATAAACGTACAATTCCGGTTGATGATCGTGTGGATAGGTTACTTCATCCGATTCCATAATTGTTTCCCATACTTCCACCACCTTCTACAACAACGGTTCCTTTGATTAAAAGTTCTCCAAGTTCAAAATCTTCCATAAAGAGAAGAAAGGTTAAGCGAAAATTGTCAACCATATGATATCGCTCAATTATATACATTTTTATTCGCGATATTTATTATGTTTTAGTCTAAAACGTGATGGATATGCCCCGTTATTACTTACATTTTGTGTAAAAGTATGTATTTAGGTATTTAGCATTGGAATGGAGAATTAACTTCAAGATATGCTGAAATAATACAAGGAAAGGAGCAAAACACAAAAACGACTTGGCTGAACCACCACCGCGTCCCAGTGGTCTATGACTGTGGCGTAGTGGGTCGTTTCGGGCAGTTTTTCTTTGTTTGATTAATGAAATCAATTATTGGCATTGGAGGGTTTTTTTTTCTTGTCCCTTATTACTTGTCACAACCCGCTAAAGCGGAAACACGAGGTGCGAAGAGGAAAGATATCATTACACGAGTCATAATAAAGCATAACGGTTTCAAGTCTTTAAATTTGAAATAAAAGTTTACAAGTTCGAAAATAACCAAGTGTACTTCAATCCATATTAAACAAATACATCATTTAACATTTTCATAAAATTCCCCAAAATAATTAGACAATGAACATGGTCTTCTCTCGATTCATATCTCACGCAACTTGGCTGACCCGTCCACGCTATGCACTTCAAAGCTTACACTTGATTTCCTGAAACATGAGATAAAGGTTCAACTACATAAAGTAGTGAGTAAGTTACAGTTTTCTAGTCCTCGACTAAAAAGGTTTCCGTCAAGTATATATTTATAAAAGATTTCTCAAAAGAAATGAAGCGGAACAGCGCTTAAAATATATATACTTTTAAAATGATCACATGGCAACAAGGTATAGCAATACCTTAAAAGAATGTACATTGACAAGTAGAACAATACTTCTAAAAAGGGGTTGCGGAACTCGTATATCTCAGATTATATACGCACAACAATATGCGTAAGAAAATAAAAGTAACTAATGATTGGAACTATTGTATCAACCTCTTGGCATAATATAACATAAGTGATCACACCAAAACGATTATCCAACCGTGAACAGCCCCTTACCCCGCACTATCTACGAGGAGTACTTCTGATCTAGTAATATGTACTTAGACTGCCGCCTAAGTAACGAATGGTTCTTTCCTAAGTACCGATACCCATAATTACTAACGGCTTAAAGCTAATAGTGTGTACGAACTAAAACTGGGCATTTATGCAATTTTTAAAATGATAGTAGGCACTTATGAACGCGTTATATTCTCATCAAGTGTTGGAGCTATACAATCAGTCATAGTTTTGAACAAGTGCCGATCGGGGGCAAGCCATAAAGTCAACGAGTGCCGAACAGAGGCAATTAAAAGCAGTTTACGCATATAAGTTAATAAAACGTTCAAAAGTTCAAAAAACATTTCTATCTCATATTTCCCCCAAAAAGAGTTATTTAAATACGGTAAATAATAGGGGATGTAACTCACGGATTGGTACGAGACGAGACGAGTGTGTGTGTGGCTGTCGGAATGCTTCGGAATCACGGATGTCCTAAACTTACACCAAGTTATCGAGTGAATATAATTGTTTATATGTTCAAAATGTCACATTAATACTAGTTAAAGTCATTACAGTTAGTTCTGGACCGATACGTGAAATACCGAGCTTAAGGTTACGTTTTACCGCGAATTTAGAACGTTTTCGGGACCTGAGCACAGTTACGCAGCGTAACTGTACGGGCAGTTTCTTGTTTTCGGTGTCGTAAACTCATCTTTAATGGTAAAATTCGATATGTACTTATAGATACTTCAAAAATACCATATAAACGACAATTTTATAGCATCTTTTAAACCTCAAAAGTTAAGATTTATAAAATGACCCGTTTGTATGTGAATGGGTCGAAATCTTCAAAAATCATATTTTTCTTTGTTTGATCTTACAAGCAATTAAATTTATATAAGAAAACAGTGATTTAAAAAGGATTGTACCAAATAGAAATTGATTTGATGAAGATCGAAGAGTTTCCTTGGTGATTTTAGCCCCAAATTGACAAGGTTTCGATTATTAACCCCAAATTGATGAACACTTCCTTTTTCCCCTAATTGTAGAACGATTTTAGGTGGTTTTTAAGTGATTTTTACTGGGATTAAGTGGTTGTAATTATAGAGCTTCTTGAGAGAATTAAGTGTGTGTTTTTGATAGAAATGAAGAAAAGAGAGAAAATGAGAGATATAGATAATTAATTTCGTTTACTGCACCTTTAGGGAGGTCCAATCGGAATAAGACAAGTGTTAGGAACGTAACGACAAGTGTACCACTCGTTTTTCATGCAAATTTGACTCAGCCTGCTAGTTACGCTGCGTAACTAAACTATCCGCGATAGGTTCGTTGCGTAACTGCTTAGTTACGCCAGCGTAACTGCTCAGCCACGCTGGTTCTTGAAAATTTTACGTTTTTCGTTATCGTTAAACATTTTCGTTAGTTTTGAGTTTACGACTAGTTGTGGGATGAACTTAGGCAAGTTAATTAACTGTTTTCTTGGTATTAGGACTCATTTATTGATTCCGATTTTGATTCCGACACACACACGTTTACGGTATAAATACAGTTAAGGAAAATAATAGATATCTCAAAGATATAAAATACGAAATTTTCACCTTAATTTTGGACGGTTGTCACATTCTCCCCGGGTTGAAAAGAATTTCGTCCCGAAATTGATTCGCCTCATCGGGAGGAAGAGTCTTTGAACAGATGTGGATACTTCTGACGAATCTGATCTTCACGCTCCCACGTGAATTCATGACCTCTTCGGGAATTCCACCGAACCTTGACGATAGAAATACGACTCTGCTTGAGTTGTTTGACCTCTCGGTCTACAACCTCAAGCGGTTCTTCAATGAAGTTGAGTTTATTATCGATCTGGACCTCGTCGAGCGGAATGACAATGGTCTCGTCAGATAAGCACTTTTTCAAGTGCGAGACATGAAACACGTTGTGAATGTTGGAAAGAGCCTGCGGAAGTTGGAGTCGATATGCCACCGGACCGATTCGCTCTATCACCTCGAACGGTCCGGTGTACCTTGGGCTTAGCTTGCCGCGCTTCCCGAAGCGAATTACCCCCTTCCATGGCGATATTTTGAGGAGTATTCTATCGCCAAATTGGAACTCAAGGGGTTTCCTCCGGTTGTCGGCGTAGCTCTTCTGCCGGGTACGGGATGTCTTCATCCTTTCCCGAATGGTAGTAATTTTGTCAATGGTTTCCTCGACGATATAGAGCCTTGTGAGTTTTCGATCGCCGGCTTCTAACCAACAAAGCGATGACCGGAACTTGCGTCCATATAAGGCCTCGAACGGTGCATAATTGATGCTAGCGTGGTAGCTGTTGTTATAGGAGAACTCGACCAAAGGCAGGTGAGCGTCCCAACTTCCTCCGAAGTCAACTACACACGCTCTCAGCTTATCCTCAAGCGTTTGAATCGTCCTTTCACTCTGTCCATCGGTCTGGGGGTGGTAAGCAGTGCTAAGGTCTAGTCGCGTCCCGATAGATTTTTGAAGTGCATTCCAAAATCGGGACGTGAATCGACTATCCCTGTCGTAGATAATGGAGAGAGACGTTCCATGATGAGAGACGATCTCGTTGATGTATACCTGAGCGAACTTTTCCATCGAGTAGTTCTCTCGTACTGGTAGAAAGTGTGCGGATTTCTTCAATCGATCCACGATGACCCAGATCATGTCGTTACCCCTTGCCGTACGGGGTAGTTTGGTGATGAAATCCATGGATATCTGTTCCCACTTCCACATGGGAATCTCCGGCTGTTGCAGCAGACCTGAGGGTTTCTGATATTCCGCCTTGAGTTTCGAGCAAGTAAGACACTTAACTACGTATAAGGCGATATCCTTTTTCATGCCCAGCCACCAGTAGTATTCCCGGATATCCTTGTACAACTTGACGGATCCCGGATGAATAGAGTATCGGGATCGGTGGCCTTCATCCAAAATAAGCTTACGAAGGTTCTCGGACCTCGGAATCCACGCTCGGTTCTTAAAGTAGTGGATTCCGTCCGGCTTGAGTTCGAATTCCTTCTCATGTTTGGGTAAGGTTTCGTCCTTAATGTTCTCGGGTTTCAACGCTTCTCGCTGAGTTCTGGCGATTTGCATTTGAAGGCTTGTCTGGACCTGTATTCCCAATGCTCTAACTCGAGATGGTTTTACCCTTTCCTTCCGACTCAGGGCATCTGCCACTACGTTTGCTTTACCCGGGTGGTATTTGATCTCCCAATCGTAGTCGCTTAGAAGTTCAATCCATCTCCGTTGCCTCATGTTGAGCATTTTCTGATCGAGGATGTGTTGAAGACTTTTGTGGTCTGTGAAAACTGTGCACTTAGTGCCGTACAAGTAATGTCTCCAGATTTTAAATGCGAGCACGACAGCTCCCAGTTCTAAGTCGTGTGTGGTGTGGTTCTGCTCGTGCACCTTCAGTTGCCTCGAAGCGTATGCGATGACTTTAACCTTTTGAATAAGGACGCACCCAAGACCTTGGTGAGATGCATCGCAATAAACTACAAAATTATCCGTACCCTCCAGTAGGGACATAATCGGTGCGTGGCACAATTCGTGTTTGAGTTTCTGGAAGGATTCGTCCTGTTCTTTACCCCACATAAAATCCTTATCTTTCTGAGTAAGTTCAGTTAGAGGTTTAGCGATCTTCGAGAAATTTTCAATGAACCTTCGATAATAGCCTGCCAACCCTAGGAATTGTCGGATTTCCGTAGGAGTCGTTGGGGCTTGCCATTTCTCGATCGCTTCGATCTTTGCCTATTCAACATGAATTCCCTCTTGGTCGATCACATGACCAAGGAAGCGTACTTCTCGGAGCCAAAATTCGCACTTCGACAATTTGGCGTACAGTTTCTGATCTCTAAGGAGTTCTAGGATGAGTTTCAAATGTTTCGCGTGATCCTCCTTGTTCGTTGAGTAGATGAGGATGTCGTCTATGAATACGATCACAAATTTGTCCATATATGGTCTACACACCCTGTTCATCAGATCCGTTGGTGCGTTGGTCAGACCGAAAGGCATAACGAGAAATTTGTAGTGCCCGTATCGAGTTCGAAAAGCGGTTTTTGGAATGTCGGTCTCACTGACTCGAACCTGATGATAACCCGAACGGAGATCGATCTTAGAAACTTAAGTTGCGCCTTGCAACTGGTCGAACAGATCATCGATTCTCGGGAGGGGATATCGGTTCTTGACGGTCAGTTTGTTCAGATCTCGGTAATCGATGCACATTCGAAAGGATCTGTCTTTCTTTTTCACGAAGAGGATTAGGGCTCCCCAGGGGGACGTACTTGGACGAATCAGACCACGATCTAGAAGTTCCTGCAGCTGTTTCGACAGTTCTTGCATTTCGGGTGGTGCCAGACGATACGGTGTCTTGGCAACCGGTGCTGCACCAGGAACGAGGTCTATTCGGAATTCTACTTGTCGATGCGGCGGTAGCCCGGGTAAATCCTCTGGAAAGACCTTTGGATGATCCTTGACTACGTGGATGTCTTGTACTCGGTTCTCTTTAGGTTTACGTTCAACGACATGAGCTAGGAATGCATCGCAGTCCTTTTTGAGGTATTTGCGCATTTTGACAATAGAGACGATACGAAGTTGTTGTCCAGGTTTATCTCCCTGTACAACGAGGGTTTCACCGTCTGAGAGAGGGATACGAATGAGTTTGTCGAAACAGACGATCTCGGCTCGGAAACGAGATAACTAGTCCATTCCGACGATAATGTCAAAACCTTTCAGCTCTATCGGGATCAAGTCGATGGGGAAAGTCTTATCATCTACGCACATTGAACATCCTAGGATTATATCCTTAGCTTCGAACTCTTGACCATTAGCATATTCGATAGTGAAGCTATCCTTAAGAACTTTAGATCCTAGATTAATAAGGGGTCTAAATTCTAAGGACACAAAGCTTCTCTCAGCTCCTTAGTCGAACTGTATAGAGGCATAATGGTTATTTACAGAAAACGTAGCCGTTACGGCGTTCGGGTCCTGACGAGTTTCCTCAGTTGTGACCACAAAGGCACGACCGCGACCTCGCCCTCCTTGATTTGGTTGTGCATTTTGGAGCTTGGAGCAGGCATTCCGGAAGTGTTTGTCACTCCCACACTCGAAGCACAACGACTTATGGCCCTGGTTTCCTGTACCCTTTGTGCATTATCTAGCAAAGTGGCCCGCCTTCTGGCACTTGTGGCACACCGGGCAGTTCCCGATATGGTGGTAATTGCATCTGTTACACTTGGGGTGCGACCCAGTGTAGGTTCGGTGTCCAGTTGGTGGTGTGGGTGCGGGTGCGACTGCCACTGCATATTTGTAGTTGGTTTTGGCTTTGAGGATGCTGGGGTGGGGTGGAGAGAAGGTTGCTTGTTAATCGGTGCGCTAGGATGATAGCACTCTGGAGTGTATGTGGCTTTGCGGAGATGACCATTCCCCGGATTTCAGGAACAAGACCGGAGATGTATCGGTCAATCTTGTTCTCCTTGGGAGTCACCAACCTTGGGACTAGTAGGTCCAGCTCGTGGAATCGGGTAGTGTACCCTTCGATGTCGTTGTCGACCATCGTATGATCCCACAGCTCTGCCTCGAGCTTTTTCACTTCTCCCTTTGAGCAGTACTCATCAACCAGGAGTTTCTTGAACCCATCCCATGTAAGGGAATATGCAGCTTCACGTCCTCGGGTTCGGACCACGCTGTTCCACCAGGAAAGGGCTCTTCCGTGAAGTACGCAGGAGGCATACTCCACTTTGTCAGCTTCAGCACATCGGCTGATGTGCAGGACCGATTCGATGCTTTCGAACCATGATACTAGTCCTACAGCACCAGTGGTGCCATGAAACTCCTTAGGCTTACAAGACATGAAGCCCTTGTAGTTGCAGATGGAGGGTTTGGGTTCTGGTTGCCTCCCTGTTGTTGTTGCTGCTGCTATTGCTGTTGCTGTTGCTGCTGCTATTGCTGTTGTTTCTCTTGTTATTGTTGCTGCTGTTGTTGTTGTTGCTGCTGCTGGTTGTTATTGACGTTGGCATTTATCCCAGCAGTGATCTGGGCGATCATGTTGGGCATGGCTGCGTTTAGCTGAGCAGCGACCTGCTCGGCTATCAAACTAGCATTGCTACGTTTAGGAGCCATGATTCTACAACAGAAAAGGAAGATCCAGTTTAGAACGCACGAATAGGAAGCAATAAGAATTTAAATAATGAACAACAATAATGATAACACAAGAGCAATATGGAAGGATATTAGTGCACGCACGACCTCAATCACTTAATGATAATATAGTTCAATCAATAAAGACAAGTACGGAAAATAAAGTAGAATTTCATTCAGTAATACGATAAATGGGGTACAAGGTTCATAATATGAAAGGTTCAATACAAGTACAATACAATATAAAAATACGAACTAGCTTTAAGTCGTGTACAAATGGAAGAATACGACTTAAGCTTACGATTCAGTACATAAATGAAATGACTAGTGACGCCTATCTAGAAACATCTTCGCCAAGATGACCGCAATCAGGGTCCCCATAATTAGCCATGCGCTGACGAGACGCTGCACTGTCCTCGTCGTGGATTGATCCGACGAGATGACTCGTATCGACTGCTCCGATAGGCGATGTGCTGCATCAGAGACTTCACATAGGAGAAGACCCTGCTGTTGGGCCTCTTCCGTGAGTCCCTGTAGGTCTCGACGGAGTTGTAGGAACGCTGTTGGGGGCGACCGCAGAGTAGGCGGCATCATCGATCTGGATGGTCCTGCACCGTCGGGGCGTTGCATCTGGTGATCTCGGAACTGCTGCTCCCAATGGTAACGATCCATAGTCGGCGTACGCGAAGCCCCTGCGTACGGATCTTCAAACGGCATCGAGGGAGGAGCGGGTCTGGATGGGTCGGAGTCTGTCCAACCATCCTGTCTGGCAGACGACCGGGTAGGACAACCTGCTTACGAGCAGTCATCCTCACGCGGGGTCCACACTGCTGGGGCGGTGCTACGACGGGCACTTGGGGGGCAGCGGTAGCACGGTCCTCGGACTGGAGGTGTCGTGGAAGCTCGAGAAGGCCATCGAGCTCTCCTCGGTAGGGTCGGTGGTCTCGTGGAGCTGGGCCTCTGAAGCCGTCGTTCGAGACCTCCTGCGAGTAGACGGCCCGCAAAAGTGAGTGAGATTGCGACCTCGAGCGAGACGGTGAGCGAGAGTGTGATGATCGAGACATGTCGAATCTGCGAATAACGAGTTATGTGAGTGCATGGGAAATAAGGAAAGTGTAAATGAAATGCATGCACGGGTCAGTCACGTGAGAATCGCGAATCGATAAGACCGGGAATTTTTCGACTCAAAAACCGTTAACAATAGAAATTACTTTCCGTTCTTGCATAATTTAATTTGAACTAGGCATAGTTGATCAAGTAACGCATAGCTGAAAACAATCATGCAATTGCGGAAATAATCCACTAAAGTTTTAACCCATGAAATGATTTTTCCGAAAAAGCCTTGGTTATAGTTTGGTTTCGAAAATTTAAAAATTTTGAAAACCCATGTTCACTATAACATGAGCTCTGATACCAAGTCTGTCACACCCCACTAAAGCGGAAACACGAGGTGCGAAGAGCAAAGATATCATTACACGAGTCATAATAAAGCATAACGGTTTCAAGTCTTTATATTTGAAATAAAAGTTTACAAGTTCGAAAATAACCAAGTGTACTTTAATCCATATTAAAAAATACATCATTTAACATTTTCATAAAATTACCCAAAATAATTAGACAATGAACATGGTCTTCTCCCGATTCATATCTCACGCAACTTGCCTGACCCGTCCACGCTATGCACTTCAAAGCTTACAATTGATTTCCTGAAACATGAGATAAAGTGTCAACTACATAAAGTAGTGAGTGAGTTACAGCTTTCTAGTCCTCGACTAAAAAGGTTTCCGTCAAGTATATATGTATAAATGATTTCTCAAAAGAAATGAAGCGGAACGGCGCTTAAAATATATATACTTTTAAAATGATCACATGGAAACAAGGTATAGAAATACCTTAAAAGATTGTACATTGACAAGTAGAACAATACTTATAAAAAGGAGTTGCGGAACTCGTATCTCTCAGACTATATACGCGCAACGATATGCGTAAAAAAATAAAAGTAACTAATGATTGGAACTATTGTATCAACCTCTTGGCATAATATAACATAAGTGATCACTCTAAACCGATTATCCAACCGTGAACAGCCCCTTACCCCGCACTATCTACGAGGAGTACTTTTGATCTAGTAATATGTACTTAGACTGCCGCCTAAGTAAGGAACGGTTCTTTCCTAAGTATCGATACCCATAATTACTAACGGCTTAAAGCTAATAGTGTGTACGACCTGAAACTGGGCATTTATACATTTTTTAAAATGATAGTAGGCACTTCTGAACTCGTTATATTCTCATCAAGTGTTGGAGCTATACAATCAATCATAGTTTCGAACAAGTGCCGATCGGGGGCAAGCCATAAAGTTAACGAGTGTCGAATAGGGGCAATTTAAAGCAGTTTACGCATATAAGTTCATAAAACTTTCAAAAGTTCATAAAACATTTAGATCTCATGCTTCCCCCAAAAAGAGTTATTTAAATCTGGTAAATAATAGGGGATGTAACTCACGGATTGGTATGAGACGAGTGTGTGAGTGGTGGTCGGAATGCTTCGGAATCACGGAAGTCCTAAAGTTACACCAAGTTGTCGAGTGAATATAATTGTTTATATGTTCAAAATGTCACTTTAATACTAGTTAAAGTCATTACAGTTAGTTCTGGACCGATACGTGAAATACCGAGCTTAAGGTTACGTTTTACCGCGAATTTAGAACGTTTTCGGAACCTGAGCACAGTTACGCTGCGTAACTGTTAGTTACGTTGCGTAACGTAACTATAGTTACGCTGCCAGTGTAACTGACGGGCAGTTTTGGGTCAAAAATTGTTTTCGGTGCCGTAAACTCATCTTTGATGGTAAAATTCGATATGTACTTATAGATACTTCAAAAATACCTTATAAACGACAGTTTAGAGAATCTTTTAAACCACAAAAGTTAAGATTTACAAAATGACCCGTTTGTATGTGAATGGGTTGAAATCTTCAAAAATCATATTTTTCTTTGTTTGATCTTACATGCAATTAAATTTATATAAGAAAACAGTGATTTAAAAAGGATTGTACCGAATAGAAATTGATTTGATGAAGATTGAAGAGTTTCCTTGGTGATTTTAGCCCCAAATTGTTAAGGTTTCGATTATTAACCCCAAATTGATGAACACTTCCTTTTTCCCCTAATTGTAGAACGATTGTAGGTGGTTTTTAAGTGATTTTTACTGGGATTAAGTGGCTGTAATTGTAGAGCTTCTTGAGAGAATTAAGTGTGTGTTTTTGATAGAAATGAAGAAAAGAGAGAAAATGAGAGGTATAGACAATTAATTTCGTTTACTACACCTTTAGGGAGGTCCAATCGGAATAAGAAAAGTGTTAGGAACGTAACGACAAGTGTACCACTCGTTTTTTTCATGCAAATTTGACTCAGCCTACTAGTTACGCTAGCGTAACTATTAGTTACGCTGCGTAACTGTTAGTTATGTTGCGTTACTACATAGTTACGCTGCGTAACTATCCAGGATAGGGTCGTTGCGTAACTGCTCCGTTACGCCAGCATAACTGCTCCGTTACGCCAGCATAACTGCTTAGTTACGTTGCGTAACTGCTCAGTTACGTTGGTTCTTGAAAATTTTACGTTTTTCGTTATCGTTAAGCATTTTCGTTAGTTGTGAGTTTACGACTAGTTGTGGGATGAACTTAGGCAAGTCCATTAAGTGTTTTCTTGGTATTAGGACTCATTTATTGATTCCGATTTCGATTCCGACACGCACACGTTTACGGTATAAATACAGTTAAGGACAATAACAGATATCTCAAAGATATAAAACACGGAATTTTCACCTGAATTTTGGACGGTTGTCACATTGCTACACTTGAAGAGGTCTATTGAGGGGCCACGGAATTAAGACCGACATTTTTTCTCTTAACACACATTAACACCATGATTCCATAACACAAAGGAGACAGATTTTTCCATCACAATCATCATCAATATTAGAGCTTGGAGAGGAGATTCTAAGAGCAATTCACCAATCAAGCAACATAATTTTCGTTAATTTCATTGGCAATAAAACTGTTGGCTTCAATTTCATTTCAATTGGGTATTTTATACATTGGCATTTCATCAAACACTTGGTACAATTATGAACTTTTCTTATATTTAACGTTTAATTTCAATTATGCGTAGCTAATTTCATAATCGTTTGCTTGGATATGTGAATGTTTGATTGAATGATTTTAAGTATGAAATGTTTGATAGATGTGTGTTTGGTTAATTGGGGATCCGTTTGGGTTTAAGCTTTAACTAAATTATTAAATTGCTTATGTTCTAGTTTAAAATCGGGTATTCGAAAGGAACTCTGGATTTTGCTAAAATAGGAATAAATATTTCAACTGGTCTATAGTTGATAAAAGTTAACGGTATTCGAAAGGAATCGTTAATAGTAATTGAAATAAGTAAGTCTAAACACAAACACTAGTTAGTAAAATAAGAGAAATCGGTTTATTAACTAGTAAGCTATTCGAAAGGAAGCTTAAAGATTAATTCTCACACATCGGCTTGATACTTTATGCACAATTATTTGGGGTGCTAACCATATTCGAAAGGAATTATTGCACGGTCGGGTAATTGGATAAATCTGGTAATAGAAAGGAACTTGGTTTTTCATAAGAAATAAATCAATATTTTTTTAACTTAGAAAAAGACATACATTTATGAACGGTGCAAGCAAACGTCTCTTTAATCTTGATTACTAAAAAAATTGAAAACGTTACTTTTTCGTTAAAATATACAAACCCCCCACTTTGTTACTTGTTTATTTTCTTAACATAACTCTTAATTTACATTAGTCCCTGTGTTCGAACCCGAACTTGCCTAAACTATATTACAACCAACAAGGGTACACTGCCCGGTGTTGTGGTCTAGTGAAATAAATTGGGAAAACTAGATTTCGCACATCACCATAGTTGAAACTCCGGAAACCGAAGAAGAACATACAGAAACTCAAACAAAATTACCATCAAAGAATCCTAGATCAGATTATGAAGTGGTTAAGGAATTTTTGACGACTCTTCCTCGCGATTTACTAGAGAAAACTTTACTTAAGAAGATTCTTTATAATGAACCGCATTCGATTCGGGATGTGATGATTATGGATGCGATTGCGCTTGATCGTGATTACGAACCAACAAGCTTACAAGAGTTGTTTGATCGTGAACAGGAGGAAATTCAGTTCGTGCTAACCAAGCACAAATCTTTGAAATCAAATTGTCATGCTCAAGCCAATGATACTAATAAACGTCGACATTCAGATGACTACCTTGATGATCAACCGAATCAGGGGGAGTGCTGACAATCAGCAATAGTATGTAAATATTAAACGTAGCACCTTTTTAGATTCATTGCATTCCATGTCCTGGGTAATGGTTGTCCATCTAAGTCAGACAGGGTGTAGGAGCCAGTTCCATGTGCTTCAAGGACACTATATGGGCCTTCCCATGTGGGACCCAGCTTGCCCAAGTTTTCGGTCCTGCTAGCTTCATTCTTCCGCCATACGAGATCTCCCACTTTGAAAGATGTGTGTCGGACTCTTTGGTTATAATACTTAGCCATCTGTCTATGGCTTTCTGCTTGTCGGATGAGAGATATTTCTCTTCGCTCCTCGATGATATTCAAGTTCTCCCTTAGGGCTTCTTCGTTTAGCTCCGGACTGAAATGAAGGGTCCGTTGAGCAGGGATTGTAAGTTCTGGTGGGATAACTGCCTCAGTGCCATAGACTAGGCTGAAAAGGGTTTCAGATGTAGTTCTGCCGGGGGAAGTTCTATGTGCCCAAAGAATGTCTGGGATTTCGTCTACCCATGCCTTTGCATATTTTCCCAATCTGGCCTTAATTCCCTTGACGATTGCTTTGTTCATGACTTCCACCTGACCATTAGCTTGTGGGTGTGCCACAAAGGTAAATCGTTGTTGGATCTCCATATCCTGACACCAAGTCTTAAATGGATTATCTGCAAATTGTTTTCCATTATCACTGACTAGGACGTGTGGAACTCCAAAGCAACATACTAAATGTTCCCAAACGAAGCTTATCATTCGAGGCCCGGTGATAGTTTCCAAGGGCTTAGCTTCAATCCATTTTGTGAAATAGTCCACAGCCACTAAATGGTATTTAACATTGCCTACTCCAGGGGGGAATGGTCCGACAATGTCGATTCCCCATTTGTAAAATGGCCATGCGCTAGTCATTGGAATGAGGTCCTGTTTGGCAATTTTGAGACTGACGCATGTTTTTGGCATGATTCACATTTTTCAATTTCTTCCTTTGCATCTCTGTGCATGGATGGCCAGAAGTATCCAAGTCTCATGACCTTAGTGGTTACCGAACGAGGGCCTGCATGCGTGCCACAACTTCCACCATGTACATCCTGAATTAGATCCTTTGCTTGTGTTGGGCCGACACATCTTAGATGTGGACCCAAAAAAGACTTCCTAAACAGGTAGTTGTCTATGAGGAGATACATTGGTGCCTTCATTCTGATTTTCCTTGCTAGTTGTTTGTCTTCCGGGAGTTGTCCATTCTGAAGGAAGTTTTTTATTGGAGTCATCCAACAGTCTTCCTCCGTTATTGCGGCCACTTCCTTTGTTGGCACTATGGATTTCTCAGTTAGGACTTCCACCAACAATTCTTTCTTGAGGTGGGCGAAGGAGGATGCTGCAAGTTTGCTCAATGCATCTGCTATTTTGTTACGGTTTCTTGGCACTTGCTCTATGGTAAATTTTGAGAAGTCCGAAATGATTTTTCTGGTTTCTTCCAAGTATTGTTGCATGGAAGTTTGATTTGCTTCATAGCTACCATTGATATGATTAGCTACCAACTGGGAGTCCACAAAAGCTTCTATATTTTGAACTCCCATCTTTCTAGCTATTTGTAGCCCTGATAAGAGAGCTTCATATTCGGCTTCATTGTTGGTTGCCGGGAAGTCAAACTTAAGGGCGTAGGTATACTCGTTTTTGTCTGGATCTGTGAGTATGAGGCCAGCTCCTGACCCTTCTAGGCTGGATGCGCCATCTGTGAAGAGGGTCCAAGGAGGGCTGTCTGTCACTAATGGATCCTTTGGTTCTTCCATTCCTTCGATTTCAGCCAGGAAATCTGCCAAGATTTGTCCTTTCATCGAGTTTCGAGGTTGGAAAGAAATTTCATGTTCTCCCAGTTCAATTGCCCATTTTGCTAATCATCCCGACACTTCTGGTTTTCCCAATATTTGTTTGATTGGTTTGTCTGTTAGCACTTGGATGGGATGTCCTTGAAAATATTACCTCAAACGTCTAGACGCATGAACCAAAGAGAGTGCCAATTTTTCCAAACATGGATAATTAACCTCTGGGCCTTTCAGTGCCCTATTGATGAAACAGAACGGCATTTGCGAGTCGCCCCTTTGGGCTACTAAAACTGCGCTTACACATTCCTTGGAAACAACCAAGTATATAGTTAGTGTCTCCCCGGCTATTGGAGCCGTGAGTGTTGGGAGATTGGCCATGAATTTCTTCATTTCTTGAAATGCCACTTCTGCTTCTTCAGACCATGAGAAGTCTTTTTTCCGAATGCATCCCTTTAAGGTATTAAAGAAAGGGAGGGATCGATCTGCGGCTTTGGACAAGAAACGGCTAAGTGCTACTAGCTTGCCATTTAGGCTTTGGACTTGCTTTTTGGTGGAAGGAGATGGCATGTCAATGACTGCCTGAACCTTCTTAGGATTGACTTTGATGCCATTAGGTGAAACAATATGTCCCAAGAATTTTCCTTCCTCCATGCCAAAACTACACTTGGATGGATTAAGTTTCATGTTAATATTACGTAATGTTTGGAAAGTTTCCAGGATATCAGCCAACATGATGTCTTCCGTATTGCTTTTGATAACTATGTCATCTACATAGGCTTCTATGTTCCTTCCCACTTGATTTTTGAAAGTTTCATCTATTAGACGTTGATAGGTTGCTCCAGCGTTTTTCAAGCCAAATGGCATTTTTTGGAAACAAAATATGCCTTGGTCTGTGTGAAAAGCTGTTTTGTCTTCATCACCTTTTTTCATACAAATTTGGTGATAACCTTTATATGCATCTAAAAAGCATTTGAGTCTAAATCTATCTAAGGATTCCACTTTCCAATCGATTTCTGGTAAAGGATAGTTGTCCTTTGGACAAGCTTTGTTGATGTCTTTGAAATCAACGCATAATCTCCAAGAACCATCTCCCTTCTTTACCATAACTGGATTAGCAATCCAAGTTTGGTATTTTACCTCTCTGACAATCCCTGCTTCGAACATTTTTTTTACTTGGTCACATGCAGATTTACTACGATCCGGGGTCATGCCTTGTTTTTTCTGTCGGATTGGCACAATATTGGGATTCGCATTTAGGGAATGCTTTGCTAGTTCCCTTGGGACACCAGTCATGTCTGATGTCTGTCATGCAAAAACATCAAGGTTTGATTCTAGTAACGCTATGAGTTTAGTCTTTGTCTGTGCTGGGAGTTGTGAACCAATGGTCACTAGTTGTTCAGGGAAATTTTTATTAATAATAACTTTTTGTTCCGGACCAACAATGATTTCCATTGCCGGATCACTTTTGGGACCCTCTACCAGTTTTGGTTTCTCTACCTGTTTGCACTCTTTAGGCCATGACGTTCTTACCCTGACTGTGGCTATGCCAGCTGGGGTAGGGAACTTTATCATGCCATGAATGGTTGATGGAATTGCTCCAAATTTTTGTAATGCAGGCCTGCCCAGTAGGACATTGTAGGTCGATGGTGCATCAATGATTAATTAATCATTTCTAACCTATAGTGTGGATATTCTCCTAACATCATGTTTATTGCTACCTCTCTGATTGGCTAATGCGTCTCACCTGAAAACCCCACTAGATGGAATTGTGTTGGACGCTCTGAATGTTGTACTTTTTCAGGGAGCTTCCTAAAACAGTGGGCATAAATAATGTCCATTGAGCTCCCTGTATCAACATATGCCTTATTCACTTCATAGTTGGCTAACCGGATTTGTATTACTACAGGGTTGATGGAAGGAGTTTCAATTGGTGGAAAGCAAATAGGCTCCATCACCCAATCCTGAAGGACTGATGCCTTCCTTTTGCGAGATGTAGTTTCTTCCTGCGCCATGTATATGTAATTAGGTGGGGTGGTGGATGGGGTATTGGTGGTTGTCTTTGGCTTAAGTGAACCGATTTGTGATGAGGAATTGCCTTCCATGGAGAAGAAAAAATGGTGGTGAAACTAAGAAATGAAATGAAAAAAGATAGAAATGAAATGAGACACCGTTGCTAAAACGTGTCCCACGGAGGGCGCCAATGTTAGAGCAAGGATTGACAGGCTCAGTAACTTGGGTGTTCGGGATTCAACCCCTTGACCTCCTTCTTAGCAGTGCGAACCTATCAAGCTCTTGGCGAGCCTAAGGTGGTCAAGTGGCTGGTTGGAGAAAGATGATCGGAATATGTTTAGTGCGGGAAGTGTATAGGTATTCCGGTCAAGAGATACTGTGTGCAAGTATGAGAGTGGAGAAGATGTGTCCAAAACTTGAAGTGTTGAGTATTTATACCCAACACTACCAGGCATCAACAACGTATGGCAATAATGACCATTTATGGCTCATCAATAGGATTCCAACGGGTATTAACGTCTATATCATTATATAACTTTATTAATGCTCTGACGGTTACACTCAAGGATTAGGCTTGAGTGTCTGACCGGTAGGATGTCAGGAGCATTATACTACGAGAGGCATCCCAAGGCATTAGTGTTGGTTTAGAGGAATACTATACTTACTAGATGTAAAGTATAAGTATAGGTTCCGGAGTGTCGGACCGAGAGTGTGAGTGTCGGACACCAAACGTCTCGGGACATAACTGACAACCTGGTGTCGGATGACGAGTCCTGGTGTACGAGTGTCGAACGCCGGGACACGAGTGCCGGATGCCGGGTCACGAGCTCCGTACGCCGGGTCACGAGTGACGGGCGCTGAGGCAAGCCTCCCGGATACGGGGCCGGAGCCCGGGTGCCGGGGCCAAATCTCCGGACACGGGGCCTTTCTCCGAGACACGGGGCCGAAGCCCGGGTGCCGGGGCCAAATCTCTCGGAAACGGGGCCTAGCCCCCTGGTGCCGGGGCCAAACTCCGGACACGGGGCCTAACTCCCGGGTGCCGGGGCCAAAGCCTTGGTGTCGGGGCCAGGTTTCCGGACACGGGGCCTAATTCCCGGGCGTCGGGGCCAAACTCCCGGACACGGGGCCTAACTCCCGGGTGCTGGGGCCAAAGCCTTGGTGTCGGGGCCAGGTTCCCGGACACAGGGCCTATCTCCCGGACACGGGGCCGAAGCCCGAGTGCCGGGGCCAAATCTCCCGGACACGGGGCCTGATTCTTGGTGCCGGGGCCAAATCTCCCGGACACGGGGCCAAGGGCCAAGTGTCCGGACGCCGGAGCCTTGTGTCCGGAGGCCGGGACAAAATGTCCGGATGCTGGGGCCAAGTGTCCGGACGCCGGAGCCTAAGGGCCGGAGCTAGGAGATAGCAGGCAAGCTTTTGTAAGTCAGGTTATGTGTTTAGGGGGTTAATGGGCTATGTGTATGAGCCATTCCCTACTAACACTATCAATTACCTTTTTAAAACAAATGATGCAAATGTACTAAATAATTATGTTAATATGTAATTATATGTTTCTAATTTATTCCTACATCTATACTACTCTATAAAGCAAATTTGATGTATTTTAATTTTAGAATACTCTTAAATTAAGCTTTCAAAAGTTACTATTAGTGGTAATTTGAAACCCTCACTTAAATGGTTAAATTAATAATAATGATTATTAAATTTCATAATTGTTTATTAAATTACATAATTAGTTTACAAATTAATGAAAACAATTGAAATAATGACCTTTTTAAAAGAAATGATGCAAATGTACTAAATAATTATGTTAATATGTAATTATATGTTTCTAATTTATTCCTACGTCTATAGTTCTCTATAAAACAAAATTGATGTATTCTAATTTTAGAAATCTCTTATAATTAAGTTTTTAAAAGTTATTATTACTGGTAATTTGTAAATCTCAAATAAGTGGTTAAATTCATAATAATGATTATTTTATATCATAATTGTTTAAGAAATTTCATGATTAGTTTTCAAATTGATAAAACTAGTAGAAATAATTACCTTTATAAAAGATATGATGCAAATGTACTAAATAATCATGTTACTATGTAATTATATGTTTCTAATTTATTCCTACAGATAGGGGTGTCAAAAAAACCCGAACTCGATTGACCCGACCCGACCCGAACCCGAATAAGCTTATTAGGGTCGGGTTAATTGGGTCTAGAAACTACGATCGGGTTATTCGGGTCAACCCGATTATCCCGAAACTTAATTAGGGTCGGGTTACGGGTCTTTTTAAGCATCCTTATTCGGGTTCGGGTCAACCCGAATAACCCGAATAATATTTTTGAACCAAAGAGATATGATATATATAGGCAAGAAGTATGAAGGAGTTTCATACATGAAGCGATGTGGGACACCTAAGTAGGGAAAACCAAATGCATATGACATATATAGGCTAGAAATATGAAAGAGTTTCATACCTGAAGCGATGTGGGACAATTAAGAGTTTCATACCTACTTTAGTTGTCCCACATCCCTTTAGGTATGAAACTTTTTCATACTTCTAGCCTATATATATCATATGCATTTGGTTTTCCCTACTTAGGTGTCCCACATCGCTTCATGTATGAAACTCTTTCATACTTCTAGCCTATATATATCATATGTCTTTGGTTCAAAATACTTCGATGGTAATAACCCGGACCCGAAATAACCCGACCCTCTTGGACCCGACCCGAAAATGACCCGAACCCTAAAACCCAAACCCTTATTAGGGTCGGGTTAGGGTTAGAAAATTTTAGTTGAAACTCGAATGAACCCGACCCGAAAATTGCTTATTAGGGTCGGGTTGACCCGAATAACACCCCTACCTACAGATATACTATTTTATAAATGAAATTTAATGTATTCTAATTTTAGAATAATCGTAAAATTAAGTTTTTTCAAAAGTTACTATAAGTGGTAATTTGAAACTCTCAAATATATGGTTAACTTCATAATAATGATTAATAAATCTCATAACTCTTTAATAAATTACATAATTAGTTTTTAAAATAATAAAAATAATAGAAATAATTACCTTTTTAAAAGAAATGATGAAAATATATTAAATAATTATGTTAATATGTAATTATATATTTCTAATTTATTCCTACATCTATACTACTTTATAAAACAAATTCGATGTATTCTAATTTTAGAATACTCTTAAAATTAAGTTTTCAAAAGTTACTGTTAGTGGTAATTTGTAACTCTCAAATAAATGGTTAAATTCATAATAATAATTATTAAATCTCATAATTGTTTAATAAATTTAAGAGTAAATTACACCGTTGGTCCCTATGTTTGTATCGAAATCACTAGTTTGAGGCATTTTTGTAAATAATTACATCAAACGTCCCCACAGTCGTAGTTTCACAGCACCGATGGTCCTCAATTTTGTCACATTATAACAGTGGTGGTGGTCAATGAGCCAAATTATATGACTAAAATACCCTTTTTATTTTATAATTATTTAATTGAACTTTTAACTTTTATAATAATTATTTAACTTAATTTTCTACTTTTCTTTTCAATTTACCCTAACCCACCCACTAACACCAAATCATAACACTACCACCCTTTATTTACCCTTTTAACTAAAATCACCAAATCAAACACACCAACACCATTACTAAACCTGCAATTTAGCCACAAACACTTGTTAATTTCAAGAATTATAATATCATAATATCATGATTTATACATACACATTTACTTTGTGTCCCTTCAATTCAGATCGGTAAATCCACCATGAACAACCTTCGGGCACCATGAAACACCTCAAAATGCGGCACCTCCGAACACCACGAAACACCTCAAAATGCGGCACCTCCAGACACCACGAACCGGCCGAAACTCAACACCTCCGGGCATCTCCTGTCCGTAGTCGTTCATGTTGCTCGATCATGTTGCTCGATCGGAATCTATGAAATGAGTATGCATTTAGATCTACTTTACCTGAAGATTGTTTTGATTTTGGTTATAGATTGAGATGATATCCCTTGTCCAGATCTCGATTATAATTAGAGATGAGATACACTTGACCTAATTGTGTAGATTTAAGATCATATATATATATATATATATATATATATATATATATATATATATATATATATATATATATATATATATATATATATATATATATATATATATATAATTTTTTAATTGAGTTGAAATCATGTGAATTGAATTTGGATAAATGAGGATGTTGTAAATATTGGTGGTTGTTGTTTATTAAGAGAGAGAAAGCTATAATTTTAGTTTTTTAATATAAAAAGTATTAAAGAAAAAAGAAAATAAAAGAAAAAAATGATATGAAAGGGTATTTTTGTCATTTCAACTCGAAAAGGATCACCGACGTAACAGAATAACAACATTGGGGACGTTTGGTGTAATTATTTAAAAAAAAACCTCAAACTAGTGATTTCGGTACAAACATAGGGACCAACGGTGTAATTTACTCTAAATTTAATGATTAGTTTTCAAATTTATAAAAATAATAGAAGTAATTACATTTTTAAAGGAAATAATGCAAATGTACGAAATAATTTTGTTAATATGAAGTTATATATTTCTAATTTATTCATATATCTATACTACTCAATAAAGAAAATTTGATGTATTATAATTTGAGAATCTTAAAATTAAGTTTTTAAATTTATTATTAGTGGTAATTTGTAACTCTCTAATAAATAGTTAAATTTATAATAATGATTATTAAATTTCATAATTGTTTTATAAATTACATGCTTAGTTTTCAAATTATTAAAAGTAATAGAAATAATTATCTTTTTAAAAGATATAATTTAAATGTAGTAAATAATTATGTTAATATGTAATTATATGTTTCTAATTTATTCCTATATATATATACTATTTTATAAAGTAAATTTGATGTATTATAATTTTATAATACTCTTAAAATTAAGTTTTAAAAAATTATTATTAGTGATGCTCTTTAACTCTCAAATAAATCGTGTTGTTGGTTAAGCTCCATGATTCAACATATCTAAGAAAAATGCGATATCCACACAATAAAGAAAACTCCGACATTACTTTATAAAGATTATGTCGCAAACATAGCTCAATTAAAAGAAGCGTATATTAATATAGACATAACAAAAATATATTTGACAGAAAATTTCTCGACATGCAATCTATAAAAGAATGGTGTCATTGATTTTTATCAAATCAAAACAGTCGACAACTTGGTGAACCTATTTCACATAATCATTTTTAACAAATGTTTTGAGCAACCTTTTCATAATATTGGCATGTAGGGTTTGAAGGATATATATTAATTTGAGGGAGATTACTATATGCGTTACATTTTTTTCCTTTAACTAAATTTTGTTCTTGTGGGTTCTTTTCTGTAAGAATTTAGTCTATATACAATATTGGTCATGAAACACCATATAATTACCGTAAATAAACAAAGAACACCCAAGAAAAAGCGTACATTGTGAATTAAATCAAGGATTATAGATGATTATCCTTTATTAATATCCTATTTAGATACAATTTCCTAATTTTTCTCAGCTCTCGGTATTCTACTTCTCTTATCCATACTTTTATAACATTTAAAAGATTATACGCTAAACTATTTAAAATATTTAAAGTCAAGTGTAATTGTGTAAATTGCCTGGTTTGACTTTTGTGTTCGCCTGTATCTTGTTGTATTTTTGTTTGGGTGTTAAAGTATATTGCTAAAATTTCAAATTACTAACTCCTACGCAAAGAACCAAAATGAATAAAATATCTAGATTGAGTTCATGATTACCGTAAGTTTCATATAATATACGTCTTTTCTTCGAAAACAAACGGCTACCTACTTCTGATTTATTTCCTCATAGTGTCCGTTTAGCGGATATCAATTTACGTGTGAGTACTTTAAGAGAAATACGAACCCATTTCTAATCGGCCTTATATGATAAAAGAAATAGAAGCAAAGCTATTATATTTATATAATTTTTTGTTATAAGTTATAACCGAAAAAAATATATGTATGTACGGATGTTATTCAAATTATCTTTTTTCTTTTTCATTTAGAAAATCAATTATTTGAATCCACAACCTTAGGTTATGGGTAAATTCAGATACCGCCAATTAAAAACCCTTTGATTTTGCGCTATCTATTCACAAACCTTGAAAAGCACAATCTATGTTTTGATCGATGTAGTTTTGAAAAGAGAAAGAATGGGTTGAGGGAAATGTAAAAAGTAATGGTGATTGGTAGGATGGCTTGTTCTACTAGAAAGTGAAAAAGGAAGAGTATTTGAGAGTAATAGTGACATTGCACCAAAACCAAATATGTATGATTGGCCTTCAAGGGAAATGCAATATGAGTATCACATATTTCTAAGTAAAAAAAGAAACTTCACCCTTGTCTAAGCAACCTCAACCCAAACCCTTCATAGCTACAACTTACTTTCACCAACCATGAACATTTTCTTGTCCCGAAATGGGGTGGCTTCAATCCCTCTTCTCTCCACTCAAGAAGCTATGGGTTAAACTCCATTCTGCACACCACAAGAGTATGTTCTCCTTGCAACCGCCATCGTTACTTTTACACTAATTATGTTTAAGTTTTGTTATTTGTAAATTCATGCATTTCTTATAAAATGGGGTTTATTTTATTCATTTTAATCGACCATGAAAACTAAGTAGAATGTGAATATTTGTTATGTGTTTATTCATTAATGTGCTCTTTGTAATTCACTAGAAAAAACCAAACACTCAGATCACCTTAGACTCAAATAAGCCCAATTGGGTGATAGTACTTCGCATTCTGCTTTCGCTTTTATGAAATAATTGAGAGAGTAAAACTTACGAATTATAGATTACCATGTAAATGCTTCAAGTACGTTTAGCTAGGTATTGCGAGAAATTTCAATTTGTAAAAATACGCTTAATAAAATCTTGTATTTTTGATGAGGTGCTGATCATTCCCTAGAGATTTATATTATGGAATATGAATATGAGTTCATAATCTATAAGCTATTAGGAAATAGTCTCAAACATATAATCCCGTTCAAATGTTTTAAGCAATTTTTCATATTGGTGTGCATCTTTTTTTTTATGTGAACAGAAGAAGTCTTAATTATGATGTGCATATATTCAGGTAGAGGGATATACATTCTGTATGAGGATGTGAAGTCGTGTCCATATGAAGATGTGCATGTACTTTGGTCTATATTGGTGGAGTCGACACATGCTCCTCCTCGTGCCTTGGCTTTGCCGTCACATAACTGAAGCTTTTTTCCCAAAGATAAACCCGAGTTCTTGTTTTTGTACATATTTCACCTCTTTTTACAATTAAAACGTGTATTTGTCTCTGAGGTTTTTTGGGATTTGTACTTCGGAATTATTTATGTTACTAAACAAACGTAATTCTCCCATAAAAGTAAAATGCTTCATACGGTTTGGTTTGCAACAATAGTTGTTTGATAAAAAACGCTAGGGATTGCCATGACGAAATTCTGTAGGTCATATAATTTCTTATGAAACATTTGGTGCAGTTTTATATCTGTCTATACTCTATCCATTTCTATAAAAGTCACTTGGTAATGTATCCACAAATAGTCGATAAAAAGCGATTGGAACAAATTTATTCATTAAATATGGGTCAATTGGCGATTGCACTTGCACCTTTTCCATTAGACCATGACTCTTCCTTTAGACTTGCACAACAACGTAACAACAATGACATAAGTTTGTTCGTTTTTATGAAAAAACAAGATTACATCAACCATCAAATTATTCACACATTTTTATGTATTACGGGACTTGAACCCACAATCTCTAAATTATTGGTATATTGTCAGACTATAAAATCTTTAGTGTTCACTAGTTTGTTTGTTAATATATATTGGACGATTTATATCAATATATATAACCATAACCATGTCGATATAGAAAACATCATTCAGGTGTACATGAATGGTGTTTAAGCCCTTTCAATTTGGCAGTTTGTTGTTGGTTCGTCCAATTTAAAACAGTTTTCATATCATTCTCATGTGTTGGTGAGTTTCTATAAGTGGTCGGTGAGTTGAGTTTGATGGTAGAAAAGAATAATACAACAATGCTTCTCATTAATTTTGAAACTTCAACTGCTCTAACTTTTTTTTATTAAGGGAAATGCAACATGTTTATAAATAATTTACCAACAAATTCTTCACATATGTGAAATATATGAGAATCTCTTATACTATTTCTCCCTTTGTGAAAATATATTTGTAAAATATTTAAGTGTATTATTTTTCCTTCATTAAACACTTTCATATTCTCAATACGAGAATCTCTTCTATTAGAATAAATAATCTAGAATCTCTCAGGATCGTTTGAGTTATATAAACCCAACACACGTTAATGAAATATCCTGATCTATCAAAAAAGTTTAGCAGCGGATACACACTTTGATAGTACAAGTTAATCGATTAAACAAATATTATATAAGAATAATGAATGACCAATAATGTTTGTTGAATATTGAGCCTCATTATATTAATCACAAAGAACAAATTAACATACGTGTTTTTCCTAGTACAAGGATCTATGTATATATAGACCTTGAGGCTAAACCTAACTAAACTAGGAAAAGTCTAAAACAATTACAATTTGATAATAATTACAGTCGCCATAACTTGCGGAAAAGATAATTCCATAATTATCTAAAAACTCTTCAAGCAGTATTAACAAGTAGCGGGCAGTAGTAATGAGTTGTTACATTAGTAACCATCAGTTTGTCTTTTGAGTAATAGTAATTGTCTACATGCATGACTTTTCGTAGTAACATTCTTCATGAAGTATTAACTTCAACGGTATAAACCAACAATACTAATGAGCAGTATTAATAAAAGTAAACTGTTAAACTAAAAGTTTTAATCCAAACAATCTCACCCTAACTTGAACTTATATATTACATTAAAGTAACAAGTTTTAATACTGATGATTACAAAACACTCATTTTCTTTCTCTCTTTTTAGCTTCCCTATCTTCCTTGAACTTAGTTTGTTCTTCATTTCGCTGAAGCACCATCCTCCAGACTAAATCATGTGCCATCTGGGATGTTCTTACCGCATACAACCTAATCGTGATCATCTCATGGAGAGTTTCAAAATCCAGATTATATCTTCTGTCCACCAAGTAGAATCTCATGGCACCATGTTTTCTAACAATTGGGTGAACTCCACTTCTTTCATACAAGAACCATCTGATGAATGGATTATCAACTCCTCATTTGTGAAATACTTCACTTACCATCTCTTCTTCACGATCAAACATTCCATTCAACCAATCAAGGGCAAGATTTGTGCCTGAACAAGTACCTCTGTTTTGAGAGTACTTTCTTACACCAATGTCATACAACTTCTGCACATCTTGTCTTGAAAATTCCTTGATCATCCTGCAGAAAGTTGGCATAACATATTTCTTCTGATCAGCTCTAGTCACCAAGTAGGTTGTCTTATTAGTACCTCCAATGTACTCCTAGTCAATTATTTCAGGAAGATCCACAACCAGAGGTTCAACATACATTCCCTCTGCATGTACAATGAGAGCAGAACAATCAACTTCAGAGATTTCAACATCTCCTTTCTTCTCCACAATTGATTCACTGACTGGCTCATCACTTTGTATCTCAGTTTGAATATATTCAACTGCAGGTGGCTCTCTTTCAGCAGTTGTAGAGGCATCAGTTGAATCATCTATTCTTGGCCTTTTGATTTGTACTCTTGTGGAAAAATATTTCTTCTTCTTTCGTTGTTTAGGCTTAATAACAGATTGAGTAACATTAGGGTTTGGAATTAACTGACCTTGAGAAGTAAACAATGTGGCTCCAAAATCATGTGCTATCTTGATCAGCCTTTCCATTTCAAACATCTCTTGTTGTTCAACTTTAGTCAATCTTACAGCCTTTTCTTTGTCTTTCTTCCTTTCCTTCTCCACCAAACTAAGCAGGTTTCCAAAATTCATGGGTCCTAAGGATTTTCCACTATATCCTTTAGACTTCAAGTAGTTCATGAATTTCTGCTTATCACTTCCCATTTTCTCATTCTTTTCTTGCTTCTTCGCCACCAAATTAGACTTCTTTGCTTCTTCAGCCCATCTAATCTTGGCTAAATATCTATTATATTCAACCAGCAAAAATAGTCTTTCTTTCTCCAACTGTGCAATCCTCTCCAGCTCCGCCTGTTGGATTTGAGCATGTAGCTCTCTTGCTGTTGCAGGATCTCCTCCAACATCTACAGTCTTTGAAGCTAGTTGAAGAGCAGCAAGCTCATCTAACTTTAATTTATTTGACTTTTTTCTTGAATTCTTATCTTCCTCCACTACAACACTTTTACCCTTATCTTTGATTGATGAGTCAGATGGACTGATCCTTCTTCCTTCAATAAAGTGTGGCCTGGGTATGTTATCTTGCCTTGTATCTGGAGGAATGATTGGTACAACTCCAAATCTAGCAGAAGGATCCAAGACGTAATCAACCCCTTCAACTACCCTTGAGCTTTGGTCTTCAGTAGGAATGGGAATGGTAATTCCTTTTTGCTTGGGCCTTTTAGCTTGTTCCTCTTTTCTCTTTTGAATGATCATACTCTTCTTGATCTTTAGTAGCTCTGCAACAAGTGTCTTTTCCTCCAAAGATGGTTCAACAATAGGAGTTTCACTTTCAGTTGTAGACACTGCAGTAGGAATTTTCGTAGATGTTGCAGTAGGAACAGTGGTTGTGATTGTAGCTTCAGTAAATATGGCAGTAGGAATTTCTCCAGTAGGAATGGTCACATTTGACATGTCTTCAGTATTCACAGTAGGAATGACTTCAGTAGAAATCACCTCATTAAACCATATCAGGAACTGAAGTAGCACTGGTGGTAATTGGTGTAGCTTAAGTAGAAACCACAGTAGGAATGATATCTTCATTGAAAACAGTTGACGTAGGAGGAGTTGTAGTAGTAATCACTTCAGAAGATGAAGTAGAAATAGGGACTTCAGTATAAATGCTTTTTCCAGTGGAAACAACAGTAGAAACCATTTCTTCTATCAAAACCTTAACCATTTCCTTGAATTCTTCCTACTCCCCCTTAAATGATTCAACATTAATTTCTATTTCTTTCTGCTCCCCCTTAACCACATGTTCTTCCTGCTCCCCCTTAAATGATTCACCATCAACGGTGGCATTGATCACTGGAACTTCTTGTTCTGAAGATATAATTGCAGTCCTCCAAAATGTCCTTATATGTTCTTCATGAAGTTCAGGACTCACAGTTAAAGCAAAGTTTATGTGTGTATTTTTCAAGAAATCAATAATTTGATGAAACTATTTATTTTCTTTAATCTTGAACAAATAACCATCCATGTTGTGGCCATCAATAAATTTGAAGGATGCCATTATTGTTTTTAAGAGAAATTTTCTTTAAGAAATTTAATTTTCAGTTGCAACAGTTTTGGGTAAAATTAGGGTTTAAATGATTTGGGGAAACTTAAAATTTGAAATTTTAGACTGAACCCCTTTTATAAGCCCATTAGTGTAACACGTTGGACCTAGTGAATTAGACGTGCACCGTAGTTTAAATTTTAGTTCCAATCGTTAACTAGCACGTGTAAAAAGTTAGTTGCAACTTGAGATTTGACTTGTCAATGCTGTATTAATAGAGTAATCTTATTAATTAAGTATTCCTCTGCAGTACAAACCGTTGCAGTATTAACACATGTGGTCGTAGTAATGAGGAAAGCACAGTAGTAATGAAAAAACGGGTCGTATTAACTGATCTGGCAGTAGTAATGTGAGTTACTTGCGAAATTAATCAGTCATGCCGTAGTAATAAAATTACTAACAGTATTAACCATTCAAGCAGTATTAACAATACCACTGGCGAATCAATGAAACTTTCAGTAGTAATGAAAACACTATCCGTACTAATAATACTCAGCCAAATGTGTTTCTACTGTTAATTTTGTAGTAGTAACATAGTACAATACTAAAGAGTAGAGCACTGTTTCGTTAAGGTTACTACTGCTTTCTCTAAGGGACATTTATTGAGATATTAAGGGACCAATTTATGCATTTTAATCCATGTTGATCATGCCAATACTAGTAATCAAGAATGTAACCCTTCCCACATCAAAAGCTTTTGTGAGAAGATCGGCAAACTGATTATTAGTATGGACCTTTTCAACATGAATCAATTTCTTTTCATTGCAGTCTCTAATCAAATGGTATCTGATATCAATGTGCTTGGTCTTAGAGTGCTTCACATGATTGTTGATGATGATGTTAGTACTCTTGTTGTCTATGTAGATTGGAGTATTGATAAATGCATATCCATAGTCCATCATCTGATTATGTATCCACAGTACTTGTGCACAACAACTTGATGCTGCTACATACTCAGCTTTTGTTGAAGAAGTGGACACAGTTGTTTGCTTCTTGCATTGCCATGACACCAATCTTGATCCAAGAAATTGACATCCACCTGAAGTGGATTTTCTTTCAAAACTCCCACCACCATAATCACTGTCAGTATAAGCAATTAATCCAAAAGGAGAGTCTTTGGGATACCATAAACCTAAGGAAGGTTTTCCTTTCAAATATCTGAATATTCTTTTGACTACATGAAGATGTGACATCTTGGGCTTAGTTTGATATCTTGCACATACAAATACTCCAAACATGATGTCAGGTACTGAAGCTGTGAGATACATTAAAGATCCAATCTTTGATTTGTAGTTGTGAATATCTACATCCTCCTCCTCAAGATCTGCAGTCAACTGTTTGTGAGTCTCCACAGGGGTGCTTGCAGTCTTTGCCTTCAAGAATCCAAATTTTGTTAAAATATCTTTCACATACTTAGAATGGATGATGAATCGACCATCTGGCTTCTGTTTGACTTGAAGACCAAGAAAGAAGGTCAATTCTCCCATGGAGCTCATCCTGAACTTACTATGCATTAAATTTTTAAACTCCTTGTACAGAGCATCTTTGGTGGAGCCAAAGATGATGTCATCCACATATATTTGGACAAGTAGGATGTTTGAGTGATCTTTCTTGATAAAGAGTGTCTTGTCAATAGTGCCTCTTTAGAAGTTGTTCTTTAGAAGATAGTCTGAGAGTGTTTCATACCAAGCTCTTGGTGCCTGATGAAGCCCATAGAGAGCTTTGTCCAATTTGTACACTAATTGAGGATGTTGAGGGTCTTCAAAGCCTGGAGGTTGTTTGACATAGACTTCTTCGTCTATTAGGCCATACATAAAGGCACTCTTCACATCCATTTGAAACACTTTGAAGCCCTTGAATGATGCATAAGAAAGAAATATTCTGATAGCTTCCATCCTTACTACTGGTGAAAATACATCTTCATAGTCAATCCCTTCCTTATGTGTGTAGCCTTAGGCAACCAGCCTTGCCTTGTTCTTGATAGCTATTCCTCTTTCATCCTTCTTATTCCTGAAGATACACTTAGTGCCAATGACTTTCTTCCCTCTTGGTAACTGAACTAGTTTCTAGACATCTTGAATTTTGAATTGAAGGAGTTCTTCTTGCATAACTTCAATCCAGTTTGGATCTAGTAGAGCTTCTTGAATATTCTTTGGTTCAAGTTGAGATAGAAAGCAAACATATAAACAAGTGTTTATGTCCTTGTGAGCTTCCTTATGTGGCTTGAGTTGGATCCTTGTTTGCATGGGGATTTCATAGTCACCAAAAATTTGAGAGATAGGATGGTTCTTATGAATTATGGATGTTGGAACCTTTCCACTCTAACTGAAGTTTTCAAGTTGGTGTCATTGAGGTCTGGTTGTGCAGTTTCAAAGGATGGAGGACCAGAAATCTTGGGTGTGAAAACTTCCCCATCTTCAGCTTCATCAGCTACATGTGTTCAACACCATTGTCCTCATCTTCAACCAAATGTGGGACACCATTTGATATTTGGCATGTTTTCGTGGTAGAGAGTGGAGGTTCTGAAGTAGGGGAACTGCTTTCCCTATTAGTGAAATTGCTTCTATCAGTAGGTACGTTTGGTCATGCTTCCTCTTCACTCACTTTGTCAATTGTATAATAGATGTTGAGAAGATCAACAGTAGAGATGGGAAGATATAAATATTCCATTACTTTCAGTCTATCAGTACCAATGACTGGTGGTGTAGTTGGTGTAGCATTCCTACTGCCATTTTGGTATTAGTTAAAGTCATTACAGTTAGTTCTGGATCAATACGTTAAAAATTGGGCTTAAGGTTGCGTTTTACAGTGAATTTGGTACGGTTTCGGGGTCTGATCACAATTAGCGAAACTGACGGGTTGTTCCGGTTCAAAAATCGTTTTCGGCGTTGTAAACTCATATTTAACGGTAAATTTTGATATGTACTTGTAGAACCTTCAAAAATGCAATAAAATTGACAGTTTATAGTCACTTTTAAGCCACGAAAGTTAAGATTTATGAAACGCCCCGTTTGTATGTAAATGGGTTGAAAACCTCAAAATCATAGATTTAGGTGTTAGGTCGTACTTCCAACTGATAAATCAAGAGGAGTATGTTAAAATATTGTTAAACCTCAGTTTCTTACAGTTCTTTAGCCACAATTTCATAGATTTAATTAAAAACCTGTTTTTGTATATAAATCACCTCAAATATTTATGAAAATGCATTTTTAGGAGTTTGATCGTACATGCAATGAGTTTATCTTGTAAAAACAGAAGATTTAAAGGAGTTTTACCGAAAGAAAAGGATGGATGAAGGATTAGAGCTTGTTTGATGGTGATTTTAGCTTCAAAAAGTGTAGAAATGTTTAGACAACCCCAAGAAATGAAAGCTCCTTCTCTTCCTCTGATTATGGACGATTTATAGTGGTTTATTATGATGATTCTTGTTGTGTTTTAACCGAAATGTGGCTGTAGAGAGTTCAAAATGTATGGGTGTTTGTGTTTTGAAGCCAAAAAGAAGAAAATGAGACAGAGGGGTATATATAGAGTCAAAAATCGATTTCTGTAACATTTAGGGGTCCAATATTTCATGCAAAAATGGGAATCAGCACCACAGTTTCGCTGCAGTTTCGCCAACGAAACTGTCAGTTACACTGCTAGTTGAAGTTCGTTTTTGTTGTCGTTAAGTATTTTCGTTAGTTGCAAGTTTACGTTTAGTTTAGATGAACTTAGGCAAGTTCATTATGCGTTTTCTTGGTAATATGGTCCATTTATAGATTCCGATATTGATTCCGACACAGACACGTACACGGTAATAGTACGGTTAAGAACAAAGACAGATACTCAAAGATATAGAGTACAAAGTTTCACCTGAAATTTAGATTGTCACAGTTCATCATCATCTTCTCCATGATTTCCTTCCATTTCGTAAGTAATTTCCAAAAAAATCTTCATCTTTTTATCTCATTTTTTTTCCCTTTGTTTAAGTTAGAAATTCTAACATAAATCTTGTGTGTGCTTGAAAGGAATCATCCTCTATCTTCACCTTCCATTTTCGGGTTTTGTTCACTATCATGGAAAGTTTTACATCTTGAAGATTGGTAAGCAAAAACACATCCTAAATCTCATTCTAATTCTTTATTCTAAGAGTTCTTTTTCTAAAAATTGGTGTATTTGTGTTTGGAGCTTGGATTCTCATCACCACCACTTTTTTAGCTCATTTCTAGGAGATTTCGAGTCTATTCCGACGATTTTTGGTTGATTTTGCGGAGGTCTTCGGTACTCTCTAAGTAGTATATAAATAGATGAATATGAAATTGGAAGAAAACACAAATTATTAACATATTATACATATTATTTACTTATCATAAGTAATTGGTGATTTATAACCTAAAATTAGAATAATGTGAACATAAACTTATAAAACGGGTAATTAGAAGTAAAATATGTATAAATCGTAAATTTATATCGTCGTGAGATTATTTTTGGACTCTTGGACTATTTTGGACTAAATGGGACTTAAGTATACATATAAACATTTTTGAACTCTAATTAGTATTATTGCATATTATTATATAAAAACTTACATATTTAGTAATACGACTTAATATTATGTAAGATTACACCTTTAGTAGACATAGATAAACTTATATACTTTCCGAACACATTACATATTAATATTAAGACCTAATATAAACGTTAACAATACTAAAACGTAAAGGAAAAAACTTGCTTTTTTGCCACTGACGGCCTCCTGCTCCGCAGCGGGCTATGGTCCCAAACTCATTACGACGCAGTGCAGTCTTAGTACGTGGTAGTGCAGTCTTAGTACGTCGCAGTGAGACCTTAGAACTAAAACGTTGCGTATTTTGAGCGAACATAAGTATATACATACATATATTATTATACATAAAATAGTATATATTGACATATATACGTTTTGGACTCAACACGTAATCGCAATCATAAACATAATAGTTATTATAATGATATTCGCTAAACGTATATATTTTCGATAAATATATTTTTCTCAAAAATGCGATCGTAATGTTAAATTTTAATAATAAACTATATCTTTCGTTAAACTTCTATAAAATTGTTTTCAAACTATTTTTACTCAAAATCTTTAAATTTTTCAGTTGTCGAATGTTGACTTTTTAGTTGACTTTAACTCCTTTTCGTAATCGTCGACTTTGACTAAAATCAACTATCCCATAACGTTGATTTTAGCGAACTTTGACCAAACGTTGGTATCAGTATTCAATCTTAAATCGATATTTCTAGTAGTCATTATTGGATCGAAATATCATTCTCTCCTAATCGTCATTATTGACTTAAATTATCGATATCTTCTAGTAGTCATTATCGACTCGAAATATCGTTATCTCGTACTCGTCACTTTGACTCGAAACATTGTACGTTGGAACACTTTTGAATATACTATATAAAATAACGTTAATCATTTAAGGCTAAACCCTACTAGACTTTTGGAGGAACTTAGGTTGATTCGACGTCTTCATTCTAGGGCACTTAGGCGGTGGAGTGATTTCTACTGAGTTTTCATCCTGACGTATTTGTTGATTTACTGTGAGTTATTCGTTGCCCTTTTACCGTTTTATATCTTTGGGCATGTAAAGAGTGAATTAAACTTTATATCATGTTTTATGCATTGTTGATTGTGATGCCTTTATATTTAGTGTTACCTTACTTATATGGCCTTAGTGGTAGTATAAGGCCCTCGGGTCACGCCTGTTAACTCTTTTTGAGCCACCAGTACATATATATAGATCTATATGGGTTTTACAAACCCTCATCGCTGATATGGGATTACGACGGTGCTCTGTCGCTATGAGTCGATGTTATGGCCGCATATTATTATTTGAGACTATACCTTAGTTTGACACACTAAGGGCGGGGGTTAATGTTGCCCTTAAACGTAAGGTTCATATGTATTTATTGATCTAACACTATGCATATATTCACTTTGTTCTTGAAATCAAGATATCTTTATTATTGACTTATATATTTCAAACGGGTCAAAACTTTCGAACTTAACGTTTGTATTAAATTTCGAATAGCCCACCAACTTTATGCTGACGTCGTATTTTTACGATTTAAAGGGATTTGAGGTTGTCGTAGATTGATGTTTGCTTTTGTGACTATTTGGATCGTTTACGTAGAACTTGTTTTACTATGATTAGTTCCTTTAGAATCTATTTGACGTTATTGTACTTTTCGGATTATGTAAAACTTTGAACTTCGGATTTACTTATTAAATTCCATTATCCTTTTGTTATATAAATGTTGTAACCTTGAATCTGTGATACTACTGATAATGTTTATACCTCGGGTTTCTGCCTGAGCGGGGTGTGACAGATTATGACTGTAGTTTTTGGTTTTTTCAGTAGATATGCCCAATGAACATGGCTATGGGGACTAGGGTGTCTAACATTTGGCTTGTGAGTCTAGTTTTTGTGAAGCATACCGTTTGTTAGAACTGAAGAGGGGTGCCGTATCCTTGTTGAGTTTGGATCGTTTGGTACACCAACATGTGTTAATCATACTAATGGGGGTTTGCTATGTTGGTGGGTTGTGGTTTCAGAGTGCATGACAAGTAATGAAGGTTGCTTAGTCAAAGGTAGGCTCGAAAAAAGCATGTGTAAAGGGTATTCAAGGAAGTTCGTGAACCAATCAATTGCTATTATAGATATGTTTATTTTCTACAATGATTTTGTTTAGATGTTAGTATGTTCCAAGTTTAGCAAAATTGTTTGTTACGTAGCATGTTTCAGTACGTAATAAAAAGGAAGTTGAATTGGAATAAAGCAAAGTCATATTGTAGAAAACCGATTTTGATTCAATGAAATAAATATACCCGAGTAACGTACGGGTATAATACTAGTTTAAAAGTGTTAATAAAGACATCTAAATTGACTTTCACAAATAACAAAATATTTGTAAATTAAATATTTTAACAACATATTACTTCCACCAAAAATTAAGAAAAGCAGAAGTTTTACCGACAAATTATCCATGAGTTTACCCATGAAATTGGTCATAGCATCTAGTTATCGATTAAATTGTATGCTATAATACCAATTATTGGTCCAGATATGTCTTAACAGCACACGCGAAACTTAGACTATGGGGTGTGGTGGGCTTTATGGGGTGATGATGTGGAGTGATAGAGGTGATATGTAGGAAAGAGAGTGTGATTTGTAGGAAAGGGAGTGTGATGATGTGGAGTGATGAAAATGGGTGGTGTGGTTGTGTGATGATGTGGAGTGATAGAGGAAAGAGAGTGTAATTTTAAAAAGTTGTATATTTATAATTTTTTTTATATAAATGAAATTTTAAAACTTGTATTTTTATTAAAAAAAAACAAACACTACAATTTATTAAAAAAAAAACAAACACTACAATTTATTAAAAAAATATACTACAATTTATTTAAAAAAAAAACATACTACAATAAAAAACATACTACAAAAATTCAGGATAATATTTCTCGATAAGCCTTTTCTTTTCATGTTCCGCTATTGATTTGGCAGACTCCGCGAGATTACTGGTGTCCTTCATGATCACCTTTAACGCTTTTTGCCGCATTTTTTCTTCAGCAGTATCAGCAAATTTCCCGAATTTTTCCCCAATATACTTGAGTGAATCTTCGGCCCCCGAAGAAGAAGCAGCGGCTTTGCCCTTTCCTTTGCGCGCCTTTGCCTTTGCTTGATCTCTACCAATCGGTCTTGGAAGGTCTTCCTCCAAGTGAAGATCATCATCATCATCGTTGAGATCGATTCCAGCAAAAGGCGATACCGGAGTGGCGGGAGTGGAGGGGTTACTAGACTCCGATGTTCTACGCGCTTTTCGGGACCCTCCAGATGTTGGGACATGTTGACAAATCGGGCTATTTCTCAATATTTGCCAAGCCGCTAAATGTAGGAAACCCCCTTGCATTATGGTGCGGTAAGTCTTCAGAGCATGTTCGAGCAATTGTTCATCACTATGACCGCTTGGTCTAGTTTGTTGGACTTGTCGAAAAATCTCGTTGAATTTTTTGACCTTTCTTCGTAAGTCTCTCCACTTGCTCGAAAGAGAGTCTTCGGTACGAAAGTAAGATGGATCATCTTTATTCATCTTGGCGAAATATTTTGCACGAACACTTTCCCAGTAAAGTGCTGAATTTTTATCATTTCCCAGCTTGGGGTCCTCGGATGTCGACGACCACGCTGAAGCAAGTGCGATCTCCTCCGCTTCGGTCCACTTCTTTCTTTCGGTTTTGCCTCTTAGGGATTCGGTTTCTTTTTTCTTATGTTTCCTCTTCCCCTTCCCACGGGCCGGCATTTCTTGAGCTTGAGTTTCCGGAACCACCTCATCGTCTTCAGAATCGTCAATGTCAAATGGAGGCACTTGCGGAAAATTGGATAAATGGTCTTGGTTAAGCAATTGCGAGAACGACCCGCCTTGGTATAGCGGGTCTAGGGATGGTCGTTGTGGTGGTGTAGTTTGTTGGTAAAAATGGGGAAATTGGTTAGGGTTTGGAAGTTGGGTAAAGTGTTGAAATTGGTTTGGATGTTGATATTGGTTATTAGGGTTTGGAAATTGTGGAAATTGGTTTAGGTTTTGGTATTGGTTTGGGTTTTGATATTGGTTTGGTTTGAACCATTGGTTCCATTGGTTGGGGTTGGGGTTGTTTTGATTGTTGTTGTTATTGGGATCCATTTGAGATTATTGAAAGAATGTATAAAAATATAGAGATTGTTATAAAAATTGAGAGAGAAAGAGAGAGTTTGTGGGGTTTTTGTTATAAAATTGTGTTGGTATTTATAGAAAATGTTTGGGATTTTAAAAATTGTATCCGTTGGTTTGTTTTGAAGATTCGACCGTTGCTGCTTCTTTCTTTCTCACCACCGCGTTTTCTGAACCACGCCAACGACTACAATTTGCCGACAACGCCCCTAGCGGTGTGGAGGGGGGCGTTGGGCGTTGTCCGTCCTAGGTGGCCGGCGTTGTTGCTTTGTTACCGCCCCACACCCCACAGTCTTAAAACAAACTTAACACTTGATTTGATTGGTCATTTTGTATTACAACAAATTGAACACAAGTTTTGCTTTCAAAAACAAAAAATTGATTGAATTACTGCATTATAAAAATACAAGTATTTATGTAGACTTAGGCCACATTTATTTTTATTGGTTAAGCACTACATGAATATACTCTACATAAATATATCTGTATAAAATAAAAATTAATGATTTCTTTTTAAATGTTTAATATAAATGAATAATATAAAATAAGTATTTAAAATAAAAATATTTGAAAATCAATAACTTAATGATGTATCAACACCCACATGACTTTTTCAGTTAAATCGTGTTGTCTGGATTAAATTACAAACAAACATGTATCTTATGAGTTACCGAATTAAGTCAGTTTATTATTAACTCAATTAAATTAAATTAAACACCACCTTAGACTAGTATAACTTAACCTTATACAAACTTTCTTTTAGAGATGACAACTTATCTACTAAGACTAAAACATTTGCTCACATATTTAACACTTTGAAAATGCTTTGGGAGTGTGTTGTGAAATGCTAATAGTGTTATTTCTTGAATGAGAAACTATAATGTGATTTTCAAGTTCTCAAGACAAGTTATTCTTACTCTTAATATTCATATCTATAAGTGGTGCATTTAATTCATTAAGTCACGTGTCATTGTAATATTGTGTACGTTGGGCGGCGTCTAAGTAATCCTTCAAGCAAATGCACATCTCCAATGCCGTCGGTGTGAGTCTTGTTCTTCGTAAAGATAATACCCTGCCACTAAGAGAAAAAGCGGATTCCGAAGCTACCGAAGAAGCTTGGGAGGTTAGTAGATCTTTAGCCATGGCGGATAGAACGGGATATTGAGCTTCCCGTGCTCTCCACCAAGCCAAAACCTCAAAGTTGGTGAATTCTTCAACCCCCATAGTGGCTAAAAAATCCGTTCCCGTATACCTCCCATATTAGGTATTAGTTTGGTCACCCCCCTCCCCCCTAGCACGTTTAATGCCTTCTCGTCTTAATTGGTTATACATGTCAATTTCCGGGTCCCCACTTGTATAGTTTTCATAGGTCGAGGCCATAGAACTAGAACTTGATTCACCCAAACCGGTTGTTCTATACTTGTTAAAATAAACACCAAATAACCCTTTAAAAGATTCATGAAATTCTTTTATGGCGTTATCGACAAATAATGGGTCGTTCAAACCACAATTCAATTTTTCAAAGATTATACCCATATTGTATTCCACCCCAATTTTGTTCAAACACGGGTTTAGTGCGGCGGAAACGGTAATTAAAGGTGATAATTTAGAAAAATATTTTCTCATTTTTTCTTTCATCGGGGCTACCATTGACTTATACAAAGGACCTTTAAACTCATAATCGTCTAACTTTGTAGCCATAAAACATACTTGTTTAAGGACTAAATGACTCGTGGGATAATAAACACCCGATAACAAAGTTGTTGCGGTTTTAAAAACTTTAAGCAATTCACTTATTTTACGAATAATTTGCCAATTATCACTCGGAAATGCTACAATACCCCGATGCGCTACCACTAAGTCACCATGAAATAAAGTTAAACTACCTTGTTGCCGTAAACCGCAAATAAGCATATTGTAGGTCGAATTCCATCTTGTAGGAACATCCCAATTAGGTGCCAAAAAGACGGAATTCGTTTCCTTACAAAGTTTCATATATGCCTTGTATCTACTTTTGCGGTTTGAAAATATATCGTGCAACATGTTTCTATAAGCACCGATGGCGTCTTTTACTTCGGTGACTTCTAGTCCGGCTTGCACAACCAAATTAATAATGTGTGCAATGCATCGACCATGATAAAAGTCACCGTTCATTGGTGGTAAGTATTTTAGCTTTATTTTACCCACCGTGTTTGTATTATTACTTGCATTATCAAATGCAATTGAAAATACTTTTTGTTCCAAATTATATCTTTGTAAAACATCCATTAACATGTGAAATAAGTTATGACCCTAGTGAGGATAAGGAAATTGGTCAAAAGCAATCACCCTCTTCATCATTTGCCACGATTCGGAATCACACCAATGTGCGGTAACGCAAAGGTATGAATCGGGCAAACCATGAGGAGCCGACTAAACGTCGGTTGTTAAGTTTACATTTGCATTTAGATTTTCAAAACCTTGTAATATCATTGTTTTAGCTTTTTTCCAAATTTTTAAGCAATCCTTACGAAGAGTATTACGACTTACATGAGTATATCGCGGTTGGAGGCACTTTTGAACCACCCTAGTGAACCTCGGGTTGTCGAAGTGATTGAATGGCAAGGCGGATTGAATCACAAAACCCGCAAACTCTTCACGCATCCTCTCCACCGAATAAACAAAAATACTCCCGTCTCCACCCATCGATGATTGACTCGCTTCCGGTACGCTATGGAGAACTTTACAATACCTATCGGTGTGACTCTTCAACGTCGAGTTGCAATTATGTTTCATAAAAATGCCGCAATTATTACAATGGGCCATAATTGAGCCATCGGACAAACGCATCATCCGGAAATTTTTCCAAATATTTTGGTTTCGGGTTGTTGGGATAACCTCTACGATCGTTCTTTCATTTGACGAACCGCAACCGGTTGAAGCGGTAGAGCTTTGAGTTGCCATTAGATTGTTGGTGATTTTTTGAGAATTATTCAAACGTTTTTCGAATGTATTTTTTTTGCTTTTTTTGAGCTTTGAGAGTGTTTTGAGAGAGTTAGAAGTGTGTGTTTAATCCCAAACTCTACCACATATTTATAGTAAATTTGGAATGGCAAAATGGTAAAAAAAAAAGGCAAAAAAAACGGTCAAAAATCACTTCTAACGTCCATATTAACGGCTAGTACAATTCAGCCAACGGCTAGTGCAACCAAGCTGTGACGGGCGTCCCCAAACCAGGACGGGCGTCCCGCGTTTTGACAAAAACCGGTTTCAAACCGGTTTGGCAAACCGGTTCATCAACCCGGTTCCCAGAAACCGGTCCCCAACCCGATTTCAAAGTAAATACCCCAAACCGGTTTGGAACCGCCAGTTTCGGTCAAAACCGGTTTGGTCCAGTTTCGGTTTCGGTTTTTTTTTCGGTTTCGGTTTTTTTCGACACGACTACCGTCAACCTGCTAACCCTGTTATTTTCGGGTTAGGTTCGAATTGATCATTTGATTCATTAGGTCGACCTCACAACCCGAAAACTTTTATAACTATTTTTTATGTTAATTATATTATAAAGAATCTCTTCATACTCTCAATCCCTTAAAATTTAAGTAATTGAAATTACTTATTTACCCTTATTCTATTCAAATACACTAAAAAGTAAGAATAGAGATTGTTTTAACATTTTAAAATTTCATATAATTCTATTAAAATCGAACAACTACTAATAATATTATGGCCACATTATTTCAAAGATAAATTGTTTGTAATTTTTAGTATTTGCAAGATTTGTTATATTTATTTTGCTAGAAATTGTTATGATGGTTCTTTATGTTGCTTTTGTAGACATATTATGTTTAAATGTTTATTAAGAGATATTAAACAACTTTTCAGGTTTTTTAAATTTTAATTCTTTAATAAATATTAGTGTTGATTATACGGTTTAGTTAATAATCATCTGTGATAATTATATAGTTTTTTGAGAAAAATTTTAAAAGGTAGATATACAATACAAATACATAATAAAATGATAACAATATGTTTATTTTTTATTTATGTTGTGTAGTAAATTATTTGTAAATATTTGACATTTATATCTCAAACTATCAAGATACTTATGTCATAAAACGGATTTTGTATTATGCTTGATACGTATTATAAAAAATGCATAGATAAATAGTTATTTCAATAATCTTTATAAAACATATAACAATTCAAAACCCATCAATCTTAAATAAACTTTTGAGATAGTGAACATAAAACGTACGTGAACAATTGAATACAAGCATGGTAAAATGGTCATTTCATATAACTAATTGAAATAAGTTAATTCTAATGGACTAAAAGATTGCGATTGTATAATGTTTACAAATAAAGAGTGTGTGGTGTGTACTTTCAAAATCAAGAGGATTAAACATGTCCTATTTGTCAAATCGTAAGAAACATATTTGTAATTATCTCTACTTTATATTTTGTTATACATATATGATTTTACCAAATGGGCTAATAGCGTAGAATAAGTCGAATTACTCAAATAGGTTGAATGACTAAAGATAAAAATTTTCGAATGGTCGAAGGATAAAAAGGTGTAATTTAATTAATGGTCAGAATATTTAATTTTACCCAATATTGCTAAACTTAGTAGAGAAAATGGTTGAACGAGAAACAATTATAACCACTCTTTTTATACCTCAAATGGCCAAACTTGAAATTGTTACCTTAAAATTCATATTATAACACGAACAACAAAATAAGAAAGTATTTTACTTAATATAAAGTCGGAAGTAACGAATAAGAAACTATCGAAACTCATTGTCATATCAATAATTCTTTTCTATCCCGAAAGGTGAGCCGAAAATCGTTACCGCATAATTTTTTTGGCCCCAAATACCGTCCCATAAACCATTACTCTCACGACATAAATCACGAGACGAACTGAAAACTACAAGAAATCATTATCTTCACTACAATTTTTCGTCGCCGTTGCATCGCGCGGGTTCTATACTGGTAAATAATAATATATAACATTTAATATATATTCTACCCAAATTTAACTAAAATATCACCAAATTTTAATCTTAACGATAGTGATTTTTCTTTTCTTATATATTTTTCTTTCAAAACTTCTATATTATCTTTTTTTAACGTTTGTAGTTGTAAAAGTATAATATAAACAACTTAGCTTATTCATAAGTAAATTCATTTTGACCTGAAACAAACTTGTCAAAGCACTAATATGTATAAAAACGGGTTACATTGTCTCACCCCGCTAAAGCGGAAACACGGAATGTGAAGAGCTGGAAAATCATATCACAGGTCATATAAAACATAACTGTCATCAAGTCATTAATTAAAATAGGAGTGTTTACAAATCCATCCAAGACACAATAATTTAGTACATTGAAACACAAATTAAAAGTTCATTGGAATTCCCACAACAAATGGCCAAGTCTTTTCCCAATAAGGTTCTCACACGACCGCCTCGACCCGTCCATGACATGCATCACGTGCTTACACAAATTCCCTGAAACATAAGATAAAGTGTCAACTACGAAAACGCAGTGAGTGAGTTACAGTTTAAATAGTCGACCAAAATGTAAGTTAAGTATATAAAAGTAGAAATTTCCATAAAGGAGATTAGCGGAGAAAAGTCGCTTAAAATTTATATACTTTAAAGTCTAAGTAACGGGCGAACTGGTGCCCTAAGTTTGTAAAGACCAAATGGAGTCAAATTTAGTCAAATAGTAGAAGCGGATAGCAATCGCTAAAAGTTTATAAGTTTATGCGTAAGTAACTAATTAGATTTTCTTGTATCAACCTCTTGGCATCTATAACTTAAGTGTTCACACTAATCCGATTATACAACCGTGAGGCCCCAACTCCCCGCCTCTCAAACGGGAAATTAAACAGAACTTAGTAATATGTACTTAGACTGCCATCTAAGCAAGGAACGGTTCTTTCCTAAGTATCGATACCCATAATTACTATACGGCTAAGTAGTTAATAGTGTGAAGATCAAAGTCTAAAAGTCGTCGGGCACTAAGTAATTTTATTTAAAAGAGAGTAAGTCGTTCATCACTTAAGAAACATGTTATAGCTCCATCAAGGGTTGGTTACGTATACAAGCATCAATAATTAGTTTAGTCAAAAGAGAGAGCGACCGGTAAGTCTAAGTAAAGTCAAATAATTTACGCATAAGAGATCAATTAGTTGTTCAATAAGTCCAAATACGTCCAAAAGTCAAAGTTTGATAAGTCAAAAATCATAGTTTGATAGATCAAAAGTCAAAGTTTTATATTTTGCAATTTATTTTCATAAGGCATAAAATGCAATTAATCTTATGTTTCCCCCAAATTCATGTAAAATATGTAAAACAAGGGGGTTGTAACTCACGGATTGCGAAGAGATCGAGAACTCGGAAACTTGGTCGGAATATGTGAGCCGGGAATCACGGGTGGCCTATTAATACCAAGGTAGTTTAATGAGTTGTTATATTATTATGTTCTTATATAACAATGTAGATAAAATGTCATAAAAGTATAAGTGTCAAAATTTAAGTATCGTTAAAATAGTCCGAAAAGGTAATTGTATCGTTTTTGTCCACAAGTCCGATTTAATGTTTTTAGATTATTATATCTTAAGTGCTTTTGCTCGCTGAAGTGATTTACAATTTCTGGGGAAATTTGGGCAGCGCTTCCGCGCCCAAATTTCATGCCCAAAAATTGTACCATCACTTCCGCTCACAAATCACCTAAAACACAATATCACATATTTTATAGCTCATTTTAGTCCGAATAGTCCAACACAAGTCACCTTTATTATTACTTTCATTTATCTCAGTTCAACATGATATCAGTAAAAAGTCCAGAATGTAACATGTTCTTAAAACGAGTAAAACGACGAGTTTTCGGGGAGACAGCAGCCCGGTGCGCAGCACCTGTCAGGGGGTGCTGCGCACCTCCTTGCTGTTTTCCCGTTTTTGTGATTTCTTTTGTTAAAAACGTCTTTTCACCCATGGATTTCGACATGCAACCGGTTAAAACTTATTAAAACATCTTTTTAACAGTTTGTAAAATATATTTGGTTACAAATCCGTGGATCTAAAGAGTATTTATGTTTAAAAACGTTTTTGACCATTAAAAGTCATAGATTTATGTAAAAATACATTTTCAACCGTTAGATCTTACATGCATTTGAATATTTGTGTAAGAATAGTAAAAATAAAGAAATCTACAGAAGGAAAAGCTTGGATGATGAGTTTTTGGTCGGATCTTATCTCCAAAAATCTTTACAACCGTGGTCCTTTTTCGAAATAACAACACCCCCTTGCTTCTCTTGAGGTTTAGAACGATTTGTATGGTTTATTAATGGATTTAAATGGTGAAATGTTTCTGGAAATGAAGGTGTTCTTGAGAGTTTTTAGAGAGAAAATAGAGAGAAAAGGGTGTAGGTGTTTTGTGTGTGTTTTTGTTTTTGTAAAAGTGAATTAAGAAAATGAAAAGGAAATTGATAATAGGTGAGTTGGGACTGATGTTGGCAGTAATGAGGTCGATTTTCATTGGTCAATTTGGGTGGTGGTTTGTAAAAACGAGTAAAGGACTAAAACTGTAAATATTTTGAATTTCTGGCGCGAGGTGCTGCGCACCGGGGCATTTTTGCCCTTTTCAAAATTTTCGTTTTTACGTTTTTGCTTCGTTGGACCTTTTTGTTAATCAAAGGTTCTTAAGTATGATTTGTTATGAACTTAGGAAAGTTCAATGGGTATTTTCTTGGTATTAGGACTTATAATTTGATTCCGGAAGTTATTCCGACACTAGTTCCGACAAAGTACAGACTTAAAAGTTACGAACTAGAATAGAGCGAGCGCGATAAAAGAGTAACTAACGTTTCGAACGGATTTAATTAATTGAACAAGTACTTGAATTTTGACGGTTGTCACATAT
>CAJVGC010000582.1:51194503-51239747 GCA_910822075.1 Senecio squalidus | reverse complement strand
CATCTATATATACCAAAAGATAAAGTAATTAAGTCAAAATACTAAACTAAAATAGTAAAATCAAGACATAACAACCTAATTTCGAAACCACATCTTTATAGAATTTGAAAGTTAGTGTTGTTGATCTATCGATGGACAGAACAGTCATATATGGTTACAATTTGTTGCAGAATAACAACATCACATGATCTCTTCGTAAAACGTAAATGTAGGCGCACACATTTAGGGAAAGCAACCTTTGATATACTATGTTGATTATCCAATCCATTGCTAGCTGTTTTTATCATATTATGCGTTGGCTAATCCCTAATCGAGCAATGTGTCAATCTCTTTTACTCTAAGTTAACTAAACCAAAAAGAAAACAGTTACTTTTAACTAATAATCAACTGTATTATAATTATTTACCAAGTTTTGTGCTCAAACTAACCACTAAATTACATACTAATTGTGATTGTATCCAGGGGCATAGCTAAAAAGTGTTTTACGTGGGAGTAAAGTTTGTGTAGAGGGAAAAGTACGGGAGCAATATTTTTCGGATTAACTTTTAAAAATATCAAAAATCAAAAATACATAATATAACTACTTTTTATATAGTGCTAAAATCTTAGTGACAACTGGCTACTATGTCCCCTTCCTAGCTTCGCTTCCGATTGTATCCAATTTTTAGATTGTAAGTCTTATAAATAATGTGACATTTATTTGAAGCCTCTACAACATGAGTCGAATGTCTATGAATCAAAAGAAATGACTAAAATAACTTTTAAAACGATATTTATTAAAACATACAAGTATTTTTGTAATTAGTTTAAGCTTAGAAAAAACTGATCACCCTGTTAAACGTGTAATTGTGTAATATTTGAGACTTATAGATGACATACGACAACGATATTCAATATCGTTAAAAGTAGAGAATGAGAAAATGAAATGTGGACAAAAATATCTCCATTCGATTGTAGAAACTAACATAAGGTTAAGGTCACTTGTTTACTCTTAAGTTTTTTTCCCCTTTCATCTTTGCTTCTTCTGTCAAGAGTTAATTTATGTGGTAAGACGATGGGCCAGGATGATTGCACTCTGGAGGGTCTGGGGTTCGGCTGCCATGACCATACCTCGGATTTCCGGAACTAGACCAGAGATGTACAGGTCGATCCGGTTCTCCTCAGGGGTTACCAGCCTTGGAACCAGTCGGGCGAGTTCGTGGAACCGGGTAGTGTATTTCTCGATATCATTCCCGACCATCTTGGGGTCCCACAGCTCAGCCTCGAGCTTCTTAATTTCCCCTCTCGGGCAGTATTCTTCGATAAGCAGGCTCTTGAAGGTGTTCCAGGGAAGGGCATACACATCTTCACGTCCACGGGTTTGGACAACAGTGTTCCACCATGACAGAGCCCGGCCATGGAATACGCAGGACGCGTACTCCACCTTGTTCGCCTCGGCACATCGGCTGATGTGTACGACCGATTCGATACTCTCGAACCATTGGACCAAACCTACAACACCAGCTGTGCCGTGGAACTCTTTCGGCTTGCATGCCATGAAGCTCTTGTAGGTGCATGGAGGAGGGTTCGGGTGTTGGTGCTGGTTCTGGTTCTGGTTCTGATTATGGTTATTCTGTTGTTGTTGTTGCTGCTGCTGATGGTGATTGTTGACGTTGGCGTTGATTCCGGCGGTGATCTGAGCGATCATGTTGGGCATAGCCGTGTTCAGCTGTTCAGCAACTTGCTCGGCAATGATGCTAGCATTGGTGCGAGGAGCCATGATTCTACAATCAGAAGAACAGATTTAGTTTAGAACGCACGAATGGAAGGTGATAAGAATATAATTCAAGTGTCCATAGATAGTTATAGCACGAGATAAAAATGATTGATCAAGTAGTACACGCAAGATTAGAATTCAAGAGATAGAATTATAATGATCATAACAAGCACAAGATTCACAATATACGACAAACATAAAAGTTAAAAGATAGAAATTTCATAGATAATAATAAAGTCGGTACAAGTACTTGAACTGAGGGAATCTCGTCACAATACATATAAAAAGGATAATAAAGTCTATGTCGCGTACAAGGAGAAAATTACGACTAGACCAAGTACAATACAAATGAAGAAACAACTAATGGCGCCTATCCAAGAACATCTTAGCCGCCATAACCACAATCAACGTGCCCATCACCAGGCACATACCGATAAGGCGATGCACAGTACGGGCCGTAGCTCGGGTCGATGCGATGAATCGCAACGCCTGCTCCGACAACCGTTCAGCGGAGTCGGTAACCTCACTAATGAGGTGTCCCTGGTTCTGGGTCTCCTGAGCCAATCCCCGCACTTCGCGATGCAAGTGAAGGAATGCGGCCGGTGGGGGAGGTTGAAGGGTAGGAGGCATCCTCTGCCTCGCGGCCTCGGCGTCTCTGGCGCGCTGCATTTCTTCGCGCTCGAACTGTCTCTCCCATGAGTAGTGGTCCATGACACTAGTACGTGGTACCTCTGGAGGATGTCCGAACGGTAGGTGTGATGGAATAGGCTGGGATGGTCCCTCCTGGCGGGCAGCCATCCTGTCTGGCAGACGGCCCGGGAGGATGACCTGCTTTCGCGCGGTCATTCTGGTGCGCGGGCCTCGATAGTGAAGGGTGGCGGCAACGGGTACCGGAGGAGGGGGCGGTGGCACAACCCTCGGGCTGGACCCGATGCTGCTCGAGACAGCCATGGAGGTGTCCTCCGTAGGATCAGTAGTCTGGTGTCGTTGGCTCTCCGAGGCGGTACGGCCCTCGGAAGGCGATGCTGCTCTAGGCAAGGAGCGAGACTGAGAGTGCGACGGTGAAAGCGATCGGGATGACTGAGACATGACGAATCTGTGAACAATGAGTTTCGTGAGTACTAGAAGACACAATGGAATGATAAAGGAAATGTGTAATGAAATGCATGTACGGGTCAGTCGCGTGAGAATCGGGAAAAGACAGTACCGGGAATTTTGACTAAAAACCGTTAACATTAGTAATTACGTTCCGTCCTTGCATAATTTCTTTTGAACTAGGCATGGGTGATCAGGCCATGCGTAGTTGAAAATAAATAATGCAATCGCGAAATTAATTCTCTAAAGTTTAGACCCATAAGTGATTTTTCCGAAAAGTCTTGGTTATAGTTTGGTTTCGAAAACTTTTGAAAATTTTTAAAACCGTTTTTCTCTATAACTTGTGCTCTGATACCAAGTCTGTCACACCCCGCTAAAGCGGAAACACGGAATGTGAAGAGCTGGAAAATCATATCACATGTCATATAAAACATAACGGTCATCAAGTCATTAATTAAAATAGGAGTGTTTACAAATCCATCCAAGACACAATAATTTAGTACATTGAAACACAAATTAAAAGTTCATTGGAATTCCCAAAACAAATGGCCAAGTCTTTTCCCAATAAGGTTCTCACACGACCGCCTCGACCCGTCCATGACATGCATCACGTGCTTACACTAATTCCCTGAAACATAAGATAAAGTGTCAACTACGAAAACGCAGTGAGTGAGTTATAGTTTAAATAGTCGACCAAAATGTAAGTTAAGTATATAAAAGTAGAAATTTCCATAAAGGAGATTAGCGGAGAAAAGTCGCTTAAAATTTATATACTTTAAAGTCTAAGTAACGGGCGAACTGGTGCCCTAAGTTTGTAAAGACCAAATGGAGTCAAATTTAGTCAAATAGTAGAAGCGGATAGCAATCGCTAAAAGTTTATAAGTTTATGCGTAAGTAACTAATTAGATTTTCTTGTATCAACCTCTTGGCATCTATAACTTAAGTGTTCACACTAATCCGATTATACAACCGTGAGGCCCCAACTCCCCGCCTCTCAAACGGGAAATTAAACAGAACTTAGTAATATGTACTTAGACTGCCATCTAAGCAAGGAACGGTTCTTTCCTAAGTATCGATACCCATAATTACTATACGGCTAAGTAGTTAATAGTGTGAAGATCAAAGTCTAAAAGTCGTCGGGCACTAAGTAATTTTATTTAAAAGAGAGTAAGTCGTTCATCACTTAAGAAACATGTTATAGCTCCATCAAGGGTTGGTTACGTATACAAGCATCAATAATTAGTTTAGTCAAAAGAGAGAGCGACCGGTAAGTCTAAGTAAAGTCAAATAATTTACGCATAAGAGATCAATTAGTTGTTCAATAAGTCCAAATACGTCCAAAAGTCAAAGTTTGATAAGTCAAAAATCATAGTTTGATAGATCAAAAGTCAAAGTTTTATATTTTGCAATTTATTTTCATAAGGCATAAAATGCAATTAATCTTATGTTTCCCCCAAATTCATGTAAAATATGTAAAACAAGGGGGTTGTAACTCACGGATTGCGAAGAGATCGAGAACTCGGAAACTTGGTCGGAATATGTGAGCCGGGAATCACGGGTGGCCTATTAATACCAAGGTAGTGTAATGAGTTGTTATATTATTATGTTCTTATATAACAATGTAGAAAAAATGTCATAAAAGTATAAGTGTCAAAATTTAAGTATCGTTAAAATAGTCCGAAAAGGTAATTGTATCGTTTTTGTCCACAAGTCCGATTTAATGTTTTTAGATTATTATATCTTAAGTGCTTTTGCTCGCTGAAGTGATTTACAATTTCTGGGGAAATTTGGGCAGCGCTTCCGCGCCCAAATTTCATGCCCAAAAATTGTACCATCACTTCCGCTCACAAATCACCTAAAACACAATATCACATATTTTATAGCTCATTTTAGTCCGAATAGTCCAACACAAGTCACCTTTATTATTACTTTCATTTATCTCAGTTCAACATGATATCAGCAAAAAGTCCAGAATGTAACATGTTCTTAAAACGAGTAAAATGACGAGTTTTCGAGGAGACAGCAGCCCGGTGCGCAGCACCTGTCAGGGGGTGCTGCGCACCTCCTTGCTGTTTTCCCGTTTTTGTGATTTCTTTTGTTAAAAACGTCTTTTCACCCATGGATTTCGACATGCAACCGGTTAAAACTTATTAAAACATCTTTTTAACAGTTTCTAAAATATATTTGGTTACAAATCCGTGGATCTAAAGAGTATTTATGTTTAAAAACGTTTTTGACCATAAAAAGTCATAGATTTATGTAAAAATACATTTTCAACCGTTAGATCTTACATGCATTTGAATATTTGTGTAAGAATAGTAAAAATAAAGAAATCTACCGAAGGAAAAGCTTGGATGATGAGTTTTTGGTCGGATCTTATCTCCAAAAATCTTTACAACCGTGGTCCTTTTTCGAAATAACAACACCCCCTTGCTTCTCTTGAGGTTTAGAACGATTTGTATGGTTTATTAATGGATTTAAATGGTGAAATGTTTCTGGAAATGAAGGTGTTCTTGAGAGTTTTTAGAGAGAAAATAGAAAGAAAAGGGTGTAGGTGTTTTGTGTGTGTTTTTGTTTTTGTAAAAGTGAATTAAGAAAATGAAAAGGAAATTGATAATAGGTGAGTTGGGACTGATGTTGGCAGTAATGAGGTCGATTTTCATTGGTCAATTTGGGTGGTATTTTGTAAAAACGAGTAAAGGACTAAAACAGTAAATATTTTGAATTTCTGGCGCGAGGTGCTGCGCACCGGGGCATTTTTGCCCTTTTCAAAATTTTCGTTTTTACGTTTTTGCTTCGTTTGACCTTTTTGTTAATTAAAGGTTCTTAAGTATGATTTGTTATGAACTTAGGAAAGTTCAATGGGTATTTTCTTGGTATTAGGACTTATAATTTGATTCCGGAAGTTATTCCGACACTAATTCCGACAAAGTACAGACTTAAAAGTTACGAACTAGAATAGAGCGAGCGCGATAAAAGAGTAACTAACGTTTCGAACGGATTTAATTAATTGAACAAGTACCTGAATTGTGACGGTTGTCACATACATGGGTTAGGTTTGGGTTGAGCCTAACTATTAGACAATAATATATTGGGTTAGATTTATATTTATTAAGTTGATTTAGTTTCCTATTATATTTATCTTTATTAAGTTGATTTAGTTTCCTAATAATATTAGGTATCTTGTTAATCAAGATTATGCTAACCTATAAATATAGGTGATTGTAATCTCAATTGATATCAATAATATATTCCTCTTTGTTATTTTACATGGTATCAGAGCCAAAGCTCTAGATCCAAATCGTCAAGAAAATATATCCTCCGGTTGCCAGCTAAATGCGGTGATTCGGAGGGATCATGTTTTTTTTTTTTTGTTTCTCTTTGTCTTTTTATCTCAAATAAGTGGTTTCATACATATCACACAAACCCTAGCCGTCATAATACACTCACAATATGTTGAATAGCCACCGCATCAACTAAATCCACCTTTTTTGTCAATATTTCACGATTAGAGATAATTGTTGTCAACAACAAAAGTTAAACCACCAAATTGCGGATCACTCCTAAAGGCAAAGCAAGCCATGACGTAAAATAGCGAACGTCATAAAAAAGGAGGAAACCGTCAAAGCAGTATTCAACTTTGGCGTCGAGTACAATACTATTTTCGTGTAAAACAACAACAAAGAAGAAAAGAAAAAGAAGATTAAGCGGTTTTCAACACTTGTGCTAGTTTGTTCGTTCGGAAGCCTCCCGTTCAAACTATGGGGGAGTATTAGACAATAATATATTGGGTTATATTTATCTTTATTAAGTTGATTTAGTTTCCTATTATATTTATCTTTATTAAGTTGATTTAGTTTCCTAATAATATTAGGTATCTTGTTAATCAAGATTATGCTAACCTATAAATATAGGTGATTGTAATCTCAATTGATATCAATAATATATTCCTCTTTGTTATTTTACATTATTATGATGATATGAAAAATAATGTGTGTCTTATTTCATAGATTAATCCAGAATATATAGATACAAATATTGATAATACCAATCATAATACAACTCTAATAATAGTATTAATCCTAACATAATAAGAATACCAATAATAATATAACTCTAATACTCCCACGCAGTTCGAGCGGCGAAATCGCGAAAGCTCGAAGTGTAAAACAAAACTATAATTATCAAAATAAATAAAAGATAAAAACTAAGATATTTTGAATGACTCCTGTCTTGTGGCGGTGCTGCAGACGTTGCGGTAATGTCGAAGGACTTGAACCAGAAACCGATTATGTTTCACTCGGAATCAGTAAAAAAAAAACATAATATTTTCCGATTATTTATTCATTCGGAAGCATCGCAATATTTTACCGATCATGTTTCACTCGGTAGAAGAACAAAAAGAAAGGGAAAAAAAACATAGTATTTTCCAATCATGTTTCACTCGGAAGCAGCAATAATATTTGGTGACGGTCGCGCTTTGGGAGACACATCTTTTTTTTTTGATGAAAATATTAATCATCATACGAAACAAATAAGAGATATAAATCAAAAGCTAAACATAAAGAGCCAATAATATGAAACTAAGATCGACGAAAAAAGGGAATAAACAACGAAAATAAACAAAATAGAAATTGAAAAATTTACCAAAAAATTTAAACAATTTTTATTTTTATTTTTGGTTTGAAGGAACATAAAACAAAAGAGACCAATGAACCGATTAGAAAACTAACCCATTAATTAGATTTGAAACATGGAACACGTTGCAATGAACGGAAGCTTAATCGAACGAATCAAAGAGAGCCAGTGGCTCTGATACCATATTATGATGATATGGAAAATAATGTGTGTCTTATTTCATAGATTAATCCAGAATATGTAGATACAAATATTGATAATACCAATCATAATACAACTCTAATAATAGTACTAATCCTAACATAATAAGAATACCAATAATAATATAACTCTAATACTAACAACATGTTAACCCGAACCCGATAACCTGAATATGTTAATAAATTAGGTTCGAGTTGAGTAATTTCAATCTGTCAACCTGCTAATCCGAACCCGCCATCCGAAGCCCAACATAAATTATCACCCCTCGAGAAACTGTTTAGTTAAGATCTTCGGCATGACATGTAAATATATATGAATTGGTGTGTGTGCGCGCGGCCCTCATGCACAAATAATCATATTAAATAAACCTAGAATTCATTACTAAGGCCATTTAGTAGCAATTAATTAAGCATTTATTCATGTAAACCTATAAATCTAAAAGTAAGGGACGCTAAAGCAACGTATGAAGCTAAAACAATATATAAAACTCAATCCCTAGAAACAAGGGTAAATTACACTAGGCCGTAAAAGACCTAGAAGAGACTATTCACACATGACACATGATACACGTCTCTCCTAATTCTAATTCTCTAAGTATTCGTATAAGAGGTCAAATCCTCAGACGACAAAACTCTTTTATATTGAGTTTACTCATTTAAATGTAAAATTTCCACTCTCTTAACTCTCGAATTAAATACATTGTTTGGATGCTCTAATCAAAAAGTAGAAGATGTCCCTCTCATAACTCATACAAAGTCAAAAAAAGGTGGATTTTCCCCAACGTTTAGGGCATCCAAGTTGAGAGCTTGTATAGTATAATTGAACCGCATGTTCGTTTATTTCAATCCCCATGCCTAAAAAGAGATTCTGTTTTTTACCTAATTTTTTTTTTCTTTTTTTTTTTTTATCAAAAGTAATCATCAATCTATGATATAAAATTGGTGCCAATGTTTATTTCTTTTATATCATACATTCAGCATACCACAAGGGCAATTGGTTATAAACTAAAACTTCATCTAAAATATTACATTAAAAATAGTAAATAAGTTATATGTGTAGACAAATATATTGATCACACTACAAATTATAAAAATGCACAACCAAAGTGAGGGTGACTATACGATTTAATCACTTTATCTCTTAATATTTTAAAAATACTAATCTGATTCACAATAAGTTCTCACACTATTTAATGTTTTTTTCTTTTTTTGTAACAAAGATGAAGATGATATAAATAATTAACCTCAAACTGGCCATATCCTCGCAATATTATGGTCCTCGAGACGTAATAAATATTTTAAAATGAGTGGTTATAAACCGGATACGTTCTCGCGCCGTCTTTAACATTCTAGCGCCGTACTTTTATATCTTTCTCGCGACAAAAAGGTGGTGTGAAATTTTTTTCCCTAATTTAATGATTATTTTTTAAATTAATTATGTGTTATGAGTATTTTGATGATTTTCTTGAAAAACAAATATTAAACAACCAAATCTTGAATTGAGTTAGATGTGTAAGTTTTGAAATAAATTTGCACATTATGTGATAATGGAAACAAGCTTACTTATAATAAACCTAGGAATACAACACATTTATAAGTACAACATTTATATTCTATGAATTTTTTACTACAATAAGGGGATGGACCTTTTCTTGTTCCATTCACACATCACCCAAATACAAGATTTAACCTCAAATTAAGCTATTAGTTATGTTTATCTGAGAACGTTACAATCACTTGAACTGATACTCAATCTTCAACACTGGTCAAAATCGGTATCTGGCAAGGATTCAGATTTACCCTCCAATAAACAGAAAACCGGTGGAATAGTAAGAGTCTGTAGATCCCCGTATGCATTCCAGCAAAACGGACTCAGCATATTTTGGCCTTGCGAAGGCGTCAATTCCACCTCAGAAAAAGTTAAGTTTGTACATGGGACACTATCACTACACCCCAAATGCATTGCCGGGCTTCTAAAATCATAGGTTCCCCTTATTTTCTCATAAACAATGTCGGAAATGTGCACCGCAGTTGTTTGGTTTGGGCAGAGTCCTTTAGTCTGGCAATAGTATTGGTCTATCATAATAGGGTTACGAACTGTGTCCATATGGATGTTGCTGAACCTCACTTTTGATACCGAGCCTAACCCTCCTTGCCATGTCTTGATTCGGACCCCATTGTCGGAATGCTTGATCACTGAGTCCGTGACCGTTATGTTTGATACGCATGCTCGTGTATTGCGCATCCCTAGGCTGCCGATACTGCATCAAATGAGGCAAAAATTCAGTTTTGAATGCCCAATGTAACATTTCAACACATTAGGTTATTAATGAGTTACTTTGGATTATATTTTATCACAAATGATGAAACAAATGGAATCATCTAAATCATTGTTAATGCTTTTTGTGTTATTATTCTAATATAAAAATAGCAAAGTAGACAAAAGGTATTGCTAATTGCTAATTGTAATTGGTGTTTGTTCCGTGAGAATCTTAGGTAACTTTATGTTACAGGTTTTAGGGTATTTAGGGACTTTGTTGTACATATAATTGTTAACCTACTATATATGCCAAAACCTTAATTACCACTATGAAAATAAAGTTGATTTGTTTCAACTGTAGTAAAATTAATTACCTTTTGATTAGACTATTTTGATCCCAATGCATCTAACTAAAGAATGATTCAAACTTTCAGTCCCAATTTTATGATCCAATTTGAAAATGGAAAGTTATTAATTGTTAATTACTCTTTCTTAACTTTGCTACTTCTATTACTCGTATAAGATACGTATTATACTTTTGTTTGAAATAGTTGTTCCAACAATATCCGCCTCCATAAAACTCATGGCCCGTTAGTGAGATTTCTTGATAAAGTTATTAGTTTGAGTCTCGGCTCACCCCCTCTACTTGGTGCCCCACTGAGTCAGGGGAGTTGCCCGAAGTCATCCTTGTGGGTGGATAATGACTAGTGCCAAAGACATCGGAAATCAGTGTTTTCCCTCTGATTTACACCTTTTCTCTGGCTTGGAGCTACTAACATACTCTACTAAAGTTCTGCTTATTTTTTAAGTTGACATTTTGAAATTATTCATTTAGACGATAAAGTGTCATATATCCACACCAGAACTCACTATCTTGATTAATTTACGGATCTTGCTAAATATAGCTTAGATTGTTAGTTGTGATATACTTTGACACGGATTAAGATTATAATGTTGTAATTAAGAGTGATTGTCTTTAAATTAGTGATAGTTACTTTAAAGAATATTGTGTTATTTTTAATATGCAAAAATACAAAACAAAAAAAAAAAAAAAAAAAAAAAAAAAAAAATCCTAAAGGTTATATTTGACAAAATTCTTTATTTAATAATTAAATAATATCTGACTTTTTCAAACATTATTTTGAACCAATAACACTAACCTAACTAGAAGCATTAAAAAGTTACTACTATATTATAAGACACAAATTAAAGTGGGGAATATTTTTATGTACCTTATTCCATGACTTGGACCACATGTAATGTTCTTTATGTCTACATTGTAACTCCCAGCTCCAATTGAGACACAATCATCACCTACATATTACCAAAACAAACCGTTAGCTAATTTCTTTATATATATAGCTAGATAATATTTTCATGTCACATACTCTTACCATTGGCAATAAGTGAATTGTATATCGACACATCGTTTGTGTTCTCGATATGGATTCCGTCTGTGTTAGGACTTGAAGAAGGAGCCTTAATATTTAACGAATCTATGTGTACGCCGTTGCATCCATCAAAACGGAAGTGGAATTGAGGACTGTTTTTCACTTTTATTCCTTTAACTGTTACATTTGTGCTCATGAAAAACCTAATTGCCTACAACAACAGCCGGAAATCAAATAAAATTTAAATAAATATACTCTCACTTTCAGCTCTTATTTCTTCGCTAAACAAACTGCATTTTCTTGTGTTTTGAATAAGAAATAGCATAAACACAAGAAGACACAAATTTGGTACTCGTTTTTTTTTTCAATTACTAGATATAATAATAATGTTAATAAAATGTTTAAATAAATAAAGTTAACTATATAATTACGTATATTTTTATACTTACAACGGGGCTATCACAAGGACCTGCCAAAGTTGTTCCATTTGGTCCCTGTCAATTTATCGCTAGACGACGTTAGTATCAAATCAGTTAGAATACTCTTTGTATACAAAAAGGCTTGTATCCTGATGGTATATGAGTTGGACCGTAAACTTGTGTTTATAAATATATATAAATGAAAAGGTATTTTAAAGAAATGGTACTTTGTGAGGTTTGCAGGGAAGATCCCACCACTTTTCTCCTCTTCCATCAATAACTCCACCACCTTGTAGAGACATGCCATTTACTCTATAAAACACAATCCACTGCCTTTTGCTCAAACCTTTTGGCCACAAATTTGGTCCATCTGGTGCCATAATTGTCCCTTCAATCTTCACAACACAACACATAATCCATTAAGGCATTAATTATTAACCATCATGCATGCATGCATCAACTTAACAAACAAACAAAACATGCATATTTTCACATTATTACCTGAAACACAACCCTATTTCCACAACTCCCAGTGAATATTGTGGATTGAATCAAGAATGTATAATGCTTCGGAACAAGAAGGGTCGCGGGTCCATCGTTTTGACAAACTGAATCCCACGCCATTTTGAAACCTTGTGTATCATCTGTTACACCATCCCCTATACACCCAAAAGACCTCACATCAAAAACAGTGGAAGTGGATTGTATCTTGGGTGTGATAGATGGTTCGGGTGCAAGAGAAGGAGCATACGAAATGTGATCAAGTGATCGAGAGTTGATGGAACTGAATTGAACACAAAGACTCAAAAAAAAGATGAGAAAAGTGTAGAAAGATAGTCCCATGATGAGCTATAGCTAGAAGATCAAAGAGTCTGGTTTAGGGATTATATAGGACCGAAAAAAGTGAATGTAGACAAAAGGAATTCCACTTCTATGGTAGTAAAACTTATCGGTAGTCTAGAAACTTATGTAATCAAAGAAAAGATTTGATTTTTGGATGGAAATTTTTATAGGGTTTTGTAGGGTTTATGACAAAAGAGGGAAGGCACCCACGTTTTTAGGAATTCGAAAGATGGTTGGCTTGAGTTTTAAGACTTTTGGTGGTGAATGTGTGTGTGACCACAATTGGCACTAGATAACTTAGCAGCACACCAAAAAAACAAGTTGCTTACTAGTTGAATAAGTGAAAGAGTAAGTTGCTCTCTTTATTTATACTTAGTGACTCTAGCTAGCTCTAAGTGGAAGTGTGGGTTAAAGTTGCCGACCATCAATTTCTTAGGATTTTGTGTCAAATATAACACCGGCCATTCGTCCAATACCTTTGATTGTTAATATGAAGGTGTTGTAAGCTGCTATTTAGAATAAACTGAATCAAAGTTAAGGACGTATATAGAACAATTTGGGTATTCTAAATGTATAGAAAAAACATGTGAACTTCAAATGCCTTTTAAAAACTCTAGGCACACAACACATAGATACTTTATAGGTATACAATTTGAGTCCTATTATCAAACAATACATGACAGCGGAAAATAAGATCACATATGAATAATTAAACCATATTAAAGTCATATATTTATGTCTTGAATTAATAGTAATTAAGCGATAGATCTAAGTGTAAGATCTATTCCACGGTTACGTACTCGTCACCTTCTTTAGCAACCGACTTGAATGCTAGTAGATGTTTATAATATTAAGAGGTTTATTGGCGGACCCTCTCAAGCCCGTGTCACTTTTGTGACCGACCGACCCAGCCTGCACGAAGTCTTGGTCCCGTTTAAACACCCCTGCTGAAAGAGCCACAAGCATTGGTAGAAAATCTTCTTGGGAGGTCACCCACCCCAGTACTAAGTTTCGAACTCGTGACCTCCCACACAAAGGTGACAGGTGATAACCACTTGGGCAAGCCCTAGTGGTCTACATGTTTATAATATTACAACCCTTGTCTAGCTCTTCCACAACCTTTGTCTAGCTTGCTTGTTTAGACCGTATGCTCAAACCACACCTCGGCTAGGTGTTCGAACAAGTATGATCGAAACTCCTTTATGGCATAAAGGTTTTAGTCTTTACGGCGTAAAGACCTTTACGGATTCAAGTCGGTTGCTAAAGAAGGTTTTAGTCTTTACGGCATAAAGCTTTATGTCTTTACGGCGTAAAGACGAGATTTTTCCCTTTCCTTCTTTTCTCGAAAACCGAAAGTTAAATACCCCTATGAAGGGTTTTGGTCAGCTAGAAAAACTGGAAATCGATCAGGGATTAATCCTTAGTCGATTATATCTCTTGTGAATGAGGTTATTGTTTAATATATAGGTACACAATTACTTATTATATAAGTTGTATTATAATTAGAAAATCTCCATAATTACATAATACATTCTCATATTTATTAATTATTAAAATTAAAACTTAATTAATAATTAACAAATAATAAACATATACTCGTGTCTAAATGTTGATGCGTGCGTTCCCGTAAACTCACACATTTACGGACAAATATTTATTTAACTTTGTTCAAATACCAACATACTTGAGATACACAACTCAATTAGGCAGAAATTCTAGCAGTGTGGCCTAGAACATGCGTTTAAAAGAGAAATGTTACGCTTATAAAATTTCTTTTATAAAATGTACATGGGATGATATCATGAAGACAAATAGTACATGGCACATAGATTTATAAATATATTTTCGTAAACAATTTGTAACTCTACCGTATTTCATTCTAAAATACATGTTACATTCTTCTGTACAACCAATCAAGTGTATCTCTATCGTATCGTTTTCCTGTACGAGTTATCGACTTGATTGCATCAGTAAACCTAGTTTTCCAAATTGCATTGTTTATTCCCGGGGAAGACCTATATATGATCAAACGTTTATCAAATTTATCTAAAAAGTTAATTAAAACTTATAAACTAGTTCAAACATCTTCAACTAAAATAGTTTTTCTTTTACCAAAGTGGGGTATTTTAATAATAAAAGCCCACCAAAAATTCCACAAGGAGTATGGAATGTGTGGTGTGGACGGTGGAGTGTGCAATGAGGATTCAGGAACAAGAAATAAAAAAGAGGGGCTGAGTGGAAGATACATGTCACATGCAGAAGAATGGCAATTTATATACACATATATATGGAAATCATTTGTGTAAATTTGCACAATCTGATGAAATTAAAAAGAATTGAAATTTTTAATCCAGGTTACATTCTATTTGGTTGGACAATTGGAAGAACAGAAATTTGACAAAGTTACATTATATTCATACGGTTGAGTGAGGAATTGCGAAATCCTCTCAGTTTTGAAAGAATCCAAGATTCCTGATTTAATGAAATTCAAACCAGTTTACTGAAATTTCTTTTAAACAAATCCTACCATTTCAATATAACCGCAAAAAAAAATTGTAGACGTGTTCGACAATGTAGTTGAAGTTCCAGCTTAAAAATGAAAAATCACACGGGTGTCAATACTCGACACGACCTGAAAGCGACACGAAAATAAATATGTTAGGTTTTATGATCCTGACATGTCAACCTAACAACCCGATATTTTTTGGGTTAGGTTTGGGTTAGCCATTTAGAAAACTAGATCGACTTGACAACCATAAATATTGTAAATTATTATTATTAAGTATAAATTATATATATGTAACACCCCGCTCAGGTGAAAACCCGAGGTGTACAGTTTCATAGGTATCAGAAGACCAAGATTACATCGAATAAAACCACGTCATTGAGTTTACATTCATAAAGTTCAGTAGTTACAACAATACAAAATAAAACAACATAAAAATAAGTTTGTGGCCTAAATAGAAACTAAACTACGTCTAGCTATTTCTCTTCGAAAGCCCACACAAAATCCAAAGGAAAATAATGTAACTCCACAATCGATGCAAATATCAATCTCCTGAAAAACGTTAAAAATACGACGTCAACATAAAGTTTGTGGGTTATTCACATTTTTATAAAAACATTAAATTTCGAAGGTTTTGACCCATTTGAAATATATAAAACCAATAGTAAAATAAATAATATCTTGAATTATAATGTGACAACAACAAATTTTTAGGTACTAATTCCGAGTTTTAAATTTCATTATTCATCGTTATTTCATTTTGACCCATTTTACTATTTCGATATTTCGATTTATTACTTTTGCGTTTGTGTCGGATCACGTATATTAACCTTTGTTTAAGTCCTTTGTGACTAAAACGTTTATTTAACTAAGTGCCTAGCAATATTAAGTATTCTCGTAGGTTAATATTATTTGGGTTATCGTCGACCGTTTGACGAAGTCTGCTCACTTCCAACCTATTAGAGAGACGTATCAGCTAGAGAGACTTGTCCGTTTATATATATCCGAGATCGTGTCTAAACACGGTGTTCTTGTGTCGATTATTTCCAATCGCGATGCTCGATTTACTTCACGATTTTGGCAGTCTTTCCAGTATGCTATGGGTACGAGATTAGATATGAGTACGGCTTATCATCCACAGACAGACGGTCAGAGCGAGAGGACCATTCAGACACTAGAGGACATGTTACGAGCTTGTTTTATAGACTTCGGGGGCAGTTGGGATACGCATTTACCGTTGATAGAGTTCTCGTACAACAACCGCTATCACACGAGTATCAGTTGTGCACCGTTCGAGGCTTTGTATGGCCGTAAGTGTCGATCGCCCGTGTGTTAGGCCGAGATTGGGGATAGTCTGGTCACTGGTCCTGAGATGATTCAGGAGACGAATGACAAGATCTTCAAGATAAAGGAGCGTTTGGTTGCTGCTAGAGATCGACAGAAGAAATATGCAGACAGACGACGGAAGCCCTTAGAGTTCAGCGTTGGGGATATGGTTTTGCTGAAAGTATCCGTGTGGAAAGGGGTTGTCCGCTTCGAGAAGCGCAACAAGCTGAGTCCGAGATACACGGGTCCTTTTCCGATCATAGCCCGTGTCGGCCCGACTGCTTACAGATTTGATTTTCCGCCAGAGTTGAGCAGTGTTCATAATCTCTTTCACGTTTCTCACCTGAAGAAATGCCTTGCTGATGATTCACTTTTGGTTCCGTTGGAGAATCTTCAGATCGACGATAAGCTGCATTTTGTTGAGGAGCCATTGGAGATTGTAGACCGTGATGTCAAGCGTCTAGTCAGAGCCGAATTCCAATCCTTAAAGTTCGTTGGAATTTGAAACATGGAGCTGAGTTTACTTGGGAGTGCGAGGACGAGATGCAGAGGAAGTATCCCCGTCTCTTCCCGGGAGATAGTACCCAGTGATGATTTCGGGACGAAATCCTTTTTACTTGGGGAGACTGTGACAACCGCAAGTTTTGAGGTACTAATTCCGAGTTTTAAATTTCTTTATTCATCGTTATTTCATTTTGACCAATTTTACTATTTCGATATTTCGATTTATTACTTTTGCGTTTGTGTCGGATCATGTATATTAACCTTTGTTTAAGTCCTTTGTGACTAAAACGTTTATTTAACTAAGTGCCTAGCAATATTAAGTATTCTCGTAGATTAATATTGGTATCTAAAAGCCTTCGTCTTTTCGAGAAAATTAACGTTTAAAATATTACAAATTTTACCCTCAAACTAAAAATCTATGACAAGGTTAGTCCTTTAACGGGAACTAACGGAATCTGTTACAAATTCAGTCCTTTTAACGGACAAACTAACTGGTTTTGATGGAGCGTTCAGTGCGCCGCACTGGTTTCCAGTGCGCAACACTAAAGCCCAGATCAGATATTAACAAAAACGATTTTTGCTTTCCCAGAGATCCCAACTCACATGCTACCATGTGATTTCTGCCCAATTCTTTCCCTAATTGGTGTGGGATGAGTAAATTGTGGATCCTTGACCATTTCTAACCATCTCTCATACCATTTTTCACCCTTAAACCATTTTCACCTCATTTGACCAAAACTTGTATCTCTCTCTAACTCAAACTCTCTCTAACTTCCTTTCATTTCCAGGAACTTTTAGAGAGATAAGCCACATTCAAGATTGGTATTTGGGTTGAGAAAGATCATTGGAAGTCATCTTGAGGATCATACAACTTTCGGTAAGCATTTTCCTTCGAAAATCCATATTTTCCTTCGAAAATCCATATTTTCTTGCACTAACTTTCTTCCTTTGACACTAAGAGTATACTAACCATATTCTTGTGTTCTTGCAAGGAGTTTACTCATCAAGTTTCAATCTCCGGCTTACTCTTGAGTTGGAAGATTTCAAGCTTGGATCATTCGGTAAGAAACTCTTTATAATTACTTTTCCTCCAATACTTTTCTCCATGAAAAATCTATTCTAACTTATGGTTTCTTTTCCTTGTTTGGAGCTCTCTTTCTCCACATCTTTTCTTGTAAGCTTTTGGCTTGCTTTTGGAGTTAAGAGACCTTCCTACTTTGGTGAAATCGGTAAGTAACTCTCATAAACGTTTCTTTCATTTTTCTTCATGAAAAGTCATATTCTAACATGTCTTTTCTCTTTATTTTGGAGTTTCTATACTCCATACTCTTCTTTGAAGTTTTTCAGGCAAAAGTCTCAAGAATTACTAGCCATTCCAAGAACTTTCCGGTAAACTATCCTTCTCATCTATACGGTTTTTTTTTTCCTTTATTTCATCTTTTTCTCACCTAAACTATCTCAAAATTTGCTAAAATGACTAATATGACTAAATACTAAAAGTTGCTATAAAACTTAATAACTTGCCATGTTAATAGGTTATTAGAAAAACATAACCGAAAACGTATATTAAACGATTATAAAACCGGTTAATTTCATATAAGATTATTAGTAAATTCGTTTCGAAAATGTTCCAACACTATCTTAAAACTTAGTGGACTTGTAAATCTAAGTATTTTATACATAATATGTATTATAAACAAACTTAACGAATTTTAACTAAAACTTGTAAAATCTTGTAATTAAGTATATGTATGAATATGTATAAGATATATAAGTTTACTTATGAGTTATTTGACTAAATAACTTCACTTAACAATCTGTAAATATTCGCTTAAGACTTAAACTAACTAACCGGTACTAAACGACATTAAATGAAAAACTGAAAAATGCAATCTGGGCACCAGGTGCGTCGCACCGGGCATAGTTCCCAGACCAGTGCGCAGCACTGGCCGCTTTCTCGCCTTTTTCGTGTTTTTCAGACGATTTTAAGTATACGTAAACCTATATTAGTATACGTAAAGTATTATAAACTGATAAACATATGTTTTGGACTTAAAACATAAAACGCAATCTTAAACGATATATTATTTGCCATTATATACATTAAAACGTCCATTTTATCGTTAAAACGTTTATTTCTCCGAAAACGATCAAATCTTCGAATTGTAAACCTAAACTTTTAAATAGATTTTATGAAACTGATTTTCTATCATATTTTACTCAAATATTCAAATTACATCTTTAAAAATATTCAAATTGTCAAAAGTTGACTTTCGTTGACTTTGACTTCCTTTCAAATCGGTTGACTTTAGTTGACTTTGACCAAGTCAACTATCTTTGATATTGACTTTGGTTGACTTTGACTTTAGTTGACTTTGATTTGGTTGACTTTGACCATGGTTGACTTTGACTTTGGTTGACTTTGACTAAATCTAATACTCCTTTCAATCGATATTCCTGGTAGTCACTTTAGGCTCAGAATATCATTCCTATCTAATCGTATTTATAAACTTAAATGATCGATATTTCTAGAAATCATTATCGAATCGAAATATCAAATACCTTTTTATTCGTCATCTCGCTACGACTTATCGACGGTGGATTCGACGACTTTAAACCTAAAAATTTATCGTTCATCTAAACTTACTAAACTTTAATATTTAATACAACGTTAATTAATACGAGGCTAAACCAACTACGTTATAGATACGTAGACCTTTTATGTCTTATGCTAGGGCACTTAGGCGGTGGATCTTATTCCGCTTTATTTTGAGTATCCGACACTCATACGCTTATTTACGCTTTTACGCTACCTATGAGTTATTCGATGCCCTTTTACCGCTCTATAAATTTTACTTCGGGCATGATTAGCGTAACTAAATTTTATATATCTTGTTTATGCAAATTAGATTATGATGCCTTAGTATTATCGTGTTACCTTACTTACTTATATGGTCTTGGTGGTAGTATAAGGCCCCGTTTACACACCTGTCAACTCTTATTGAGCCAACGGATATATATATATATAGATCTATTTGGGTTTAACAAACCCCCATCGCCGTATTGGGATTTTGTCGGTGTGCGGTCCTTGCGGTCTGATGTTATTACCGTTTACTATTTCTTTGACTAAACTTAGCTTAACACGCTAAGGGGGTTGTTGCCTGTTTAGGTTCAGGTGTTTTGTACTAGGCTAAAGATTGTTCATATTTCTATTTTCTATTTAAATCAAGATATATACTCATTATTAATGATTTACTAAACCTTTTCTAAACTTTGGGTCAAAAGCTTTTATACTTACCATTCTTCTTAACTTTACGAATAACCCACCAACATTGTGTTGACGTCATTTTTAACGCTATTTCAGGGATTTGAGGTTACATGATGATGCTTGTTATTTGACTACGTGGATCTTTCTTGGGAACTTATTTTGATTATGTGTTAGTTCTATTAGGATCCGTATGTCACATTTGTATTGTACTATCTTTGGATTTATGAAACTTTGTAACTCGATAACTTATATTTAATTCGATGTTACCTTTTGTTATTTATTTTGTTGTAACCTATGTCTCTGATTATACTAATACTATACATCTCGGGTTTCCGCTTGAGCGGTGTGTGACATAAATTGGTATCAGAGCCACTGGGTATAGCGAACTAAGTGGCTTATACGTGAATCACTTAGACTATAACCTAAGGCTTAAAACGAATTCTCTTATTTACCTATGTGCGCATTTCCTTAATTGGGCCTCTATGTGTTTTTGCTTTGCTTTTGCATGCTTTATGTTTATTTTGTTGGCCTAATATTTTTGTCGCACTTTTCTTACAATTCTTCCGTTTCTAACGTTCTTAGACGATGCCGCCTAAGAGAGGAGGAGCTACCACTTCTACTGCCAGAAGGTCTGCACGAAGCGGCCGTCCTACGATGCCCAGATCGACCATTCCAGTTACTCGGAGGGCTACTTCTAACCCTATACCTACTCCTACACCTAACCCTACACCTACTACTACATCGACTACCCCAGACTTCACTCAGATGTTTGCTGAGCACATGGCAGCCACTATGCCAGATATCGTAGCACAGTTGAAGGAGACTCTACTCCAGGCTATAGGAGGATCGGGTACCGGCCCAGATTCTGGTGGCCCTGATGTCATTATTACGGGTTCTGACGATACTAGATCGGGCCGAGATGGTTTCGACAATGGAGGCATAGTGCACACTACGGTGCAACCGATTGTGATTTGGGATCCGCCCCGAGGTTGTACTTACCAGCAGTTCTTGGCATGTAAGCCAGCAGAGTTCCGTGGTACGGAGGATTCAGTGACTACAGTTCAGTGGATGGAGCAGATGGAGTCCATTCTTGATGTTTCGGGTTGTGCTTTCGAGGATCGCGTCAAGTACGCGACCCACCTGTTTAAGGGAAAGGCCCTTACATGGTGGAACTAAGTTGTGAGGATTCAGGGTCGAGTGACCACCATTGTGATGACATGGGAGAACCTCAAGATGTTGATGAGGGAGGTATTTGTGCCTGCGCACGAGTTGCAGCGTCTCGAGCAGGAGTTGTGGAACCTGACTATACAGGGTTCTGATATCCGGGGTTACACATATAGGTTTTACGATCTGATAGTTCTAGTTCCTCGATTGGTCCGTACTGAGCAGGAAAGGATTACCAGGTACGTGGACGGGTTGCCCCTGACTATGCGGGACAACATCATTCCTACCCGTCCAGGTACCCTGAGGAGTGCGGTGGATATTGCCTTCTCCCTCACGGAGAGTATGATTTGGGGTGGAGTATTGCAGCGGACTGTGGTCCGTAAGGATACTAGCGGCCGTCATGGTAGGAGATCTAGGCCAAACTCTAGGAAGAGATCTCGGGGACAGGATCAGAGTCCCCACCCTATTCAGTCATATGCCGCAGTTGGTAGTAGTCAGGGCAAGCGCCCTAAGTGTGCGAAATGTGGTGGTGCGCATGCACCGGAGGTTGCTTGTTGGAGTTATGATCGGTGCAAGAAACTCGGACATACCGGGCGTTTCTGCAAGTGTATACCGGGGTCTTGCTATGAGTGTGGTGAGAAGGGACACTACAGTAATAAGTGTCCCAAGTTTGCTTCTTCTACTCCCATTCTTACTTCTGGTCCTACTGGTGGTGGTGATACCGCCAAGGGTAGAGTTTTTGCTTTGGGTTCTACAAAGGCACGCCAAGATCCTACAGTTGTTACGGGTACTTTCTTTCTCAATGATCATCCTGCTTATATTTTATTTGATTCTGGTGCGGATAGGAGCTTTATTTCTAGTGACTTTAGGTCTTTAGTAGCTAGCCCTTCTAGTCCTTTAGTGCCTGCTTATGAGGTAGAGTTAGCGGATGGTAGTTGCCTTTGTGATAGGGAGATACTTCTTGATTGTTCTCTTACCTTATCCGACACTCCTTTTTCGATCGACTTGATTCCTATGAGACTTGGTAGTTTCAATATCGCCGTAGGTATGGACTGGCTAGCTACGCATCGTGCCGAGATTGTTTGCTACGAGCGACTCATTCGTATACCGAGGCCGGATGGTGTACCTTTACTTATTCATGGAGACGAGGTCGGGAAACGCCTCAAGGTCATTTCTAGCTTGAAGGTGCGAGAGTATATTCCCTGTGGATGTTCCTTATACCTAGCCCACTTAGTGAAGAAGGATTCTACGACGAAGATTGAGGACATACCGATTGTACGTGAGTTTCCCGACGTCTTTCCCGACGATTTTCCTGGACTTCCTCCCCAGCGACAGATTGAGTTCCATATTGATCTTGTTCCAGGAGCAGCGCCGGTGGCGAAGGCTCCATATAGTTTAGCGCCTTCAGCGATGGTCGAGTTATCTAAGCAGATTCAGGAGTTAGGGGCTGTTTGATATCATCACGGACCAAAGACTCGGACTCAGACCACGGACTCGGTCCGTGGTCTGTGTGTTTGATAAACCAAGCTTGTCACGGACTCGGTCCGTACCACGGACCAATATTAAAGATTGGGTCTTGAATAAAAAAGTGCAGACTCAATTTTTAACACAAAAAACCCAACCCTACCCTTCCCACCTCCACTTGTGCTAACTTGCGATCCTCTGCAGCCGCCGGAGAATATCGTCGGAGAAGCGAATTAATCTCTATTTTTTCATTCAAAAAATGCCTTCTAGCTGATTAATCTCCGTTTTTTCGCATCGGAGAAGCGAATTCTGCCGGAGAAATCGATTTGTGTGAAGCTTCGGTGACGGCGACGGAGATACGCCGGAGAATATTGTCGGAGTGTTTGACTGTACGGTAATATAGCTTTGTTCGTTAATTATTCATTTGATTTGTTGTATGATGAATTTATCATGTATGATGAATATTTCTATTCTCTGTGATTTTGAATTGATATATCTTTGAATGAATGAATATATCTATTATCTATGATTTTAGGTTCGGATGATTTTGAATGAATATATCTATTATCTGTGAATGAATAAAAATTGATTTGCTTATGATGATTTGTTGTATGATAATGAATATATCTATTACTATTTAATTCCTTAATTTACAAATTTCATTGTGGACAATGAATATCTCTATTTCATATATATCTATTATCTGTGAATGAATAAAAATTGATTTGCTTATGATGATTTGCTGTATGATAATGAATATATCTATTATTATTTAATTCCTTAATTTACAAATTTCATTGTGGACAATGAATATATCTATTTCATTGTTGTATGACAATGAATATATATCTATTTCATTGTTGTATGACAATGAATCTCCAAGTTTAGGAAGGTTTGGTGTCGTCTTAACTTGACAGGTTGTGAGTCGTGGGTGAACAAAATGGGGAAGAAGTATGGGTTTTTAGAATGACTTTTTCTTGTTAGTTGCTCTTTTGGATGACTTTATTATGTGTTATTTTGGATGTAATGAATTTTGTTTGTTACTTTTATATGTTATTACTTTTAACATGTAATAGAATGACTTTTGTTTGTTACTTTTATATGTTATTACTTTTAACATGTAATGGATTGACTTTTGTTTGTTACTTTTATATGTTATTACTTTTAACATGTTATATAATTTACATTTAATAGGTCACACATGGATTTGCGACTTAAAATTGTAGCATTCCTTTTACTTTGTTGGCATTGGATGATGTTAGTTCGGCGAAGGCAAAGACAAAGAAGAATTGAAAGAAATAGAGATCTTGATTCGACATTGACCGGGCATGCATACACACAATCATTCCTTCATGGAACTTCAACAAAGTGTCAAGAGATGATGCGTCTTTCACAAGAAGCATATATATTATTATGCAATCATTTTACACAAAGAAAGTGGTTGCAACCTAGTAGGACAATAAGCATTGAAGAGAAGATGGCTATGTTTCTAATAGTTATAGGACATAATGAACGGTTTCGCGTGATTAAAGATAAATTTCAACACTCCACACAAACGGTTCATAAATGCTTTCATGAGGTCCTGAATGCGATGATGTGTTTTGCAACAGAGATTATAGTGCCAACACCTTCTACCATAAACTTGGAACGACATAGAAAGCTACAAGACATATTTCCCGGAGCAAATGGTGCTTTAGATGGAACTCTTATACATGCGATCGTGACCAATGAACAACAAACTCGTTATAGGGGAAGAGGAAAAGGTGTATGTTATCAAAATGTACTTGGAATCTGTAATTTTGATATGATATTCACCTTTGTATGGGCCGGGTGGGAGGGCATATCATATGACGCACGAGTTTTGAAAGAGGTTGCATTTAATCCGGATTCCGGCTTTCCCTTCCCTCCACCAGGTTAGTATATATTCTTTAACTTGTAATACTTAATATATATAATTTTTATGACTTTTATAATATGCTTCACACTAACATTTACAGATAAATATTACCTTTGCGATGCTGCATATACCAACACTCATGGATTTATGGCCCCATATCGTAATACGAGGTATTGGTTAGCTGATTATCGACGACAACGAGCTTTAACTAAGGAAGAGAAATTCAATCATGCTCATGCCCAACTCCGAAATGTTATTGAGCGCGTTTATGGTTTATTGAAGGCGAGATTCCCAATCTTAAAACAAATGGCTCCTTTTCCTTTTGGCGTGCAAAGAGATGTGGTCATTGCTTGCTTCGCGGTCCATAATTTTATAAGAAAGTGCAACATTCACGAAGACATATTTATGCAATTTGAAGAAAACGATATTGCTCCTATGCAAAATGAAGCAAACGGTGGCCAAAACATACAGGACATAGAATGGGATTCACAAAGCAATCAATACATGTCCACTTTACGTGACCAAATTGCTACTTAACTGTTTTCAAATGCTTCAACTTAATTGTACGCAATCATTGTTAGGTTTTCTTTGGATTTTTTAATTTAGATTTTTTTTAATTTGAAGTTGTAAGACATTTGAATTTGTTTAATTTGGATTTTGTAAGACATTTGGATTTATGTTTAATTTGGATTTATGGTTAATTTGGATTTTGTACGACATTCAATATAAAAATATACAGAAGGGTAAAATAGTCATTTCTCCCAGTCAGCATAGCCAGTCCGAGGCATAATCAAACACAACAAACTCAGTCTGCACCTATCTCAGTCTGAGCTCCAACTCAGTCTGCACCTATCAAACATCCCCTTAGTTGATAAGGGTTTTGTTCGCCCTAGTTTCTCTCCATGGGGTGCTCCATTTCTCTTCGTGAAGAAGAAGGATGGCTCCATGCGATTGTGCCTTGACTATAGGGAGCTGAACAAGTTGACGGTGAAGAACCGTTATCCCCTTCCTCGCATTGACGATTTGTTTGATCAGCTTCAGGGTTCGTGTTACTTCTCGAAGATAGATCTTCGTTCTGGTTACCATCGGTTGAGCATTCAGGAGGATGACATACCGAAGACTGCTTTTCGTACTCGGTATGGTCATTACGAGTTCCTAGTTATGTCGTTTGGTCTGACAAACGCGCCTGCAACGTTCATGGACTTGATGAACCGAATTTGTCGTCCCTACCTTGACAAATTCGTAATCTTGTTCATTGACGACATTCTTATCTACTCTCGTAGTCGTGAGGAGCACGAGGAGCATATACATCTAGTTTTGGAGATGCTTCGGAAGGAGAAATTATACGCGAAGTTTTCGAAGTGTGAGTTTTGGTTACCCGCGGTTCAGTTTCTTGGCCACGTGGTCAGCGCGAAGGGTATTCACGTTGATCCTTCCAAGATTAAAGTCGTAAAGAGTTGGGTTGCACCAAAATCAGCTACCGAGATTCGTTCGTTTTTGGGTCTCGCGGGTTATTATCGGCGCTTCATTGAGGACTTCTCTAGGATCGCTTCTCCTATGACGAAGTTAACTCAAAAGAGCGAGCCGTTTGTTTGGGGCTCGGATCAGGAGAGTGCCTTCCAGTTGTTGAAGGAGCGATTATGTGATGCTCCTATTCTTAGTCTACCGGTTGGACATAAGATGTCTTTGTTTGCATGAGATATATTATCCCAAATCTTATTTGGGTTGTGTACCAGATGAGGCATTTGTATGGATTGAGGTACAATATCCATGTGCGGCCTTGTGCGTTTATACCGTTCTGGCATATGATGTATGCAAGCAAAGTGCATGCACATTGTTGTATAACCTTGTAATAGAAGGTATTGTCTCATTTGATAACATCGGGATACATGATCATGCCAATGTTTTATCAAAATTAATAATTTTCCAGTCCGATGATATTCTATGGATTAATGGGATACGTAGATCGGACGAAATTAAATTCTGAAATGCATGACATTGCATGACCTTATCCAAGCTTTTCAATGGTCTTTGCAATTCTGTCCGGATATAGATCAGACATATGATAAACATTTTGTGACTTTGACAAAAATAATAATTGAAAGAAAATATGAGAGTGGTTACATTTAATAGTGTCTTCCCATGTTGGTACTAAGCCTATCATGGATCGTGAACATGTGATCATCTAGGGCGCCACGTTGATTTTTGCCTTTGGCTTTTTCAAAGGGTAACATAGTCTTCTTGGCTAGTTTCTTCCGAAATTGACCTTTACCTATAAAGGCCTTCCCATGTTCGTCCTATATTGTTTACGCTTTATGCCTGCCTGGCTTTATTCTTCGCCAGATTAGTTCTATAAGTTTGAAAGATGTGGGACGAACTTGGTTATAACACCTTTAACAGAAATTCTCTAAGTTTCGCATGTATCCCGTTCAGGATTTGGATTTATTTTTTTAATGAAGGGGAATGACATGTCAATGACACGATGGATGTTCTGTGAGTTGCTTTGTCTGGCCTGGCCTTGGCCTTGGCCTTGCTTGTCAGTCTGGTAGATCCGGACTACGAGTAGGTCCCGAATGCCATTGTAGGTGCCTATAATGGAATGGACTTGTTACTTGTCTCATAGTGAGTATCTTGTCACTCAATTATATAACTTTAAAAAATGTATTCCAGTTGTTTTTGATATTTCCCCTACTAACTTATGTATGTAGTAATCCTTTATGTTGGCTTTTGTTTTTTTTTTTTTGACCAGAATGACATATGTGTAAATGTCACTATGTACTATGTATTGTGTCCATGACACTTTTTAGATCTATATTGGTATTTTGGTCATGGCATCGTGTCCATAATTGTGGCTATGCCAGGGGTTGGGGAATTTAACCATGCTATGGATGGTAGACGGAATTGTTTCAAATTGTTCTGGTGCGGGTGCGTCCAGTATGACATTGTAGGATCATGGTGCAATGATTATCGCAAAGTTTATCAGTTTACACCTTGTAGTGAGGGTATTCTCCCCCATATGTATGTTTGGCTTACACTTATAATGTCATGGTTTCCCTTATGCATTTGGTTATTCAGGATTATGTGTTCGTGTATGCATGGTCACAAGTGCGTATCTACTACGACATTTCATGAACATGTCTAGGATTTTTGGATCATTCTGGTCAAACCAATCTTTCTATCAATGTAATATACAAACACGGAAGAAGGGGATGTTTGCAAACCTTCAACCATGGAACTCGTGAATCTCAGTGCAAACCTACCAAACTCTTAACGAGTCTAAGGTGTCTAAGATTAAAGGTGTTGACTGCCTTGATGATTGCATAGAGTATGTGTGTGTTGGTGAGATGAGATGATGTCGAGCATGACAAAGTGTGGGGTATTTATACCCAACACTTTCAGGTATGAGCAACGTATGACCATAAAGACTAATAATGGATTATCAATAGTATTTATGGGATTCCAACGTATGAGAGTTGATGACAGTGATAACGCTCCTCTTAATCATTATGTCATCATTTGAATGATTACATTGAAGTCCTGGCACTTGGAATCCAGGATCGATGACCGCTTATAGGGAACCGGATGCCTAAGTATCGAATAACGGACAACGAGCGCCGACCACCAAGTTCCGGACACCGGTGTCGAATGTCGAACGTTAGGTCTGAGTGTCGGGCGTTGTTCCGAGTGTCAGACGTTAGGTTCGAGTGCCTGAAGTTGGTCCAAGTGTCGGACGTTTGGTCCGAGTGCCGGACGTCGGGTCCGAGTCGGACATCGAGTCCGAGTGAGGACGTCGGGTTCGAGATTCAGGAGTCTGAAATCCGGACGTTGAGTCCTAGTGTCGGGTGTCGGATGGTCCGAGTGTTGGACACCGAGTGCCAGGTCGGGGTGTCGAGTGTTGGACACCTAGTATCGGGTTCGGGTGTCGAGTGTTGGATATTGGGTGCCGGATGTTGGGTACGGGATGGTTCCGTACGGGCCAGATCTTGTGGTATTTGTTGGATGTTATGGTGTTTGTATCAGGGTGTTTGGGTTTTACTAAGCCTATTCTCTACTAACACTATCATATATATATATATATATAATTGGTCAAATTTACAAGAATAACCTCTTCGACTTCCCCTACTTCGTTTTTGTACTTGAACTATATGTTGTTGTTTTTTAATTTTATTACCATTTGTATGGTTTTTTTTCTCTTGATGTGATAATAATAATTTGTTGATAGAATTCGCATCTTTACATAGATTAAGTTGAAGTACATTGACCTCATGCCAACACCATGGACTAATTTATTAATCAGATTACATGGGAGGGTTCGGGTTGATAGGTTTCAGGTTATGATAAAGATTTCCGACCTTATTTCATAATGGGTTAGGTTTGGGTTGCATATTTCCAACCCGCTAACTTGTCAATCCGAACCCACTAACCCGAACCTAATCTGATTGTCATCCCTAAAAAATGAAAATACATAATAACTAAGTCACATAAATTTAATGAGAAGTGATTATATAATTTACGATATTATAATTTAATAATACTTTTATAAACTACTCGAAACATATATGGTTTTCAGAATTAACATTATAACCCGATATTTTAATAAATCATGTATCGTTTTCCGAAAGAGAATTAACTCCAACAAGATATATAGTCTTCAACCCAAAATGGATCTGCACATGTGATGTTCATCTTTCCCGTGCTCATAATTTTCTTCACATTGGAGATGTTCATCTACAACCTTGCATATGCTTATCTACTCGTATATTAGTCTACACTCTAATATGCATCTTACAGATGACGGTCTGTACTTGCATGCAAATGATGTTCTACAAAAGGACTATATTTGCAGATGATGGTCCGCAAACGTTAGTCAGGGAGACCCTCACAAGGGACGCTGCCACCAAATTCTCGCAAGGGGCTCAGCCCCTAGTTACCCACAAGAAGGTGTAACCCTCTTGACCCTCGATATTTTGTGAATGAGATATTATTGACTTAATTGATATACACTTCGTATTCTCCTAAAACATATCCACGAAATCTTCTCTAATTTAGTGCAATTACTTTACATGATATTAAACAACAATAACAAAACTTATGCATAAAAACGTTACGTCCAATTTAGTGCATTTACCTCGACCCTTGCTTGATGACGTAACCACCTTGAACAAACTCGAAATAAGTTCCCCTGAGGATCCAAGTCTATGGCAAGACAAAATACATTACACAAGTCGAGCATAAAAGCTCGCACCTCGCTGATTTCCAATATATAAGATCCATCAATATGTGACACACATCCACAAGAAGACAAAAGACGAGTTGCAAGATCAAATCAAACAAGACATCACTTTGGTACTTTTCTTCCTCCCATCACTTTTCCTCGCAAGACGAGTTGCAAGATCAAAACTCAATATGCTAACAATTTCAGACCAGTTGCGTAAAGCACCGGCAATGGCGTCAACGATAATTAAATATATACTGCAATGGCATAAACCATAATTATACATGTACGTTAGAAATCCCCAACATGTCCATCACCAAGGTTAGACATTAATAAACTACAATGGATTAATAAATATTCACACTTCTGACATATAACAAAAAGGAGAAATGTATTACATGCAATGATAAAGGATTATTGAAATTAAAAACATGAAACCTTTTGAACATGCAAACAAGATAACAAAGTAAAAATAGAAAGGATTCAACGATACAAACAGACAGACAAACAACAATAGAAAATAATACTTTCTAATACAACGAAGCAAGTATCTCCAACAAGGAAGCAGCAAATTGCATTTGGGTAGCCTCGTCGATTGTTAGGAAGAGTGGCACATGTACAAATAAGGATTTTATCCCATTTTGCTCTGCAAACCGTAGGGAATGATAGTATACGTAATTGCAGACAAAGCGGCCAGCATCATCAGAGGTTGCCACATCATAACCCATATTTGCTAAGGTTTTGGTCATTTCATCTACAGGAAGGCATGTCTGCATATCCACAATAGATGTAATAAGTGTTGCATCATTCGTTTAAACAGAGAAACATCGACAGAAAATGTAGGAATTCTTTAGTTTTGATAAATCTTTGACATATATTTCTCTAATGTAAGCCTCACAAAGTTACAATGAAATTCACTACTTAGAAAGGCCTATAAAAGCTTCAATGGATGGAAAAGAACACTCTACAAGCATGTCGGGAGTTTTAAGGGATATCATATATCTCTGACAAGTCACACGGTTAAAACTAAATTTGTAATAGGAGAGCGCTCAAATGGGTTAAACGGGTCAAAAGTCCGTCCAAGGGATATTGTTATGATTCTATTAATAGAATCAAATAATATAATTTTTGTATCATATCTGAGTCTTTGACACACTAGGGGAGTGTTTATTTAAGGAGAAAAGAGAAAAACACTAGAAAAAGTATTTTTTCATAGAAAACGGAAAACCCATTTTTCCATTTTCTTACTATCATTTAGAAAACAATGATTTTAAGCCACTCATAGATTTCCAAAATTTTCCCAAAATGTTCTCAAGGACTTCAATTCGACCCTTCATCTTTTGATGTTACCATCTGACCACATTTTCTAAACTTTCAACAGGTGTTTAGGAATAGAATATAGAATATTTATTTCCAGAAAATTGGAGACAGAAAACGGGAAAAATATTTTTTTCCCTAATTAACACACAGTAGATGTTTGTAAATATTTGAACTTCAAAATGTTTGGGTCAACCCAACCCAAACTGTTTTGAGCAGAACCTATTCTGATCAGTTATCCAACCGCCCTTTACTAACTCTAAGTAATGACATGCTATTATTATAAGCATGAGCCTACCTTTGTAGGAGGGTGTAAACTGTTGCTTATGTCAGAGGCAACCTTTAACTAGTTTGACCCATTTCCCTTTTAAGCCAAGTGTTTTTTTTAATTATATCAGTTTGACAAATGGCTTGAAATATTGGAACTTATTTAACCAAACAATCTTGCTGAGCAGATGCACTAAACATTAAATCAAGTTCACTGAAACATTACGGAAAGGATTTCCATGATCCATTCATTTTGAAAGTTAGTATTATAAGAACGTGCTTGAATGTTAGAAATGGTTTATATTATTTTAAAAGTACTACACAAGTACGTAAAAAAAAAATGGTCTTTTAAGTTAATAGAATCTTCTACTGAGACAGGGAAAGGTCAAACATAAAATCATGACAATACATTCACTCTTGTATATTTGATATGATCATACCTTTCGTGCTTTTGAAATTCCACCATCTGCAGGAATAATTGGAACTTTCTGCAAATAATAAAGATGGCATTACAGACAAAATACTAGCGGTGCAATAAAGGGTAGAAAGTGGGAAAATGGGCAGGTCAGGTAATAGTCTGGGTCAAACCAGGTCGGCTTCATCCGAACTACAAACCTTTTCTAGACCAGTTTTTTAATTTTATAAATAACTAACGTGTTAAATATGATTTCAAAAAACTAAAGTATTAAAAAAATAATCCAACTTATTTACAGAATGCGATTTAGGAGGTATTAAGCATTCAAATATGTTTGGATGACTGTCGCCTTATTTCGTTTAGAGCCAAATGAATCAATTAACTCAACCCATTTGACCCGTATTAACCCATGTACATGTAAATAGGTCAAAATTCCCACCCCCAGGAATGAGCTTAAGGAGCTAAATCTAACCTGAGGCTTCCATCCCATCTCATCAGGACAACGGAAAGTAGCTTCATTTACAGCTTGATGCTCAATTGCAAATCTTGAGGCCCCGCTATTAACTCCAAAATGTAACTGAAATAAAAGTTCAAATGACAAGAAACTTCTTACTACTCGCTGGTAAGGATGATAAAGCAAATGCATAACATTTGCACTTGGAAATTACAGCTACGATAGACACAAATACCAAGTAAAAAAATAAGATGTTTTTGCCCTGAGTAATGCATTAGCATAGTGTGTAATATAGGGGTCTGTTTAAATTTTTATCTACACAAAATATTTATAAAAACATACGGCTAAGCCTCGTCTTGTTTATACTTTTACTAAGTGCACATATAAAGCTAAACTATCATGGGAAAAGAACTTCTTGTGTTACAGCGACTCGCCTATTTTCTCTCTCTCTTTCTCATATGTAAAACATATCACTTTAAATTTCTAAAAAAACGGCATTTTCATATGTGCAAAACAATCACCAAGGACGTTTTTTAAATACTAGTAGGGAAGCCACGCTATGTAGCGGAATGTAAAATCTTATTGCAGTTGGGTTTCCTAAGATTTTCAATGTGGCGCTTATTCATTAATCCACAAATACAGGGTAGATACTTTTAAAGATAAACCAAAAAAAAAAGTAACTGACCAGAATGACTTTAGAAAAACTCGATTGGTCGGTATCCTTGGTGACCGCAGATTTTAGTGTCTGATACAAGGGAACAAGAGCTCCCTGTCCCGCAGTCTCAAGAATCCTGCAACTACCAAGAGTGACACCTTTTGGGAAACCGTTTTTGTTCAAATACGCTTCCAAATTATTAACAATTGTCTCAGTTGGATTCTCTGAAACTCCATGAAATTTCTTAAACCCGGTAATATGGAACGTTACTGACGGAGGCCCTTCTGATCCCATTCAACAACACTTGATAATATCCTAGTATACACCTACAAGAAAATGATAGGAAATGAAACCCGATTTCTTCAAAGATTCAACCTAACGAATACGACATTAATATTGATATGGTTTAGTTTATGAGTTTTATATAACAACCTTTGATCGTAGACGGCCACAAGAGCTAATGATTGATTATCTGATAATAATATGTAAAAATTTGACAACTGGTTTGATCAAAAGTGATTACTTCTTGATAATTCAATATAAAAGAATCCGAAAATCTAAGAAACTAACTGAAAAATTAATCAAAGAATCGAAATATTAATAAATTCCAGTGAAATTGAGTGATGAAGAAATTGTTGGAAATAAAAAAAAGGATGAATTACCTGAAATAATCGTGCGAAAATGAAATGAAGCAGTCTTATCTATCTGTACAACAAAAGAAAAAAAGAGAGTTTAAACTCTTTCAATTGATTCAGATTCCTTTTTGGCAATCACACTTTAGTCGACCCGGAATGTAAATACACACATGTCATAATTACTTTTAGAGTTAACTACAACGTATTTCGTGCCTAAGTTTAAAAAGTTATATAAATCATTCACTTTTAGAAACTAATTACCTTTTCCGTCCCTAAGGTTTGCTCCAATTACGGATTGTGTCCCTAAATTTTGTCCTCAATTACGGATTTGGTCCCTAAGGCTTTCCCCAATTACGGGTGCAAATTAGAAATTAGGGACGAAAAGCGTAATTAATTTTTAAACTTGAACAATTTATGCAACTTTTTAAACTTAAGGACGAAATCCATAATTTTGGATTAACCATAAGGACGATTTATGTAATTAAATCTTACCTTTATTTAAAGTTTGAAGTCTCAATACATAATTATGATATTTTTGGACGATTATGCATTGAGCACTTAAATCCCTAACTTGTTATTTTTCGTTTCATTTTGTCTCTCTATCAAATTACATTAGTTTATATGCTAACTAAATCAAGTGAAAGAACCAAAAAATTTAGTTGTGAATCAAATAAAGAACAAGAACATAAGACAAAGAAGAATAGAGAATTGTATATTAATCTCATAATTGAGGCTTACATTTATAGTACATGAATGGATTAATCTCCAAGAAAAAATCTTCTAATTATAGTAAATATACCTTTATTAATATTCTATAAGATATGGACATCCATTCCATATTTATTTATAACACTCCCCCTTAGATGTCCATTAATTAAAAAGTATGCCTCGTTAAAACCTTACTAGATAAAACCCAACGGGACAAAAATCTAGTGAGGAAAAAGAGTACATAACTGTTCAATACACTTGAGGATGTTGCCTCGTTAAAAACCTTGCCAGGAAAATCTAATGGAACAAAACCACGGTCAAGGGAAAAAGAGTGCAACACGTATTTCTCCCCCTCATGATCACAGTACCTACGCTCCTTGAGTTGACACAATCAAATGTCATCTCTTCACAATACATATATGGTTTGTGAGCGACTAATATGATGATCAACTAAATTTCTCCATAATGACGAGATATCAACCATATCTCGAAAATAACATGTCGTAAGTAATAACATCTCATATAAGCAACTCAATGCTTCAATATCAATCAAATATGGTACTTCAGGACCACTAATATCATAATCATTTTTGGTTGTCAAAAGGGGTCATATCAATATAAAGCTACATCTTAACCATTTAAGTGCTCAATGCATAATTGTTGTTAGTGTGCAAGGATTTCATCCTTCACATGGTAAATATATAACTCAAGATAAAACTTATGTCTTTTAAAGGTATTTCCTTTCACATTATTTATATGACTATTCAATCGCCTTTAAATTCTCATCACGAATTCCAGATGTGGTCATACATCATAATTATAACATATATAGATCCGAATCTCTTTATAAACTGAGTGCACAAACATAATTATTCATAGCTATATCAATATAAATTATCATGGCGACTGTATAACATATATCATCATTACTTCAGTCAATATAATGACTTTTTCATTTAATCAGATAGTGTTCTCGAGAACTTTTCTTATATGCTTCATGCATTTATATCGTGGGACATGCTTCACGCATTTTATATCCTTCAAGAAATCTCAATACCAAGTGAGCTCTTACAATATTAATTAGACGCGAATCAGGTTTCTTTTATATTGCCCGACTTATCAATACAAATAGTTGCATCCACCACTTAATAATAATTAAACGCGAGTATTTGCAAATAATCATTATACATACATCTTGCCTTATATCAAATAATCTCAGTTCAACCAAAAACTGCGTTATAATACACGTTAATGTGCATGGACTTCAAGTCCAATATATCTCTTACTCTGAGAGACTTAAATTCTCATTTAGTTCTTGCCTCTTACCATTTTGGCTAATCAATTCTATCTCTGCACTTCCGGGCAGGTACGCTAACATGATCCTCATTAATATAAATAATATCCAGCGCTATATTAAAATCATCTTCGACGTCGATTTCATTTTATTTCAATTCCATATATTCCTAGACATGATATAACATATCGAATCTCTGAATATTCTGGTACCTTAGGTTCTTCAAGATTCATCACGTCTATACTTTTCAAGAGTATCTTTTTGGGGTCTTTATTACCTCTATTTAACCATCTTAACTCATTTGCTCCTTTATTTATTTCAAGGATTTTTATTTGGAATCAATTACTCTACCACACTTCAGGCGTGCCGTAGATTTATTACCTATCACATGATGTCATTTAAAGACACATTTTAGTCGGAGCATTAGCAGCTAATATATGTGTGACATGGTCACTCTTTTTGGTCAGTAAATGTATCGGGCATTTATTGCAAATGAATTATCCCATGAACTTCTGGTTCATATTGTTTAATATGAGGATCGACAATTCATTGCAATCTTTTTCAGCTTTAGCTGCACATTCACTCCCCCTAATGTTTGGATAATTAATTTATTACAATCATGTAATCATGCCATAAACCAATCTCCCCTTGATGGCATATTAAATTATAATTATTTGGATTCATACCAAAAACATATTCCCAACATTCTTTTACGTCCCATCTTTATGCGTTTTGTTGGAGCAACTTAAACATATATGCATAACCAATAAATAGTATATGGGAATTACTTAAGACCAAAATCAATTAAAATGGGGGTAATCATCATATTTGTTGGCTTGATGCGAGTTAATGTTATTTCATGTAAATACATGGCCCCAAATAAAATCTATGTGTTTTGCTGTCATGATTATTGGCTTTGCAATGAACTGAAGACGTTTGATAAACGTTTCAACAAAAGAAATTTGCGTTAGACATACCAATGTCAACACTTATTCCAATAATCATTTATAAAAAAAATTGTGAAATATATTCACCACTATTGCCAAAAAGAATATGATAATCTGGAATAATGTGCTCGCTGTCTCATTAGTTGAGTCACTAATCATGCAAACTTCAGGTTGCGACTTGATGAACATTTAGACGATGCATCGATTTAAAACTCTAAATGCTCCATGATATGGGTATATAGCATATTCATACCCCTTTTATAATTTCCAAAAATATGGGATGCAGTCCCTACTCTAGTTGGCAATCTAGTTAGGGGAGAATTTCAAATTTATCCCTACTAATCTATATAAATATCATATTTACCCACTTAAACTTGATAATATCATATTTACCCTTCTTAAATTCAAAAATATCAAATAAATCCAAATTAATAATTTATCCTAATTAAAACTCCAAAATCATTAGTAATTATCCAAAATTTAGTAAATCAAACTAGTTGCTTTAGTCTATTTTGGGTTGTGGTTTATTTTGGTTTGGTCTATATATGTCAAAATAACGCAACTAGTTGCTTCAATTGTTTAAAATATTGTTATGTTTTAATAATAAAAAGTCTATTCTCTGTTTTAAGTTGTTTTTGTACTTGATTCAAATTTATGGATATTTCTTACCTATTAATTTGGTTGATTCTTTTTGGTTGTGCAGTTGTGGTATTCGTCGATGCTTCCGAATGTGTAACCATATTTTCTCAAATATTTATTAAATCTAATAAGTCAAATATTGTGGCAAAATTTTAGGCTTCATGCGTACAGATTTAAGACTTTATGAGGGAGAAAATTGTAAATCAGTGATTTACTATTTTTTGGATAATTACTAATGATTTTGGAGTTTTAATTAGGATAAATTATTAGTTTGGATTTATTTGATATTTTTGAATTTAAGAAGGGTAAATATGATATTATCAAATTTAAACGGGTAAATATGATATTTATATAGGTTAATAAGGGTAAATTTGAAATTCTCCCAGTTAGGTATCTTCTTTTGAGAGAACCAACACATGTAAAATCATACGTTTGAAGAATCTTCTGGTTCTTTTATATATTCGCATAATCATTGACTCGGGATGGTATAATCGGTCATGCCAATCCATAAAATATCAAGGTCCATAAACTTAAGGTTATGACCAAATAATTATGGTTCATAAATTCACTTGTCTTTATTAAACACAAACTTTGGTCCATATACTACTCACATTGAAAAACATATTTCTAAACACATATGTTTAACATAAGATATTTACAAATCACTATTTGTCATATTCTCAAAACATATATTATAATGCATAACAAAATAATACGCACAGTGTAGGTAAATTTGCTATGACACATTTATCTTTCTTAATCATGTATCCTTGTCTCTCCACTTCTCGTGGCAATAACACCATGTGACAATAATACCAAGTTAATTAACCCAAATCACATCCATGTATAAACCTCTACATGGATATTTACAATTTTTATGTTGTCACGTTCACTTTAGGATATGGAGTAGAAGCTCACTTTATCTCTCAAACGAAAGCAAAACCGCTTCAAATTTAATTAAATAATATGTTCTCAATATTGCTACTCCGGGAACATACTTGAGTGTAAAAGTGAATATCTTTTCATCAAAAATTTTATCATAAATAATAATGTCGGGGAATCTCAATAGATAAATGACTTGTGGTCCAATTATGCTCATTAATCGATTCAAAATCTTACAAACTTACGTGAATTCAATTATGAAAAGCTTTAGTGAGTATTATCACTCGTGGTGTCATATATATGTCTAATTAATCATATCTTTGCCCATAATTCATATAATAAATTGTAACATCTAAAAATAACACAAACAAACTAAAATCTCAATTAAATCAAGTCCCCGGCAGCGGCGCCAAAAACTTGATGTGCGAAATCTAGTTTTCCGAAATTGGCTTTTAACTAGACTACGACACCGGGCAGTGTACCCTTGTCGATCGTACTAAAGTATGGGTAAATTCCGGGTTCGAACACGGGGACTATTTATAAGTGAGATAATAGCAATAAGTAACAAGAAACACGTAACAAATTGGGTTTTCTAAATTAACTAAAAGTGACAAGTATCGTTTTGTGATAAATCAAGATATGGGAAAAACACTCGTTTGGATTGGTTTCTAGTTATCCGATTGTCATTTTGGGTTGTTTGGTTGAATTAACTTCTAATGTTATAACACGATTCCTTCGAATACCGAGCTAACTTTAGACATCTAAAACGAAACACCGTTCCTTTCGAATACGGTAGAAACCTTAAACATCTAAGTCATTAAGCAACAAGTTTATATACTCGACTTAATCTTATAAAACTTCCTTTCGAATAGTTTCTTAGCTAAAATCAAATTCAGTTTACCAAATCATTATATTACCAGTTCCTTTCGAATACTAATAATTTTAGATTAATTATAGACCGATTAACCTTTTCGTAAAACGTCTAATAAGTTATTATAAGTTCCTTTCGAATACCTACAAAATGTGTTTGTCACTAACACCTTACTTACGTTTTATATAAAATGACTTTGATAATGATATGAATCTGATTACAACTAACATTCAAGTTTCAATCTAAATGTTTGATCACTCGTTAAGATTCCTTTCGAATATCCTAAACCTCAAATCAACTATAGACCGGTTGATTATTTCGTTCAATTCATCAATCAAGTTCTAAAGCTCTTTTCAGATACTAAAGTTCTTAATCATATCATGAATATAAGTTATCTAACACTATTAAGAATTTAAACCCGAATGGTTCTTCGATTAAGCAAACATAAACATTCAACCTCAAACAAATATCCCAAAAACTCCAATCATCTAATCTAGTTTCCAATCCAAACAAATATTATTTAGCTACTCACTCACAATAGAAATTAAAGAAAAATAATAATAATAAGACATGATTAAAATGAAAATCAAAGAATAATGATTCAATACCAAAGTGAAATAGTGCTAGCAAATTGCTTCCAAAGTAACAAACGATGTAAAAGAAATGAAATAAGACTAAATGGTTCTTCTAAAATTGATCGAAATTGACAATTGATTCTTCTCTCCAATGGTTTATGTGATGATATGATGGTGTTTAGAGCTGTTTTTGGAGCCCTCAAGTAATGAAAAAGATGCTTGAGATAGTGTAAAAATCGTCCTTAAGAACCGCCAAACAAAAGACCTTTCACTTCCCGCTTTAATTAACCATAAAAAACGAAGTAACTGCTGCTCGACCCGCATTCAGGGGTCAGAAGCTTCAGTATTGTAGATTTTTTCGTTGCGGTCGTTTTGGCGCTGACCGGAGGGCTTTTCGAGTCCGTATGCTCCCGATTCATCCGTTTTACTATCAGCTGCATTTTGGTCCCGAATTCATCCTTTTTGACTCCAAACATATTAAAACACCTAAAACATAAACTTTATACAAAAATAAGTAATACGGGGCTATCCATTACGTTTTGACTCAAAAACATAACAAATATCGCGAAAGAATACGCGTATAATCGAGCGATATCAAACCCCCCATACTTAAGCATTTGCTTGTCCCTAAGCAAATCCGACTCAAACTAACTCTAAAATTACAACTTAAGAAAAATTAAGGAATCACGGGCTTTAAGATTTAACTACATTCCGGTGTGTAAAATAAAGATATGCGTGAAATTGTTAGATCGTAAAACCGACTACGAACATCAAAAGCTACTAAATTACTTAAGCAAATAAAAACCGCAATTTCCTAATGTCAATTCCTAATTTATCCCCTAGTTTTGATATGTATAAATAACCACCCCTTTTCCCTCACTCTCCAACCGAAATTGAAGCGATCAGCCTTTTGGGCCGATCCCTATACCGCCTTGCTTTCGGGGGAAACCTTAAAATATCACTAAATCATTTCTTCATTTTGGTTCTTATTTCTTTGAGAATTTTTTGGTTAGTCACTTCATTTAGCTTTCCTCTCACTTTCGTTCACTTCAAATACTATAGATTTATTATTATATATTTTCTTTGAAGTGAACAAATATAACGGAATTTGAGTCTTCGTTAAAGTGAGGATGAGTTCAATTTTGTTGACGGGAAAGACCTATGGCCTTTATCTTCGCCTCTAACTCTCATATGGGATTAAGTGATACTAGGATTCCCCAACTACCCCCGAAAGGGTGCAAGAGACTACAAGGGCTCGGTACTAAGGTTATCTAGTGGTTATCCGAATTTTAGATTTTTCGGGGAAACTTAAGGAACTAAAACTAAGAAACCTAAATTCTTACTTACAAATATTTTATTAACTTAAGATGTTCCTAGACAATTTCACGTTAAAGTACCGGAATTAAGTTAAATAAACAAGCCCCTATCATTTTCCCTAACTACGTTTAAGCGTTTTTTTTTTTTTTTTTTAATTAGACTCAAATGGGACAAAATAAGAAAACGTAATGGATATATAAGAGGGAATATAAAAGCTAACAAATTTCCCGACGTCCCCCCCCCCCCCCCCCCCCCCCCCCCCATATACTTATTTAACGCATTGTCCCGAATGCGTTTCCAAACTAGACAATTAAAATCTAAAAACTAAAAATCAAACGAAACAAAAATAAAAGAAAAGGAAAGAAAATAAAAACCAGGGTTGCCTCCCGTAAGCGCTTTGTTTTTGTCTTGAGTCAATAGCTCGACTCGTTCCTCCGTTCACACAAACCAAATAATTTTGATAATCGAGGCTTCCCCCAATTTCCTTCCAATACCAGCTTCTCAACATGTTTCCAATATACCTACAAGCCTCAACATCAAACAAAAAGTAATTGTTAGAAACATCTAGCTGATGTGTAAAATCGAGTCTTAAATTTAACCGACTATTTCACGCAATTACACACTTATAGGCAGTGGACCTATTCGTATGTAATATAGTTTAATAGTAAGTATAGGTTCGTTCGCAGGGACTAATTTGTTTTAAATTCCGAATTAATAATACTTGAGTATTTGTGGGGGTTTTTATCGTAACAAAATTTTGCAAGTAATTAGTAAAAAGAGTGATTAATTAAAATCGAGCGAAAAGTAATTGATTAGATCAAATAATAAAGAGAATACACTTGTTTGACACTTCACCTATTTTCCGTTAATTTTACGAGATCGATTGTTGTTTCAACTTCTAAGATATAATAAAAGTCATTCCAAATCTTTTATTAACTTTAATTATCTCTACTTACACCGTTCCTTCCGAATACAGTTAATAAATATTAATAATCAAGCAATAAGTATCAAGCCTGTTTTTAGTGATTTTACCTTATAGAGTTTCCTTCCGAATAACTCCTCTAATTATCAAGTCCTTCCGAATCTTAATACTTAGACCTACTCACTTAAATTTAATTACCTAAGTTGTTATTACTAAGTCCTTCCGAATCTTAATAATTTTAAATCGATTATAGACCGACCGATTACTTCATAAAACTTATCTAATCTATCTAGATTCCTTCCGAATACCTAGAATGTTGATTAAACAAATTGTATATAAACAACTATAATAACATATTAAAATTTAAGCAAATAAGGATCGACGGTTAAACACAAAAACATAAAACAACCGAAAACGTTAAATAAACATCAAATAGGATCCGTTGTTCAAACAAGCATAAAGAGAATTTAGCTACTCATAACGTGGTCTGAAAAAGCAATTAAATTGTTAGAAAACATGCTGGAAAAATAATGCAAAACAAGAAAAGAACAAACGAGGAAAATCGCCGAACGTGTCGTGATCGCCGATTGCCGAAAATATGATCTTCCTTGCCTTAAACCTTGCTTCTAAACGTAGTAACAGCTCCAGAGACGTGAGAATAATAATGGATGAAAATCTGGCTGAATTAATCTTGTATTTATAGGCAAAAATCGTGTAGAAAACGTATTCGACTCGAATTACAATTTCTTGTAATTATCCATTTGTATTATTGCCCGTTTGTAATTATCTAGAATTAAGCTGCGTCTGAAATTCGCGAGGGACGGGCGTCCCTCTAAGTGTAACGGGCGTCCCGTTTCTTTTATTACAATTTCTTGTTTTTAATCCCGTTTCTTCCGCCATTTCCACTTCCCGATCATGTAAACCTGTAAAATAGATAAAAACACTTTTCCACACAATTAAATGTAAAAACCTAGCCTATCCATCATGTTTACTATGAAATGTGACACAATATCGCATAGAAATATATATATAAATATGCGATATCAAATCCCCCCAAACTTGCCTTTTTGCTTGCCCTCAAGCAAAAACTGTTTTCAAATTAGTTATCAAAGCCAAAAATAAACATAACCAAACTCCTCACGATTTTTATTGGAAGTAAAATCACACAATCTCTCAAACTAATCTAAAAGGATGTGTAAAATATATTTGTAGAATCGCTCAATTGCTCAGTCATGGTGAATATTCTATCATAGGCTTGATAAAGTATCAAATCTCCACCACTAGAGTCTAGGTACAACTAAACGGGGACTTTTATTCGGGTTATAATATACAGGTAAAGATATGTGAATAATATATAATGGAGTGTAAATGGGTTAAATAAAAACATACAAAACTTAGATTAAATCCGAACTAAATATAATCTCTAACGTACTGGATTGCTCAATTTCTCTTCAACTTATACTTTTTCTCCCCGAATATACATGTATCGGAAATAATACACGACTCATAATAAACTATTTCTCTTAAAATCTACAACTAATTTTTTTCCGCTTTTTTGTTTTTCCGATTTTTTTTCTTTTTCACTTTTTTTTCTTCTTTCAGCCTAGTACATGCCTTACAAAATAATTTTTTTCTCGTGGTAAGTACACATGCTCAAAAGGCTAATAATCACTATATATTTATTTTTTTTACTATTTCTCCAAATACAATAATACAAGGCAATAATAATAGGTACTTTTCTTCCATGCCTTAATAAGCTTCAACTTCACTTAATATATAATAGCAATCAATAATCTAAGTTCGGACTTAATCTAAAAAGAAACGAAAATAAGGCGAGTGTACAAAATAATATAATAGTGTTTAGAAACGAAACGGTTTAGGCGCAAAGTGGTTTACTAGAGTTTCTAACACTAAAAATAAGTGTTACAAGGGTTAGGCGGAAAATATATAAAAAGAAACGAAAAATGGCTAACAAATGGTTAATCCTAATTTGCCCCTAAGTTGTACCAAATCACACTAAGTTACCCTAATGCAATTGCTCATACGTGGTCTCGAAATGTATAACAATGTCAAGTTCTAAAGTCATCCCCATCGGCACAGTCAAAGAAACGAAAAAGTAGCATTAAAAATAAATGCTTTCAATAGGCTCAAAAGTCTCACTATTTTCTCGAGTGGGGTAAAAATTGCGTCTGGTTATGCTTAAAGTTTAAGGTGTTTACCGACTAGACACGTTATATTTTTTTGGTTTTTTCAATTTTTCAATTTTTTTGGATTTTCTGGTTTTTTCTGACTCAAAAATGTACAAAAAGAACACAATTAAACACGATGGAAACTAAGCTAAGGGTCGAAAAATAAAAGGTAAAATTTCCCGATGACCCCCCCAAACTTAAGTAACACATTGTCCCTAATGTGTTTACGACTCAAAACTAAGGGAAATTATTCAAAAAACTAATAAGAAAAATAAATACAAAAATAAGAAAAGAAGAAAATAGAACCCGGTTGTAGATATCGAATATTTCTTGTGAAAATGCTTTACTGATCTGAATGCTAGTCCCAAAACCGGTTGTTGAACTTACTTCAAATCTATAAAAAAAAAAAAACTAAAAGAGAAAAACTAAAAACAAATATTAAAAACACAAAAGAGAAAAAGAAAAATAAAAATAAAAATAAATAAATAAATATTACAAATTACGACGGAATAAAAAAATAGTAGACTATTTTTTTAAAGTCTAATAGAGGAACAAGGTAAACAATAACTTTATAAAAAAAATATAAAATTTTAGATTTTTTTTTGTTTTTTCGTTTTTTGAATTTTTTTTTTTTTTTTTTTTTTTTATACCTAGCTAAATAAAAACTAAAAAGTAAAAGGTTAAAAAGTCTTAAAGAAAAGATGACGAAATAAAAATTAAACTTAAAAATGAAAAGAAAAAAATTTACGATGGAATAAAAAAAAATAGTAGACTATTTATTATTTTCTAATTAGAAACCATGTGTAAACAATAACTTTATATTTTTGTCTCTAAATTTTCGTTTTTTTGAAATTTTTTTTTTTTTGTAAAAATAAATGAAAGATTAACTACGAAAGAAAAGAAAAACAAACCCGGGTTGCCTCCCGAGAAGCGCTAATTTTTCGACTGAGTCGTTAGCTTGACTCGATATGCCTCTTGATTAGGTGTTGATGGGATAGAATCCATCCTCAATCATCATTCCGTTTTCATTATCTTCTTCGTGGTATAGTTTAACTCGTTGCCCAGAGACGATAAATGGTTTTCCGCCTTCTCTCCACAACATAAGCCTGTTTGACGGTGTACGGTCCTGTCCACTTCGAGCGTAATTTAGGAGCCTTGAATTTGTACTTTGATTGAAATAAAAGTACTTTATCGCCCTCCTTGAATTCTTT
>CAJVGC010000582.1:51167026-51194403 GCA_910822075.1 Senecio squalidus | reverse complement strand
TGAATTAATCTTGTATTTATAGGCAAAAATCGTGTAGAAAACGTATTCGACTCGAATTACAATTTCTTGTAATTATCCATTTGTATTATTGCCCGTTTGTAATTATCTAGAATTAAGCTGCGTCTGAAATTCGCGAGGGACGGGCGTCCCTCTAAGTGTAACGGGCGTCCCGTTTCTTTTATCACAATTTCTTGTTTTTAATCCTGTTTCTTCCGCCATTTCCACTTCCCGATCATGTAAACCTGTAAAATAGATAAAAACACTTTTCCACACAATTAAACGTAAAAACCTAGCCTATCCATCATGTTTACTATGAAATGTGACACAATATCGCATAGAAATATATATATAAATATGCGATATCACTAGCTCGTTACGGGTTTTCACCCATTCGTCGTGCCATTTCTTTGTTTCCCGCATAATCGAGCATTCTTTTCGCTCCTTCAAGTCTCCAACAACTCCCCCATACTTGTGTTGTTCAATCCCTTGTTCGCTCGGATTTCTATCCATTAAATCCCCCAAGTCAAAATACTCTTCGTTTTTACCAACTTCCAACTTTGGCTCCATACCGACTTTCCGCTTCATGCTCACTTCACCCGTTTTCACGATTTCTTTCTCAAGCGTCAATTTCTCCTTGACTTTGGTGAAATCCGGTTCAGTATTCAAACTAAATAACATCTCAAAATCCTCCAAAGTTATGTTCACACTGATCGGGTTGTCAACCGCCACTATTTCCGACCCATTAAGCTCCTCTACTTCCAAATTCAAGCTTTTCTCTTCCATGGGTGTATTTGTGTTTAATTTTGGTGTCACATCTTCAATTTTAATCATTTGTTCATCCCCCACTTGATTCTTGACCTCTAAATCATCATTTCGGTCATTTTCGGGGTCTGAGGCCTCGATGCCCCGCATCTGAATGGGTTGTCGCGCAACTAACAACGTGGAAATAATTGTTGGGCAATCTGAGTCCCAGTTGCGGCGCAAGTGGATTGAGTTGCGGCGCAACTGGCTCAGATTTTCCAGAAATTCGTTTTTTGTTCCATTTTGCTGCTCGTCGTTCTGTTTCTTGGTGGTTTTCGGGTCCTTTTCGATGTTGAACACTCTCTCGAACTCCTCTAATGTTATTTCTCCATATAAAGCACTTTCTCCAATCCTTAAATCTTTTCCACAAAGTTCCTTTAACTCCTCGTTTAAACTCTTTTCCTCGTGAACATCCACCATCTATAAATCCTGAAAATCACAACACTAACAAACAAAATACCATGAAATCTATTCGCCACAAAAATAACACAAACAAACTAAAATCTCAATTAAATCAAGTCCCCGGCAGCGGCGTCAAAAACTTGATGATCGTAGTAAAGTATGGGCAAATTCCGGGTTCGAACACGGGGACTATTTATAAGTGAGATAATAGCTATAAGTAACAAGAAACACGTAACAAATTGGGTTTTCTAAATTAACTAAAAGTGACAAGTATCGTTTTGTGATAAATCAAGATATGGGAAAAACACTCGTTTGGATTGGTTTCTAGTTATCCGATTGTCATTTTGGGTTGTTTGGTTGAATTAACTTCTAATGTTATAACACGATTCCTTTCGAATACCGAGCTAACTTTAGACATCTAAAACGAAACACCGTTCCTTTCGAATACGGTAGAAACCTTAAACATCTAAGTCATTAAGCAACAAGTTTATATACTCGACTTAATCTTATAAAACTTCCTTTCGAATAGTTTCTTAGCTAAAATCAAATTCAGTTTACCAAATCATTATATTACCAGTTCCTTTCGAATACTAATAATTTTAGATTAATTATAGACCGATTAACCTTTTTCGTAAAACGTCTAATAAGTTATTTTAAGTTCCTTTCGAATACCTACAAAATGTGTTTGTCACTAACACCTTACTTACGTTTTATATAAAATGACTTTGATAATGATATGAATCTGATTACAACTAACATTCAAGTTTCAATCTAAATGTTTGATCACTCGTTAAGATTCCTTTCGAATATCCTAAACCTCAAATCAACTATAGACCGGTTGATTATTTCGTTCAATTCATCAATCAAGTTCTAAAGCTCTTTTCAGATACTAAAGTTCTTAATCAAATCATGAATATAAGTTATCAAACACTATTAAGAATTTAAACCCGAATGGTTCTTCGATTAAGCAAACATAAACATTCAACCTCAAACAAATATTCCAAAAACTCCAATCATCTAATCTAGTTTCCAATCCAAACAAGTATTATTTAACTACTCACTCATAATAGAAATTAAAGAAAAATAATAATAATAAGACATGATTAAAATGAAAATCAAAGAGTAATGATTCAATACCAAAGTGAAATAGTGCTAGCAAATTGCTTCCAAAGTAACAAACGATGTAAAAGAAATGAAATAAGACTAAATGGTTCTTCTAAAATTGATCGAAATTGACAATTGATTCTTCTCTCCAATGGTTTATGTGATGATATGATGGTGTTTAGAGCTGGTTTTGGAGCCCTCAAGTAATGAAAAAGATGCTTGAGATAGTGTAAAAATCGTCCTTAAGAACTGCCAAACAAAAGACCTTTCACTTCCCGCTTTAATTAACCATAAAAAACGAAGTAACTGCTACTGGACCCGCATTCAGGGGTCAGAAGCTTCAGTATTGTAGATTTTTTCGTTGCGGTCGTTTTGGAGCTGACCGGAGGTCTTTTCGAGTCCCTATGCTCCCGATACATCCGTTTTACTATCAGCTGCATTTTGGTCCCGAATTCATCCTTTTTGGCTCCAAACATATTAAAACACCTAAAACATAAACTTTATACAAAAATAAGTAATACGGGGCTATCCATTACGTTTTGACTCAAAAACATAACAAATATCGCGAAAGAATACGCGTATAATCGAGTGATATCAAGATCCTTCGTGAACTACTTCTTCAACGTTCTCTTCAAGTCTTTTAGCTTTGACTCGGACTTAGTCTCTAACGGCTATAATCAGTTGGTCGTGATACCTGTTAAAACAAGAGCATAATATATAGAAGAATGATAATACATAGGATTAGTGATCATGAACCTATCTGTGATCCGTGAGCGTGTGATCATGTAGTTTGCTCGTGATCCTTAGTTAACCTACAATTAGTTGTGATCAGGGATGAAAAAACCCCCAACATTACGATATATTTGTTATTTACTTGTGACTATATATAGAGACAGTTATCGATATAGGAACATACACAACTTGACCAAAAGACTCACCGAAAGAATCACATGAAGCAACACTCAAACACTTAGCATCGATCATTTGTGCTCGTAGTTTGTACTATTACTTTTTTATTAATAATATAAGCAAAGGCAAGGGATTATTATCCCTTCCCGGGGTTATATGCGAGCGATCCAAAAGGATTAAGGGCTTTCCTCGTAAACTACTATGTTCGTTTACTTTTTACGTATTTCTTTGTTAAGTTAATGAAATATCTAGTGATCACATTTGAGATCACCACAACACCTTACCTCATTTAACTAATTTGATCACGGAATTACTCTAGGTAGTGTTTGGTCAAAACAATTTGGTGCCCACCGTGGGGTAAGTGGTGCTTTTTCTTATCAAAACTTTGTTAAAAGGTTTACTTAATCAATTTTTGTCAAAAACAATCTTTACAAAAATGGCATCTCAAGGAAAATCAACATTCGTTTCTTCAACCTCCACTACCTCAGGCTCAGTACCACTTTCTACCAAACCCATCGGATCATCACCCTCATTTTAGAAGCTTGATAATGGGCAGAAAAAGACGATCTCTACAGGATCCAGTTTATCTGGATTCAAGGTATCTCCTCCTAATCCTCCTGTTTTTACTAATAATTACATTATGTTCATGTTCACTCAGGTAACAGAGCATTGCAAGAAGATACAAAAGGGAAATGAAGAACTGAAGAATGAGATAGATGGTATCAAAGATAGGATGACGGATCCTTTCATCCCAGGATCAAGTCCTTTAAAAAGGAGGAACTTGAATTTTGATACTTCCCCTTCAGAAATGTATACATGAGATTTCATATACATGAGATTTCATATCCATGCAGCAAGATACGAGAGTCTAGACGCACGTAATTGGATCAAGAGCATCAGAACTTATTTATGGAACCAGGATATCGACGAAGCGAGATCATGAAAATGTTCAAGCATCATCGCGTTAGATGCCTAGTACATGTAAAATGTCAAATAATTATCATGTTGGTACAAACAATTCGCAGGATCCAAGTACAAGCCCGAGCTCGAGGGAGTTGGAGAAACTGAAAGCTATGATCACCAGTGTTCTCGGCGTGGTGCAACATGTTCCCGAAATATCTCCATTGGATCACAATGTATTTAGGTTTGCTTCACCGATATGTGATGATGAGGTATCAAAGCGATTTCAAACACCAAATATGAAGCCGTACGATGGAACTACGAATCCATAGGAGCATGTTGCCCAATACAGAGAGAGAATGGAAATTATTCCTATCCCAACAAATCTCAAGGAGGCTTGTTTATGCAAAGGCTTTGGAGCAACCATGACTCGAAAAACATTAAATTGGCTACTCAGTGTTCTTCCTTATTCAATTAGTTCCTTATCTCACATGATTAATTTATTTAATAACCAATTTTATTACAGTAGATTTTTTGAGAAATTAACAACTGATCTCTGTAGGCTCTGTGACAACCGTCTAAAATTCAGGTGACTTTCGTATATTATGTCTTCGTTATGTCTTTGCTATTCTTAGTCGTACTCTATCGTGATCGTTTTTTGTGTCAGAATCAAAGTCGGAATCAACAAATAAATCCTAACACCAAGAAACTATACTATGAACTTGACTAAGTTCATAACCAGAACTAACGTAAAACTCTAGACAATACTTAACGAAAAAGGAAACTTAAAACGACATTTAGCTGGAAACGCTATCCAGCCGATGGCTGAAGCCTTTCAGCCAGCGGCTGAAAGTCGCTGGCCAGCTTTTTGATGACTCATAAATGCATGAAACTCGATTGGTCCAAAGTCATTGAACGAGATTGGACCAAATAGTGACCTTGTGTGAGTCCATAGGCCAGTAAACACCACCCCTTTTCCCCATTTCTTCCATTACCTTCACATTTTCAAACACACACACTCTCTATTCTCTCTCTAAACTTTCTCTCAAGAATTCTTCAAAAAAATTCCAGTGAATACCACCATTAAAACAACAAGAAAAACTCCTATAATCACCATAAAACTTACACAAATCGTCCATACAGCAAAAGGAATCAAAAGGGTTACATTAAAAAGACGTTTTCTACCGGTTTGAAGCTCAAATCTCCTCCAAATCGGAATCCACTCATCTTTTTCGGTAGACTTCTTATTCTTTACTCTTTTTTTTAATTAAAATAACCACTTGCATGGACGATCCATTCCATAAAAACTTGTTTTTATAAAGTTTTATAACGATGTTCTTACAAAAACGGATTTTTATATAAATCTGCATATTTTTATTAAAGATCTAAAAAGAAACTGAGATTTAGTCATTAAAATGGATATTCTTCACTAATAAACTGTTGCATGTTGAAATCCAACCTAAAAACGCTCAAAAATCGCGAAAATGACAAAATGACCAAACTGACCGGAGGATCCAGCCGGCGGCTGAATGTCTTCAACCGCTGTCTGAAATCGGCTGTTCACAAAAATCTTATTTTTACGATTTAAACGGTACGATTCGAGAACTTAACATATTTTCACAGATTATAATAAATAATGACATGTTATATGTTTTGATAATATAAATGTTTGGTTAAGCCTTATAACTAAATCTATTATGTTATGTATATAAATTATCGTTGTATATGGTTATTGAGCGGGAAAGTGGATTCAAAAATGGACTAAATTTTTGTAGCGCGGAAGCGCTGCCCAAAGTTTATCGGAACATATACATAAACTTCAGTAACGAACAAATAATGTATCTAAACCTTTTTGACTTTGAACATCGAACATTTTGGACATAATTGGACTAAACGGAAATTATACGTAATATGACAATGTCGTAACATATAAGTTTTGATATTAAAACTTGGACAGGACTTAAGTATAAAGGTTTAATCCTTAAAATGTTAAAATGGATCTTTAACATAAATTAAATCATAATACTTATACGAGACTTGGTTGTTCTAGGATCTCCTCGATTTCCGACGTGTCCCGACTCTTCTTTTCCGCACGAGACTTTTATCTTCGCAATCCGTGAGTTATATCCCCTTTATTTATTGTCTTTTAAATACTCTTTTGGGGGAAACATGAGATCTAAATGTTTTTGAACATTTTATGAACTATTGGTCATTTATTGAACTTATATGCGTAAACTATTTTAATTGCCCCTATTCGACACTCTTTGACTTTATGGCTTGCCCCCGATCGGCACTTGTACATTATGGCTTGCCCCCGTTCAGCACATGTTCTAAACTATGATTGATTGTATATGCTTCCAACCCTTAATGAGAATATAACATGCTTTGTAAGTGACTAATATCATTTTGACAAAATTGCATAAGTGCCCCGTTTTCACACTTACACACTATTAGCTATATGCCGTTAGTATATATGAGTATCGATACTTAGGAGAGGATCGCTCCTTACCTTAGATGGCAATCTAAGTACATATTACTAAGTTCAGACGTACCTCGTAGATAGTGCGGGGTTGGGGCTGTTCACGATCAGGATTAATCGGTTTAGTGTGAACACTTACATTATATTATGCCAAGTGGTTGATACAATTTTTTAATCATTAGTTACTATTATTTACGCATATTTCCTCTGCGATTGAATCCGCAACTAGACTTTTTTTTTACAAGTACTGTTCTACTTGTCTATGATCTTCTTTAAAGTATATATATATATATATATATATATATATATATATATATATATATATATATATATATATATATATATATATATATATATATATATATATATATATATATATATATATATATATATATATATATATATATATTGTGACAACCGTCTAAAATTCAGGTGATTCTCAGTTACCATATCGGTTCGAATCTCTAGTTACTCTTTTATCGTGTTTGTATTGTTCGAGTTCGTAATTATTGTGTCTCTATGTTGTCTGAACCAAATTCGGAATCAAATTATAAATCCTAACACCAAATAAACTATACGAGAACTTGACTAAGTTCATAACGGAAACTAATAAAAGATTCTGGTCCTTAACTAACTATAACGGAAAACTTAAAACGTCACCGTGCTGGAAAAACCTTCCAGCCGACGGCTGAAGCCCAGCCGGCGGCTGAAACCCGTGTACAGTGGATGGTGACTCATTTTTGCATGCTATTTGATTGGACCACCCCTATTAACTCCGGGATTGGACCAAGACATCTGCCATTTTGAGTCCCTAGGCCAGTCTTGGCCCTTTCCCACACCACTCTAACCCCTCTCTCTTTTCATTTTGAATCAAAACACATACAAAACACCTAGTCTCTCTCTCTCCACATTTCTCTCTAAAAACATATAGCAAAATCCAGTGATTATCACCATCAAAACAGAAACTAAAACACAAATTCGTCCACAAAAACCTTACGTAAATCGTTCCTAAAGAAGAGGGTATCAAGGAAAAGCTTTAAATCGGGTTTTTTGGAAGATTTTCTCTATCATTTTGGAGCTAGAATCACATCAAACCGTCACCTTGCTTTTTCCTTCGGTAAAACCCTTTCATTTTACTCTTTTTACTTAAATATTTGATTGCATGTAAGATCTATAAACTGGAAATGTGTTTTTATAAAAATCTAAAACGTTTTCTTGCTTAAAAACGAGTTTTTACAATAGATCTACATTTTCATCATATAAATCCGAAAGAGACAGTGACTTTTACTCTAAAATGATTATAATCGACCTAAAACAGTTTGCATGTTCGAATCTAACCCTAAAACGAGCTAAAAATCGGAAAATAACGAAATCTAGAAACTGGCCGGCGGCTGAAGGCACTCAGCCGACGGCTAAGGTCCAGCCGGCGACTGAGTGTCTCCAGCCGCTGTCTGGATCCTGTTGTTCGTAAAAATTGTCGTTTTGAGAACTTTAAACGTAAAAATAAGCTCAAATAAGTTACCACAGATTATAGATTTTGAAAAGCTCACTGTTTTTACTAAAGAAACTGTTTGGGAAAGATTGAGGAATGGAAACATGTGTATTATTGTTTGTAAATGTTAAATTGTTCGTTTAAAGCGGGAAAGTGATTTGAAAAATGGACTTAATTTTTATAGCGCGGAAGCGCTGCCCAAATTTCACCGTAAAATATGCTTAACTTCAGTAACTTAAGGTTTCTATAACTTATACACTTTGACCTTGGACATTGACACTTTTCGGACTTAACTGGACTAATCGGACTTAAAATGTACACAAACACGTTTAAACATATAACTTTTCCGTGATAATCCTTTGGGACAGAATCTAAAGTATAAGAAATTGGGGTTTAAAATGTTAAATTGGAACTTAACATAACTTAAATCATACTAATAAAACTTATACAAAATTCCGGTGTTTTAGGTTATCCTTGATTCCCGACGTGTTCTGCTCCATCCGTGCTTGTTCGTATCTTTTCTTCGTAAACCGTGAGTTACAACCCCACTTGCTTTACTATTATGCTTTTACACATTTATTTGGGGGAAACATAAGATTGTATGCTATGTAACTTTCGAAACTAGTTGCAATTTGTTGAAACTATGAAACTTTGTTGAAAATTTGGAAACTTATGTGAAACTTTGAACATTTTGAAACTTATGAAACTCGTAAACTTTGGAAACTTGTACGAAACTATGAAACTTGGAAACTTGGAAACTTTGGAAACTTGGAAACTCGTGAAACTATTATGCGTATATGTGTTGATGCTCCTTAATTGGTTAACTAAATTTAGGATAGTTGTTAGAGAAACCAATCCTTGATGAAAATATAAACCCGTAAGTGCTTACTACTATTTTTAGAAACAGAACTCAGTTGCCCCGTTTTTTACTCAGAAACTTTACACACTATTAGCAATAGCCGTTAGTATTATGGGTATCAATACTTAGGAGAGGTCAGGCATAGCCTGGTGGCCACCAGCATCCGTAAAAACCTTGGGCCCACCCTTGTGCTGAAATATGCAGGTCTCGTGTTCGAGTCCAAGCAAGGTGATGGGTACCATTGTTAGGATATTTACCGGGGAATGCTTCCTTTGCTGGGTAGGGGGTCCGGTCACAAAGTGGCCCGTGTCAATGGTATACGCCTTTACCATTTTTTTACTTAGGAGAGGTCACTCCTTGCTCAGGGTTAGCGACCCAAGTACATATTACTAAGACTCAGTTTGAAACTCAATGAAACATTTTGGGGCTAGATCCTGACCAGACAATCGGTTTAGTGTAAACTTACTATTTATATTATGCCAAGTGATTGATACGAGTTACTAATTTAGTTAAGCACATATTACCTACGCATATACCTTATTTTAGCGATGGGTTCCGCTTCAACTTTTATTATACGAGTTTTATTTTTACTTACGTGTGTACGAAACTCCTTACTATTTATATATATGTTCTAGCGTCGCTCCGTTCCTATTTACTTATGACGTCATCACATATATTTCTATTTTTGGAAAATTTTATCTAAACTCAAAACTGTAACTCACTCACTACTCAATGTAGTTGACACTTTATCTTATGTTTCAGGAAATTAGTGTAAGTGTCGAGATGCATGGCAAGGAAGGGTAAATATGGTCACGTGAGGCGAACCTTTGGAAAGACCTTGTTATTTTGGGAATTTATTTTGAACTTGTATTTGAACTTGGATTAAACATTTAAACTGCCTGGTTGTTTTTGAATCTTGAACTATTTTATTTTTATGCAATGACTTGAATCGTTTACCTTTATTATAACCGTGTAATGATATTCCAGCCTCATATTCCGTGTTTCCGCTATAGCGGGGTGTGACATATATATATATATATATATATATATATATATATATATATATATATATATATATATATATATATATATATATATATATATATATATATATATATATATATATATATATATATATATTCCAAGCGCTCGTTCCGCTTTATTTTCTTTTAAGGAAATTTTTTATTATATATACTTGTCGGTACCCTTTTGTCGAGAACTTCAAAAGTGTAACTCACTCACTACTTTATGTAGTTTGACACTTTATCTCATGTTTCAGGAAATCAAGTGTAAGTCATGGAATGCATAGCGTGGGCGGGTCACGCAGGTTGCGTGAGATATGAATCGGGAGAAGACTTGTCTCTATTTGGGAATTTTTATGAAACACTTTAATTATGTATTTGTTTGTCGTGAACTTAAGTACTCTTGGTTATGTTTCTTTTGAACTTGTAAACCTTTAAATTCTATTTTTAATGACTTGAAACTGTTGCATTTTGTTATGACTTGTGAAATAATACTCTTGCTCTTCGCACCTCATGTTTCCGCTTTAGCGCGGTGTGACAAACTTGGTATCAGAGCACATGTTATAGTGAAACGGGTTTTAAAATTTTTCAAAAAGTTTTCGAAACCAAACTATCACCAAGGATTTTCGGAAAAATCATTTTACGAGTTCAAACTTTAGTGGATTAATTCCGCAATTGCATGATTGTTTTAAACTACGCATAACTTGATCAACTATGCCTAGTTCAAAATAAATTATGCAAGAACGGAAAGTAATTGCTATTGTTAACGGGTTTTTAGTCGAAACATTCTCGGTCTTATCGATTCCCGATTCTCACGAGAGTGACCCGTGCATGTATTACAACTACCACTTTCATATTAGTTTCCCCTGTACTCACGTAACTCACTATTCGCAGATCTGTCATGTCTAAGTCATCGCACTCCCGATCACCGTCTCGATCCCAGTCTCGCTCACTCTCACGGGCCGCTTCTTCGCGAGAGGCTTCTGAAGACCGCGCAGCTTCCGAGAGCCAGCGCCATCAGACTACGAACCCTACTGAGGAGACCTCCATGGCCTTCTCCAGCAGCATCGGTACCTCCAGTCTGAGGAACGTACTTCCACCTGCTCCCCCGGTGCCTGTTTCCGCACCCCCTCAGCAGCATGGACCCCAAACGAGATTGACTGCTCGTAAGAAAGTCATTCTCTCTGGCCGTTTGCCGGACAGGATGGTCGGACAACATCCCGTCCCATCCAGACCCGCTCCTCCCCAGATGTCGTTCGTAGACCCGTACGATGGATCTTCGCGTACACCGATGATGGATCGCTACCACTGGGAGCGTCAGTTTCAGGAACAGCGGTTCCGCGATCAGCAGATGCAGCGCCCCGACGGTGTCGGACCATCTGGACCTATGATGCCGCCAAATTTGCGGTGTCCCCCACCAACAGCGTTCCTGCAACTCCACCGAGAGCTTCGAGGACTTTCAGAAGAGGCCCAACAACAGGGTCTTCTCCTCTGTGAAGTCTCCGATGCCGCACACCAGCTGTCGGAGCAGTCGATGCGAGTCATCATGTCGGCTCAGGCCACAACAAGGACTGTGCGGCGTCTCGTTGGCGCATGCTTGGTCATGGGAACCCTGATTGCGGTTATCGTGGCGAAGATGTTTATGGAGAGGCGTCGTTAGTCATTTATTTATGTATTGTACTGTAAGCTTAAGTCGTATTTTTCCCATGTACACGACTGAAAGATATTATCTTATTGTATTATATCGTACTGTAATTTGAACCTTTATTATCTTGTGAACTATGTAACCAATTTTCCTTTATTGAATGAAAAGTGTCACCCCCCGCTAATCGCGGAAACAGGAGGCGTTCCAGTTATAATATCAAGAGTCAAGATTACAACAATATAACCGATAAACAAAACATTAAATAATATAAGAAAAGGCAAGGGATTATTATCCTTCCCGAAGTTTTATGCCGGCGATCCAAAAGGATTAAGGGTTTTCCACGTAAACTACTGTGTTCATTTACTATTTACACATTTCTTTGTTAAGTTTATTGAAATATGTGACAACCGTCAAAAATTCAGGTGATTCTCAGTTACTATATCGGTTCGAATCAACTTATAAATCCTAACACCAAATAAACTATACAAGAACTTGACTAAGTTCATAACGGAAACTAATAAAAATCCTAGTCCACAACTATCAATAACGGGAAACTTAAAACGTCACCGAGCTGGGAAAAACCTTCCAGCCGACGGCTGAAGCCCAGCCGGCGGCTGGATATGGCCAGCCGGCGGATGAAACCCGCTGTCCAGTGGATGGTGACTCACTTTTGCATGTCTCTTGATTGACTCACCTCTTAACTCCGGGATTGGACCAAGATCTGCCATTTAGAGTTCCTAGGCCAGTCTTGGCCCTTTCCCACACCACACTAATCACTTTCACTTTTCATTTCAAACTATTCAAACAAACACCTAGTTCTCTCATCTCTCTCTCTATATTTTTCTCAAGAACACCAAGAAATACAGAAACGTTACACCATAAACAGCCCCTAAAAACACAAATCCATCCATTAAAATCATACACAAAATCGTCCTAAGGTTAAGGGATAACAAGAGGAAGCTTGGAATCGGGTTTTGAAGGGGTTTTGCATCCATTTTGAAGCTAGAATCCTATCCAACCGTCACCTAACTTATTCCTTCGGTAAAACCCTCTTATTTTACTCTTATTACTTAAATATTGGCTTGCATGGACGATCTATAAACTGAGATATAGTTTTTATAAAAATCTAAAACGTTTTCTGTGACAACTGTCTAAAATTCAGGTGATTCTCAGTTACTTAATCGGTTCGAATCTCCAGTTACTCTTTTTATAGTATTCATAATTCTCTAGCTCGTACATATCGTGTCTTTATTTTGTCGGAACCAGTCCTAATACCAAGAAAACACCTAATGAACTTTCCTAAGTTCATAACGTATCATAATTAAGAACTTTCAGTTAACAAAAAGGCCCAACGGAGCAAAAACGTAAAAACAAAAATCAGATAAAATCTGATTTTACGGCACGGTGCGCAGCACCTGTTGCCAGATTTCAAAAATATTTACATTTTTAGTCCTTGCCTCGTTTTTACACAAACCACAACCAATCAAAAACGGACTTAGATCATCATTTACTGAGTTTGTAGTATCCCAAACCCCTCCCATTATTACTCTACCCTTTTCTTTTTCATTTTCATTTTAGATAATCAAAAAAACACACACACACACTAGCATTTTCTCTCTTTTTCCCCATCTTTTTTCTCAAGAACACCATCAAATCCAGATAAATACAGCCACTTAAACCCACATTCTAACCATCAAAAAACGTTTAAACATCAAAACAAGCAAGAAGGTGCAAGTCTAATTCGGTTTCAAGATTTTTCCACCGATTTGGGGGCTCTAAATCCGTCTAAAACATCATCCATTAATTTTCATCCGGTAGAAATCTTTCTCCTACCTTTATTTACTGTTTTTACAAGTTGCATGTAAGATCTAAACCATAAAAATGAGTTTTTATAAAGATTTACAACTCTTTTTATACAAAAACGGTTTTTAACTAAATGATACTTGGATCTATGTCTTTGTGGTTAAAAGTTTTTTAGAAACTGTAAAAATACCATATTATGAAGTGTCTACTGCTTGCATGTCGAAATCTATGGGTAACAAAACGTTTTTGACAAGAAAAACACAAAACGGGAAAAGACAGCAAGGAGGTGCGCCGCACCCCCTGGTAGGTGCTGCGCACCGGGCTGCTGTCTTTCCCGAAAATCGTCATTTTGTCCGTTTAAAACTTATGTACGCGTTCTGGACTTTTGTGAATAATATTATGAAACTGAGATGACTCAAATAATAACAATGGTGACTTGTATTGAGCTCTTTGGACTTGTTTATATAAGATTATGTGTTATATGTGTTTTGTGAGCGGGAAATGACTTTAGGTTTTGGACGCGAAATTTGGGCGCGGAAGCGCTGCCCAAATTTCGTTAGAAAACTTAAATCATTTCAGCAACCAAAACATGTCTATCACATAAATAAATAACATCAACTATGGACTATTCGGACTAAAAATAACGTTAACCGCTTCGGACCAATTTTGGTTCAGGAACTTTAATACACTATTAGCAACAGCCGTTAGTCATATGGGTATCGATACTTAGGAGCGGTCACTCCTTACTCAGGGTTAGCGGCCCAAGTACATATTACTAAGATTCTTTAGCAACTTATTCAAACATTTTTGGGCTAGATCAGGACCACACAATCGGTTTAGTGTATACTTACTATTTATATTATGCCAAGTGATTGATAAGAGTTACTATTTAGTTAAACACATACTCCCTACGCATATACCTTTTAAGCGCTTGGATTCCGCTGCAACTTTAATTATATGAGTTTTATTTAATTCACTTGCGTGTGTACAAACCTTTTACTATTCTCATATATGTTCGAACGTTGTTCCGTTCCTTTACTTATGACGTCACTATTTTTCATGTACTTTCTATTTTTGGAAACTTTTCTCGAAACTCTAAACTGTAACTCACTCACTACTTTATGTAGTTGACACTTTATCTTATGTTTCAGGAAATTAATGTAAGTGTATGGAATGCATGGCAAGGAAGGGTTATCATGGTTACGTGAGGCGAAAAGTGGGAAAAGACCTTTCTATTTTGGGAATTTATTTTGAAACATTGTACTTGTACTTTATTTAAAACTTATGAACTGCTTGGTTGTTGAAACTTGAACTATTTTGTTTTTAATCGAAATGACTTGAATCGTTTATATTTGCTTATGACCGTGTAATGATATTCCAGCTCTCACATTCCGTGTTTCCGCTTTAGCGGGGTGTGACAGACTTGGTATCAGAGCACAGGTTATAGTGAAAACGGTTTTAGAAATTTCTAAAAAGTTTTTGAAACCAAACTATAACCAAGGCTTTTCGGAAAATCATTATGGGTTCAAAACTTTAGAGAATTAATTTTGCGATTGCATGATTGTTTTTAACTACGCATGGCCTGATCACCCCTGCCTAGTTCAAAATGACTTATGCAAGGACGAAACGTAATTACTAAAGATAAACGGTTTTGAGTCGAAAAATTCCCGGTCTTAATATTCCCAACCTCACGTGATCGACCCTTACCTGCATTCCTTACTTATTTTCCTTTAACATTATCTTGTTCATGTACTTACGAAACTCTTTACGTCGCAGATCCTTCATGTCTCAATCATCACGTTCGCGATCTCCCTCACGATCTTAGTCCCGATCCCAACACCGAGCCGCGTCGTCACATGAGCCATCCGAGGGCCGTACCGCCTCGGAAAGTCTCCGACACCAGACCACGGACCCCACGGAGGATACCTCCATCGCTGTGTCCAGCAGCATCGGGTCAAGCCCGAGGTCGGTTTTACCACCTCCACCGGCCCCCGTTGCCGCGCCACCACAGCGCCGTGGACCGCGTGTCGTTACGACGGCACGTAAGCAGGTAATTCTCCCGGGTCGGCTACCCGATAGGATGGCAGCGCAGCAGGACGGCCCGTCCAGGCCTGCGCCACCCCATTTCCCATTCGGGCACCCACCTCCCGAGGCTCCGCGCACCTCGATGTTGGATCACTACTCGTGGGAGCGACAACTCGAGCGAGAGGAGATGCAGCGGGCCAGAGACGCTGAGGCAGCCAGGCAGAGGATGCCGCCTACCCCACAGCTACCCCCTCCTGCCGCTTTCCTGCACCTTCACCGAGAGGTAAGGGGACTTTCGGAGGAAGCCCAGCAACAAGGGCTGCTCCTCTGTGAGGTCTCCGATGCCGCTCATCGGTTGTCGGAGCAGGCACTGCGACACCTTGCTGCCGTCCAGGCCACCGCCCGGACAGTGCAACGCTTGGTCGGAGTTTGTCTGATCATGGGGACCTTGTTGGCGGTTGTCGTCGCCTAGTTGTTCTTCGAGAGGCGCCGCTAGTTCATTTCTTTATTGTACTGTAGGTCGAGCTGAAATTTTCCATGTACACAGCTTTGAGCCATTTTCTTTATTTTCATATTGTATTGTACCGTACTTCTTCTATTTGAACCTTGTACTCAACTTTTATATTAACGAATGAAGTTCCATTTATTATTATCTATTATTACCTTGTCTTGTGAATCTTGTACTGTGTTGAATCATTTTCTTTCGTGTGAATCTCTTGAAACTTTGTCGTGCGTGTACTATCTGTTTTGTTACCCTACTCATGCGTGATTGTTAACTTGTTCATTTAATTATGTTCTTATCATACTCTAATCGTGCGTTTCTGAACTGAATCTGTTATATGTTGTAGAATCATGGCACCCCGTTCCAACGCCAGTATCATCGCCGAGCAGGTCGCCGAGCAAATGAGCGCAGCGATGCCCAATATGATCGCCCAGATCACTGTGGGAATCAATGCTAATGTCAACAATCACCAGCAACAGCAACAGCAGCAACAGCAACAGCAGCAACAGCAGAACAACCACCAGAACCAACAGCAACCCCCAAACCCACCAGCCTGCACCTACAAAAGCTTCATGGCCTGCAAGCCCAAGGAGTTCCATGGCACAACTGGTGCCGTAGGCCTGGTATCATGGTTTGAGAGCATCGAGTCGGTGCTGCACATCAGTGGATGTGCTGAAGCTATGAAAGTGCAGTACGCCTCCTGCGTGTTGCACGGGAAAGCACTGACTTGGTGGAACAATGTGGTCCGCAATAGGGGACGTGAGACCGCCAATGCTCTCACCTGGGAACAATTCAAGAACCTCCTGATTGAGGAGTACTGCCCTAAAGGGGAAATCAAAAAGCTCGAGGCCGAGCTCTGGGATCATCAGATGGTCGGAAACGACATCGAAGGGTACACTGCCCGATTCCATGAGTTGGCCCGACTAGTCCCAAGGTTAGTGACTCCCGAGGAAAACAAGATTGACCTGTACATCTCTGGTCTTGTTCCTGAAATCAGGGGAATGGTTCTCACCAAGGAACCCCAGACCCTCCAGAGTGCCATCATCCTAGCTCACCGCCTCACAAGCAACCTACTCACCACTCCTACCTCATCCAAGAAGGAGTCGAGTGAGAAAAGGAAGTCTGACCAGACTCCAAGGCGGAGCGATAGGAACAAGAAGAAGAAGACCACCCGCAACCTTGCCATAGCAGACGTAGCACCGCCACCGCCAGCTCCACCAGCTGGAAATAGATACACGGGGACGAACCCCAAGTGCAACAAGTGCAATTTCCACCATCACGGTAACTGTCCCGTGTGTCTGAGGTGCCAGAAGGAAGGGCACTTTGCTAAGTACTGCCCGGACAAGTTGGCAGCTCCAGGTCCGAAGCCGGTGTGCTTCGAGTGCGGAAGTGACCAGCACCTCCGGAATGCTTGCCCAAGACTCCGAAACGCCCAACCTAACCAAGGCGGGCGAGGTCGAGGACGTGCATTCGCACTCACAGCTGAGGAGGCTCGACAGGACCCGAACGCGGTGAACGGTACGTTCCCTGTTAATAATCATTATGCATCCGTTTTGTTCGATTCTGGTGCCGAAAGAAGCTTTGTGTCCTTAGAATTTAGACCCCTTATTAACTTAGGATCTAAGGTTCTTAAGGATAGCTTCACCATAGAGTACGCTAACGGTCAGGAGTTCGAAGCTAAGGATATAATCATAGGATGTTCCATATGCATGTCCGATAAAACTTTCCCTATTGATTTAATCCCTATCGAGCTGAAAAGCTTTAATGTCATCGTCGGAATGGACTGGCTCTCTCGTTTCCGAGCCGAGATCGTCGGTTTCGACAAACTCATCCGCATCCCTCTTTCTGACACTGAAACTTTAGTTGTTCAAGGAGACAAACTCGGACGATCACTCCGTCTCGTGACGTCCATAAAAATGCGTAAGTACCTCGAGAAGGACTGTGACGCATTTCTTGCTCACGTTGTTGAACGTAAACCCAAGGAGACCCGTATTCAAGATATCCCAGTAGTCAAGGATCACCCTGAAGTCTTTCCCGAAGATTTGACAGGGCTACCTCCGCATCGACAAGTGGAATTCCGGATAGACCTCATTCCTGGTGCAGCACCGGTCGCTAGGACACCGTACCGTCTAGCCCCACCGGAAATGCAAGAGCTTTCTAAACAGCTTCAGGAACTTTTGGATCATGGTCTTATTAGTTCTAGCTCGTCCCCCTGGGGAGCCCCTATACTCTTCGTTAAAAAGAAAGACGGATCCTTTCGTATGTGCATCGACTACCGCGAACTTAACAAGCTGACCGTCAAGAACCGATACCCACTCCCGAGGATCGATGACCTTTTCGACCAGTTGCAGGGTGCAACTCATTTCTCAAAAATCGACCTCCGTTCGGGTTATCATCAGGTTCGTGTCAGTGAGACCGATATTCCAAAAACCGCTTTTCGTACCCGTTACGGCCATTACGAATTCCTAGTCATGCCATTCGGTCTAACCAACGCACCAGCAGTGTTCATGGACTTAATGAACCGGGTGTGTAGACCTTACCTGGACAAATTCGTGATCGTGTTCATTGATGATATTCTTATCTACTCGAGAAACAAGGAGGATCACGCGAAACACTTGAAACTCATCTTAGAACTCCTCCGAGAACAGAAACTGTATGCCAAATTCTCTAAGTGTGAATTCTGGCTCCGGGAAGTACATTTCCTTGGTCATGTGGTCAACCAAGATGGGATCCATGTGGATCCGGCTAAGATAGAAGCGATCGAGAAATGGCAAGCCCCGACGACTCCTACGGAAATTCGTCAATTCCTAGGGTTGGCTGGCTACTATCGAAGGTTCATGGAGAATTTCTCGAAGATCGCTAAGCCACTCACCGAGCTTACTCAGAAGGATAAGGATTTTGTTTGGGGTACGAAGCAAGAGGAATCCTTCCAGAAACTCAAGCACCAGCTTTGTCACGCACCGATTTTGTCGTTACCAGAGGGTACGGATAACTTCGTTGTATTCTGCGATGCATCCCATCAAGGACTTGGGTGCGTCCTTATGCAGAAAGACAAAGTCATCGCCTACGCTTCAAGACAACTCAAGGTTCACGAACAAAACTACACTACTCACGACTTAGAGCTGGGACACATTACTTGTATGGGACTAAGTGCACGGTTTTCACGGATCACAAGAGTCTTCAACACATCCTAGACCAGAAGATGCTCAACATGAGACAAAGGAGATGGATCGAACTGCTGAGTGACTACGATTGCGAGATCAAGTACCACCCGGGTAAAGCAAACGTAGTAGCAGACGCCCTGAGTCGGAAGGAAAGGGTGAGACCATCTCGGGTTAGAGCATTAGGTATCCAGATCCAGACCAACCTTCAAACGCAAATCGCCGAGGTTCAGCGAGAAGCGTTGAAGCCCGAGAACCTAAAGGGAGAGACCTTACACAATCATGAGAAGGAGTTCGAACGCAAATCCGACGGGATTCATTACTTCAAGGGCCGAGCATGGATTCCGAAGTCCGAGGATCTTCGCAAGTTAATTCTAGATGAAGGACATCGTTCCCGATACTCCATTCACCCAGGATCTGACAAGTTGTACAAGGACCTTAGGGAGTATTACTGGTGGTCGGGCATGAAGAAAGATATCGCCTTGTACGTAGCCAAGTGTCTCACTTGCTCCAAGGTCAAGGCGGAATATCAGAAACCCTCAGGACTACTGCAGCAACCGGAGATCCCTATGTGGAAATGGGAGCAAATCTCCATGGATTTCATTACGAAGTTACCCCGGACGGCAAAGGGTAACGACACAATTTGGGTAATTGTGGACCGTTTGACAAAGTCTGCTCACTTTCTGCCGGACGGCAAAGGGTAACGACCAGATACGTCAAAAGTATCGTCATTTGTTCAAAGATACTTCTACCTGATGTGACGAGTCAAATTTCGGGACAAAATTTCTTTCAACCCGGGGATGATGTGACAACCGTCTAAAATTCAAGTGATTCTCAGTTACTTAATCGGTTCGAATCTCCAGTTACTCTTTTTATAGTGTTCATAATTCTCTAGCTCGTACATATCGTGTCTTTATTTTGTTGGAACCAGTGTCGGAATAACTCCCGGAATCAATTATATAAGTCCTAATACCAAGAAAACACCTAATGAACTTTCCTAAGTTCATAACGTATCATAATTAGGAACTTTCAGTTAACAAAAAGGTCCAACGGAGCAAAAACGTAAAAACAAAAATCAGATAAAATCTGATTTTATGGCACGGTGCGCAGCACCTAGTGCTTGGTGCGCAGCACCTGTTGCCATATTTCAAAAATATTTACATTTTTATTCCTTGCCTCGTTTTTACACAAACCACAACAAATCAAAAACGGACTTAGACCATCATTTACTGAGTTTGCAGTATCCCAAACCCCTCCCATTATTACTCTACCCTTTTCTTTTTCATTTTCATTTTAGATAATCAAAAACACACACACACACTAGCATTTTCTCTCTTTCTCCCCATTTTTTCTCTCACGAACACCATCAAATCCAGAGAAATACAACCACTTAAACCCACATTCTAACCATTAAAAAACGTTTAAACATCAAAACAAGCAAGAAGGTGCAAGTCTAATTCGGTTTCAAGCTTTTTCCACCGATTTGGGGGATCTAAATCCGTCTAAAATATCATCCATTCATTTTCATCCGGTAGAAATCTTTCTCCTACCTTTATTTACTGTTTTTACAAGTTGCATGTAAGATCTAAACCATAAAAATGAGTTTTTATAAAGATTTACAACTCTTTTTATACAAAAACGATTTTTAACTAAATGATACTTGGATCTATGTCTTTGTGGTTAAAAGTTGTTTAGAAACTGTAAAAATACCATATTATGAAGTGTCTACTGCTTGCATGTCGAAATCTATGGGTAACAAAACGTTTTTGACAAGAAAAACACAAAATGGGAAAAGACAGCAAGGAGGTGCGCCGCACCCCCTGGTAGGTGCTACGCACCGGGCTGCTGTCTTTCCCAAAAATCGTCGTTTTGTCCATTTAAAACTTATGTACGTGTTCTGGACTTTTGTGAATAATATTATGAAACTGAGATGACTAAAATAATAACAATGGTGACTTGTATTGAGCTCCTTGGACTTGTTTATATAAGATTATGTGTTATATGTGTTTTGTGAGCGGGAAATGACTTTAGGTTTTGGACGCGAAATTTGGGAGCGGAAGCGCTGCCCAAATTTCGTTAGAAAACTTAAATCATTTCAGCAACCAAAACATGTCTATCACATAAATAAATAACATCAACTATGGACTATTCGGACTAAAAATACGTTAACCGCTTCGGACCAATTTTGGAACAATATTGACCTTAACACTTAATTCTAAACAAAAGTTACCTAATCCATTATATAAAGTAACCTAATGAAATAATAACTCTTGGACAATCTTGGTATCCTTAGGCATTCCGTGATTCCCGGCTCCTTTTCCGACCGATTCCCGAGTTCTCTATCTCCGCAAACCGTGAGTTACAACCCCACTTTGTTTTACTTTTGTTCTTTAAACATTATTTGGGGGAAACCTAAGATCACATGCTTTGTAACTTTTAACACTATTTGCGAATTATTGAAACAATTGGAAACTTGGTACTTTTGATACTTTATTGAAACTTTTGGAAACTTGTGCGAAACTTTGGAAACTTGAAACATTTTAAACTTATGAAACTCGTAAACTTTGGAAAATTGTACGAAACCTTTTTGAAACTCTTATGAAACTTTGAACTTGGAACCTTGGAAACTTGGAAACTATTATGCGTATATGTGTTGATGCGCTAGCCGGTTAACTGAATTTAGGATACTTGTTAGCGACCAATCCTTGAAGAAAATATAAACCCATAAGAACTTACTGCTACTTTTGGAAACTTTGTTCATTTGCCCGTTTTGGTTCAGGAACTTTAATACACTATTAGCAATAGCCGTTAGTCATATGGGTATCGATACTTAGGAGCGGTCACTCCTTACTCAGGGTTAGCGACCCAAGTACATATTACAAAGATTCTTTAGCAACTTATTCAAACATTTTTGGGCTAGATCAGGACCACACAATCGGTTTAGTGTATACTTACTATTTATATTATGCCAAGTGATTGATACGAGTTACTATTTAGTTAAACACATACTCCCTACGCATATACCTTTTTAGCGCTTGGATTCCGCTGCAACTTTAATTATATGAGTTTTATTTAATTCACTTGCGTGTGTACAAACCTTTTACTATTCTCATATATGTTCGAACGTTGTTCCGTTCCTTTACTTATGACGTCACTATTTTTCATGAACTTTCTATTTTTGGAAATTTTCTCGAAACTCTAAACTGTAACTCACTCACTACTTTATGTAGTTGACACTTTATCTTATGTTTCAGGAAATTAATTTAACTGTATGGAATGCATGGAAAGGAAGGGTTATCATGGTTACGTGAGGCGAAAAGTGGGAAAAAACCTTTCTATTTTGGGAATTTATTTTGAAACATTGTACTTGTACTTTATTTAAAACTTATGAACTGCTTGGTTGTTGAAACTTGAACTATTTTGTTTTTAATCGAAATGACTTGAATCGTTTATATTTGCTTATGACCGTGTAATGATATTCCAGCTCTCACATTCCGTGTTTCCGCTTTAGCGGGGTGTGTCATTTTCTTATTTAAAAAACAAGTTTTTCTAATAGATCAACATATTTATCATATAAATCCGAAAGAAACTATGAATTTTGCTTAAAAATGCATATATTTGATAAATAACCGATTGCATGTAAGAATCTAACACTAAAACGGGCAAAAAGTCGAAAAATAACGAAATCTAGAAACTGGCCGGCGGCTGGAGACACTCAGCCGACGGCTAAGGTCCAGCCGGCGGCTGAGTATCTCCAGCCGTTGTCTGGATCTCTTTGTTCGTAAAATTGTCGTTTTGAGAACTTTAAACGTAAAAATAAGTTCAAATAACTTTATTACATATTGTATATTTTGGGAACTTACTGTTTTTAATAAAGAAACTGTTTGGTTGAGTTTGAGGACTTAAAACATTTGTATTATCGTATTACATGGTTTAAAATGGTTGTTTAAAGCGGGAAAGTGTTTTGAAAAATGGATTAATTTTTTTAGCGCGGTAGCGCTGCCCAAATTTCACCGTAAACTATTACCTAAACTCAGTAACTTAATGTTTTCGTAACTTATACACATTGGATTCAGACATTGACTCATTTGGACATAACCGGACTTATCGGACCCTAAAACGTACACGAACATGTATAATCATCTAACTTTTCCGTAATAATCTTCTGGGACAGAATCTAAAGTATTAAGAATTTAAGCTTAAAAATGTTAACATGGAACTTTAACATAACTAAAAGCATACTAATAATAATTATACAACATTTCGGTGTTCTAGGTCATCGTTGATTCCCGACGCGTTCCGCTTCCTCCGTGCTTATTAGTATCTTTCTCCGCAACCCGTGAGTTACAACCCCACTATGTTTTTACTATTTTAAATCACTTACTTAGGGGAAACATAAGATTGTATGTTTATGTAACTTTATTGAAACTATCTGCAACTCGTGAAACTTGAAACCTTTGAAACTTATGGAACTTGTAACTTTGGAAACTCGTTAAACTTTGAAACTCTTGAAACATGTGAAATTTGGAAACTTTGGAAACTATGGAAACTTGTGAAACTATTATGCGTATTATGTGTTAATGCCCCCTTAATTGGCTAAACTAAATTTAGGATACTTGTAGGCGAGACCAATCCTTGATGAAAATATAAACCCGTAAGTGCTTACTACTATTTTTAGAAACAGAACTCAATTGCCCCGTTTTTGGTTCGAAACTTTACACACTATTAGCAATAGCCGTTAGTATTATGGGTATCGATACTTAGGAGAGGTCACTCCTTGCTTGTGGTTCGCGTCCTAAGCACATACTACTAGATTCAGGTGGAAACTCAATGAAACATTTGGGGCTAGATCTGACCAGACAATCGGTTTAGTGTAGACTTACCTTTATATTATGCCAAGTGATTGATACAAGTTACTAATATAGTTAACCACATATTACTTACGCTTATACTTTATTTAGCGATTGATTCCGCTACAACTTTTATTATACGAGTTATATTCTTACTACATATGTACGAAACTCTTTACTATTTATATATATGTTCTAGCGTCGTTCCGTTCCTTTTCACTTATGACACTTATTACATATATATATTTCTATTTTGGAAACTTTTATCGAGAAACTCAAAACTGTAACTCACTCACTACGTTATGTAGTTGACACTTTATCTTATGTTTCAGGAAACTAGTGTAAGTGTAGAATTGCATGGCAAGGAAGGGTCGGTTTGGTCACGTGAGGCGAAGCTTGGGAAAGACCCTTTTGTTTTGGGAATTTATTTTGGAAACTTTGTATTTTGTACTTGGATTAAACTATTAAACTGCTTGGTTGATTTCGGATTATGAACTATTTTATTTTTAATGAAATGACTTGAATCGTTTATTTTGCTTATAACCGTGTAATGATATTCCAGCTCTCACATCTCGTGTTTCCGCTGTAGAGGGGTGTGACAAAATATCTTGTGATCACATTTGTGATCACTACAACACCTTACCTCACTCAACTGATTTGATCACAGAATAATTATAAGGAGTTTTTGGTCAAAACAGTTATCAGGGAACCAAATTCATTAAAAGTTCTTCCTCAAGGAACACATTTCCAAGCCCACTCGCCTCACGATGAATTGTTTACCAACACCCATCTATCACTTACCCCACATTCTTTGTTCTATTCAAGAGAGAAAAGCCGCAAATCGATCACACAATCTTTTCCTTGACGAGCACTGTGAATCGAGCCAAAAAAAATTCGAATTACCGTTGCCAATGATTTTAGTAAAAGAGTCTTTAAATGGAATTCCCAAGTTATCAATTGCATTAACACATTTAATCACATTCTTCCAAATACCATATGTCAATCTCGAACCTCTAAATACATTAATATTTCCCTTGCAACCATAAAAGTTTTCAATGATTTCGCACCATAAAGCCCCCTTCTCTGTATGAAAACACCACCACCACTTACCAAGAAGACTCAGGTTCTTGGTTTTTATACTACCAATACCCAAGCCACCTCATTCTTTTTTTCCCATAGAAAATTTTCAGCTACCTAATAAAGATCATCACCAAAGCCCCAAAAGAATTTACAAAGTTTTTTTTTCTAATATATCCAGAACTTTCACAGGAGCACGAAAGAGAGAAATAAAATATAAAGGAATGCTGCCAAGGACCGCCTTAGTGAGGGTGAGGCGACCCCCAATGGATAACATTTTAGATTTCCAACTGCTCAAACGTAGTTAAAATCGACCCACTACCACTTTTCAGTTCTCAACTGGTAGCCTAAGGTAGGTAAAAGGAAATATATCGCTACTACAATGAATAAACTAAGCCACGCGATCAACTTCGGAATTTGAAATCCCGATGCCATATAGACGAATTTAAGAAAAGTTAACTTTCAGGCCTAACGCGTCTTGGAAGCATTTAAGTAGTCGACTTAAGTTCTGAGCATTCTTTTCTGACCATTCCCCTATGAATTTGTATTGTCTTGAAACTTTCACCGTTTTGAAGCTTTTAGAACTTATTGTTGGATTAAATTAGATTGATTCATGTTATTTACATACCTCCTGACGATCCTGGGATGTTGTTGAACATATTAGCCATTGATTCCCAGAACGAGATGATCGTATTATGATGGAGTAATTGAGAGAAAACACTATGTGTGTGTTAGGGATAAAGATGGTGGTAAGAATAAGTGACCAACCCTAATAAGGGTTTATGATGGTCCTTATATAGACACTCAAATTAGGAGTGTGTACCATTTAGTCCTTGGTGTTTAATAAGTGTTTATATTTAAGCTCTCATAGTTCCGATCACCAAATGGGAAATCTATAGTGTCGGTAAGGTAAATACGTCCATCGAATATTTACTAGACACAGATTTCAGTTAGTGTCAGTCATCATATCAGTAAGGATAAATGATCAATGAGGGTCACAAATAATATGGGTCCAACATTCTCCCACTTGACCAAGTAGATCATTTATCTATGAGTATTAATAAGTCCGTACGAGATAATACTCATTTTTGTTTCAAACCGAAATCATAGTCAATAAGTACAGCCGTAGAGAAGAACATCTACTCAGGGCCCCCACTAGTCAAACTATGACTCAAATTCAAAAATGAATAAGCAATGATAGACCAACTAAGACAAATTTTGTTATAATAATGTCCAACACAGTTATGCGCATAAGGTGTAAATAATAGACAAACAAAATTTGAATAAGGAGGAAAATTTTTCATTAATAAATAATAATGACCAATAAGTACAATATGCTATTAAATTAAGTCTTTTGTAAGCCCCATATTCGACACGTGTCCTACGAATATATTAGGAGGAAGACCTTTGGTCATCGGATCCGCTAGCATGTCATGTGTACTTAGGTACTCAACACAAAGAACATTTTCCTCAACCCGTTCGCATACAAACATATACTTTGTGTCGAGATACAGCCCAGCGCCAGTCAAACTGTTACTGTTCGAGAAAGTTACAGCAGCTGAGTTATCACAGTAAAGCTTCAATGGTCTAGAGATTGAGTTGACGAGTTTGAGTCCACTGATCAGGTTCCTTAACAACATCCCATGACAGGTTGCATTATAAACGGCAACATATTCAGCCATCATGGTAGACGTCGTGGTCAGTTTCTGTTTATGACTCCGCCAAGAGATTGGTCCGCCAGCTAACATGAAAATATACCCAGAAGTAGATTTATGGTCTTCTTTGCTTTTAGCAAAGTCAGAATCAGAATAACCTACTACTTCCAAGTTGTCACTTCTTCTATAAGTTAATTTGTAGTCTTTGGTCCCTTTCAGATATCGTAGAACCTTTTCAGCCGCTTTCCAGTGTGCTAATCCGGGGTTAGATAAGTAACACCCCATCATACCAGCGATGTAAGCGATATATGGTCGAGTACAGACCTGAGCGTACATAATGCTCCCAGCTACAGATGAGTAAGGTATCATCCTCATTTCAGCCTTCTCAGTTTCAGTGCTCGGAGTTTGATGAGGTCCAAATACGTCCCCTTTAACTACCGAAGCCACAGTGGGTGTGCAGTGCTGCATGTTATAGCGTTCTAGAATACGGTCAATATAAGCCCTTTGGGAAAGACCTAGAACACCGTTACGTCTGTCTCGATTTATTTCGATACCTCAAACATAAGAGGCATCACCGAGATCTTTCATGTCGAAATTATGCGAAAGCATTCGCTTCGACTCATGTAGCAGATCCAAGTTGTTACTTGCAAGCAGAATATCATCCACATACAAAACAAGGATAATAAAGTTA
>CAJVGC010000582.1:51123609-51166926 GCA_910822075.1 Senecio squalidus | reverse complement strand
GAAGCACCACTTACCCCTGTGATGCTTGAATGGATTGCAAATCCGTTCATTGATCAGGAACCAACTGAGTCTGACTCCTCAGACTCAGAGGTTCAAGCTGAACGAATTGACGGTGGGCCTAAGGGAAATATCCCTGCTGCAGATGCTGAGGTGAATCTGGGTGGGGTTGGGCCTGATGATGAAATCCAAGGTATGGACATTCCTCTAACTTTACCTCAGTCTGAGAGTATCCCCTCTCAGGCTGAGCAGTCCACTCCATTGCTTGATGCCCTGGCTACACAAGCGAACCAACAGGTGAACTCACCAAGTTCATTTGATAAAGCTCTCACATCAAGCCCCACTGAAAACCAAGCACTAATGGACACATTATTCCATGAGGCTGAGAGTCAAGTACTCCCCTCCAGTGCTGCAGTACAGACCAGTCTCTCTCTGCTAGAGGATGAGTTGGATCTGACTGCTTGGACCACCCAAAACCCCAGTCTGATAGTCAACTTGGAGAACTACATTGCTGCTACCACACAGACACATGTGGCAAGCATTGAAGAAAGTGTCCCACTCCTGGACACACCTGTACCTAGTATGGGACCACCCCCTTCAGTCTCACAGCCTATTACAACGGCTATTTTCACCAGCTCCGTGCTGGTTCACGATAAGGGAGGGAGTGAGGCTGTGCCACCAGTTACATCAACAACTGCTACTACATCAACCCAGTCTGAGGTTGCTTTGACTGTTCCTGTCCTGTTAAAGGCACTTAAGGACATGTCCACTCAGTTTGATGACAGACTGAGGGCAATGCAAACTCAAAATGCAGAGGAACTGAAGGAATTGAAGGAAATGGTGTCCTATCTGACATCTGAAGTCAGTTTGATGAGAAAAGGCAAGGCAGTTGCAGAGGATTCTCAGATTCAGGGGGAGAAAAAGTCCACTACAGTTATTGAATCTGAAATCCCCACACAGACATTGAAAAGGAAAAGAGAAGAGGGGGAGAAACGATACTACAAGACAACCAGATTCAACACTAAAACTAGGGAGTCTGAAGTATTTTACGAAACTGACTGGAGTATTTCCAGTGATGAGAGTGATGAGTCTGGGAATAAAGGGAAAGAACAGACTGAAGAAGGGGAAGGAGACAAAATGGAGACTCAACTTGAAACAGAGTCTGAAGTTCAAAAGAAAGTGTCTGAAGCTGAAACAGAAAAACAGAATGAAGCTGACAAATTAGCCAAACTTCAAAGATATGCTCAAAGTGCTGGAATGACAGTGGAGCAATACAGAGAGTATGTGAAGGGGCTATACAAGGAAAAGTTTGACTTCAATCCATATGATCAATCTGCAAAGGCAGCTGCAGAATTTGAAGCTGAGATTCAAGCTGAGGAGGAAATGGCTATTGAAGAAGAACAGATGAGGGTTAAAGCTGATGCCCAAATGGCCAAACTTGTACTCAGAGAGCAAGCAAGGGTTGATCACATTGAAGCAAACTTCACCATGAGAAAGCTTCAGTACAAAATTCATCACTTAGATTGTAAAAGCCATGGTGGAACTGACCTGCTACTCACATGCACACACAAAGGTGGATCATTCAGAGTTGGACTATCAAGACTACACACCATGGGTCTAGAAGAATGGAAAGAAATAGCTAACTTGAGCTACAACCTGACTGACAAAGCTCAAGGCATGGTTATAAGAAGAGAGGCCATTTTCAACATGAATGCAGCTCATATGCTGAACCTGGTGCCAGATGAAGACTACAGAGCCTTCTGTATCAAGCACAATGTGAAAGTTCGAACTAAATCATTGGGTCTGGAATCAAGCAGCATGCATCCTGTTCCTAAGGATGTTGTATTTCAAGACAGAACTTACATTGAGACTGAGAAGCATACTGGGTTGTGTTATATTGATTGTGGGGGAGAAGAGAGCTTTCAAGACAAAAGCAGACTTAACATGTCTTCAATCTATCATTGTGTAGCATTATTAAGTGAATGTGAGTCTGCTCAATGTCTTCCATTCAGAGTAAAGCTGGTCAGTTGGTTGTTCAATAATCTGAGAAGAATTGAAGAGATTGGAACTGTGGCTGATAAGGTAGAGTTGATTAAGAAGGAATATCAGGTCCATTTTCACAAGACTGATGCTGAGATGGAGAAGCTGTTGGCATGGAAGACAGAGAGACTGAAGTGGCTGAGTGACAGAGATCAACCATTGCCTTTTGAGACTTCAGAGAAAAAGAGGAAGAGAACGTTGAAGAAAAGGATGTAAAACAAACTGGTGCTTATTTTGTTCACAAACAGTGTTTGCTTAAAGAGTTTTATGTTTGTGTTTATTTTCGTGCATCTTTTGTAAATAGACTTTGGTTGAAACAGATAGGGGGAGATTGTTGGGAAAAAACAATGAGCTATCCCAAGATTAATAAATCTGTTAATCAAAGTCTGAGTCTGAGTGACATGAGTCTGAGTGACTCAGTCTGAGTGACATGAGTCTGAGTGACTCAGTCTGACTAACTCAGACTCATGAGAGAAGTTAGCCGTGAATTAAGGCAGTCTAGTTAGTTAATATCTTTTATCTGTTTAAAAGATTCACTTAGATTGATCCTTATCAAACTCACTATATTGTGTATAAATAGTGAGTTTGAGTTTTGTAATCGGTACAACTTTTACTGGAATATAACTGTGTGTTATTTTCATTGTTTCAATATTATAATTCCGCTATAATATATACTGAAACTGAGTAATAAATCGATATATAACAATTAACGTCTAAATACTTATTTGTTATTGATTAGCCACTGTTTGGGATCTTAGTGAGACCTAACAAATGCCCCCAGCATGATCTCAACACTCAACAGGTTATCAAGACATTTTATAAAGGGGTTGATCGTCAAACTCGTAACGAGTTAGATTCTGAAGGCAAAATTCCACGGAAAATCCCATCTGATGCTTGGGCTGCTATTGAAAAATATGCTAAACACTCCAAGCTGTGGGAAGACGGTGGTAAAGGAAGAAGGAAAATGGCTGATAACAGCGACGGTCTCGCTGCTATAACTAACAAACTGGATGCTATGGGCAGAGACATCAAGCGCGTCAATGAGAAGGTTCATGCTATTCAAGTCGGTTGCGAAATTTGCAACGGATACCATCTCGCCAAGGATTGCCCTAGTAAGGATGAGGAGGAAGCCACTGAAGAGGTAATGTATGGAGATTACCAGGGAGGAGACAGGAATAACAACAACTATCGCCAAGGAGGAGGCAATAATGGTTATCGCAAGCCCTACAACAACAATCAGGGAAATTCCTACAACAATAATCAGGGAAATTCAAATGGGCAGAAACCATATCGGCAAGGACCACCGGGGTTCTATGCTAAGGATGCTCCTAAGGCACCGTTTCCACCAAAGGACGATTTGCATGAACTGATGAAACAACTCATGACAACAAATAATCAGTTTATGCAAACCACGATCAAGCGAATGGATGACACTGATTCCATCATCCGTAATCAAAGCGCTTCGATTAAGCAACTAGAAGGCACTATGGGACAACTAGCGAAAGTAGTGCAAGAAAGATTTCCGGGACAGCTACCGAGCTTCACGGAAACGAATCCTCGAGATCACGTCAAAGCAGTTACCACCCGAAGTGGTAAACCTCTCAATTCTTCTTTTACAGGTGTTACTAACAAAGTTCCTTTTAATTTTGAACAGGTTGCCAAAGAAGACGGACACGAGAAAGCGGATGCACCGAAAAAATCTGCCACTGCTGAAAGCCAGCCGGCAGCTGCCCAAAGCCAACCGGCGGCTGAAAGCCAGCCGGCGGCTGAGCCACTGATTTCGAAGAAAACTACTCCAGCTGCTACTACGAAGCCGAAAATCACACCGGTGACTAAGGACTTCACACCTGCTGTTCCATACCCTGATGCTCTGAAGAAAGACAAGGACGCTGTCACTTATCACAAATTTCTGGAGAACATGAAACAGCTTCACATTAATATTCTGTTTATTGAGGCGATTGCTCAAATGCCAAAGTATGCGAAGTATTTGAAGGATCTTGTGACGAATAAGAGTAAGCTGGAAGACGCTTCCAAGGTCACCATGAATGCCCGTTGTTCCGCACTGATGCAAAACAAGTTACCTCCGAAATTAAGCGATCCAGGCGCTATTTCTATTCCTTGTTTAATTGGCAATTTAACTGTGAACAACGCATTAGCTGATCTAGGAGCAAGTATTTCTTTGATGCCATATTCCATGTATGCTAGATTAGGTTTAGGAGAACCCAGACCTATTCGAATGTGCATTGAATTAGCTGACCGCTCTGTTCAATATCCTAGGGGAGTTGTTGAAAATGTCCTTGTTAAAGTTGACAAATTTGTGTCCCCTTGTGATTTTGTTATTCTTGATATGGTAGAGGACCCTAGAGTACCGATTATCCTAGGACGTCCATTTTTAGCCACTTCTCACTCCTTAATTGATGTCTTTAACCGTAGAATCACCATGCAAGTAGGAGACGAGAAAGTTGTTTTTAACGTTAATGATTCAATGGACTATCCTTCTGTAGTAGATGATACTTGTTATTATTTAAATGCCTATGACATTTCCGATGATGAGTTTGTGCAGATGTTACTGGAGGATGATCAGACTGATTCATTCATTAATGAAGGCTGGAGTGGAGATTTTGACTCTGCAAAAGAGTTAGCTGAGTTTGATATGCTACTGGAGGAAGTCAAGTCTACGCTGACCACCGAAAATCAGGAAACAAACGAAGAAAAACCACCAGCAAAATCCAGCCGGCGGCTGTCTAAAGCCAGCCGGCGGCTGAAAAGCCAGCCGGCGGCTAAAAGTTCTCAGCCGGCGGCTGGATTACCCAGTACAGGGATTTCGGTTCACGGTGTTCCATGTTCAAGAGCTGAGATAATGGAGATTAAGACATCGATTGAAGAACCACCCAAACTGGAGTTGAAACCCCTTCCATCCCATCTGGAGTATGCATATTTGCAAGGTACTACTGACTAACCCGTTATTATTTCTTCTAACTTATCTTGTGGGGAGAAAGATCGTTTATTGCAGGTACTTAAAGCTCATAAGCAAGCTCTAGCATGGAAGATCACTGACATTCGGGGAATTAATCCATCGTTTTGTACGCACAAAATTTTAATGGAGACAGATTTCAAGCCGGTCGTTCAACCGCTTCGACGTTTAAACCCGAAAGTGAAGGACGTTGTGAGGAAGGAAATCATCAAGTTGCTGGATTCAGGACTCATATACCCTATTTCTGACAGTCCATGGGTGAGTCCGGTGCATGTGGTTCCGAAAAAGGGAGGTATGACAATCGTTGCCAACGAGAAGAATGAGCTGATTCCTACACGAACGGTAACAGGGTGGCGTGTCTGCATTGACTACCGAAAGTTAAATGACGCCACCCGCAAAGATCATTTCCCTTTACCATTTGTTGATCAAATGCTTGAACGATTAGCCGGGAAAGCCTTTTATTGTTTCTTAGATGGTTTTTCAGGTTACTTCATGATTCCCATTGAGCCGGAAGATCAAGACAAGACCACCTTCACGTGTCCCTTTGGCACGTTTGCCTATCGGAGAATGCCGTTCGGTCTGTGCAATGCACCTGCTACCTTTCAGCGGTGTATGATGGCAATCTTTCACGATATGGTGGAACAATTTATGGAGATCTTTATGGACGACTTTTCGGTCTTTGGAGACTCATTTGATTCGTGTTTGGAACACTTGGAGAAGATGCTGGCAAGGTGCGAAAATCCAATTTGGTGCTTAACTGGGAGAAGTGCCACTTCATGGTCCGCGAAGGAATTGTTCTAGGACACAAAATCTCAAGTGCGGGGATCGAGGTGGATCAATCCAAAATTGAAGCAATTTCGAAATTACCTCCACCAACGAATGTCAAGTCGGTAAGGAGTTTTCTAGGTCACGCAGGTTTTTATAGACGTTTCATAAAAGATTTTTCTAACATTGCGCGACCTATGAATCAACTTCTAGAAAAAGACTGCAAATTTAATTTTTCTTCAGATTGTTTAACTGCATTTAACATTTTAAAAGAAAGATTGATTTCAGCACCGATTATGACTAGTCCCAATTGGGATTTACCGTTTGAGCTGATGTGTGATGCGAGCGATTATGCGGTCGGAGCGGTTTTAGGACAACGGATTGAGAAGAGATTTAAACCCATTTATTACGCAAGCAAAACCCTTACAGATGCGCAGGAAAATTACACCACCACTGAAAAAGAACTGCTCGCTGTTGTTTTCGCGTTTGATAAATTTAGATCTTATTTAATTATGTCTAAAACTATTGTATTTACTGACCACTCTGCTTTGAAGTTTCTTTTTAGCAAAAAGGATGCCAAACCACGATTACTCCGCTGGATTTTACTTTTGCAGGAATTTGATATTGAAATTCAGGACAAGAATGGAGCGGAGAACTTGGCGGCTGATCATTTGTCTAGGTTGGAAAACCCGGAATTGGAGAGGCTAGATGAGTCAGTGATACGGGACACTTTCCCCGATGAAGCTCTAATGACGGTTAAAGTAAGTGACGAGGTACCTTGGTTTGCGGAAATTGCTAATTACTTGGTTGCCAAAACCCTTCCCACTAATAAAACTTATCAGCAAAAGAAGCGATTCTTCTCTGATTTGAAACATTATTTTTGGGAAGACCCGTTTTTGTTTCGTGCTTGTGCAGATGGCGTAATTCGGAGATGTGTTGCTGGAGAAGAAAAGGACAAGATTTTACGCCATTGCCATTCAGGACCTGTAGGAGGACATCATGCTGCAAACTTCACAGCCAAACGTGTTTTTGATGTCGGGTTCTATTGGCCATCAGTGTACAAGGATGCTCAGGAATTTGTGAAGAAATGCGACGCCTGTCAACGGACCGGTAATATTTCTTCGCGCGATGAGATGCCACAAACGGGCATCCAGGTATGTGAAATTTTCGATGTATGGGGTATAGATTTTATGGGACCTTTTCCTTCAAGTCGGGGAAATAAATACATTTTAGTAGCCGTCGACTACGTATCAAAGTGGGCCGAAGCGAAAGCTTTACCCACCAATGATGCGCGGGTCGTCGTCAATTTTTTAAAACAATTATTTTCCCGGTTTGGTACCCCTAAAGCTTTAATTAGTGACAGGGGCACACACTTTGTGACAACCGTCTAAACTAAGGTCGAGAACGCTAACTTATAACTTCTAAGTGTTTATTTGATGCCCGATATAACTAATTCTATGTGCTATGTGGTTACGTAGACATAACTCTTAAGCTAAGCTCGTTGTAACTCACGCAAAACTCTTAAACGAAAGTTACTCTATTTTAAACCTTTAAGCGCGGATCGGGATCGGAATCATAAAACAACTTCGGAATCAAATTATATAAGTCCTAATACCAAGAAAACACCTAATGAACTTTCCTAAGTTCACAACGTATCATAACTAAGAACTTTCGGTTAACAAAAAGGTCCAACGAAGCGAAAACGTAAAAACTAAAAATCAGAAAATGCTGAAAATTGGCCCGGTGCGCAGCACCAGTTGCTTGGTGCGCAGCACCGGCTGCCAGAATTCAAAAACTTACATATTTAGTCCTTATCTCGTTTTTGCAATCCAACACCCAATCAAAATCGACCTTGGCACATGGTTACTGCAACTTTGGCAGACTCTAACACCCCTTTTATCATTTCTATCCTTTTCTTTTCCTTTTCTTTTTCATTTATCAAAAACACAAACACACACTCTTTTCACACACATAACAAATTCTCTCCAAAAACCCTCTCACCACTCTTCATTTCCAGCAACAAAACACAGAGAAAACACCACATAAAAACCATCTAAAAACGTTTTTCATCAAAAGGAAGCAAAGGGATTAAAGCTATATCGATTACAACACGTTTTCTACACTTTTGGAGCCCTAAATCCGCCTAGACCATCATCTAAACACTTTCATTCGGTAGAAACTCTTCCTTTTTACTTATATTACCGATATATCTATTTGCATGTATGATCTAGTAACTAAAAATGAGTTTTGATGAAGTTTTATAACCATTTTTATTCAAAAACGGGTTTATATTAAAATGATGCTTAGATCTTCAAATTTATGGTTAAAAGTTACTTATAAACTGATAAAATGATGATTAATAAGGTTTATACCGATTTCATGTCAAGATCTATCACTTACATAAACGATTTTGCAAGAAAAACTCGAAAAATGGAAGAACAGCAGGGCAGGTGCGCAGCACCTATGCTTAGGTGCGCAACACCGGCCTGCTGTCCTTCCCGAAAATCGTCGTTTTGGCCGTTTGAAACTTGGTTTCACATTCTGACTTTTAAGACTTAATATATATGACTGAGTTTGGATAAAACAATAACATTGGTGACTTATAATGGACTTAATAAGATAAAAAAAAAGAACATGTATAAATATGATTATGTGATATATGTGAATAGTGAGCGGGGAAGTGACTTTGGAATTTTTGGAAGTGAAATTTGGGCGCGGAAGCGCTGCCCAAATTTCATTAGAAATTCCAAACCACTTCAGCGACCTAATTATACATATCATATTAATAAAAACGCTAATTTTGGACTTTTGGACTAAAACAAAACGATAACCGCTACGGACGATTTTCGGACAAATTTGACTTTGACACCTAAAGTTTAACGAAAAACTATCTATTATATTATCACAATAACGTAATAACACTCGAACAAAACTTGGTATTATTAGGCTTTCGGTGATTCCCGACACGCGTTCCGACCGTTCCCGCTTACGATTATCTTCGCAAACAGTGAGTTACAAACCCCTACTCTTTAAACGCTTTTAATACTTTTTGGGGTGAAATGCGAGTCTTAGGCTTAGACACTATATCTGAGCTGAAGCAAACTATGAAACGCTTTATTACTTGAATGCTAAACGAAAACGATTTGATGTGAAATGCTATTACGAAAACATTTGTATACTTTGAAAGCTATTATGAAATACTTTGATATTTTGAATACTAAAACGAATAACTATTTTGCCGGCATTGTTGAGGGTTTTGCCAACAATGTCGAGGACACGAAAGCTATATTTGCCAATGACTAAAACAATCGATCGTCATGTTGCGGACTTTGTACAACATGGACGTGAGAAACCATTGAAAATTCCCGAAAACTACCAAGAACATTAGTTGCTATTAATCCCTTTGGAAAGGACCGTTAGTAGATATGGATAGCGCTATTAGGGTAGATTGACCCTCACCACAACGACTTATAACGATGGTGCATAATACTAAATGGGTAGGCTTTAGGCTTAGCAACGATCATTGGGCAAAACTTAGGATTGTCACATAGTCGCGCTATGTGGTCAATGCCTATAAACACAAATGCTATACTCTATACATTTTTATGTGATGACTATTTTGGATGCGATACTCTATGCATGGTTATGCGATTACAATTTGAAAACTTATGCTTTTACTTAAACTTGTAGCTCACTAACTACGTCTCCCGTAGTTAACACTTGACTCGTATTTTCAGGTAACGAGTAAGCTAGCTGATGACTTATGCTCTTGGGGGCGAATGACTTCAAGAACGGGATGGGTTTGGGTGGTTTGGTTGAACACCCCATTTTGTAATGCGGATATGTAACTTTGTTTAAAACCTTGTAAACCTTGAATACTATGTTTTTCCTTTAATGACATTTGGCGTTTATCTATGTCTTGTGTATCGAATGCTATTGCTCTTCACATCCTGCGTTCCGCTTTAGCGGGGTGTGACAGACTTGGTATCAGAGCGCAAGGTTATAGTGAATACCGATTTTTCAAAAATCAAACTATAACCAATTTCTAAAAACGAAAGATTTTATTTAACCAAAACGTGAAGGCATTGTTTAACTTGAATTATTCGTAGCCTGATCACCTATGAATAATTTGGACTAAATTATGCCGGTACGGGATTGGTAAAAACATTAAGCGAACCTCCCCGGGAATTCTTGAAGTCAGACCCACACAGACCTAGATGCTAAACTTAAGATACTCTATGTGCTCAGCTTATTACTAACACTAACATGAGCCGTATCTTCGATTTAACGATTTACCAATTTAGGGTATGTCGAGAGGGAAAGAGATAGCTAGGTCCGACAGCGAGACCGAACCCTCCCACGATTCTCAATCACGCTCTAGGAGTCAACAATCGTCACCACTCACCCTACCTTACCTCCGTCGGGACGGTGAAGGAAGCTCACGATTACCAACACGCCGAGCACGACAACCACCGAATCGTCACTCGAGACCTCAGATAGCTACGCCACCACCACCCCCTGTTCGCGGATTGACTCCCGAAGAAATCCAAGCGCTTTGTAACATGTCCGTCGACCTCCGCGGATACACTCAAGTCGTGAGAGATCACTCCCACCAGATACGTGGTTTGTACACCGAGGTGTTACGTACAAAGGCAATGGCACGAAAGGCAATTCGAGCAGCACGCAACTTGATGTTGATTAGCATAGTACTAGTATTCCTTATTTTTGTATTGGTTGCATTTAAGGTTTAGAGGTTGTTGTAAGATGTCTTTTGGATTGTAAGCGTAGTACTTTATGTGGTTGGTAATGTACGACAATAGTCGATGATGTTGGATTTTGTAAGAACATCAAATTTTGGGCGATATATAAATGGACGGATTATATTACGATTGTTGTTGTTCTTGTTATTTCCCCTTTATGTGAATCTGAAATGAAATATCAAAACCCTAAACCCGAGTTCACTTTTGTGTAGGAAAATGGCTGAACCCAACGATGAGCGCATTGTCCAAAGGATCAACGCCCGACTGAACGAGGCGATACCCGAAATCATAGCCCGAATCAACGCAGGCATTAACCAGGGAGGACCAAGGGGGAATAACAACAACCAAGGAAACAACAACAACCAACAAAATAACAACCAACAGAACAACAACCAACGAAACAACAATCGGGAAAACAATAACAATGAAGGAAACAACAACCAAGGGAACAACCAAGGATGTAGCTACAAGACTTTCATATCTTGCAGGCCAAAGGAATTCCATGGCACTGAGGGCGCCATCGGACTATCGCGCTGGATCGATAGTATGGAAGTGGTACTAAGGATCAGCCAGTGTGCTGAAAACAAGAAGGTGGAATTCACTTCTTGCATGCTTCAGGGACGAGCACTAACCTGGTGGAACAGCCAGCTGCAGGTCCAAGGTCCGGACGCTGCATACAATATGCCATGGGCAAGGTTCAAGGAACTACTAGTGATCGAGTACTGTCCCAAGGAGATCTTGAAGAGGCTTAAGAACGAACTCTGGAATCACTCCATGGTAGGAACTGACATCGACACCTACGTCGCGCGATTTCACGAACTCGCAAATCTAGTACCTGAGCTAGTAACCCCCGAGGACAAGCGAATTGAGCACTTCATTTGGGGACTCTCACCCGAGATCAGGGCTATGGCGACGGCTACCGAGCCAACTACGATGCAACAGGCCGTGAGCTTGGCCAACCGCCTAACCCAGGATTGGATAAGGAATGGAGGAGCGTCAAAGACGGGTGCAGAGGACGCTAAGGGAAAGCGCAAGGTTGAGGACACGTCGGGGAACAGAAGGGATCGGTTCAACAAGAAGGCCAAGACAGTGAGAAACTATGGAGTGGCCGCGGCAGAGAATACCGGCTATCAGGGGAAGGCGCCGAAATGCGATAGGTGCGGTTATCACCACGGAGGTGAATGTCGGTCATGCACCAACTGCAACCGCCTCGGTCACTGGACTCGACACTGTAAGGCAATGAATGCTGGACCGCAACAGGCGGGAAGGCAACAGAATGAAGGACCGCGACAAGCTGGGAGGCCGCAACAGAACGATAGGCCTCGCCAGGGAGAATGTTATGAGTGTGGTGGTAGGGATCACTACCGAAATGCTTGTCCTAGGCTAAACCCTGCCCGAAACCCAAACCAGAACCGCAATCAAAACCCTCCGCAGAACCAAAACCAGAACAATCAGAGGGGAAATGATGGGGGACAAGGCCGTGGAAGAGCCTTCGCAATTGGTGCCGAAGAGGCAAGAAACGACCCCCGAGTGATTGCAGGTACGTTTCTCCTTAACAACTATTATGCCTCAGTACTGTTTGATTCAGGCGCGGACAAAAGTTTTGTGTCCTTAGAGTTTAGGCCCTTGATTGCCTTAGACACCGAACCTCTAGGCGAAAAGTTTACGGTAGAATACGCAAACGGGCAAGAATACCAGGCTAGCGATGTAATTAAGAAGTGCACAATAACCCTAGCTAACCACTCTTTCGAAATAGATTTAATCCCTATCGAACTTAAGAGCTTTGACGTAGTAATAGGAATGGACTGGTTGACCATCCGAGACGCGAGAATATTCTGTTTAGATAAGACGATACGAATGCCATTAGGAGAAGGAAGGGAATTGATAGTACAAGGAGATAGGCCGGGCCAAACTTCGAGACTCATATCGGTGATGAAGATGCGCAAGTACTTAAATAAGGGCTGCTTTGCATTGTTAGTGAACATAAAGGACAAACAGGCAAAAGCAGTAGACCTTAAGGATGTACCGATAGTTAGAGACTATCCGGAAGTATTTCCCGAAGAACTACCTGGACTACCACCTCAGCGGCAAGTCGAGTTTAGAATCGAGGTAATTCCTGGAGCGGCACCGGTGGCAAGGACGCCATATCGACTAGCTCCGACTGAGATGCAAGAATTATCCAACCAAGTTCAGGAATTATTGGATAAAGGATTTATCCGACCAAGCTCATCGCCATGGGGCGCGCCGATTCTATTCGTAAAGAAGAAGGATGGATCGTTTCGCATGTGTATCGAATGCTATTGCTCTTCACATCCTGCGTTCCGCTTTAGCGGGGTGTGACACACTTTTGTAACGCCCAACTTGAGAAGGTGTTGAAACGATATGGAGTTAACCATAAATTTTCAACAGCTTATCACCCCCAAACAAGCGGCCAAGTCGAGGTTACAAACCGAGGCTTGAAGCGCATTTTGGAAAAGTCGGTCGGTGCAAATCGTAAGGATTGGTCCGATAAGTTAGACGATGCTCTTTGGGCGCATAGGACTGCATTTAAAACTCCAATTGGTTGTACTCCTTATCGTTTAATTTATGGTAAAGCATGTCACTTACCCGTGGAAATTGAGCATAAAGCCTATTGGGCTTTGAAGGCTGCCAATATGGAAATGATACCTGCAGGGAAGAACAGGTTCCACCAGATACAAGAATTGGACGAGTTGCGCATGAACGCTTATGAGAACTCGTTATTTTACAAGGAACGGACGAAGAAATGGCACGATAAGCGTATCAAGACGGATAGGAACTTTATCGACGGTGATATGGTTCTACTATATAATTCCAGATTGAAGCTATTTCCGGGGAAATTACGGTCAAGGTGGTCGGGGCCGTATATCGTGCTAGATGTATTCCCTTACGGTACGGTGGAGATTGCCAACGAAAAGGGCGAAAGTTTTAAGGTGAATGGGCATCGATTGAAGAAATATTATGCCGATGGACGTGACAACCAGTTTGATTTATTTGGAGACGACGAGGAGCTCGATCTCCATGAACGTGACGGTTAACAAACATGGTTTGAGTCGAGCTTAACGACTCTTCACTAAACAAATAGCGCTTACGGGAACAACCCGCTTCTTTTCCCTTTCTTTTATTTTGTCCAAAAAAAAATCAAAAAAAAAAATCAAAAAAAAAAAAATACAAAAAAAAAATTAGAAAACAACAAAAAGACCAAAAATATATGTACACTACGTGTTTTTCTATTTTAATCTTTGAATTTTTGATTCAGGTTCACTTAGATCATCATATGAGAGCTGCTAAACATGTCGGACACCAGGTTAGATCGTGTTAAATCACCGAACGAAAAAACAATTTTTTTTGGAACAGAAAGATTTAGCCGGCGGCTGACTTTATTTAGCCGGCGGCTAAAATCCAGACGGCGGCTAAAAATTTCCAGCCGCCGGCTGAAACATCAGGTTTTGAAAAAAATATATATAAACCGTTTTTTCTCATCCACATTCACACACACACACACACTCTTATCTCTTAACCGGCGGCTGAGAGAGTTTTTCACCATTTTCGTTCGATTCTCTTCAATTGTTTCATTTCATTCTCTAATTCAAACACCAAGGTATGCTTTATTCAATCCTCTTTCTTGTTTTTCTTTGAATTTCATGAAGAACACAAATTGGGGGTTTTGCAAATCCGAAATTTTTATTGCTTAATTTTACAATTAATTGTTAGGATTCACTCCTTAGATGATTTGTATGCTTAGGCCTTGCTTAATTTTCGATTTCCATGGTTTAATTTTGTCTAGAGATTGTTGAAATAAATTGGGGGTTTTGCTAGGAATTTGGTACTTGGTAGTAATTCAATTTGTTAGTAGGTCTTATCCTTACTACTGATTATTGATTATGTTGAGTTTTAAAATCGAATTCCTAAGTTCTAATTGACGAAAATGAACTGAAGGAGTAAGTGTAATGAGAGTTTATAAGTGAATTCTTTGTTGAATTTAGTTGTTAACATGTGAATTGGATTGTAGATTAAGGTACTGGTTTAACAGAATCAGCGAGATTTTTGTGTGCAAATTCGTGACTTGCATGTTATTTTTGATAAGGGTCCTTAGACAGCAGCTCGAACAGTTAACAGCAATGAATAAACCAGACCTGGCATTTTAGCCGGCGGCTGAATTTGGCCAGCCGGCGGCTCCCTTTCAGCCGGCGGCTGGATTCAGCCAGCCGGCGGCTAAATGTTGCTGTCTGAAATTTTATTTCTTTCTGTTTCGACATGTTCTTGCAACCTTCTATTTTCTCGAGCTGTTTTATTTTACTAACATGGCTGTCCTGACTTGTTTTATGCAGATTATGGCCGCGCAAAATGTCCACCAAGAGGTCCCACCTCACATGCCCGTTTACGACCCCGATCACCTTTACCTACAAGTGGGCGCAGGAAGGCGAGGACTTACTCATCAACAGAGGGAAGAAATCCGGAACAAGTTAACATCTATGCAGCAATATCCAGTCTATGCCCCTAACGGCATTGATTGGACTTTCTTGAATGAGGTGATCCCACACAATTCACATTATCAATCAGGAGCTGCTGAGCTTATGGATATGTTGGAGTTTACTTATCAGGGATTTGTCTGTAGAGCTTGGGAGCGTTTGTTCTCTATCCATGAGCCGATTTACATCGAGGCAACATATGAATTCTATAGCTCCTTCACTTTCAACCACGCTGACACCGACCCTACCCACAAAACCGTACAATTATTGCTAGGGGGTGAGCTTAGGAAGTTGACACTATCGGAGTTTGGGGAGAAACTTGGGTTATTTGACGAGGCTGATCTAGCACACCCAAATTTTGATGAGTTCATGGCTGAGGGGATTAAAACTCCCGACTATCGAGAGAACGCAGCAATTTGGTCCACCATAGCTAGTGGAGCGTTGAGCACCTTACGGGCACCATCCTATACACAGATTCGGGATCCGAAGGTTCGGGCCATTTTTGCTATGGTCTGCTTGTTTGTCATTGGCAGGAAATCGGGCATTGAAAAATGCCACAAGGAGGAACTATTCTGGTTAGGGTGCATTGTTCAGAAGAGGCCCGTTAATGTCCCCTATGTCTTGCTCGATGGATGACCCACATACTGAAGGGCGCACGACCCGGAAGTGTGATTAGGGGAGGTCACCTTGTTAGTGCGATTGGTAGACGCTTGACATTCCGGGGGGCAGGATTTGACACTTGTACCGCTTTGTCACCAGGGATGCGTCTTTTTGGGGCAGCTTGGTTTAAGTCATCCGGTTTAGTGAGCAGGTTTGTATCTCCAGGAGGTTTTGTGACTTACAGATGGTTCCCATTGTTCAGGCTGAGGGAGCGAGTACTAGTCATGGTGTTGAGGAGTCGGATGATGATGAGGCTCCGCCAGGTTACGAGGATGTTCCACCACCGGTTCAGGAGTTAGACTTGACTGCCCAGATTGCAGCGTTGACATCGAGTATGGGACATATGTCATCCCGGTTCGACTCATTCGCGGACCGCATGGAGGATCGTTACTACGATCTCAACTCCAACATCACTCATGTCAGCAGCCAGGTCGGGCACTTGCAGTCGGAGTTTGACAGCAGGAACCGTTATCAGGACGAGGTTTTGTACCAGTACCATCAGCGTGCAGGTATTAGTTATCAGGCCTATGACGGATCTTATCACTCGTTTGGCAGTACCACTCCGATGGACCAGGACCAGCCATCTTCCTCCACCTATGAGGATCGCCACCATATGTGGTCTGCTCAGCACTACCAGTACTATCCTCCTACCGAGGCCCAGCGACAGCAAGATGAGGAGGAACAGAGAGACATTCAGGCGCGCCAGAGTGCAGCTTGGACAGGCCGGTGGCCTGACATGTGATGATGTGGTGTTATATTTGTGTTTTTCAGACTATTTTTATTTTTATTTATTTCGTATGGATTATTGTTTGGGATTTTTGTATTTGGATTATGTACTTCTTTTTATTATTTAATTGTGGTGCTTAATATGTGTGCATGTGTTTTTCCCATTTTAGAATATCAACCATTTTAGTGGAAGTAATGCCGAAAATCCGAATTTTCAAAGGAAGCTATGCAGATTTTTTTGAGGACGTTAAGCTTTTACAGCCACACATTCTTTCCACTGCTATTTCCTTTCACAGCATACGACATCTAAATGGGGGAGTTCTTTTTCCTCTATCTTTTTCTTTTTACACTTATTCGCTGAAATGTTTTTTTACAATGAGGACATTGTATTGTTTAAGTGTGGGGAAGGGGTTAGGATTGAATCTATTTGTCCTTAGGAACAATTTGTGTGAAAATTTAAAAATTTTTGACATGTTTCTCGTAATTAGTTTTAACTAGTTGCATAACTAGGCACACCTACCCGTTACATAATTGTGAGGATTTGAGCCTTTATAGCATACATCTTATATGATTTTATCTTCAATTGTTATGAGTGTGCCGGTGACTTGTAGACTTTAGAACTTGACACTGTATACGCTTCGAGGCTATGAATGAGCATAAGTTTTACTTATTAGTAACTAGGAAAGAGGCAAAAGAATTAGGATTGTTAAACCGTTGATTGGCCTATTCGTTTCTTATAGTCGGTAACTACACTGGTTATTTGACTCACACTACCTATCGAGCACTCGTTTTTAGTGTTTTTGACGTTTAGATACCATATTTGCGCCAAACCTTTTTCTTTTATCACCTTTCCATATATATTCCATAAATTGAGCCTAAATGTTTAAGTCGTTTAATCCAGATATTTTTGTTGAAAATTTTCCTCTTTCTTAAACTTGATTGATTATTAGACGGAATGTTATATATGATGGCGTGGAGTTGTTTAATTTACTTAAGTTCACGAAAGAAGTTACATGTGGATATAAGTTAAGAGTTATTCATGATTTTGATGGACCTTTTGAGCGGTGTCTTTAATATAAAAAAAAAAAAAAACTGAAAAAATATTTATTAAAGCCCGTACTAGGTAGCCAATAATTGTTGAAGTTATTTAACGAAATTTGCGAGAAATAAAAATTCTCAATTGAAGCGTTGAAGAATTAAGGCGAAGTTTGGTCTTAGGAGTTTCATCAGAGTGAGCCATTAGGGATAATCAATCGAGTTTTGAAAGTAATATGGTTTTTGACTAAAATATTTGGATTTGTAGACTAATTGGAATTTGATTGTTTCATATCGTTCATATTAATTCACTTTCATCTCATTTTTCCATTATTTTACCCATCACCCATTGATATGACCATAAGCCCTCTGAACTAGTTACTTAGACTCTATTGGTGGAGAAGCGTATCGTTATCAAGCCTATGATAGAATACTTGTCATGACTGAGCTTTGAGCGATTTCACATATATATATTACACTTAGATTAGCTTTTTGAGTGATTGAGTGTTATACTTCCCAAATCGTGAGATGTTTAGTTATGCATTTAAATTTTGGCTTGGTAATTATTAAATTCATCTTCGTAAATAAATTTTTTGTAATTTACTCGATTCGTTGGGTATTTTATTTTTATTGAAGATGTTTGTTTTGTTCTAAAATCTAATAGTTTACTTGAGGACAAGTAAGATTCAAGTGTGGGGAATTTGATGTGCCTGAAATAATCTATATTTTGTAGCCACATTTATCATATTTACGCTCGTTTTCTGCAACTTTTTGTTATGATTTGGTATATTTTTAGTAAGAATTGCAGGTTAGAGTTATATTTGGATCATGGAGCGAAAAGGAGCTGAAACCGGTTTGAAACGGAGATAAACGAGCAAGAAAATGGAAGTTTGGAAACAGCCGGCGGCTGAGTTTTTTTAGCCGACGGTTAAATTAAATTTTCACATTTGTTCATAACGTGCCGCGGAAGCAACTTTTTCACGCGCCGGCTGAATTCAGCCAGCCGCCGGCTAAATCAGTCGGTTTAATTATTTATAAATAGGCTTCTAGGGTTCGGGTTTTTATCACATTATTCATTATTTTCAACCTACATCCATTCTGGAAAGCTGCAAGGAGAGTCCTAGAAGCCGTTGATCACGTGGAAGTTTTGGTTAATCATCATTAATCATTCTTGAAGCTAGCAACTGTTTGGTTTGAACTTTTATGCATTATTATCTTGATACAATGTTTTGTTTTAAGACTTTTATTGTTATTTGTTTACAATCCAACATGAGCTAAACTCATTAAGCGATTGCTTGGATTGTTGAACCTGGATTTATGTTTTAATCAAGTTTATGTTTGAACTAATTGGTTTTTCTATTATTGTTTACGTTTAATCGAGATCCATGTTTATTCAAAGTTATTAAATCTACTACTTAGCATGATTGATAGATCTATAACATAACTAGCGTTCTTATAAGTTTATCAGTTATTTACGATTATATGATTTATTAGATAATTGTAGCTTGAGACTTAATTGAGATAGCCTAAGATATTAGTGATTTAATGAATTGAATGAACATGAAAATTATATCAAAATTGAATAATTTAGACTTTTGTTAATTCGTAGTCGACAGATTAAATTGTAAACAATAGTGACATTAAGGCACAATTTAGAGTGGATAGTCTAAGATAGCTCTTGATGTACGATCATTCGTATGATCTTTCTCTAAAATTGTAGGATTAGATAACTCTAGCGGGAAATCTAGTTATCATAGAAATCACAGTTAAACCAATCAACATATTCTTGTTAATTCATGATCCAGGTGAAACGTAATTCCAAGTAATCGTTGCTTTCTAAATATTGATTAAATCTATAAGACTTTTCAAAACAGTTTTTCATCCATAAATTCACTTAGTTAATTAAATTGCTATTTTATTTTAGTTATTTGTTTTCTGAAATATGTTCTCACAGAACTAAAACGCCCCCCAGATTTACTTGCTTTAATTAGTTTAATTATATAATTTGAGATAACGGATATAAATACACGTTCCCTGAGTTCGATCCGGACTTACTAATTCTGTATTATCGTACGATCAGGTACACTGCCTGTATTGTGTGTTAATCTACATTGGTAAAATCCTTTTCTAAACTTAAATTAATTTTATGTTATAAAATACACATCACCACCACCAAACATCCACCCCCGCCACCATCCGCCGGCACCCACCACCATCACCACCAAACCGCCACCACCCACCACCATCACCACCAATTCTTCCATTCCTCCACCACCATCTAGGTTTGTTTCTTTTTCTTTTTCTTTTTCATAAACTTAATTATTTTGTTCAATTTGTAATTTGTTAGATTATTAATTTGGGAATTGTTTTGTTAGATATTTTTCACCACTATATCCGGTTATTGATTTTATTGAGCATCTCTATTAAAAGGTTAGTATCAAAATTAATTTGGGTTTTATTTTTGTTAATAAGAATTTGTATAGTTAGTATATGTATATAAGTTTGTATGATTTTTATGAAATGGGTCAAAGTGGGCAAACGGGTAAAATGGGTCAAAGTGGGCAAAGTGGGTTAAATTTGTATGATTTTTATAATATGATAGAAGTTGTATGAATTAAGTGTAGAATTGTATGATTTGTATGTATAAAGTTGTATGAATTAAGTGTAGAAGTTGTATGAATTAAGTGTAGAATTGTATGTATAAAATTGTATGAAGTTGTATGATTTTTATAAAGTGTAGAATTGTATGATTTGTATGTATAAAATTGTATGATTTAAATGTGTAGAATTGTATGGTTTGTATGTATATAAGTTTGTATAATGTAGGTTTAGTGATTAATTTCGGAGTAATGATACCTTAGGTCTGAAATTAATCGATCCCGTAGAATACCTGTCCGAAATTAATTTATTAGAAATTAATTTCGGAAAGTCCCCATTTTGGGACTGCTTTTTGAATGTTTTGTCTCATTTAGGATATAAATGTGTATAATTGATATACTATTTAAGAAAAATTTGGTTATCATTTCTCCTTTACTCCTACGAATATGTGTTCAATACACATGTTTATCTTACATCCGCAGAAATGACTATTGATAAGAGTTGGATTTATATTAGAAATCGTATTTCCCCGAATTTAGAACCGGTCTTGACGCGTTAATCGAAAGGTGTAAGAACCACTTGAATCATGAAGGTGAATGTCGTTGCCCATGTGACAACTGTGGTAATACAAGATGGGGTAGCGATGAGACAAATATTGTTTATTCTAGCGATGAGGCAGATTGAATTGTAATTGTTATATTTAATATGTAAAAGACTTGAAATGAAATGAAATTGTTATTGTTCTTGCCGTGTTTAATTATGTTTTTTTATATGTTGGTTAATTTATATAGTTGTTACTTACTACACATATCATTGTTATGTTTATTGTACTTGTTCTATTCAGATGACTAGTGTAGCTCACAGAGGAGATGCTGGAGGTGATCCACCCCGGTGGCCATTGGGATCCCCCTAGGGGTCATATTGGTAAGAATATTACTTGTTGGTTTAATTATGTTTGTTTAATTTGTTCATTTGAATTTTCCAGGTCCTGTAAAGAAGAACCGTGGAAAAACATCAAACAAGGAGTTGCGTGATTTGTGGAAAAAAAATAATAAAAGGCCTTTGCCGATCGACTTTGATACGAGAGATCTAAAGACTTCTAAGCCCATTGGGCGATACGGCCAAAAGTTTATTTCTTTGATTGGTACCATTGTGAATGACAACAGCTTCCCGAAACATTACGAGAGCTGGGAAAAGGTGTCAATGGATTCTAAGAAGTTGATTATGCCCGAAGTACAGGTTTGTTTTGGTTTTTATTACATTTTCGAATATTTATTAAATCTATACATTCTAACTATTTTTTTTTGAATTGTAGAAATACTTCGATATTCGTGATTGGTTTGATGGTGGTCAGAGGGAGGTTTGGGCTAGAGCCGGGTTGGATTGGACGTGTAAAGAGCAATATAAGGATGCTTAAAATGATTTCAAGGAACATCATTTTATTGGACGAGGTGGGTACGAGAATATTGATTTTCGTAGGGAAAATCCCCCACCAGGAGTTGGTTACAATGATATTTGGCTTCCATTTATGAATCGGATGACAGACCCGAAGTTCATAAGTCGTTCACAGAAAAACTCGCAAAACAGGAGCAAACAAAAGTTTGCGAGTAAACATGGAAGTCAATCCTATGCAATAAGGAGGGACTTAAAGGTAAGTAACTTTTTAATTCTTAGTTTTAATATTATTCATATAATTTGTGTTTGATTTGATATTATACTAATTTATTTCATTTGTTTGAAGCAATTGGATGACCCGGAACACAAATATCCAAGTCTTCTCGATGATTATCTAGATCATCATACGAATAAAGATTGCTCTTGGGTCTCGAATGAAGATTTCGATTTGCATGTAAGTAATTAGGGTAAAAGGGTAAAATGGGTTAAATGGATAAAAGTGGTCAAAGTGGGGGAAGATGGGTAAAATGGGTCAATGTGGACAAAATGTGTTAGATGTATATAACGGGTCAATGTGGGCGACGATGGGTAAAATGGGTCAAAGTGGACAAAATGGGCTAAATATATAACGGGTCAATGTGGGCGAAATTGGTAAAATGAGAATAAACATGGTTAAAATTGGTCATTTGAGTCAAATGGGTCAAGGTGGGCGAAATGAGTGATATATTACTAACCAAATACAACTAACTTATAATTATTCTTATTTGGTTTATTTTGAAGCGACAAATGACGGAATTGAGGACGAGCTCCCCCTCCGCAAGTGAAGGAGAAATAATGGATGAAGTATTGGGAACTCGAAGCGGTCACCAACGAGGTCGGGGAAGAAAATTACCGATCTCTATCACGGGAGAAGGATCTTTGATGACTTCGTCTTCGAGACAAAAAGGCAAGGGTAAAATGGAAGAACAAAATGTGATGACAATGAGTGATTTCCAACGATACATGCAAGCAATACAAGCCGCCAACCCGAGCTTTATTATGCCCGACCTTCCAATGCCTAATCAAAACGAGGAGGAGAACGAGGAGGAGGATGATGACGATGATTGTTGATGGTTAGTGTTTTTGTTATTGTTGAATGTTTGTACTTGAATATTTAATATCGACGGTTTGTGATTGTTGACGGTTTGGAACTATTTGTAGAATATTTGAAGTTTATGATAATTTGGATTATTTATTTATTCTTTTGTTTTTTAATTTTTGTTGGGAATAAGCTGTTTGGATCGAAATAAGCAGGAAGCCGGGAAATAAGCTGTAAATCAGTTGCTGTTTTTTTTTTTTGCTGTAGCTCCTTCGGCGAGGACAAATCGTCGCCAAAAGCCTCGAAATGTCGTCGTTGTAGGCCTATTTAAATATTATTAAATAACTAAATAAATAATATTAAATAAATAAAAAATAAAAAATAATTAATTAAATAAATAAATAATAATTAATTAATTAATTAATTAAAAAAAAGATTTGAAAAAGTCAAAGTGGGTCCCGCCATCGTCGCTACAGGTTATGAGAAATCGTCGCCAAACACCTTTCTCCACGATGCTATGGCGACGACCCTACGGCGACGACAAATCGTCGCCAAAGGCCTTTAGGCACGATTTTTTCCCTTTAGGCACGATTTTTTGTCGTCGCCGTAGGGTCCGTTTCTTGTAGTGCGTTACTTAATGAATTAAATGCACCACTTATAAATATGAATATTAAGAGTAAGAATAACTTGTCTTGAGAACTTGAAAATCACTTATTATATTTTCTCATTCAAGCAATAACACTATTAGCATTTCATAACACACTCCTAAAGCATTTCAAAGTGTTAAATATGTGAGCAAATGTTTTAGTCTTAGTAGATAAGTTGTCATCTCTAAAAGAAAGTGTGTATAAGATTAAGTTACACTAGTATAAGGTGGTGTTTAATTTTAACTTAATTGACTTAATAACAAACTGACTTAATTCGGTAAATCATAAGGTACATGTTTGTTTGTGCTTTAATCCAGACAACACGTCTTAACAGGAAAAAGTCATGTGGGTGTTGATACTTCATTAAGTTATTGATTTTCAAATATTTTTATTTTATATTTTTATTTTATATTATTCAGACTTATTATTAAACATTTAAAACAAAAATTATTAGTTTTTATTTTATACAGAGAACATATATTTAATTAAATATTATTAAATATATAATTAATTAAATAAATAAATAAATAATAATAATTAATTAATTAATTAATTAATTAATTAATTAATTAAAAAAGAGGATTTGAAAAAGTCAAAGTGGGTCCCGCCATCGTCGCTATAGGTTATGAGAAATCGTCGCCAAACACATTTCTCCACGATGCTATGGCGACGACCCTACGGCGACGACAAATCGTCGCCAAAGGCCTTTAGGCACGATTTTTTTCCTTTAGCTACGATTTTTTGTCATCGCCGTAGGGTCCGTTTCTTGTAGCGCGTGACTTAATGAATTAAATGCACCACTTATAAATATGAATATTAAGAGTAAGAATAACTTGTCTTGAAAACTTGAAAATCACTTATTATATTTTCTCATTCAAGCAATAACACTATTAGCATTTCATAACACACTCCTAAAGCATTTCAAAGTGTTAAATATGTGAGCAAATGTTTTAGTCTTAGTAGATAAGTTGTCATCTCTAAAAGAAAGTTTGTATAAGATTAAGTTATACTAGTATAAGGTGGTGTTTGATTTTAACTTAATTGACTTAATAATAAATGACTTAATTCGGTAAGTCATAAGGTACATGTTTGTTTGTGTTTTAATCCAGACAACACGTCTTAACTGGAAAAAGTCATGTGGGTGTTGATACTTCATTAAGTTATTGATTTTCAAATATTTTTATTTTATATTTTTATTTCATATTATTCAGACTTATTATTAAACATTTAAAACAAAAATTATTAGTTTTTATTTTATACAGAGAACATATATTTATATACACAATATTCGTGTAGTGCTTAACCAATAAAAAATAAATGTGGCCTAAGTCTACATAAATACTTGTATTTTTATAATGCAATAATACAACCAATTATTTGTTTTTGTTTTTTTTTTTTTTTTTTTTTTTAAACGGCAAAATGACCAATCAAATCAAGAGTTAAGTTTGTTTTAAGTTTTGCGTGTGTTGTTAAGACATATCTGGACCAATAATTGGTATTATAGCATATGCTTTTCTTAATTTTTGGTGGAGGTAATATGTTGTTAAAATATTTAATTTACAAATATTTTGTTATTTGTGAAAGTCAATTCAGATGTCTTTATTAATATTTTCAAACTAGTGTTATACCCGTACGTTACTCGGGTATATTTATTTCATTGAATCAAAATCAGTTTTCTACAATATGACTTTGCTTTATTCCAATTCAACTTCCTTTTTATTACGTACTGAAAAATGCTACGTAACAAACAATTTTGCAAAACTTGGAACATACTAATATCTAAACAAAATCATTGTAGAAAATAAACATATCTAAAATAGCAATTGATTGGTTCACGAACTTCCTTTAATACTCTATACACATGCTTTTTTCGAGCCTACCTTTGACTAAGCAACCTTCATTACTTGTCATGCACTCTAGAACCACAACCCACCAACATAGAAAACCCCCATTAGTATGATTAACACATGTTGGTGTACCAAACGATCCAAACTCAACACGGATACGACACCCTTCTTCGGTTCTAACAGACGGCATGCTTCACAAAAACTGGACTCACAAGCCAAATGTTAGACACCCTAGTCCCCATAGCCATGTTCGTTGGGCATATCTACTGAAAAAAGAAAAAAACTACGATCATAATCTGTCACACCCCGCTCAGGCGGAAACTCGAGGTGTAAACAGTATCAGTAATATCACAGATCCAATGTTACAACATTTATATAACAAAAGGATAATCGAATTTAATAAGTAAATCCGAAGTTCAAAGTTTTACATAATCCGAATAAATAAAGTACAATAACGTCAAATAGATCCTAAAGGAACTAAGTATAGTAAACAAGTTCCACGTAAACGATCCAAATAGTCACAAAAGAAAGCATCAATCTACAGCAACCTCAAATCCCTGAAAAGCGTAAAAATACGACGTCATCATAAAGTTGGTGGGCTATTCGTAATTTAATAAAAACATTAAGTTCGAAAGTTTTGGCCCGCTTGAGATATATAAGTCAATAATAAAGATATCTTGATTTCATGAACAAAGTGAGATATATGCATAGCCTTAGATCAAAATATACACATGAACCTTACGTTTAAAGGCAACATTAACCCCCACCCTTAGTGTGTCAAACTAAGGTATGGTCTCGAATAATAATATGCGGTCATAACATCGACTCATAGGGACAGAGCACAGTCGTAATCCCATATCAGCGATGAGGGTTTGGAAAACCCATATAGATCTATATATATGTACCAGTGGCTCAAAAAGAGTTAACAGGCGTGAACCGAGGGCCTTATACTACCACTAAGGCCATAGATGTAAAGTAACACTAAATCTAAAGGCATCAGAATCAACAATGCATAAAACAGATATAAAATTTAATTCTCGCTTAGCATGCCCAAAGATATAAAACGGTAAAAGGGCAACGAATAACTTACATTAAATCAACAAATACGTCGGGATGAAAACTCAGTAGAAATCACTCCACCGCCTAAGTGCCCTAGAATGAAGACGTCAAATAAGTCTAAGTACCTCCAAAAGTCTAGTAGGTTTTAGCCTTAAATGATTAACGTTATTTTATATATTAAATTCAAAGTGTTCCAACGAACAGTATTTCGAGTCAAAGTGACGAGTAAGAGATAACGATTTTTCGAGTCGATAATGACTACTAGAAGATATTGATAATTTAAGTCTAATAATGACGATTAGGAGAGAATGATATTTCAATCCAATAATGACTACTAGAAATATCGATTTAAGATTAAATACTGATACCAACGTTTGGTCTAAGTTCGCTAAAATCAACGTTATGGGATAGTTGATTTTAGTCAAAGTCGACGATTACGAAAAGGAGTTAAAATCAACTAAAAGGTCAACATTCCACAATTGAAGAATTTAAATATTTTGAGTAAAAATAGTTTGAAAACAATTTTATAAAAGTTTAACGAAAGATATAGTTTATTATTAAAATTTAAGATTACGATCGCATTTTTGAGAAAAGTATATTTATCAAAAATATATACGTTTAGCAAATATCATAATAATAACTATTATGTTTATGATAGCGATTACGTTTTGAGTCCAAAACGTATATATGTCAATGTATACTATTTTATGTATAATAATATATGTTTGTATATACTTATGTTCGTTCAAAATAAGCAACGTTTTAGTTCTGGGGGCTCACTGCGACGCACCAAGACTGCACTGTGTCATAGTGAGTTTGTGACCATAGCCCGCTGCGGCGCAGTAGGTCGTCAATGGCAAAAAAACAAGTTCTTTTCTTTAAGTTTTAATATTGTTAACGTTTATATTAGGTATTAATCTTAATATGTAATGTGTTCAGAAAGTATAGAAGTTTATTTATGTCTACTAAAGGTGTAATCTTACATGATATAAAGTCGTATTACTAAATATGTAAGTTTTTATATAATAATATGTAATAATACTAATTAGAGTTCAAATATGTATATATGTATACTTAAGTCCCATTTAGTCCAAAATAGTCCAAGAGTCAAAAAATAATCTCACGACGGTATAGATTTACGATTTATACGTATTTTACTTCTAATTACTCGTTTCATAATTTTATGTTCACATTATACTAATATTAGGTTATAAATCACCAATAACTTATAATAAGTAAATAATATGTATAATATGTTAATAATTTGTGTTTTCTTCCAATTTATATTCATCTATTTATATACTACTTAGAGAGTACTGAAGACCTCCGCAAAATCAATAAAAAATCGTCGGAATAGTCTCGAAATCTCTCGGAAATGAGCTCGAAAATTGGCGGTGATGAGAATCCAAGCTCCAAACACAAATACACCAATTTTAGAATTAGAACTCTTAGAATAAAGAATTAGAATGAGATTTAGGATGTGTTTTTGCTTACCAATCTTCAGCTGTAAAACTTTCCATGATGGTGTACAAAACCCGAAAATGGAAGGTGAAGATGGAGTATGATTCTTTTCACGCACACACAAGATTTATGTTAGAATTCCTAACATAAACAAACGGAAAAAAAGAGATAAAAAGATGAAGATTATGTTGGAAATTACTTACGAAATGGAAGGAAATCATGGAGAAGATGATGAATATGATGATGAACTTTCTTCCAATGTAAAACGCATTTATATTGTGGTTTATTCTCTCAAAATTTTCCAAGAAATGTGATGGAAAATATGATAGGAAAGTGATGAAATGATGTTGAAATGAGAATGAAATGGATGAAAAGATGTAAAGTATAAATTGTGGTATGAGAGAGATGGTGAAATAGGTTTAGATCTAAAAATTTCCAAAATGGGCTTCAAGTCAAGTATTCTGCACATGATGGTGGTCAAAAGTGCAGAAAATCACCTCCTTTCACGTGTTTATGTCAAAAGCACAAGAATACAAAATCCAGCACAGCCAGATCGTTGCGTCGCAACAACTCGGTCACTGTGTCGTAGTGGTGGCCAGTTTCGCGACATTTTTTGAGTTCCGATTGTTTCGTACGTTTACGATAGCAACTTAGACACAAAATTATCGTTAGAAGGGACCAACTATGTAATATTAATAACGTTAATCTTAATCATATAATCGAAGGCATAAATACCCTAACTTATATACGAGTGTACGTATATCTATTAGGCACTTAGGTACTAAAATGTTTCTGTCACGATAAATTCCCGACTAAATAATAAATAAAGCGTGAAAAACAGAAATAACAACAATAATAGGGTCAAAACAAAAATCAACAAAATAAACAAGAGAAGGCACCACGAAAAGGTACTTCAAAATACGCGGTTGTCACAGTCTCCCCAAGTAAAAAGAATTTCGTCCTCGAAATTATCACCGGGTAGGACCTCTGGAAAGGATATGGGGATACTTCCTCTGCATCTCATTCTCGCGTTTCCAAGTAAAGTCAGCTCCAAGCTTCGAATTCCAACGAACTTAACAATGGGAATCCTACTCCGTCGCAACCGCTTAACATCACGATCCATGATCTCAATCGGATCCTCTACAAAATGAAGCTTATCATTGATCTGAAGTTTCTCCAACGGAACCAACAACGACTCGTCAGTAAGACGTTTCTTCAAATGAGGAACGTGAAATACATTTGTACACTGCTAAGATCTGGCGGCAAATCAAGTGTATACGCAGCTGGACCAACACGGGCTTAAAATCTTAAACGGACCCGTATACCTCTGACTCATCTTGTTGCACTTCACAAAAAGGACAACCCCTTTCTACAGAGACACTTTCAACCCAACCATATCCCCAATACTGAACTCAAGAGGTTCTCTACGTCTATCAGTATACTTCTTCTGCCGATCTCTTGCAACAATCAATCGATCTTTAATCTTGAAGATCTTATCAGTTGTTCAATCTTGGCAGGATCACATGAATACCCTTCTAGCTGATCACGTGGCCAAGAAACTGAACCTTTGATAGGCAAAAATCACCCTTCGAAAATTTTGCATGCGGTTGTTCTTTTCGAAATATCTTCAGAACCAAACGTAGATGTTCCTCGTGCTCCACACGGCTACGGAAAATAGATAAGAATGTCATCAATGAATACGATCATGTATTTGTGAAGATAGAGGTGACAAAAACGGTTCATCAAGTCCGTAAAGGCTGTAGTCGTGTTTGTCAAACCAAACGGCATAACCAAGAAGTCATAATGACCGTATACGAAAAGCAGTCTTCGGAATGTCATCATCCTGAATCCTCAACTAATGATAACCCGAACGAAGATCTATCTTCTAGAAATAACAAGAGCCCTGGAACTGATCAAATAAGTCGTCAATACGAGGAAGGGGATAACGGTTCGTCATCGTCAACTTATTCAGCTCCCGATAATCGATATGTAAGCGCATGTAGCCATCCTTCTTCTTAACAAAGAGAAGAGGAGCACCCCATGGAGAGAAACTAGGGCGAATGAAACCCTTGTCAACCAATTCCTGAATCTGAGTGGATAACTCAATCATCTCAGAAAGAGACAAACGATAAGGAGCTTTCGCCACGGGCGCTGCTCCGGGAACAAGATCTATACTAACTCGATTTGTCGCTGGGGAGGAAGTCCAGGAAAATCCTCAAGAACTACGTCAGCAAACTCACAAACATACGGTTGTTCATCAATCTTCTTGGCAGAACCTTTCTTCACTAGACGAACAAGATACAAAGAAACACCCCCCGACGATATATGCCCACGCACCTTTAGGCTAGAATGATCTTAAGACGCTTCCCAACTTGTCTCCATGAATAGTCGACGGTACTCCACCATGTCTCGTAATGCGAATAAACCTCTCGTTGCTAACAGTCTCTTCCTAATGTGTAAATAGCCAATCCATACTCACGACGACGTCAAAACGACTAAGCCTCATAGGAATAAAATCAATGGAAAAAGGAAGGATCGGTTAGGGTAAGAGAACAATCACGAAGAACCTCACTAGCTCGTAAGCATCTACCTTCAGCTATCTATATCTCATAAGCAGGCACTAACGGACTAGGAGTACAAGATACTAAAGGCCAAAAATCACTAGGCGTAAAACTTCTATCCGCACCAGAATCAAACAATATAAAAGCAAGGTGATTGTAAATAAGGGGTGTACCAGTAACGACATTCGGATCCTGACGTGCCTCAGTGGACCTCAAGGCAAACCCTCTGCCCTTGGCAGTATCATCACCAGTATCAGAACCAGAAGGGAGAAGAGAAGCAGAAGAAACCATCTTGGGGCATTTGTTACGACGATGTCCCATATCCCCACATTCGTAACATGATCCCGGTGAAAACTTTCAAAAACGTTCGATATGGCCCAGCTCCTTGCACCTCTCACGGAACCAACAAGTAATCTTTGCGGGATGATCACCACCACATTTCCCACACTTAGGGCGCTTTACCTAACCATCAGAACCAACAGCAACATATGGCTGAATCGGTTGGGGACTCGGGTCATGTTCCCGTCCCCATTTCCTAGAGTCATGTCGAAACTCCTTATCCTCCTTCTCATCAGAATCTCTACGGACCTCAGTCCTCTGTAACAGACCTCCTCCGATCATACTCTCCGTCAATGAACAATCAATATCAATATCACTCTGCAATGTACTCGGACGAATTGAAATAAAGTTGTCTCGAATATTCTGGGGCAACCCATGGACATAACGTGCAATCCTACACTTCTCCGTATTAACAAAACGAGGAATCAACCCTGACAAGTCATAGAATCGGTTCGTGTACCAACTAACATCAGAATCCTGCATAGACAGGTTCCACAGCTCCTGCTCCAATCGCTGCATCTCATGAGTCGGTACGTACTCATTCCTCATCACTACCTTTAGATTCTCCCACGTCATCAAACTAACAGCCGCTCGACCCTGAGTACGTATCACATTGTTCCACCAAGTCAAAGCTTTCCCTTGGAACAAATATGTCGAGTACTTAACCCGATCCTCATAAGAACAACCCAAAACCTCAAACATAGATTCGGTCTTCTCCAACCATTGAAGAGTAGCCACGAAATCCTCAGATCATCTGAAATCGGTCGACTTCATCCCAGAAATGTATTGTACGAACAACCACGAGGCGGATCCTCAATCACAATATCCGGACCCCCCGCACCGATACGTATAGTGCCACAAATATCTGAACCATCACGACCGAAACCCGTACTATCTGATCCATTACCAATAACCTCGGGACCACCAAATCCCGTACCAACAACCCCGGGACCACCGAATCCAGTGTCGGTACCCGCTCCTCCTAAAGGGGTAGATCTTATGATCTGAAGCAAAGTCTCCTTAAGATGTGATACGATAGCGTGCATTGATGCAACCAAGTACTCAATAACTGACTTAAGTCGGACTTGTAACGCTCGACCTCGCACCCGTAGAACGACCAAGCCTCGTCGACTTCCTCGCATGAGATCTCTTAGGCGGCATCGTCTAAGGACGTAAACCATAATAAGTAAAAAGTGTGCGACACAAAAATCAGGCCAATAGTAAAAGCAAGGTAAAAGCACACAAAGACAAAAGCAAGTAAAAGCAATCACATAAAGGCCCAAATAAGGAAATGCGCACATAAGTAAATCAGAGAAATAGTTTTAAAGCCTACAGTCATAGTCTAAGTGATTCACGTATAAGCCACTTAGTTCCCTATAACCATTGGCTCTGATACCAATCTCTATCACACCCCGCTCAGGCGGAAACCCGAGGTGTAAACAATATCAGTAGTATCATAGATTCAAGGTTTCAACATTTATATAACAAATGGATAATCAAATTAAATAAGTAAATCCGAAGTTCAAAGTTTTACATAATCCGAATAAATAAAGTTCAATAACGTCAAATGGATCCTAAAGGAACTAATCATAACAAAACAAGTTCCAAGTAAACGATCCAAATAGTCACAAAAGTAAGCATCAATCTACACCAACCTCAAATCCCTGAAAGGCGTAAAAATACGACGTCAACATAAAGTTGGTGGGTTATTCGCAATTTTATAAAAACATTAAGTTCGAAAGTTTTGATCCGTTTGAAATATATAAGTCAATAATAAAGATATCTTGATTTCATGAACAAAGTGAGATATATGCATAGTCTAATATCAATAAATACACTTGAACCTTACGTTTAAACGCAACATTAACCCATACCCTTAGTGTGTCAAACTAAGGTATAGTCTCAACTAATAATATGTGGTCATAACATCGACTAATATGGACAGAGCACCTTCGTAATCCCATATCAGCGATAAGGGTTGGTAAAGCCCATATAGATCTATATATATATGTACCGGGGGCTCAAAAAGAGTTAACAGGAGGGAACCGAGGGCCTTATACTACCACTAAGGCCATAAGTAAGGTAACACTAAATCTAAAGGCATCACAATCCACAACGCATAAAACAAGATATAAAGTTTAATTCACGCTTTTCATGCCCAAAGTTATAAAACGGTAAAAAGGGAAACAAATAACTCACAGTAAATCAGCAAATACGTCGGGATGAAAACTCAGTAGAAATCACTCCACCGCCTAAGTGCCCTAGAATGCCGACATCGAATCAGTCTAAGTACCTCCAAAAGTCTAGTAGGGTTTAGCCTTAAATGATTAACGTTATTTTATATAGTATATTCAAAAGTGTTCCAACGAATAATATTTCGAGTCAAAGTGACGAGTAAGAGGTAACGATATTTCGAGTCGATAATGACTATTAGAAAATATCAATAATTTAAGTTAATAATGACGATTAGGAGAGAATAATATTTCGAGCAGATAATGACTACTAGAAATATCGATTAAAGATTGAATACTGATACCGACATTTAGTCGAAGTTCGTTAAAATTAACGTTATGGGATAGTTGTTTTAGTCAAAGTCGACGATTACGAACAGGAGTCAAAGTCAACTAAAAAGTCAACATTCAAAAATTTAATAGTTTAAATATTTTGAGTAAAAGTAGTTTGAAAACAATTTTATAAAAGTGTAACGAAAGATATAGTTTATTATTAAAATTTAACATTACGATCGCATTTTTGAGAAAAAGTATATTTATCGAAGATATATACGTTTAGGGAATATCATAATAATAACTATTATGTTTATGATTTCGATTATGTTTTGAATCCAAAACGTATATATGTCAATATATACTATTTTATGTATAATAATATATGTATGTATACTTATGTTCGTTCAAAATACGCAACGTTTTAGTTCTGGGGCTCACTGGGGCGCACCAAGACTGCATTGCGTCGCAGTGAGTTTGTGACCATAGCCCGCTGCGGCGCAGTAGGCCGTTAGTGGCAAAAAAGCAAGTTATTTCCTTTACGTTTTAGTATTTTTAACATTTATATTATTTCTTAATATTAATATGTAATGTGTTCTGTAACTATATAAGTTTATTTATGTCTACTAAAGGTGTAATCTTACATAATATTAAGTCGTATTACTAAATATGTAAGTTTTTATATAATAATATGTAATAATACTAATTAGAGTTCAAATATATTTATATGTATACTTAAGTCCCATTTAGTTCAAAATAGTTCAAGAGTCCAAAAATAATTTCATGACAGTATAGATTTACGATTTATACATATTTTACTTCTAATTAATCTTTTTATAAGTTTATGTTCACATTATACTATTTTTAGGTTATAAATCACCAATAACTTCTAATAAGTTTATAATATGTATAATATGTTAATAATTTGTGTTTTCTTCCAATTTTAACCATATTCATCCATTTATATAATACTTAGACGAATTTAGTGAATATTAAAAAAACATAAAGAGAATTATGGATTATTTATAGAGTACCGAAGATCTCCGCAAAATCAACCAAAAATCGTCGGAATAGTCTCGAAATCTCCCGGAAATGAGCTCCAAAAGTGGTGGTGATGAGAATCCAAGCTCCAAACACAAATACACCACTTGTTAGAATAAAAACTCTTAAAATAAAGAATTAGAATGAGATTTATGATGTGTTTTTGCTTACCAATCTTCAAGATGTAAAACTTTCCATGATGGTGAACAAAACCCGAAAATGGAAGGTGAAGATGGAGGATGATTCCTTTCAAGCACTCACAAGATTTATGTTAGAATTCCTAACATAAAAAAAGGGGGGAAAAAAGAGATAAAAAGATGAAGATTATGTTGAATATTACTTACTAAATGGAAGGAAATCATGGAGAAGACAATGAATATGATGATGAACTTTCTTCCAATGTAAAACGCAATATATATTTTGGTTTATTCTCTCAAACTTTTCTAGAAATGTGATGGAAAATATGATAGGAAAGTGATGAAATTATGTTGAAATGAGAATGAAATGGATGGAAAGATGTAAAGTATAAATTGTGGTATGAGAGAGATGGTGAAATTGGTTTAGATCTAAAAATTGCCAAAATAGGCTACAAGACAAGTATTCTGCACATGATGGTGGTCAAAAGTGCAGAAAAGCACCTCCCTTCACGTGTTTGTCTAAAAAGCACAAGAATACAAAATCTAGCACAACCAGATCGTTGCGTTGCAGCAACTAGGTCACTGCGTCGCAGTAGGCACCAACTGAGGCGTAGTGGTGGCCAGTTTCGCGACATTTTTCAATGTTCGATTTCCGGTTGTTTCGTACGTTTACGATAGCAACTTAGACACAGATTTATTCGTTAGAAATGACCAACTATGTAATATTGATAACGTTAATCTTAATCATATAATCGAAGGCATAAATACCCTAACTTATCTAACGAGTGTACTTATATCTACTAGGAACCTAGGTACTAAAACGTTTCCGTCACGAAGGACAAAACGATAGATAAATTCCCGACTAAACAATAAATAAAGCTTGAAAAACAGAAATAACAACAATAGTAGGGTCAAAACAGAAATCAACAAAATAAACAATAGAAGGCACCACGAAATGGTACTTCAAAATATGCGGTTGTCACATAATCATTTAATGAAGTTGAGTATAAAATTATACTTTTGAGAGCCTACTAAAATCATTGAATTAGGTACAAAGCCGACTATGTGGGGAACCAATTCCTGAATTTGTACCCAAAATGGGGTAGGTTGATCATGACCCGGGCTCTCGAGTATTTATGATAGGATCATTGGAACGAAGCACACACCTGCCAATAACAACGATACATAAAAGCTGAATATACAATCAAAGACATGTTAGGATAGCTCGGATGGATTTTAAAAAGTTTGAATAAGCCACTACATTGGTAAGAAGAATTGAGCCCACATTCGTCTTTCGATGTACCCAACCTCTGTAACCCTTTCCTTAAGTATCATAGTAATGTACTCCATGAGAGCAATCTGCTTACCTGATAACTTTATCGATTTATGTAACATCTAGAACACAAGACCATATTTGATATTTGCATGTCCATTTATATATTTATAAAGGAGGTGAGTGCATTAGTTTATTCATCTAGAACACAAGGCCATATTTGATAATAAAACATAACCAACTAAGGCTTTTTTAAGGAAAAAACAAATATACCATTGACAAACCTTTTTAACCTTGTTTTGTGCATAAAGAATCAAAACCCACGTCCAAGATAAAAGAGTTGTACCCGCTAGACCACCACAATAATCCATTCGGATCTCCTGAAATCAAAATCTATTTATGGTCCATTTTTAAACATATATAATGATTTTGGGATTTGGGATCATGATGCTAGTTGATTAAATCGGTTATTGAATTTTTTTATTAACATTAACGGTTAACATTTTAAGTTTTTAACCATGTGCCTCTTAACAAGAACTAACTTATCTATTTAAAAGAAGTAATTGAACCTCATTATGATCTAGCGGTTACAAATAAGAAAAACCCATTTGTTTTTAATGTTAAAAAACAAAGTCAAAATTTTGACAAACATTGTAGATGAATAAAGATATGATTTAAGTAATCATGATTAATTTTTAATTTGATCTAGTGGATAGAAATTAATAGAAATTTTCTCAATCATACACTTATCAAGAACAATAAATATAAATATAAATATATATATTATTTAGATGAGTTTTTATGTATTATTACTATAAATAAAATAAGAGATTCTAGATTATTTATTCTAATTCAAGAGATTCTCGTATTGAGAATATGAAAGTGTTTAATGAAGGAAAAATAATACACTTAAATATTTTACAAATATATTTTCACAAAGGGAGAAATAGTACAAGAGATTCTCATATATTTCACATGTGTGAAGAATTTGTTGGTAAATTATTTATGTAGCATTTCCCTTAATAAAAAAAGTTAGAGCAGTTGAGGTTTCAAATTGTTGTATTATTCTTTTCTACCATCAAACTCAACTCACCGACCACTTATAGAAAGTCACCAACACATGAGAATGATATGAAAACTGTTTTAAATTGGACGAACCAACAACAAACTGCCAAATTAAAAGGGCTTAAACACCATTCAAGTACACCTGAATGATATTTTCTATATCGACATAGTTATGGTTATATATATATATATATATATATATATATATATATATACACGCTCAAATACAAATTAAATTGGTGCTCAGTTCAAGTCAGCATATATATATATATATATATATATATATATATATATATATATATATATATATATATATATATATATATTTGGTTTCAAATGAGAACCATTCAAATAATTAGGAACCAAAGGAACCACATCTTAGCCCTTAGATCATATTTTGATCAAGAACTTAAATTAAAGGGAGTTTAACACTTGAAAGGGTATAATTGACATTTTACTTCAGAAAACAATCAGATTAAACCAAACTCTCCTAAATTCACGTCTTCTTCCTCTCTCTTAGAACAACACTTCTCTGGTTCATCTTTTTCTTTTGAATTCCTCAAATCAAATCGATTTTTATACCTAATTAATCTAAATATCACACCTAATAGCTTCCAAGATCTAATCTTTATCAATATACAACTGAAAGTAAGTCAAATTTGTTTTATTTTTTTACCTAGAATTCATTTTATTTTTCAATTTCGGGTTTGGATCTTCAATATTTGATGATTTAAGGAACATTAAGTTCATTTGATTATTAGCATATGCTCTTTTCTTTCTATTCTCCTATAATTTAACTTTTCCTATTTTGGTAAATGTTGTGTTTGGTGTTTAATGCTCGTATTGAAACAAAATCAGTTCGAATTTGAGAGTAATATGATGGTGATTTGTAAAGTTAAGTTGAAACAATTGATTGAAAATCAGATAACAAAACTTTATTTTGTTTGCACATCAAGTGTTTGATAAAAGGCTTCAATGAAAATATTAGTTTTATGCATTGTCCATATGAGTATTTAAGTAGTTATATTGAATTTGGTTGTGTTTATGTAGTTTTGAGTAAACCAATATAAGTATATATTTCAGATCACATAGGCTTTTTGAAATACTTTTTACGATATCTAAGTATATACAAGTGGATTCACAAGCGGATAAAGTGAATATAAAACTCATTTCAATGTATTCACAAGTGAATACAATGTATTCTTTTAGGTATATGTTGTATTTACTGGTGAATATATTGAAATGATTTGAGAATACGTTGTCACCTGTGATCTTAGATTCTATACATGTGTAAACTAGATAAAGTGCATACATGTGTTTAATACTCGTCAATACAATGTATCTACTTATGAATATAAGTATTATGTATATATTTGTTAATACATATAGTTTTTTTTTATTTCATGTAACTGTTTTTTCACTTATGTTCATATTGCCTTTATAAATTAATAAAAGTGTATACAACTAAGAATAAAAGTTTATACAGTTGTGAAGAAAGTGTATACATTATCTAGTTGTGTTATTTAATATAATATTTACTAGTTTATATAGTGTATTTACTAGTTAATAATATGTATATAGTAGTGTATCAACCGGTAAATACATAACAATACACTAGTAAGTATCGTGTATCTACTTATGAATAAATTTTTATGTACCTATTTGTCTATATATGTAGTGTTTTGTTTTTGTTATATTACTTTATTCTTATCTTATTCTTATGTATTCACTTGTATAATTTGTACAGTGATAAAAAACAAAGTTACCAACGATAGCATTGGATAGTTCAACATCAACTAATGATGGTGCTAAAAGAGAGGATGTTTTAAATTTATTGAAGTTAGTGATGATGAAATTGATAAGAAAAACAAACCAGAAAGAATGGTGTTTTGGCTCGATTTACTTGTTGGTTATTTTGTACAAAACATATGAATTGTTGTAAATATTTGGATCTTAATGTTTGTTAACGTACCTTAATCTTGATATAAAAATTCGACATAGTTGTTTTTCTCTAAATAAGATACATTCACTATTGAATAGAGTATATATCTACTTATGAATTTAGTTTTATGTGCATATTTAATATTGAATACAATCTTCACTAGTGAATACATAGTATACACTAATGTTATACATTGTATTCATTAGTGTATCTACTTCTTTTTACACTAATGTATACACTATATACACTAATATACATTGTATTCACTGGTGTATATATAGACATTGTATTTACTCGTATACACTGTATTCACTGGTGTATATATTGTATTTACACTAGTATACATTGTATTCACTGGTGTATATATAGACATTTTATTCACTGGTGTATATATAGACATTATATTCACTGGTGTATATATAGACATTGTATTCACTGGTATATACATTGTATTTTTAGTTGATACACTAATGTATACACTTTATACACTAATATACATTGTATTCACTAGTGTATATATAGACACATTATTTATTGGTGTATACATTGTATTCACTGGTGTATATATTGTATTTACAATATTATACATTGACTTTCACTGGTGTATATATAGACACTGTATTCACTGGTGTATATATAGACATTATATTCACTGTTGTATATATAAACATTGTATTCACTGATACATTGTATTTCTAGTTAATACACTAATGTATACACTATATACACTAATATACATTGTATTCACTGGTGAATATATAGACACTGTATTTACTGGTGTATACAATGTATTCACTGGTGTATATATATAGACAATGTATTCACTGGTGTATATATAGACATTATATTCACTGGTGTATATATAGACATTGTATTCACTGGTGTATATATAGACATTATATTCACTGGTGTATATATAGACATTGTATTCACTGGTATATACATTGTACTTTTAGTTGATACACTAATATACATTGTATTCACTGGTGTATATATAGACACTGTATTTACTGGTGTATACACTGTATTCACTGGTGTGTATATTGTATTTACACTAGTATAAATTGTATTCACTGGTGTATATATAGACAATGTATTCACTCGTGTATATATAGACATTATATTCACTGGTGTATATATAGACATTGTATTCACTGGTGTATATATAGACATTATATTCACTGGTGTATATATAGACATTTTATTCACTGGTATATACATTTTATTTTTAGTTGATACACTAATGTATACACTACATACACTAATATACATTGTATTCACTGGTGTATATATAGACAATTTATTTACTGGTGTATACATTGTATTCACTGGTGTATATATTGTATTTACACTATTATACATTGACTTTCACTGGTGTATATATAGACATTGTATTCACTGGTGTATATATAGACATTATATTCACTGCTGTATATATAGACATTGTATTCACTGGATACATTGTATTTCTAGTTAATACACTAATGTATACACTATATACACTAATATACATTGTATTCACTGGTGTATATATAGACACTGTATTTACTGCTGTATACACTGTATTCACTGGTGTATATATAGACAATGTATTCACTGGTGTATATATAGACATTATATTCACTGGTGTATATATAGACATTGTATTCACTGGTGTATATATAGACATTATATTCACTGATGTATATATAGACATTGAATTCACTGGTATATACATTGTATTTTTAGTTGATACACTAATGTATACACTATATACACTAATATACATTGTATTCACTGGTGTATATATAGACACTGTATTTACTGGTGTATACACTGTATTCACTGGTGTGTATATTGTATTTACACTAGTATAAATTGTACTCACTGGTGTATATATAGACAATGTATTCACTCGTGTATATATAGACATTATATTCACTGGTGTATATATAGACATTGTATTCACTGGTGTATATATAGACATTATATTCACTGGTGTATATATAGACATTTTATTCACTGGTATATACATTGTATTTTTAGTTGATACACTAATGTATACACTATATACACTAATATACATTGTATTCACTGGTGTATATATAGACACTTTATTTACTGGTGTATACATTGTATTCACTGGTGTATATATTGTATTTACACTATTAAACATTGACTTTCACTGGTGTATATATAGACATTGTATTCACTGATGTATATATAGACATTATATTCACTGCTGTATATATAGACATTGTATTCACTGGATACATTGTATTTCTAGTTAATACACTAATGTATACACTATATACACTAATATACATTGTATTCACTCGTGTATATATAGACACTGTATTTACTGGTGTATACACTGGTGTATATATAGACAATGTATTCAGTGGTGTGTACAGAGACATTATATTCACTGGTGTATATATATAGACATTGTATTCACTGGTGTATATAGTGTATATATAGACATTATATTCACTGGTGTATATATAGACATTGTATTCACTGGTATATACATTGTATTTTTAGTTGATACACTAATGTATACACTATATACACTAATATACATTGTATTCACTGGTGTATATATAGACACTGTATTTACTGGTGTATACACTGTATTCACTGGTGTGTATATATTGTATTTACACTAGTATAAATTGTATTCACTGGTGTATATATAGACAATGTATTCACTGGTGTATATATAGACATTGTATTCACTGGTATATACATTGTATTTTTAGTTGATACACTAATGTATACACTATATAGACTAATATACATTGTATTCACTGGTGTATATATAGACACTTTATTTACTGGTGTATACATTGTATTCACTGGTGTATATATTGTATTTACACTATTATACATTGACTTTCACTGGTGTATATATAGACATTGTATTCACTGGTGTATATATAGACATTATATTCACTGCTGTATATATAGACATTGAATTCACTAGATACATTGTATTTCTAGTTAATACACTAATGTATACACTATATACACTAATATACATTGTATTCACTGGTGTATATATAGACATTGTATTTACTGGTGTATACACTGTATTCACTGGTGTATATATTGTATTTACACTAGTATAAATTGTATTCACTGGTGTATATATAGACATTATATTCACTGGTGTATATATAGACATTGTATTCACTAGTATATACATTGTATTTTTAGTTAATACACTAATGTATACACTATATACACTAATATACATTGTATTCACTGGTGTATATATAGACAATGTATTTAGTGGTGTATACACTGTATTCACTGGTGTATATATTGTATTTATACTAGTATACATTGTATTCACGGGTGTATATATAGACACTGTATTCACTGGTGTATACAGTGTGTTCACTGGTGTATACAGTATATTCACTGATGTATACATTGTATCTATTTATTAACTCAACGTATATACACATGTAATCTATTTATTTAGTAAATATGTTGTATCTATTTATTAACTCATCGTATATAAACATGTGTATACATCTCGACTTGCATCCACTTGTCATTTGTGTATACATTGAATTGACATATGAATGTATTGTATCCGCTTGTGAATCAACTAGTATTTACTTAAATTATACTAAAAGTGTTTCAAAAAACCATGTAATTTGAAATATATTGATATACTCATAACTAATTAACACAACAAAATACAATAGTAACCTTAACATACTTGAATATTCATGTGTATAATGCATATTAGTTGTACTTTCATTGAGGACTTTAATCAAACACTTGGTGTGCACAAAAAATAAATGGTTGGAAGTGATAGTTATACACTTCATTTACTAGTTTATATTATGTATTCAATAATATATACTTTGTATCTCTACATTTATACAATATATTCACTAGTGGATATTGTGTATTCACTATTGTATAAACTATATTCACTAGTGAATACAATTCTAAAAAAATGTATAGATTGTTTTGAGTAATATAAATAGAGAATGTATATACTTATTCATAGGTGTATACACTTTTATCCATTCGTAAGGACAATACTAACATAAGCAGTAAACAATTTTATGGTAAAACAAATACCCTAATTGTATTACAAATATGGACATATTAACAATAATCCCAAATAAATATTGAAGTAAATAAGTATGTAAACACCTTATTTACTATACTAAACATATTTATTATTTGATATATCATAGTAAACCCTAAATATATAAAACCCCCAAATTTTAAATCACACTCATCAAATCAATCATAATAAAAAGTGAATATGTTTACCTTAAAAACCTGGTACAATTAGTTCCAGAGTATATTAACAAAATTTCAATTCAATCATCAAAAAACCCCTAAAAATTAAGGAAAAAAAACCATAAAATTTATATTAATCGAATTAGGTTACATACCTTTGAAATCGACCAATAATTGCTTGATTGTAGGATCAATCGTCACGATTTACAAGTATAATTGATGGTTAATTTGATGTAAATCTCGTTCTTCATATGTAGCGATGGTGAGAGAAAGAGAAAGCTAGATTGTTTTCCTGAAAGTTGCAGAGAATTAGAGAGAAGATGTTATAATTTGATTATTACACTTTACCCCTTATGTTTGAATATATTACAAATTTGCCACCTTGCCATTTATTTTTGATCCAAATGATCTAATGGTAATTAAGTGGTTCTTTAATAGTTTCTAAATAGTTAGTGGTTCCTATTTGAACCCACATCTCTCTCTCTCTCTCTATATATATATATATATATATATATATATATATATATATATATATATATATATATATATATATATATATATATATATATGGTGAGTTTCAAATGGGATTCTCAATTCATATATTTTTCCCTTAATATTTTTTTTTTGTTTTCATTTTTTTTTTTCATTTTTTTTTTCGTTTTTTAATTCGGT
>CAJVGC010000582.1:50930661-51123509 GCA_910822075.1 Senecio squalidus | reverse complement strand
TTCCCTTGGCATTATAAATTATCCCAGCTTGTTTCCTGAATCTGACTTCATGATCTTCATCAGTAATCTGACTCACACTGAGTAGATTGTGTTGCAATCCTTCCACATAAGCAACTCTCTTGAATGTGACAGCTCCAGCATGAATCTTGCCATATCCCCTTGTCATTGAAACTCCATTGTCTCCATACCTTACTTGAGGTCCATCTTCTTCCTTGTAGTCCTGTAGAAAGGACTTCATCCCTGTCATGTGCCTTGATGCTCCACTATCTAAATACCATTTTGTAGAATCCTTATAAAGTTTTGACTTGTTCCAGTCTGAATTGCAACTCATTCTTTCAGCTTCCTTTAGATCCTTTTCGAACTGAGAGGCGGATTTCTCAGCTCTCCACTATTGCCATCAAGCACTGATCTACCACTTCTTCTTCATCAGAGGACAGTTCTTCATCCAACCATTCTTCATCAAAGAATGCTCTTTGTTCAGTTTGAGACTTTTGAGGGTTGGAGTTGTTGCCTTTTTTGTATTTTAGATACTTGTTTCGGTATCTTTGGGCCCTTTCAGCAACTTCGTCCATATGCTCAGTCTGGGCATTCTTTACTTTGCAGTCAGCAGCCATGTGTCCATATTCACTACATTTGAAGCATTTTACCTTTTTTAGATCAAAAGGTTTCTTGCCTTTGTATCCTGTCTTCTGTTCAAGCTTCATGGTCAACAGGGCAAGCTGACTCTTTAGTTTCTTGACTTCAGATTCATTTTCAGATTCTGAGTCTGAGTGTGACTCAGACTCAGATGAGTCAGCTTGAGAATAAATTTCTTTATTCCTTCTGCTTGTTGCAACTAATGCAGCTTCTGGGTCCTTTGCAGTTCTTCTATTATTGAGCTTCTTTCTTTCTTGAGATTCTTCAAAGTTTAACAATAGACCAAATAGTCCTGGCAGTTTGTAGGTGGACAGCTTCTCACTTACTACAAGTGATGTGATAACAGATTCAAATTTGTTAGGTAATATATCAACAAATTTCTTACATATATCATCATCATCTTTTGTCACTCCCAGAGCTGACATATCATTTAGTAGAATCTGAAATCTGGTATGAACATCAGCCAAAGTTTCTTTTTCTTTCATATAGAAATTCTCATAATTTCTAATGAGACTGTTCAGTCTTTGCTCCTTTACAACTGGAACACCTTCATAAGACACAATTAATGTGTCCCATAGTTCCTTAGCTGTTTTACAGCCTGCAATTTTAGAAAAGATTTGTTCTGACACTGCATTTCCTAAAATGCTTCTGGCTTTGGGATCAAGATTGAATAAGAGCTTGTCTTGATCTGTCCATTGAGATTTGGCAGTTTGAACCCATCTGGCACGTTGGACAACTTTATCACCTTCTTTCACTTCATCAATCTGTTTACCTGGAATTATGGGTCCTTCAGTTATGACTCTTATCATTTCTTCATGAATTCCTGATAAATGCCACTCAGCCTTAAGCTTCCAATGAGCAAAGTTATGACCAGTGAACACAGGAATTCCTTTTCCAGCCATTGTGGTTATGTTTGAAGATGATGACATTGTTTTGAGATTTTAGGTATTGATCGTTTAAGATTTATAAATTTATTAAAATTTAAATCTTATTTGCTCTGATACCAATTGTTAGGTCTCACTAAGATCCCAAACAGTGGCTAATCAATAACAAATAAGTATTTAGACGTTAATTGTTATATATCGATTTATTACTCAGTTTCAGTATATATTATAGCGGAATTATAATATTGAAACAATGAAAATAACACACAGTTATATTCCAGTAAAAGTTGTACCGATTACAAAACTCAAACTCACTATTTATACACAATATAGTGAGTTTGATAAGGATCAATCTAAGTGAATCTTTTAAACAGATAAAAGATATTAACTAACTAGACTGCCTTAATTCACGGCTAACTTCTCTCATGAGTCTGAGTTAGTCAGACTGAGTCACTCAGACTCATGTCACTCAGACTCAGACTTTGATTAACAGATTTATTAATCTTGGGATAGATCATTGTTTTTTCCCAACAGCATTTGTGTAGCATGTCTTTGTAACGCTCCCATGCTTGATAAAGTGACTCATCAATATCCTGTGTAAAGTTCCTGATGTCATCAATCATTTTAGAGGTTTTTGAAGGGGGACAGTAGTTCTTCAAAAACTTGGCCCTCAGATCGGCCCAAGTAGTGATGGAATTGGCCGGTTCGTTCCCAATCCACCTTTTTGCGTTTCCCTTGAGTGTCATCGGAAACACCCGCAACATAACAGCCTCCTTTGTTACACCAGGAATAGTGTAAGCATCAGCAATCTCGATGACCCTTTCCACATGAACATTAGCATCTTCATTCTCGTCTCCATTAAAAGGGTTCTCTCTAAGTTCTTTGAGAAACTGGCCCTTAAGCTGAAAGTCGGCTCCTCGAGTGATAGCTGGGTTGGGAATGTCTGTTGCAACATTCGGGGTAAGAGCATAGTACTCCTCCAAAGTGATCTCATTAATATTGACTGCCATTTCGTGTTCTGATTCTTTAGTTGACTCGGAATCTGATACGGTGACTGGTGAATTGGGGATTGGTTTCTCGTCCTCTTGATCAGATAGCAGGTTGTATTCCTCGTCAGAAGATTGCTTAAAATCAGAAGTGAAACTTTCGTTTTGGTGAATTTTAAAACTGGTGAGTGGTTGAGCTTTTGGGGAAAACAGTCTGCTGCGAAAGGCTTTCTCCGGGTCTTCGAAAGGCTCTACAAGATTTGGATTTGAACTCCGGGTCATGCAAAACCTATAAGAACAGAAGAAAATATGTCAGTAGCCCGTGATAACTGAAAATTAAACAAACCGAAATATTAAAATTACAATAAAACGAAAAATAAACAAACAGCTGCTAATCAGCCGGCGGCTGGCTATATTCAGCCGGCGGCTGGAAATCAGCCGGCGGCTGTTTAAATTCAGCCGGCGGTTAAAAAGTACTGTGTGCAAATTTCCTGAAAAATTGTAACTTCAAAAATCCGATCAGTCCAATTAACAATTATCACGTAATACAAAATAAATGCAACTTCCAGAAAGATAAATCTTTCCAAAAGGATCGAATAATTACAAATTCAAAATTACGAATAAAAATAGCTACCGTTCCCCGGCAGCGGCGCCAAAAACTTGATGTGTATTTTATAACATAAAATTAATTTAAGTTTAGAAAAGGATTTTACCAATGTAGATTAACACACAATACAGGCAGTGTACCTGATCGTACGATAAAACAAAATTAGTAAGTCCGGATCGAACTCAGGGAACGTGTATTTATATCCGTTATCTCAAATTATATAATTAAACTAATTAAAGCAAGTAAATCTGGGGGGCGTTTTAGTTCTGTGAGAACATATTTCAGAAAACAAATAACTAAAATAAAATAGCAATTTAATTAACTAAGTGAATTTATGGATGAAAAACTGTTTTGAAAAGTCTTATAGATTTAATCAATATTTAGAAAGCAACGATTACTTGGAATTACGTTTCACGTGGATCATGAATTAACAAGAATATGTTGATTGGTTTAACTGTGATTTCTATGATAACTAGATTTCCCGCTAGAGTTATCTAATCCTACAATTTTAAAGAAAGATCATACGAATGATCGTACATCAAGAGCTATCTTAGACTATCCACTCTAAATTGTGCCTTAATGTCACTATTGTTTACAATTTAATCTGTCGACTACGAATTAACAAAAGTCTAAATTATTCAATTTTGATATAATTTTCATGTTCATTCAATTCATTAAATCACTAATATCTTAGCCTATCTCAGTTAAGTCTCAAGCTACAATTATCTAATAAATCATATAATCGTAAATAACTGATAAACTTATAAGAACGCTAGTTATGTTATAGATCTATCAATCACGCTAAGTAGTAGATTTAATAACTTTGAATAAACATGGATCTCGATTAAACGTAAACAATAATAGAAAAACCAATTAGTTCAAACATAAACTTGATTAAAACATAAATCCAGGTTCAACAATCCAAGCAATCGCTTAATGAGTTTAGCTCATGTTGGATTGTAAACAAATAACAATAAAAGTCTTAAAACAAAACATTGTATCAAGATAATAATGCATAAAAGTTCAAACCAAACAGTTGCTAGCTTCAAGAATGATTAATGATGATTAACCAAAACTTCCACGTGATCAACGGCTTCTAGGACTCTCCTTGCAGCTTTCCAGAATGGATGTAGGTTGAAAATAATGAATAATGTGATAAAAACCGGAACCCTAGAAGCCTATTTATAAATAATTAAACCGACTGATTTAGCCGGCGGCTAAAATGTACGCGTGAAAAAGTTGCTTCCGCGGCACATTATGAACAAATGTGAAAATTTAATTTAACCGTCGGCTAAAAAAACTCAGCCGCCGGCTCTTTCCAAACTTCCATTTTCTTGCTCGTTTATCTCCGTTTCAAACCGGTTTCAGCTCCTTTTCGCTCCATGATCCAAATATAACTCTAACCTGCAATTCTTACTAAAAATATACCAAATCATAACAAAAAGTTGCAGAAAACGAGCGTAAATATGATAAATGTGGCTACAAAATATAGATTATTTCAGGCACATCAGGTGGTAATGGAATGTTGGAGTGATAATAATGGTGGAGGAAAAACAAATTCAACAAAACAAGCGGGTGGTGGCGGTTTGGCAGCGGAAATGGCGAAATCGAGCTAAGAAATCGTGTTTGTGTTTTTGTGTAAATGAAAGAGATAAGAATTTGCAATTATTTAGACCAGTCGGGTTTTTCGTCGCTGTACCCCTTTGGTGACGACTTATCGTCGCTGTAGGCCTGACCCGGGAAACTCCAAAAGTTTCGCGGGCTTGCCCAAATAGGCTGGCTTTTGTTGACCGGGCCTTTAGGGACGATTTGTCGTCGCCAAAGGCCTTTCCAAATTTTTTTTTTTTTTTTTTTTTTTAATTTAGTATGTAATTATATTAGTAACGAAAACGTTTAAATAATATTAGTAATGAAAATGAAGTTAAATTATATTAGGTATAAGTTAAATATTTAAATTATATTAGGTATAAGTTATTAAACTGTGGAAATACGATATCGACTTGTTTTACCGTTGTCGATGATCAATGGTGAGTAGTCGATTGAATACCTCTACGTGTGATAGTATACATTGACATTGTTACAAGTTATGTAATGATCAATCAAATCATTGATAATTGGATGTCATGTATGGTGTATGTAGTCGATGAATGTTGTTCGGGTTAATTAGCTCTAATTATCGATGAATGGTGTTCTAATAGACGTTAAATGGTCGATAGATGAATGGTCTATACAACTTTGCCTTACTCATGTTACCTTTTATAGTCGATAAAATGGTGAGGTTAGGATGGTTTAAGGATTACGATGGTTTAGGTTTCTAGGGTTACGATGGTTTAGGTTTCTAGGGTTACGATGGTTTAGGTTTCTAGGGTTACGATGGTTTAGGGATATGAGTTTAGGATTTAAGGTCTAGCATTACGTGGTTATGATGTTGTAATAGTCAATGAATGGTCGATAGATGAATTGTCTATACAACTTTGGCTTAACTCATGTTACCTTTAATAGTCGATAGTCGATGAATGTTGTTCGGGTTTACCGTTACGATGGTTTAGGGATATGATCGAGTTTAGGATTTAAGGTCTAGCATTAGGTGCTTATGGTTTAAAGTTATACTTATACCACAACATGTCGTATTACAACTTTTCGTTATAACAGTAAACGATTATTAATCGTATTAATTATTTAATTACGATATTAGATTTTTAAGAATATGTATATACATTTATTTTAAGTATATTAACATTAATAATATAATTACTTTTAATTTCTTATTATCAACTAATTTTATTTTAAACAAAAATTATTATTTAAAATTAACATTATCTATTATTTAATTTGACATATTATATTTTCATTTTTTAAATATTATTTAATTAAAAAAAATTATATATATTAACATTATATAATTTTAATATATTTACATTATATATTATTTAAATTACTTAATTAATTTAATAAACATTTAATTATTTATTAAATAATTAATTAGTTTAGAAGGGTCTACGGCGACGATTTGTCGTCGCTGTAGGCCTAACTAAATTAATTAATTATTTTAATAAACATTTAATTCTTTATTAAATAATTAATTAATTTAGTTAGGCCTACGACGACGATTTGTCGTGCTATAGGCCTGACTAAATTAATTAATTATTTTAATACTTTATAAATTATTTAAATAAACATTTAATTATTTATTAATTAAATAAATATGTCAGAGTGGGCTATGGCAACCGTCGCCGTAGCTTTTGGCGGGATTTGGCGGGAGTTATTAATGATTTTAGTTAATTAATTAAAACTTGTCGTCGCTAAAGGTAAATGTCGTCGCAAAAGGCTAAAGTCTGACAAAGTCAAAAAGTTGAAATTTTTTGTCGTTTAGCGGGCCTATAGCGACGATATCGTGTCGTCGCCGTAGGTGTCGTCGCCAAAGGCCCATATTCTTGTAGTGACGTGTCATTGTTGTATTGGCTCTCTCTTATATATTTAGTATATGACATAATTGGCTGACAAGCTTTAAATTACTCGTCGATCGTACTTTTAATTGAATCACATTTTGCATATACCTAAACGTCATTCTTTGTACTTTTGTTGCATGATATTTTTTGCTTACCTTTCCCGCTATGAATTCATTCATTTAGAATGAATTCAAATCTTCATAATGTTAAGTAGAATGTTTGTCAAATTTCACCGACATTATTTCCTCATTGAAACTTGAGATGTAGACCATGTCCCGGACCCAATCAATGATAAAGGATCTTCCTTATCTTGTGAATACCTTAAGGGTGTATGAACAGAGAATCGTAGATGACATCGTCTCTTGATGATGTGACATACATATAAAGCCGGTTATGGACGTTCAACGACTATGTAAAATTACAAACTAATTAATTCTAAACTTTTGGTACTTACATTTTTTATTCTAAACAACATTATAATTAATCAACTAGCAGTTGAATATTTTATTTATTTATTTCTAATATACAATTTAAAAATGATGATGAGGGAGTTTATTAAAATTTGTAAAGTTAAAAGCGTCACATGAGATATAAGCTTCTGTAAATATGTGAATATATGAAATGATGTTGTGTTATCCAACAACAACAAAAACAATGCACAATCTCACTAGGAGCATGGTACGGGGATGTGAGATGTAAAAGTTATACTTTAACCCATAGATAGAGAACTATGAAGTAAAAGTCATACTTTAACCCTGAGGTAGAGAAACTTAGGGGTGGTAATATTCGACATGATACGAAATCCGATCTGAAATCGACACAAAAATTAACAAGTTAGGTTGTATAATTTCGACCCGTCAACCCACTGACCCGTCAATCTGCTAACCCGAATTATTTTCGGGTTAGGTTCGGATTGGTCATTTGATTAAATGGGTCGACCAGACAACCCGAAAACTTTTATAACTATATTTTATAAATAATAATGTATAACATTTAATATATATTCTACCCAAATTTAACCAAAATAACACCATATTTTAATCTTAATGATAGTGATTTTTCTTTTCTTATATATTTTTCTTTCAAAACTTCTATATTATCTTTTTTTAACGTTTGTAGTTGTAAAAGTAGAATATAAACAACTTAGCTTATTCATAAAGTAAAGTCATTTAGACCTGAAACAAACTCGTCAAAGCACTAACATGTATAAAAAACGGGTTACATGGGTTAGGTTCGGATTAAGCCTAACAACCTGCTAACCCGAACCCGATAACCTGATTATGTTAATGGATTAGGTTCAAATTGGGTAATTTCAATTTGTCAACCTGCTAACCCGAACCAGCCATCCCAAGCCCAACATGAATTACCATCCCTCGAGAAACTGTTTAGTTAAGATCTTCGGCATGACATGTAAATATATATGAGTTTGTGTGTGTGCGCGCGGGCCCTCATGCACAAATAAACATATTAAATAAACCTAGTAACATTCCATACTAAGGCCATTTATTAGCAATTAAGCATTTAAACCTATAAATCTAAAAGTAAGGGACGCTAAAACAACGTATGAAGCTAAAACAATATATAAAACTCTATCCCTAGAAACAAGGGTAAATATGCACACTAGGCCGTAAAAGACCTAGAAGAGACTATTCACACATGATACTCCTAATTCTAATTCAAATCCTCAGACGACAAAACTCTTTTATATTGAGTTTACTCATTTAAGTTTTTGTTTACCCCTATCAAATTGTCATACGGTAAAAATTTCCACTCTTTTAACTCTCGAATTAAATACAATGTTTGGATGCTCTAATCAAAAAGTAGAAGATGTCCCTCTCATAACTCATACAAAGTCATAAAAAGGTGGATTTTCCCCAACGTTTAGGGCATCCAAGTTGAGAGCTTGTATAGTATAATTGAAGCGCATGTTCGTTTATTTCAATCCCCATGCCTAAAAAGAGATTCTGTTTTTTACCTAATTTTTTTTTTTTTTTTTTTTATCAAAAGTAATCATCAATCTATGATATAAAATTGGAGCCAATGTTTATTTCTTTTATATCATACATTCAGTATACCACAAGGGCAATTGGTTATAAACTAAAACTTTATCTAAAATATTACATTAAAAATAATAAATAAGTTATATGTGTAGACAAAAATATTGACCACACTACAAATTATAAAAATGCACAACCAAAGTGAGGGTGACTATAAAATTTAATCACTTATCTCTTTATATTTTAAAAATACTAATCGAAATAAGTTCTTACACTATCTAATGTTTTTTCTTTTTTCTTTTTATGTAACAAAGATGAAGATGATATAAATAATTGACCTAAAACTGACCATATCCTCATGATATTATGGTCCTCGAGACGTAATTAATAAATATTTTAAAATGAGTGGTTATAAACCGGATACGTTCTCGCGTCGTCTTTAACATTCTAGCGTCGAACTTTCATATCTTTTTGCGACAAAAAGGTGGTGTGAAAATCTTTTCCCTAATTTAATGATTATTTTTGAAATTAATCATGTGTGGAGAGTATTTTGATGATTTTCTTGAAAAACAAATATTAAACCCCCAAATCTTGAATTGAGTTAGATGTGTAAGTGTTGAAATAAATTTGCACATTATGTGATAATGGAAACAAGCTTACTTATAATAAACCTAGGAATACAACACATTTATAAGTACAACATTTATATTCTATGAATTTTTCACTACAATAAGGGGATGGACCTTTTCTTGTTCCATTCACACATCACCCAAATACAAGATTTAACCTCAAATTAAGCTATTAGTTATGTTTATCTGAGAACGTTACAATCACTTGAACTGATACTCAATCTTCAACACTGATCAAAATCGGTATCTGGCAAGGATTCAGATTTACCCTCCAATAAACAGAAAACCGGTGGAATAGTAAGAGTCTGTAGATCCCCGTATGCATTCCAACAAAACGGACTCAGCATATTTTGGCCTTGCGAAGGCGTCAATTCCACCTCAGAAAAAGTTAAGTTTGTACATGGGACACTATCACTACACCCCAAATGCATTGCCGGGCTTCTAAAATCATAGGTTCCCCTTATTTTCTCATAAACAATGTCGGAAATGTGCACCGCAGTTGTTTGGTTTGGGCAGAGTCCTTTAGTCTGGCAATAGTATTGGTCTATCATAATAGGGTTACGAACTGTGTCCATATGGATGTTGCTGAACCTCACTTTTGATACCGAGCCTAACCCTCCTTGCCATGTCTTGATTCGGACCCCATTGTCGGAATGCTTGATCACCGAGTCCGTGACCGTTATGTTTGATACGCATGCTCGTGTATTGCGCATCCCTAGGCTGCCGATACTGCATCAAATGAGGCAAAAATTCAGTTTTGAATGCCAAATGTAACATTTCAACACATTAGGTTATTAATGAGTTACTTTGGATTAAATTTTATCACAAATAATGAAACAAATGGAATCATCTAAATCATTGTTAATGCTTTTTTGTATTATTATTCTAATATAAAAATAGCAAAGTAGACAAAAGTTATTGCTAATTGCTAATTGTAATTGGTGTTTGTTCCGTGAGAATCTTAGGTAACTTTATGTTACAGGTTTTAAGGTATTTAGGGAGTTTGTTGTACATATAATTGTTAACCTACTATATATAGTATATGCCAGTTAAACCTTAATTACCACTATGAAAATAAATTTGATTTGTTTCAACTGTAGTAAAAATTAATTACCTTTTGATTAGGCTATTTTGATCCCAATGCATCTAACTAAAGAATGATTCAAACTTTCAGTCCCAATTTTATAGTAGCATTAAGATTTTATTTTTTCTTTAAGTTATGATCCAATTTGAAAATGGAAAGTTATTAATTGTTAATTACTCTTTCTTAACTTTGCTACTTCTGTTACTCGTATGAGATACGGATTATACTTTTGTTTAAAATAGTTGTCCCAACAGTATCCACCTCCATAAAACTCATGGCCCGCTAGTGAGAATTCTGGATAAGGTTATTGGTTTGAGTCTCGGCTCACCCTCTCTAGTTGGTGCCCCACTGAGCCAGGAGATTTGCCCGAAGTCATCCTTGTGGGGTGGACAATGACTAGTACCAAAGACACCGGAAATCAGAATGTTCCCTCCGATTTACACTTTTTCTCTGGCTTGGAGCTAGTAACATACTCTACTAAAGTTCTGCTTTTTTTTTAGTTGACATTTTGAAATTATTCATTTAGACAATAAAGTGTCATATATCCACACCAGAACACACTAGCTTGATTAATTTACGGATCTTGCTAAATATAGCTTCGCTGGTTATTTTTGATATACTTTGACACAGATTAAGATTATAATGTTTTAATTAAGAATGATTGTCTTTAAATTAGTGATAGTTACTTTAAAGAATATTACTGTGATATTTTTAATAATGCAAAAAAAAAAAAAAAAAAAAAAAAAAAAAAAAAAAAGTAAAAAAAAAAATCCTAAACGTTATATTTAACAAAATTCTTATTTATTAATAATATAATATCTGACTTTTTCTAACATTATTTTGAACCAGTAACACTAACCTAACTAGAAGCATTAAAAAGTTACTACTATATTATAAGACACAAATTAAAGTGGGAATATTTTTATGTACCTTATTCCATGACTTGGACCACATGTAATGTTCTTTATGTCTACATTGTAACTACCAGCTCCAATTGAGACACAATCATCACCTACATATTACCAAAACAAACCGTTAGCTAATTTCTTTATATAGCTAGATAATATTTTCATGTCACATACTCTTACCATTGGCTATAAGTGAATTGTATATCGACATGTCGTTTGTGTTCTCGATATGGATTCCGTCTGTGTTAGGACTTGAAGAAGGAGCTTTAATATTCAACGAATCTATGTGTACGCCGTTGCAACCATCAAAACGGAAGTGGAATTGAGGACTGTTTTTCACTTTTATTCCTTTAACTGTTACATTTGTGCTCATGAAAAACCTAATTGCCTACAACAACAGCCGGAAATCAAATAAAATTTAAATAAATATACTCTCACTTTCGGCTCTTATTTCTTCGCTAAACAAACTGCATTTTCTTGTGTTTTGAATAAAAAATAGCATAAACACAAGAAGACGCAAATTTGGTACTTGTTTCTTTTTTCAATTATTAGATATAATAATAATGTTAATAAAATGTTTAAATAAATAAAGTTAACTATTTAATTACGTATATTTTTAGACTTACAACGGGGCTATCACAAGGACCTGCCAAAGTTGTTCCATTTGGTCCCTGTCCATTTATCGCTAGACGACGTTAGTATCAAATCAGTTAGAATACTTTTTGTATACAAAAAGGCTTGTATCCTGATGGTATATGAGTTGGACCGTAAACTTCTGTTTTTAAATATATATAAATGAAAAAGTATCAAAAAGAAATGGTACTTTGTGAGGTTTGCAGGGAAGATCCCACCACTTTTCTCCTCTTCCATCAATAACTCCACCACCTTGTAGAGACATGCCATTTACTCTATAAAACACAATCCACTGCCTTTTGCTCAAACCTTTTGGCCACAAATTTGGTCCATCTGGTGCCATAATTGTCCCTTCAATCTTCACAACACATTAATTATTAACCATCATGCATGCATGCATCAACTTAACAAACAAACAAAACATGCATATTTTCACATTATTACCTGAAACACAACCCTATTTCCACAACTCCCAGTGAATATTGTGGATTGTATCAAGAATGTATAATGCTTCGGAACAAGAAGGGTCGCGGGTCCATCGTTTTGACAAACTGAATCCCACGCCATTTTGAAACCTTGTGTATCATCTGTTACACCATCCCCTATACACCCAAAAGACCTCACATCAAAAACAGTTGAAGTGGATTGTATCTTGGGTATGATAGATGGTTCAGGTGCAAGAGAAGGAGCATACGAAATGTGATCAAGTGATCGAGAGTTGATGGAACTGAATTGAACACAAAGACTCAAAAAAAAGATGAGAAAAGTGTAGAAAGATAGTCCCATGATGAGCTATAGCTAGAAGATCAAAGAGTCTGGTTTAGGGATTATATAGGACCGAAAAAAGTGAACGTAGACAAAAGGAATCCCACTTCTATGGTAGTAAAACTTATCGGTAGTCTAGAAACTTATGTAATCAAAGAAAAGATTTGATTTTTGGATGGAAATTTTTATAGGGTTTTGTAGGGTTTATGACAAAAGAGGGAAGGCACCCACGTTTTTAGGAATTCGAAAGATGGTTGGCTTGAGTTTTAAGACTTTTGGTGGTGAATGTGTGTGTGACCACAATTGGCACTAGATAACTTAGCAGCACACCAAAGAAACAAGTTGCTTACTAGTTAAATAAGTGAAAGAGTAAGTTGCTCTCTTTATTTATACTTAGTGACTCTAGCTAGATCTAAGTGGAAGTGTGGGTTAAAGTTGCCGACCTTCAATTTCTTAGGATTTTGTGTCAAATATAACACCGGCCATTCGTCTAATACCTTTGATTGTTAAAATGAAGGTGTTGTAATTGAATCAAAGTTAAGGACGTAAATAGAACAATCTGGGTATTCTAAATTTATAGAAAAAACATGTGAACTTCAAATGCCTTTTGAAAACTCTAGGCACACAACACAACAACGATACTTTATAGGTATACAACTTGAGTCATATTGTCAAACAATACATGACAGCGGAAAATAGGATCACATATGAATAACTAAACCGGATTAAAGTCATATTTTTATGTCTTGAGTTAATAGCAAATAAGCGATAGATCTAAGTGTAAGATCTATTCCACGGTTACGTACGTGCCACCATCTTTAGCAACCGACTTGAATGCTAGTACATGTTTATAATATTACAACCCTTGTCTAGCTCTTCCACAACCTTTGTCTAGCTTGCTTGTTTACACCATATGCTCAAACTACACCCCGGCTAGGTGTTCGAACAAGTATGATCGAAACTCCTTTACGGCGTAAAGGTTTAAGTCTTTACGGCATAAAGACCTTTACGGCATAAAGCTTTATGTCTTTATGGCGTAAAGACGGGATTTTTCCCTTTCCTTCTTTTCTCGAAAACCGAAAGTTGAATACCCCAATTAAGGGTTTCGGTCGATTAGAAAAACTGGAAATCGATTAGGGATTAATCCTTACTCGATTATATATCTTGTGAATGAGGTTATTATTTAATATATATGTAAACAATTACTTATTATATAAGTTGTATTATAATTATTAAACCTGCATAATTAAATAATACATTCTCATATTTATTAATTATTACAATTAACACTTAATTAATAATTAACAAATAATAAACGTATATTCGTGTCTAAATGTTGATGCGTGCGTTCCCGTAGGCTCACACATTTACGGACTAATTTTTATTTAACTTTGTTCAAATACCAACATAGTGGAGATACACAACTCAATTAGGCAAAACTTCTATCAGTGTGGCCTAGAACATGCGTTTAAAAGAGAAATGTTATGGTTACAAAATTTCTTTTATAAAATGTACGTGGCATGATATCATGAAGACAAATAGTACATGCCACGTAGATTTTTAAATATATTTTCGTAAACAACTTGTGACTCTACCGTATTTCATTCTAAAATACATGTTACATTATTCTGTACAACCAATCAAGTGTCTCTCTTTCGTATTTCCTGAACGAGTTATCGACTTGATTGCATCAATAATCATAGTTTTCCAAATTGCATTGTTTATTCCCGGGGAAGACCTATATATATGATCAAACTTTTATCAAATTTATCTAAAAAGTTATTTGATACTTATAAACTAGTTCAAACATCTTCAACTAAAATAGTTTTTCTTTTACCAAAGTGGGGTATTTTAATAATAAAAGCCCACCAAAAATTCCACAAGGAGTATGGAATTTGTGGTGTGGACGGTGGAGTGTGCAATGAGGATTCAGGAACAAGAAATAAAAAAGAGGGGCTGAGTGGAAGATACATGTCACATGCAGAAGAATGGCAATTTATATACACACCTATATATGGAAATCATTTGTGTAAATATAAGACCCTATTTTAATTTGCACAATTTGACGAAATTAAAAAGAATTGAAATTTTTAATTCATGTTACATTTTATTTGGTTGGACAACTGAAAGAATAGAAATTTGATAAAATTTCATCATATTCATTCGGTTGAGGAATTGAGAAATCCTTTCAATTTTGAAAGAATTCAAGATTCCTGATTTCATGAATTCAAACCAGTTTACTGAAATTTCTTTCAAACAAATCCTACCATTTCAATATAACCGCCAAAAACTTTTGTAGATGTGTTCAATAATGTAGTTGAAGTTCGAGCTTAAAAATGAAAAATGATAGGGGTATCAATACTCGACACGACCTGAAAGCGACACGAAAATAAATAGGTTAGGTTTTATGATCCTCACATGTCAACCTAACAACCCGATATTTTTTGGGTTAGGTTTGGGTTCGTCATTTAGAAAACTAGATCGACGTGACAACCATAAATATTGTAAATTATTATTATTAAGTATAAATTATATATATGTAACACCCCGCTCAGGTGGAAACCCGAGGTGTACAATATCATAGGTATCAGAAGACCATGATTACATCGAATAAAACCACGACATTAAGTTTACATTAATAAAGTTCAGGAGTTACAACAATACAAAATAAAAACAACATAAAAATAAGTTTGTGGCCTAAATAGAAACTAAACTACGTCTAGCTATGTCTCTTGGAAAGCCCACACAAAACCCAAAGGAAAATAATGTAACTCCACAATCGATGCAAATCTCAATCTCCTGAAAAGCGTTAAAAATACGACGTCAACATAAAGTTGGTGGGTTATTCACATTTTTATAAAAACATTAAATTTCGAAGGTTTTGACCCATTTGAAATATATAAGACTAATAGTAAAATAAATAATATCTTGAATTAAAAACAAAGTAAGATATATGCATAACTTTAGATAATCAACTACACCTGAACCTCATTTAAAGGTAACATTAACCCCCCCACCCTTAGTGTGTCAAACGAAGGTATAATCTCAAAAAGTATGCGGTCATAACATCTACTCATAGGGACTGCACACCGACATAATCCCATATCATCGATGAGGGTTTGTAAAACCCATATAGATCTATATAGATGTACCACTGACTCAAAATAGAGTTCACATACGTTTAATCGAGGGCCTTATACTACCACTAAGACCATATAAGTAAAGTAACACTAAATTTAAAGGCATCATAATCTACATTCGCATAATCAAGATATATTTTAAGTTCAAATAATGCTTATCATGCCCAAATATAAAATGGTAAAAAGGGGCAACGAATAACTCACAAATAAGCAAATAATACGTCGGGTAGGCAAATTAGGAGAATATCGCTCCACCGCCTAAGTGCCATAGCATAAAAGACTATCGAAAGTCTAAGTATCTTTATAAGTCTAGTAGGGTTTAGCCATTAATGATTAACGTTATATTATGTAGTATATTAAAAATATTTCAACGAATAATATTTCGAGTCAAAGTGACGAGTAAAAGATAACTATATTATTGTGTCAAAATGACGAGTAAAAGATAACGATATTTTGTGTCAAAATGACGGGTAAAAAATAATGATATTTCGAGTCAATAATGACTAGTAAAAGATAACGATATTTCGAATGACTACTAGAAGATATCGATAATTTGAGTCAATAATGACAAATAAAAGATAACGATATTTCGAGTCAATAATGACTACTAGGAACTATCATTTATTCAAGTCAATAATGATCATTTAAAAGGAAAGATATTTCGAGACGAAAATGACTAACAAAAATATCGATCGAAGGATGAACATTGACCAACAAGGTTTAGTCAACGTTCATTGAGTTCAAAGTTTAGAGAGGGTTGACTTTAGTCAAAGTCAACAATTTATGATAAAGATTTAAAGTCGACTAATAAGTCAACGTTTGAAGAATTTGGTTTATTTAAATTATATTAAAACATTTCGAGTATTTTAAGTTGAAACCATTTTATAAAGTGTTCAAAAAGAGACTTGATAATCTATTATAAAATGTTTGTGATTAAGATCGCTTTTTAGAGAAAGTATATTTTATCGAAAATATATACGTTTAACGATTTTTATAAATATATATATTATGTTTAAGATTGCGATTACGTTTTGAGGCCAAAAAAGTATGTTTGTTAATATATACTACTTTATGTATATTAATATATGTGTATATACTTATATTCGTTCAAATTACGTAACGTTTTAGGTTCTGAGGGCTCACTGCCGCGCACAGGTAATAAGATGCGAAGCATCTCGTTTGAGACCGAAGCCCGCTGCGGCGCAATAGGTGACTACTGCGGCGCAGTGAGGCAACATGTTTTCTTCCATTTTAAACATATTCACTTTTTAAAATAAGTTACTTAGGTGAAATTTAGTGAAAATTAAGAAAACGAAAAGGAGAATTAAGGAACTTTAGAAAGTACCGAAGACCTCCGCACAATCAACCAAAATCGTCGGAATACCCTCGAAATATCTCGGAAATGAGCTCCCAAAAGTGACGGTGTTGAAATCAAAACTCCAAAGTCCAAACACAAATTACCACTTGTTAGAATAAGAACTCGAAGAAATAAAGATTAAAATGAGATTTAACGAGTGTTTTGCTTACCAATCTTCAAGACATAGAGGTTTCCATGATGGTGAAACAAAACCGAAAATGGAATATGAAGATGGTGGATGAATCCTTGCAAGAATATGTGAAATTTATTTTAGTATTCTTTTTATAAACAAGAGGAAAAGAAGTGATGGAAAAGCTGAGATTTATGTTGGAAAAACTTACCAAATGGAAGGAAAATCAAGAGAAGATAATGTATAGGTAGTAGGATCTTTTGTGTTATAAAACTTACTCAAATTTTGTGTTTAAGAACTCTCCATTTTCTGGAAATATAGAGAGAAAAATGAGAGAAAACGTTGACGAAAATGATAGAAATGAAAAGGAAAAGATGTTAAGTTTGAAACAAGGAATGAGATATGATGTGGAATGGTCAAGGATCCACAATTTGTTCATTTGGTATCATTTTGGGAAGTTTTGAGCCAGAATTCACGTGATTGGTAAGTTGTAGAATCTCAAGAAAAGTAAAAAGTCGTTTTACTTTTTCCTGTCCAGACCACGACTGCGTCGCAGTCAGTAGGGACTGCGGCGCAGTTCTTCACTCAGTTAACTTTCGTTCTGTGAGTTAAAAGGACCGAATTTGTAAGGAATTTAACGTTAACCTCTTTAAAGAACTAACTTTGTAAAATATTTTTAACGTCAATCTTAATCGTATAATCGAAGGCATAGCTCACCAATACTTATCTTACGAGCATACTAAACTACTAGGCACTTAGGTACTAAACTACTACGCACTTAGGTACTATAAAGTTTCCGTCGCTTGAAAAACAGAAATAAAAACAATAATAGGGTCAAAATAAAATCAACAAAATAAACGACAAAAGACACAACGAAAAGGTACTTCAAAATACGCGGTTGTCACAATATATATATATATATATATATATATATATATATATATATATATATATATATATATATATATATATATATATATATATATATATATATTTATATATATATATATAATTAGTTCAACTCCCAAATATATATATATATATATATATATATATATATATGTTGGGAGCTGAACTAATTAGATGAAGCTATGAGTTCTAAAAAGGGTACTTGAATAAAGATGTTTTTAGTTCGTGGAAGGTCTGAACTAAAGACATGAATAATCCGAAGTGAAGTTTTCAGTTCGGGGAACATGTTAGTTCAGATACTCCGAACTAACTGAAGTTCCTCCGAACTGAATTCAAGCTGAAGAACAATTCAAGTCAACACTGGTCAACATTGAAGATATTAGTTCGTGGATGAAGACTTTGACTCCGAATTGAAGTGAACTTCCTCAGAACTAAAATTTAGATGTAGACTTGTTGTATAATTTAATTCGTGTGTTTAGATTTTGTCTATAAATAGAGTATTAGATTGTTAGATTCAGTTGTCTTGACCCGGACTCTCCATAAGTACCGTTGAGCTTGTTCATGTTAGTTGTAACAGCTTGAATCCAAAACAGTTTCACTCTATCAATGAAATCATAAACAGTTTGTGCTTATTGTTCTCTGAGTTCTTTCAATTTTAGTTTTAGCTTAAATTTCAATCTTTCCTTTTCGATTCAACTCAGGTGATGAGATTCCGCATCATGACCTGTTTTAATTCAATTCACTGAATGTAGAGAGGAAATTCAGTACCTGTCAATATATATACGGGGGAAGTGAATATGAGGTTGTTACACATGTAAATTTATATGTGAAACTTATCAAAAACTATATCGTTTTGTTAGTTTTATTTTATTAAATGCTTAATTTGTCTTATATTCATTAATGAAGAGATAATCGCAAAAAATGGAGGGGGCTATTTTTTTTATTATGAACAAGTTATTAAAAATCTATTCATTAGATGCTTAGTGATAAGAAAAAAAACATATATTCTAGAAAGACGCGGTTAAACAAGAAAAAAATGTAAATAGATAAATATCAGTAAAGTTATTTTAGTAAATATAAGTAAAATTATATTGAGTTAAAAATTTTCTAACAAAATAACGTGATTTGGATTGGTTTCGCATGTAATCTTACATGCGTAACCCCATATTCACTTTTCCATATATGGGAAAATGAATATGGGGTTGTTACACATTTAAGCTTACATGTCAAACTTGTAGAATACTAGGTCGTTTTATAGTTTATATTCATCAAGGGAAATATGATCACCGGAATGCAGGAGACGTTGTTTATTATAAAAAAGTTATTAAATTTTTTTCCGATAGCTCTCCAGTGATAAGAAAAAAGAATATATTGTAAAAAGACACGATTAAATAACAAAAAGATGTAATTTAAATTTGTTTCGCATGTAAGCTTACATGTGTAACAACCTCATATTCATTTTTCCGAGATCATGCGTCGTGTAATTCTACTCATGGATTTTCAATTGGCGAGAAGCATAAGCTATAACCTTTCCATTCTGCATCAGAACACAACCCAGACCTTTATGCGAAGCATCACAATATACCACGAAAATTTCGGTACCAATCGGCAGACTAAGAATCGGAGCGTCACACAAGCGTTTCTTCAATACCTGAAAAGCACTTTCCTGCTCGGGACCCCAAATAAACCGTTCACTTTTCTGAGTCAACTTCGTCAAAGAAGAAGCAATCTTGGAGAAGTTCTCAATAAATCGGCGATAATAACTAGCAAGACCCACAAACGAATGAATTCTGTTGGTGATTTCGGAGTAACCGAATTCTTAACGGCTTCGATCTTAGCAGGATCAACATGAATACCTTTCGCGCTAACTACATGACCAAGAAATTGAACTTCGGATAACTAGAACTCACACTTCGAAAATTTCGCATACAACTTTTCCTTCCGAAGAGTTTCCAAAACTAAGAGTAGATGTTCCCAATGCTCTTCACGGTTATGGGAATAGATAAGAATATTGTCGATGAAAACAACAATGAATTTGTCGAGATAAGGACAAAATATACAATTCATCAAGTCCATAAAAGTTGCGGGCGCATTTGTCAAACCAAACGGCATAACCATGAACTCGTAATGACCATATCGAGTATGAAAAGCGGTTTTAGGAATGTCATCATCTTGAATCCTCAACTGATGATAACCCGAACGAAGATCAATTTTGGAGAAATAACAAGAACCTTGAAGTTGATCAAATAAGTCGTTGATACGCGGAAGAGGATAACGATTCTTCACTGTCAGTTTATTCAACTCCCGATAATCAATACATAGACGCATGGAGCCATCATTATTCTTAACAAAGAGAACGGGAGCACCCCATGGGGAGAAACTAGGACGAATGAAGCCTTTGTCAACCAAATCCTGAATCTGACGAGATAACTCAATCATCTCAGAGGGAGCTAAACGACAGGGAGCTTTAGCAACAGGCGCTGCTCTGGGAATAAGATCAATCCGAAAGTCAATCTGTCTCTGGGAGGAAGTCCAGGTAAATCTTCCAGAAATACATCAGCAAACTCTTGAACAATCGGTACGTCATCAACCTTCATCGCAGAATACTTCTTCACTAAATGAGCAAGATATAATGAACAACCCTGACGGACATCTCGCGCACTTTCAAACTAGAAAAGACTTTAAGGCGTTTACCGTCCTTGTCTCCATGAATAAACAACGGCTCATTACTCGGTCTCGGAATGGGAATAAACTTCTCGTAGCAAACAATCACTGCACGATGAGAGGCTAGCCAATCCATACCGACGACGACGTCAAAACTACCAAGCTTCATCGGAATAAGATCGATGGAAAAAGGAATACCGTCTAACATAAAGGGAACACCACGAAGGACTTCATTAACACGTGCACATCCACCGTCATCTATTTCTACCTCATAAGCAGGCTCTGTCACACCCCGCCATTGGCGGAAACGTGGGGTACAACACGATTGGCGATCGTCATAACACAACAGTAATATAAAGAATATAATCTATATGAATAAATAAATAACGTATTGTTATGACGTCGCCATACTCAAGGTGTAAACCTTAGTACACGAAAATCGTCAAACACTACAATAAGAATATTCAAATGTAAACCTCGACGAATGAAAGAATACTTGGGCGTGCAAACCCGAAATGTAATTCAAATGTATAAATATAAAATGTCCACAATGCAAAGATATCCTGAAGTCAATTAAAGCCCGTCTCCTAAGTCCAAGTCCTATGCCTGCTCGTTACCTGAAAGTAAAGCTTAAAAGTCAACATAAAGTTGAGCGAGTACATCGAGTAAGTAGTAAAAATAGGTTTAATCTCATAAATCAATCAGTAAAAGCTATTGTGTAACTAATGCATTTTAGAATAGTAGGAAAACAATCATCTCAGCATATAGTATAAAAAAGCACATCACACACACTCAATATAATCAGAACATAGCAAGTGCACCTCATAGCGAGCGTGCGGTATCAGTATGAAACTCATACCGATAATAAATCGTAATAGTAAGTGCACCTCATAAGAGTGTGCGGTATCGGTATGCTAACGCATACCGATAATCCATCGTATAGTAAGGGTACCTCATAAGAGCGTACGGTATCGGTATGACAACGCATACCGATAATCCATCGTAATAGTAAGTGTACCTCATTAGAGCGTACGGTATCGGTATGACAACGCATACCGATAATCCATCGTAATATATCGAAGCAAGTATTGAACAACCGTTTGTGATGTTTTTAGAAAATTGCATTAGCTTTTTATTACACAATTTGGAGTTTCGAAATATCGTAAATTTTCATAAATAGAATATTCTATTTATGGTAAGTTTCTAAAATAATAGAAATATTTCCAAAAATAGGAAATAGTACATCATACTCATAAATCATTTCATTTCAAGTCATTTAGGTTGCTTTACTTTCCCCCGATTTAAATCATAGAAAACAGTAGTAGTAAAAGGGGCGATGACTCACCTTATCGAGTGAGCGTATGTAAGCGGTAACGTGTGTATATGGTGTAGTAAGTTGGTCACAAATAGAGTCCTCACTAGTCCTAGAGCTCCCCTAGATAAAAGTATAAATGTATAAGAATAGAATTTGACGGTTAACTATTTTGGATTAAACGACAAACTTTTTAGCAACACATAGGTTCACTCAAACTGAGATAACTATGGTTCTAGAAGGAATTAGACGTTGACGGAAACATATTTGAAAACTAGACACCGAGAGCTATTAGACTAATACATCATTATAAAAGAGTTCGTTACGAATAAGATATGGTTAAAACAAAACTGGTTATCTAAACTGTCCAAAAACGTTATTCTTAAAGATGTTGAGTTTATTACCTTAAAGTGTCGTATAATTTAGGTGTAGACAATATAAACAATTTTATTACTTTTTAAGCTTGTTATTAACTTATTGTAATCCCAATTAATAATTATTATGGTTGTCTAAGTGGTTACACGAAATAGATTAATGAACCTAGACATATTACTCCAAATAATCAGATTAGACCGCTGACTGATATTTTAAGTTTTTAGGAAAATCTATAAAGAGTTAGAAAACGAATCTTACGTTTTTGAAAACTAGACTCCGAGACCTACAACTTATATTCAGGTCACAGAGCCTAATTATCAGTTCAAGGTAGAGAAAAATATGCATGAATACAGATTACAAAGGAAGGGACCCAAAAATGTCCAAATACAAGATTGCCGGTAAATTACGATAATACGAAAAGATACGAATAACGAAATTCAACCACGCATTTATATACGAGTAATATAAACAAACACGCTATTAAAATATCCGAAATAAAGAATAAATGGCAAAACAATCGCCACCAAAAACAAATACGCAAAGGAAGTAAGAAAGATTGATTACCGTTAGTCGTAACGGTTATGCTATCGAAAGTCGATTACCGTTACGACTTGAAATCAATTGAATAACAACATGAGGGCTGTAATAACACAAGGATGTCCAAAATTAGAATCATCAATAAACTTATGTGTTAATAAGGTTTCAACTCAAATTGATAAGGAACAGTTAACGATAAAATAACTCGGTTTTGCAACTAATTAGAAAATGAAATGGTGAACGATTAAAGGCACGAAAACAAACCTTTTAAAGATGAACTTGGGGACTCTAACCCGCTTCCCAAAATCAGATTATACGGAACGGAATCAATTCACAAAACAGTCCGGAATTCTACAACTACAAACAACGATAAATTAGAGTATTTCTATAATGATTTCGATAAGCAACTTATGCAAATCAACGATTTGAATATAATGAATCAAACAACGAAAAAAAATAGTATTAGGACCTGAATATGAAGATGAATAGATCAGATTGTTAGCGGAAATGAAATCACTTCTTGATGCTTGAAACTCGAGGCTGCGATATCAACAAATTACAAACCGATGAACTTCTAGATAGAATTCGCCCAAAACAGATTTCCAAACGAATTCACTACATACCTTGAACACTTTCTTTGCTGAAACACGATTATGATGAGGAATTAAGGGAGGCTCGATTGTGTGGACTTTGCTGGAAAACATACATATTTAGAAAGTTATACTCGGGTTTCAAACACCTAGATTAGGGTTTCGGCTATATGAATAAACTCACTGATTTAAACAAAACGAACCTTGAAATACCGAGATGATGATTACGAATTTGATGATGAATACTAGTAGCTATTTAGGGGAGGTGGTGGTGATGATTGCCAGCAGCGACAAGTCGTTTATGGAGGCTGTAAACAAGACACGGATTAGGGTTTCCTCGGCTATAATCAAGACAAGAACAAAGAAATACGATTACCTTGGCAAGATAAATGATTATTGCGATGGAGATGAAGATGAAAGGGATAAATAATCTCGGTGGTGAGGGGCTGGAAACCTCCACGGCAGCAGCAAGAAGAAGGCACGACGGCTGGACAGATTTTAGGGTTAGGGTTTTGGTTTCAAAATCTTCCAAGAACACAATACAATTACTTGATGAATATGAAAGTGAAGGAGACGAATTGAGGATGAGGGGGCTGCCAAATCACGACGGTGGGGGAGGAGGGTTTGTGAAAGAGCCGATGGTTTGCAATAGGGAGGGTGGCGGCATTAGGCAATTAGGTTTTTAGGTTTAGGATAGTTTTAGGTTTAGGTTTAGTGGACTAGCAAAAAGATTGGTCGACTGGATTCTTTTCCTTAGCCGATAATGGATCCAAAGGGGTGGTGGTTGGGCTTAATCGATGGTTAAATGGATTATTAGCAAGGCTTAATGGGTTAGATGAAAGTCCAATGGATTCGGGTTTATGATGGGGTTTAACACGAATAAGGGTTAGACTAGATTTCAATAATTTTTTACTATAATAATAATACGAAATAGAATAATAAATATGACGCAAGATGGATAAAAACATCTAAATATAGAAAGTTCACATACCCGCTAATTATAGCTAATTGTGACCCCGCAACTCGCTTATCTTTCAAAAGATGAACGTAGACGTTAAACAGACTGACTTACAGTGAATTCCCGAAACAAGGAACCATTGAGTATGTACCTTACGTGTAATTATCGAACCCGAATACGAAATTCATTTGTAACGATCAATAACTATAGTAAAGTGATAAAGTATCTAAAGTACTAACTTAATCGATAAGTTATCTAGGAGCTCGACTAGTGGGAAACTAATTATTGTGCACCTAATTAAAACAATAGCATCACATATAGGGTATACACACATGTCACAAGTAATCATTATACATAAAAGTAAGTGTAAAGCTCTTTTTATAAAAAAAATTTGTAAACCCGGTAAGAGCATACGGCATACTAGACTAATCTGAGTCGGAAAAGTGACGGTTGTCACAGTATTCCCCACTTAAAAGAATTTCTTCCCGAAATTCAAGTGGTATAATTGTTGACAGAAGCATCAATCGAAAATGAGTATCTAAGGGGGCTTTCGTACATCAAATCCTCAAGATTCGCTCAAGAAGTGTGTCATGAATCTAAACACTGATTAGAATACTTTGAATTTCTGTCCGATATTGGAACAGATACGCGTTAGAATATATTTATAATTACGTCTAATTATACACACATTCTACATGTACGTTCACATTACCATAACAGTTCATGGGTAGTTTGTGTAAGCGCTTAAGATCAATCGTATAACAATGCACAAGGTTCACTTCCACAGAGAGTATGAATTCAGGTAGATACATGGTAAACGATAAGTTCTCCATTATGTTGGCCAGACATAACTTAAAACTCGTCATTAAGTATCGTTTATAGAATTTGATATGTAACCCTTAATTGTTGAAACACATTCAACAATAGAAGTCACGGGTCACGGTTAACGAACAAAATCGTTGGTCACAAAAGAATATCGCGTAATCGATATAAGGGTGAAATAACTTCATAACTCATACGAAAGGGGTTGAAAGCAAAAAGCTACACGAAAGCTTGAAAATTAATATAGAGATTGAAAGGTTTTATCAGATCGCGTATAACAACCAGTTTCCTCTTATGTTGATCAGACACAAGAGAATTCCTATCATTACCTGCGAGTGATTATCACTGAATATGAAGTACCGAATTACAATTAAGATCAACAAAGTGGAGATTAAGGAAAGCGAAGTCATTAGGACGACTTTTGAATCATCAGAGAGTTGAATATATAGCTAGATTGAATAGTTGTAGCTGAGGAAGTAATTCACTTCAAAGAATGTCTCAAGTCTGTATCACAAACAGGAAGTAATAAGAGTAGGTTCGAAGGGAACTTTGTATCATACGAGTTGCATTAGGATGATTGTTGTGTAGCGCGTAAATCGAATCAATTCCACAAGTCTTTATCAGCCTTTGGTACCATTGTAAAATTTCAGTAACATACATGAATGCACTAATAGAAAAGTTTACATGTTGGATGCGTCTACACAGTATCATGGATCATAAGATTCTAGCGACTAATATCAGGAAAGAATATCGCTGCAAGTATTATCTACATTCGGAAATCTCCAAGTTACCTCGAGGTGGACATGAAAAGCTGTCAAAATAGCGAACTCAGGATAATGAAATGAATTAGTATTTTAATATACAATACGATTGCAATTTATCTCGAGATATCATAAGTCTAAGGCACAGAGCAATGTCGGTTGAAGGTTTCAGTACTGAATGAAAGTCGTATGGGTATCAATGAGGTACGAGCTATTGAGTTTCAACTGATAATGGTTACTCTCCTCGTGGGTACGTATCAGAATAAATTTTCGTAAAGGTTTCGAGAATCATACGTGATAAAGGAATAGTCGTCAGATGTCATCGTCTTCTGTCTCAAGTCGCATCTAAAGTCACTTCGAGGTTTCGATAAGAACTACGATGATAAAGAGTTTAGGAATGAAGTTTAACTTGGAAAGCTAGTTGTTGTAGAACGCTCATGGAAAATTGCTGATACAACCAAGGAGGGATATGCTTAAAGCATACGAAATCGGATATAATGAAGTTTGGAAATTTAAATCCTTCTCGTGCTAGAATATATGTCTCACCAAAAGAACGTGTGGAAGATCACAAACGGATTGAAACCGGATAGGTATAAATCAAAGTAAAATCTTCTTCAGCAACCGAAAGTGAAATAAATAGCAATTGCTTGAAGTAATTGAGAATATGATAGAGTTGACAAAGGCATCGTCTTAGAGAATATCTGATTTGATTGAGAAAATAGTGAAAAGACTTTTACCGGTTTGTATAGACTTACTGATAAGGAAATCAACTAGTTTATGTGACAACCTTCCAAAATTCAGGTGATTCTCATTTGTTATGTCTGTGCAAATCCTTAGTCGTATTTTATTGTGATCGTATCATTCTTGTTCGTACTTTATTGTGACTGTATTTGTGTCGGAACCAAAGTCGGAATCAACCTATAAATCCTAACACCAAGAAACTATACTATAAACTTGACTAAGTTCATAACGGGAACTAATATAAAACTCTAGTCTACACTCAACAATAACGGAAAACTTAAAACGACACCTAGCTGGGAAAGCCATCCAGCCGATGGCTGAAGGCTGTCAGCCAGCGGCTGAAAGCCGCTGTCCAGTGGTTGATGAGTCATAATTGCATGGCTCTCTATTGGACCAAAAACTCTTGAACGGGATTGGACCCCTTTATGACGATTTTAGAGTCCCAAGACCAGTCTTTTTACCTATCCTATCAATTCATAATCATATTTTCAAATACACACACACACATATCTCTCAAATCTCTCTCTAATCTCTCAAGAACATCCAACAAAAAAAAAGTGATTCTCACCACTAAAACACCATCAAAACAACAAGTAAAACACAAAAATCACCACCAAAACTTATACAAATCGTCCACCAAGCAAGGGATCAAAAGGGTTAACGTTTTAAGGGAGTTTCTACCACCTTTGGAGCTCTAAATCTTCTCCAAACGATCATCAAGCTTTTTCCTTCGGTAAAACTCTTTTACTTTACTGTTTTTATACTCATGTCGTCGAACGTAAACCTAAAGAAAGCCGAGTCCAAGACATTCCCGTAGTCAAGGATCATCCAGAGGTCTTTCCTGAGGATTTGCCTGGGCTACCGCCGCATCGACAAGTGGAATTCCTAATAGAACTTATTCCTGGCGCAGCACCGGTTGCCAAGACACCGTACCGTCTAGCACCACCCGAAATGCAAGAACTGTCAAAACAGCTGCAGGAACTCTTAGACCATGGTCTTATTCGCCCAAGTTCGTCCCCCTGGGGAGCCCCAATCCTCTTTGTCAAAAAGAAAGACTGATCCTTCCGTATGTGCATCGATTATCGTGAACTGAACAAGCTGACCGTCAAGAACCGATACCCACTCCCGAGGATCGATGATCTGTTAGACCAGTTGCAGGGTGCAACTTATTTCTCTAAAATCGACCTCCGCTCGGGTTATCATCAGGTTCGTGTCAGTGAAACCGACATTCCTAAAACCGCATTTCGAACTCGTTACGGTCATTACGAATTCCTTGTCATGCCATTTGGTCTTACCAACGCACCAGCAGTGTTCATGGACCTAATGAACAGAGTGTCTAGGCCACACCTAGACAAATTCGTAATCGTATTCATAGAAGACATCCTTATCTACTCAAGGAACAAGGAAGATCATGCGAAACACCTAAAGCTCATTTTAGAACTCCTCAGAGATCAGAAACTGTACGCCATATTCTCGAAGTGTGAATTTTGGCTCCGGGAAGTACATTTCCTTGGTCATGTGGTCAACCAAGAAGGAATTCATGTGGACCCGGCTAAGATCGAAGCGATCGAGAAATGGAAAGCCCCGACGACTCCTACGGAAATCCGTCAATTCCTAGGGTTGGCTGGCTACTATCGGAGGTTCATCGAGAATTTCTCGAAGATCGCTAAGCCTCTTACCGAGCTCACCCAGAAAGACAAGGACTTCATTTGGGGAAAAGAACACGACGAGTCCTTCCGGAAGCTCAAACACCAACTTTTTCACGCACCAATCTTGTCCCTACCAGAGGGCACGAATAATTTCGTAGTGTTTTGCGATGCATCCCATCAAGGACTTGGGTGTGTCCTAATGCAGAAGGAAAAATCGCCTATGCTTCAAGGCAGTTCAAAGTGCACGAACAGAACTACACCACGCACGACCTAGAGCTGGGAGCCATCGTGTTCGCTTTGAAAATATGGAGGCACTACTTGTACGGTTCTAAGTGTACGGTTTTCACGGATCACAAAAGCCTTCAGCACATTCTTGATCAGAAAATGCTCAACATGAGGCAACATAGATGGATCGAACTGCTAAGTGACTACGATTGCGAGATTAAATACCACCCGGGTAAAGCAAACGTAGTGGCAGATGCACTGAGTCGGAAGGAAAGGGTAAAACCATCTCGAGTTAGAGCATTGGGTATTCAGATTCAGAAAAATCTTCAAACACAAATCGCCAGGGCTCAGCAAGAAGCGTTGAAACCCGAGAACATTAAGGACGAAACCCTGCACAACCACGAGAAAGAATTCGAGCTCAAATCAGACGAAATCCACTATTTAAAGGGTCGATCATGGATTCTGAAATCCGAAGATCTCCGTAAACTCATTTTGGATGAGGGCCACCGATCTCGATATTCTATTCATCCGGGATCCGACAAGTTGTATAAGGATCTCCGGGAATACTATTGGTGGCCGGGCATGAAGAGAGATATCGCCTTGTACGTAGCTAAGTGCCTTACTTGCTCAAAGGTCAAGGCGGAATATCAGAATCCCTCCGGTCTACTACAGCAACCGGAGATTCCCATGTGGAAGTGGGAACAGATCTCGATGGACTTCATCACAAAGTTTCCCCGTACGGCAAGGGGTAACGACACGATTTGGGTCATCGTGGACCGATTGACGAAATCCGCTCATTTCCTACCGGTACGAGAAAACCACTCGATGGAGAAATTCGCTTAAATCTACATCAACGAGATCGTCTCTCGTCACGGAACACCTCTCTCCATTATCTCCGATAGGGATAGTCGATTCACGTCCCGTTTTTGGAATGCCCTTCAGAAATCGCTAGGGACGCGACTAGACCTTAGCACCGCTTACCACCCTCAGACCGATGGTCAGAGTGAAAGGACGATCCAAACGCTTGAGGATATGCTAAGAGCATGCGTAGTTGACTTCGGAGGAAGTTGGGGTGCTCACCTCCCTTTGGTCGAGTTTTCCTACAACAACAGCTACCACGCTAGCATCAAGTGCGCTCCGTTCGAGGCCTTATACGGACGTAAGTGCCGGTCGCCGCTTTGTTGGCTAGAAGCCGGCGATCGACAACTCACAAGGCTCGACATCGTCCAGGAAACCATCGACAAGATTACTACTATCATGGAAAGACTAAAGACGTCCCGTACCCGGCAGAAGAGCTACGCCGATAACCGAAGGAAACCCCTCGAATTCCAAGTTGGCGATAGAGTGCTTCTCAAAATATAGCCATGGAAGGGAGTAGTTCGCTTCGGGAAGCCCGGCAAGCTAAGCCCGAGGTATACCGGACAGTTTGAGGTGATAGAGCGAATCGGACCAGTAGCGTATCGACTCCAACTCCCGTAGATTCTCTCCAACGTTCACAACGTAATCCATGTCTCGCACTTGAAAAAGTGCTTATCTGATGTGACCATCGTCATTCCACTCGACGAGGTCAAAATCTACAACAAACTCAACTTTATCGAAGAACCGCTTGAGGTTGTTGACCGCGAGGTCAAACAACTCAGGCAAAGTCGTGTTCCTATTGTCGAAGTTCGGTGGAATTCCCGATGCGGTCATCAATTCACGTGGGAACGTGAGGACCAAATCCGTCAGAATTATCCACATCTATTCGAGAACACTTCTTCATGATGGGACGAACTAAATTTCGGGACAAAATTCCTTTCAACCCGGGGAGAATGTGACAACCGTCCAAAATTCAGGTGATTCTCATTTGTTATGTCTGTGCAAATCCTTAGTCGTATTTTATTGTGATCGTGTCATTCTTGTTCGTACTTTATTGTGACTGTATTTCTGTCGGAACCAAAGTCGGAATCAACCTATAAATCCTAACACCAAAAAACTATACTATGAACTTGACTAAGTTCATAACGGGAACTAATATAAAACTCTAGCCTACACTCAACAATAACGGAAAACTTAAAACGACACCTAGCTCGGAAAGCCATCTAACCGATGGCTGAAGGCTGTCAGCCAGCGACTGAAAGCCGCTGTCCAGTGGTTGATGAGTCATAATTGCATGGCTCTCTATTGGACCAAAAACTCTTGAACGGGATTGGACCCCTTTATGACGATTTTAGAGTCCCAAGACCAGTCTTTTTACCTATCTTATCAATTCATAATCATATTTTCAAATACACACACACACATATCTCTCAAATCTCTCTCTAATCTCTCAAGAACATCCAACAAAAAAAAAGTGATTCTCACCACTAAAACACCATCAAAACAGCAAGTAAAACACAAAAATCACCACCAAAACTTATACAAATCGTCCACCAAGCAAGGGATCAAAAGGGTTAACATTTTAAGGGAGTTTCTACCACCTTTGGAGCTCTAAATCTTCTCCAAACGATCATCAAGCTTTTTCCTTCGGTAAAACTCTTTTACTTTACTGTTTTTATACAAAAATGGCCTTGCATGGACGATCCATGGTTTAAAGAGTTGTTTTTATAAAGATTTATAATGTTTTCTTACACAAAAACGGGTTTTTCAAATAAATCTACAAATTTGTGTTAAAGATCTAAAAGAAACTGTGATTTTGACACTAATATGATTATATTTCATTAAGAACCGGTTGCATGTCGAAATCTATCACTAAAATGCCTTAAAATCGTAAAAATATCAAAACGGTGAAACTGGCCGAAGGCCTCCAGCCGGCGGCTGAAGATGTTCAGCCAGCGGATGAGGTCCAGCCGGCGGCTGAGCATCTTCAGCCGCTGTTCGGATCTCGTTGTACACAAAAACTTCATTTTTAAAACGTAAAAAGCAAGAAACGAGAACGTAATATTTTTCACAGATTAATTTCCTAACTTGGCAGATTATATGTTTTGATAATATAAACAGTTCGTTAAACTTTTACAACTAGAACTATTACTTTGTTGTTATTGTCGTTTAAAATGATTGTTAAAGCGGGAAAGTGGATTTGTAAAATGGACTAAATTTTTATAGCGCGGAAGCGCTGCCCAAATTTCACCGTAACATATACATAAAACTCAGTAGCAAATCATTTTATAACTTAAACGTATTGACTTTGAACATCGACCCCTTTTTGGACATAATTGGACTAATCGGACATTAAACGTAATTTGACATGCCTTGACACATAAGTTTTCCGTATTGAAACTTCTAGGACTAAATCTAAGTATAAGGATTTAATACTAAAAATGTTAAAATGGAACTTTTACATAACTTAAATCATAATATTTATACTTACACGAAACTTGGGTGTTTAGGTCGTCTTTGATTCCCGACGTGTTCCGCTCCTCTCTTTTACTGGAGACTTATCTTCGCAACCCGTGAGTTACATTCCCTTACTTTATGTCTTTTTAAGTACTCTTTTGGGGGAAACATGAGATCAAATGCTTTTGAACATTTTATGAACTATGACTTTTATGAACTATGATCACTTATGAACTATTTGACATTATTTGACTTATATGCGTAAAACTATTTTAATTGCCCCGTTCGGCATTCTTTGACATTTTGTGTTGGGGTTGTATGGATCTTAAGAGTCAACGTTTTATCAATAATCTAGCGGAAATAAACTATCGATTATCTAGCGAATATAGAACCTTCGGAAACGGAATCAAACCAACGATAGTTGATAAGATCGGACCTAAGGAAGACTATTCGGATGATTGATTATACTTTAATAACACTTTGGAACACTATGAAACGGAGCAGCAGCAATTCGGCACGCAAACGAAAAACCCTAGCAAATCTTACGAATGCAGAAACCTAGCTGGGTATATATAGGCCCAGCTTTTCATTCGTACGGATGTGATCTCATCCGTACGAATTACTTCCTATTCGTGCGGACATGATCTCGTCCGTACGAATGTAACATGTTAATAAACACTTTGTTTACTTAACTGATTCGTGCGAATGGATCTTACATACGCACGGATATCATCCTTATCCGTGCGAATGTATCTGAATATTATTAAAACATCACAAAACACATATTTGATTAATTCATAACAACGTAAACGTTCAAGCATATAATTAATCAAACATTCAATATTAATATTCAAACAAACAATATAAAGACTGATATAAACGTTAATTACATACGAATCTAGTAACTAACAAATGCACCTACAAACTCCCCCTAGGAACTAGATTCTATGTCTTCAGTCTTCAAAAAATCTCTGCTGCTTCCCAAAACACGTCTTTGATCTGCCCTCTTAAGCGTGGATCTTGTAAGCGAAACATACACGTACAATCTTGTTGAAACGCATCGCTTGATCCATATCCTTGACATCAAAGAATATAGGACATTCAAACAGACAAAAAATATCATCATCAGAGAAATTTCTAATCCACATCGGATCAAAAATTCTCAGTGTTTCCCAAACACCTTTACGTTCCATCACGATCACCGCTTCGGTGGTTCGATCATCATAGTACCACCACTTGAATCTTCGATGAAAACCAGCTTGCATTTGGCGTAGTGGAATCTTCTCCATCACCTTCGGCGCTTGATACTTGACATGCTTCACAGATTTACCTGTTCTCCGATTTTTGCGATCTTTGGAGTAAGTAATCTTCGGAAACTGCGGCCTTAGGTACTTATTTCTGAACTCAAACCAAAGCTGTTTTTCCAACCAAGTTGCTCTATCATCTTTTTCACTGTACAGCAACTTAAGACGAGCCAACTGCATCATGTCAAAATATGGCAGCGTCTTCAAATCGTGAGCGCGTTTGAAGTAATCTATGCCTCGTTCTCTCTTGACGGCATAAACATTCAAATCCTCCAAGTATGCCCAACTTATTATCTGGCCTTCAGTCTTTGCACCCTTCAAGGAATAAAACTTCGTATACTCTGGTTGGACAACTTGTTTAGGCGGTCGAATACAATCTTTCATAGCCTGAAGCCATTCAGCTTTCTTGACACTCATTTCTTCTTGATTTGGTGTAGCTTGACTGGCTTCTGGAAGTTTCTCTAACTTTCGGTTAAGATCTTCATCATTTACATCAAACATGGCATCGTTATCAGGAAGATCTTTGAAATCGTTTGATTGATAGATAGGCTCTGCTGAATCAACATTTTGCTCGAACTCTATCTCATCATCATCAGATTCAGAATCAGGAGGATTAACATCAGAAACAGATGCAGCTTCGTCAGACATAACGTCATCAGGATTCATCTCAAATAGTTCTGCAATCTGCTCTTTGGACAAGCTATGTACGATCTCTCCTTCTTCTTTGTCGTGATCGACACTAAACTGTATTACCCCCTGCATATCCAAAATGTAAGTTAAATTGGACTTTCTATGTGAAATGGGAGTAATATCATGCTGGGATTCACTCTGATGTTCTTTACCATCTTCATCAGACTCAGTGTTTTCGCTATCTTCACCAGCCGGGTCAGCAGATGCATCGGCTGGTGCGTTGAGTCTGAATATTCCATCATCCCCTGCAATCATACTGTCTTGTATTTTATTGGTAGCATCCTCCAAACTCTTGACCTTTTCTTTAAAAAGCACCAACTCCTTGTTCTGATCCTCAATCAACTGCTTCTGAGAATCAAGCAACAGACTTTGATCCTCAATCTTCTTCGCCATTTCAGCTCTTTCGGCTTCCCCTTTAGCCATCAAAACGTTCAATCTCTTAATTTCGTCATCCTGTAGCTGTTGCTTTGCCAAAACACTCAATAACATCGAGTTTAAAATCGAGAGCTGAGCTGAATCAGGAATCATAGACGACGACGATGATCCACCACCAGTTGTTGTGGTTATGGTGGCAGTCGTCATGATAGGTTCGCTTCGTTGAGAACCTTGTTGTTGTTGAGATGCCATAGGAGGAGGAACTGGAGTTGCTGTGCTGGCAGTTGTTGGAATAAGATCAGTACGTTTCACATGCTTGAAACGTTTTGAAGATTTGATAATATCTCTTAACGACTTTCCAGCAGCTTTCCTTTTCTTTAATGAAGGAGTTGCCTCAGCACTCAAAACGACATCGTCTTCATCTCGTAACTCAACTTGTGATGACGATGTACCAGTAACAGGAGATTCAACAGGAATAACCTCCTCCTCGGAATCAGATTGAGGCACAACTATATCCTCAGTATCTGAATCACTGTCCTCGTGTCGCCATTTCTTGCCGCCAGGACAGACATACTCTGGCTTAGCAAGATGCCCAATCAATCTCTTCTCCTTAGGCTTCTCATTCTTGCCCTTGTATGAAAGCATGCGTAACATAGTTCCATCATTCATCACGTCTAGTGTAATTGCATCTTCATCATTCTTTGGCAAGTCTGGAATCTTCGCATCCAGGATCATCTGTACAAATCTAGCATACATCAAATACTTATGCTTCTTTATCTCCAAATTCTCCGTCATGTGCTGCAAAATCATTCCCGAAAAGTTAAATGGAATGTTTAGCACCAATGCAGCAAATGCGCTCTGAATAGACTCTCGCATTTCATCATGTCCAGATCTCCGGGTACTTAAACAATGCTGCAACACATGGCATAGATACTTGTACTGTATGCTGAAACCTGACTTCGTGATCACTCCTTTTTCGATATCCCCATTGTACTTCACCCTGAGGAACAACCCTCTGACGAGATATTTGTTCAGCAACGTGGGCATTCTAGCTTCATCCTCAAAACCAATAACTTCTCGAATGACTTGCTCATCAACCACAACATCAGTCCCGTGAACGGAACTGCGAATTTGAACCTTGCTGTCTGCACGTACGACTTCAGCATTTTCCCAGAAGGCTGATACATGACTCAAATAGGGCACATGCTCAGTAGAAATAGCCTGGAAAATTCTTGATCGCTTCAAGAATTTAATAATTCCAGCAAAACGAGTGGCATTGCGAGTTTCCTCGTTCAGATGAGCGCACATGTTGTTCTTCGTACCAACGATCAAACCAGCGCTTTGCGATTGAGAAGATTGTGCCACGGTTGCATCGACATTAGAAGCAGGGATTTCAGCCATTTTCCTGCAAACAGAAATATAAACATTCGAAAGCAAAACAGTTAGAATAAAATTCAAACGGTTTTAAAGTTTCTGTTCAGGTCATCCCTACGAATGAACATTTTCATTCGCACGGATCAGTATGTATCCGTACGAATGAGTGAATCAAAACAAATGGATTACATTTTTCACCTTCGTACGAATGACTTAAACATTCGCACGAATGAGAATCCTATTCGCACGGATGAAACTACATTCGTGTGAATGGAGTTCATCGGAACTGTTGGTTTTCCAAAAACCTAGATTTTCACAACACCTGTTTTAGACCACAAAAATCACACCAACAAGTTCGCAATGCCCCGATTTACAAAACCCCTAACCCAAATAACCATTACAAACACACATAAATGGTCAATTGATTCAAGTAGTCTCGGACTTAGAATTTAACAATTTATCCCTAAAATGGTCGCTATACCTTATGTGTTTTAGATGGTTAGAATCGCAATTCAATTTTACACAATAAACTAGGAATCAAAAACTCTTTCTAGTACTTTGAAAATTTTGTGTATTTTTCTCTTGATTCGGACGTATGTGGAATAAAAGGTGAACAGCGCAGACGAATCTCAAACATATATATACCCGTTTCTCATTCGCACGAATGTGAAAGACATTCGCACGAATGTGAAGAACATTCGCACGAAGGAGAATTTTCAACCTAAACAATACCTTCCCTTTGATTCGTGCGATTGAGTTGTTGATTCGTACGTATGTGATGTACATTCGCACGAATGACCTGTCGAACTCATAGGCTTAAAATTTCACTTTTCTTCAAAATCAAACACCAAATAAACGTTAAGCACACAGAAATTATCAATTTCAGAGAAGATAAACGTTTTGCTCAATGAAACATAATTTCAAAAGATTCTAACCAAAGACTTCATCAACAATTATGACTTTACGAATTTGACATTAATCTCTGTTTCACATTTAAATCTCAAGTCACGACAAGCAACCGTAAAACTAACAAAATGAAAAATAAAGAAAAACTAAAAACTAAAAATTAAAAATCTTTTTGTATTTTTCTGTTTTTGGTAAATCAAAGGAAATTTTAACTACGACAAACTACTGAAAGTTTAAAAGTTTAACTAACAGCTACATAAACTGAAAATTTCACATTCTTTTTGTGTTTTTCGAATAAGGGATCAGACTGATACTGAAACATAGCATTGTCATTCATTTTTCGTAGTAACTATTAACATATCAATTGACGATTATTGGTATATTTGTCCTCTTAAACTTAAACAAACATTCACTTGACATTTTTCTTTTAAACTGGTTATCTCGCTAAGATCTCCCAATATTTTGAACATAGATATCAACACACATTTTGAATTTTAACAGTCACAAAAAATTATATCATGATTAGAATTGTACGTATGTTCGTGTATTTGTCCTCTTAACTTTTCAGCCTTTTCAATTCTATCTTCCTAAATACCAGACGTAATATCATAATATTTATTTCGTATGTCAGTATGTCATCCACTGCATAGGCAATAAGGACCAGTGATTCTTGATCGTTAAAACGTTTAATTTACACCATTCAGAGAATAAGCACTTCGTCACCCTTTATTTGGAATGCTCGAGTTATGATCATTCTTTCGACCTTATAACTCTGTTCATCCATTAAGGTATTTTTGAAGTTTTTAAGTACTTCGTCACCCTTTATTTGGAATGCTCGAAATATGATCATTCTTTCGACCTTATATTTCTGTTCATCCATCAAGGTATTTTTGAAGTTGTTTACTTATCTCTTACTTTGTATTTGATCTTGAATAGACTGTGTCTATTTTGGTGTTCACATAATTTCTTCAAATTCATTGATCTTGATCAAATCATTCAAGAATGTTATTCCAAAATCACTGTAATGGCCCTTAATTGCTTCAATATATACTGACATACTGTATATATTTTCTGATATTACGCCTAATATTTACTATTTTCGAATTAATCCAGCGAAAAGCCACAAACACTACAAGACAAAAGCTAATCATAATATTTTAAACATTTAATTTCGACTGTTGTGTGTTGTTTACAGTGTTCTCAATTGTTATTGATCTCCAGATATCATTTAGACAGTCTTTGAGACATATCCATAATGATTTAAAATAAATTTGATATCTGCGACAACCCTCTTAAAATGATTAATTTTCGTCAAGTTTCAGTGAGATAAGCCTACCAATATATCCTACAACTGACATGTATAAACGTTACGTTCAGCATACTTTTGACAATTACATGTTCAGTTTAGTTCAGTATTTCCTCAATTCCTTTTTTTTTTTTTTTTTTTTTTTTTATGACTATTTCTCCCCCTAAAATTCTAAAAATAAAAATCTTTTTGTATTTTTGAAATTTTATAAAAACTGAAAAGAAGAAAATAAAAATAAAATAAGAAAAAATCTTAACGTAGTATACAAAAATTAATCCCGGTTACTTGTCCGACTTAGGTTCTTCAATTACGTCACTCTTTTTGACAACACCATTTTCCAGCAATAAAAACCCAAACCTAGACTTATCAAATGCCTTTGTAAAAATATCTGCCTTTTGAAACATTGTTTCGATATAAATGACATCAATTAAATGTTTTTCAAAGCAATCACGAATGAAATGACCTATGTGTTTGGTTTTAGGATGGTGCACGAGATTCTTAGTGACAGCTATGGCAGCAGAATTATCAACATAAATAGGAGTAGTAGTGATAGACAAACCGTAATCACGCAGTTGTTGCTGAATCCAGATAACCTGAGAACAGCAGCTAGCCGCAGCTACGTATTCAGCCTCACATGTGGACAATGCTACAGCGGTCTGTTTCTTGCACTGCCATGTTATGAGTCGCGTTCCGAGAAACTGACATCCTCCTGAAGTTGATTTAGCATCCTTCTTGCAACCTCCATAGTCCGAGTCACTGAAAGCAGATAATTCAAAATTGTCATCATTAGAATACCAAAGACCTAAATCAGGAGTACCCTTCAGATATTGCATAATTCGCTTCACTGCTTGAAGATGAACAACAGTTGGTGCTGCTTGGTATCGTGAACACAAGCACACAGGAAACATAATATCTGGACGAGAAGCGGTGAGGTACATAAGAGAACCGATCATGGAGCGATAGAGAGACTGATCAATTGGCTCCCCCGTATTTTCTGGTGATATCCCGTGATTCACCGATAGGGGAGTAGAAGCAGACTTCGTTTCCGACATTTCAAACCGTTTCAAAATGTCGTTGACATATTTTGTCTGATGTATAAAGATTCCCTCTGCTGTTTGATCTACTTGTAGCCCCAAAAAGAACTTAATCGGACCCATAGAACTCATTTCAAACTTGCTTGTCATAACCGCTTCAAATTCCGTACACAATTCTTGATTAGTAGAACCAAAAATGATGTCGTCCACATATACTTGCACCAACAGAATATCTTCATCTCTTTCCTTGATAAACAGCGTACAATCGATAACACCTCGACGAAAGCCATTGTCGATCAGATGATTTGAAAGTGTCTCATACCAGGCGCGCGGTGCTTGATGCAGACCATAAAGTGCTTTATCAAGAATGTACACTTTATCCGGATGTAATGGGTCTACAAAGCCTGGTGGTTGATTAACATACACTGTTTCTCGAATATTTCCGTAAAGAAACGCACTCTTTACATCCATCTGGTAAACGGTGAATCTCTTATATGATGCGAAGGCTAGAAAAATCCGAATCGCCTCCAATGTCGCAACCGGAGCAAACACTTCATTATAATCCAGTTCAGGTATTTGTCGGAAACCCTGAACCACTAGCCTTGACTTGTTCCTGACGACTATACCCTGATCATCCCTTTTGCAACGGTGGACCCAACGGCAACCAAGAGACTTTGCACCTTTTGGCTTAGCAACAAGCCGCCAGACACCCAGTTTCTTAAATTGTAAGAGTTCCTCTTGCATCGAATTTATCCAATTGTCATCCAAAAGAGCTTCTTCAATATTATCCGGTTCAATCTGGGAAATAAAACATGCATGGGCACAGTAGGTGACATCCCCAGATTTAAACAGGTCAATGTAAACATCGCTTTGAATTTGTCTTCTGGTTCGAACTCCTGCAGTGTGTTCACCTATGATTGTCGAAACAGGGTGATCATGTAGTCGGAGTGTGAGGAATTTCGACATTTGGACCCAAGTTATTAACATCAGGATTTTCAACTAGCTCATTCACAGTAGCTGAGCCATCAGAATCTGAACCATCATCATTTGCGTGGTACTCTGCAGTATGATCTTGAGTACCAGGAGGAGTAGAAGCTGTTGGAGTTACTGGATCTTGAGGAATAGGCTCTTCCAAAGCTTCTTGGTGAGAGTAATACCTTGCAATATCATCATCGGAAAACTCAGGAAGATTAAATGATTCAAACAACGAATCATAGTCAAACATCCATGGATATCCTTTGGAAGGTATAGGTTTAGAATACTTCTGAACGTCCACCTCATACCATTCTTCAATAGCTTTAGTAGCTGGATTCCAAACTCTCTTGTTAGGAGTGCTGTATCCCAGAAATATTCCTTCTACTGCCTTCTCATCGAACTTGCCTTCTGATTTACGTTTGAGCATAGTACAAGGAGCTCCAAAGGGTTCCAAGTACTGCAAATTAGGCTTTCTTTTCTGCAACAACTCATAACAGGTCTTCTCATGACGCTTTACTACTAGCACTCGGTTTAAAGTGTAACATGCATTAGCTACCGCTTCATTCCAAAATCGTACTGGCAGTGATGAATCAGCCAACATAGTCCTAGCTGCTTCAATCAACGTTCTGTTCTTCCTTTCTGCAACCCCGTTCATCTGTGGAGTATAGGCTGCACTGAATTGCTGTTGAATTCCTCGATCCTTGCAAAAATATTCCATCCTCTGATTTTTAAACTCTGTACCGTTATCCGTTCTAAATCGTCGAACTTTCAGTTTGTACAGTGTCTCCAACGTTGTAACTAACAGCTTGATATTCTCGAATGTTTCAGATTTCTCCCGTAGAAACATGACCCACGAGAATCGAGAGTAATCATCAGTCACCACTAAACAATATTTGTCCCCTGCCACACTCGCATATTTAATCGGTCCAAAAAGATCCATATGTAAAAGATCAAGTGGAGTGTCGATCGTGTGAAACTTCTTTGCTTTGTGAGACTTCTTCGATTGCTTTCCCTTTTTGCACGAAATACAGACTTCCGGAAACTGAAAACCTTTCACATTTACTCCCATAACCAAATCATTATGCATCAGATGGTTCATCTTTCTCAAACTAAGGTGTCCCATGCGTTTGTGCCACAAAATCGATTCACGTTCAGTAGCTTTCGAGACAAAAGCTTGATGTTCCGTCGAATTCACAGTAGTCTTCGACATGTCGAGCACATACAAATCTCCAACCCTCGGTGAAGTTGTAATAACCAACTCTTCGGGAACCTTGAAATCTTTACTCATGATGTAACATTGAAAATCATCAAAAATAACTTTAAACTTCTTGTCGCAAATTTGAGACACAGACAACAAGTTGTTGACCAGTGCCTGTACAAAGTTCACTTTATCAAAACTGATTTTGTTATTTGCAACCAATCCCTGGGCTGTGATATAACCTCCCTTATCACCAGCAAAAGAAACATATCCTCCTTTAATAGTTCTGACATTTGAGAGTAGTGACATATTCCCTGTCATGTGCCTAGACGCCCCACTATCAACAATCCAGGTATTCTTGATAGGATCATAGACGACCTGCACAACAAATTGAAAAGATTAGTTCGCGATGCAAACCCAAGCCTTAATGGCTGTGGGTTTACCATCACCACCTAAAACCTGTAAGTCTACCCATTTTCCCGTTGAACCATCAGGTACATCTGACGGTCCAGCACCCTTAGGTTTCCATGACTGTGATTCATGAGTAGAGCGTTTGACATAACCAGTTGATTTAAGAGTTGGTGATGGTGATCTTTGTTCAATTTGTTTAACAGGAGATTGCTGTTTGGTTTTACCAGCAGGAAGCAACTCACTGTTTTGTTTTGGAAATGCTGACCGATTGTTTGAAAATCGATTTCGATTTGGGCTAGAAAAACGATTTCCAGTAGACATTCTATTTTGGTCAAAATTATTCCTAGGCCTTTGTTTCAAATTTGGACAATTATAGTTAACATGGCCTTTCTCCCCACAATCAAAACAAGTTCTCCATTCGTTAAGATTTTGAGAACTTCGCGTCATTCTTCGGTGATGTGTAAGAGGTTTGGAGAACATAGCATTAGGACGCATGGAGCCATTATGTTGTTGAACATTTTGTGGCTTCTGGGGATTGGTGGTTGTCTTTCTCAAGTGAGGTGGTATGAATTTTACTTGGTCAGTGTCTTTTGTCTCAACCTCGACTGGTGATTCCCCGGCTTTGACAAATTTTGGTCCTTTAAGTTCAGGTCTTTTCAAAATGCTAACTTGTTTAGGTTTACTCGAAGTTTTATTCGATAACTGACAACCCAAACCCGTTTTATTTGGTAACTTACGACCCAAACCCATTTTATTTGGTAACTGACGACCCAAACCTGAACCCTTTTCTTCCTCATCTGAGTCGGAAACCCAATCTTCAACCAATACAGTTTCTTTAACTTTTTCGGTTCTAGCACTTTGAGCATTTGAAGTATCTTTGGGACTGACAATAGGTGTTTGGACAGTAGGTGTTTGGACAGCTGGGTCTGGTTGTTGAAGAATGAATTCAATATCCCCTTCCTCCTTTGGAGCCTTAATCAATTTGTTAAAGATTGGAGGTGGACACGTTGTATAGTCAACCCTTGGTTTCCCTTCCCCATTTTCAGGACGTTTTTCTTTCAAGATATGATCTAAAAGGTATGATGCGGTGGAATAACTTCTAACTTGTTGATTTAAAGTTTCAAAACTGATTTTGATAGAAGCATTTTCACGTTTAAGGGCATCGATATCTTTTAAATATTTGTTAATGGAGTCCTGTTTGTTTAACAACGCTATTTCCAAATCACTAACTTGTTTAGCCAAAAGTTTGTTCTTTTCAGAAAACAATTTTTCATTTCCTTTAACAATTTTGTTTTTACGAAGTTCCTCAACAAGATTGTTATTTTCTTTTCTTAGCTCATTTACTTGGTCGTCTAAAACAAAACACCTAGAACAGGAAGTGATTTTAGTTTCAGATTGTACCTTTGATGACTCTGCAGTTCCTGCCATCATTGCAAACTCCCTCTTTGTCTCTGGTGCTTCCGATTCTGCTGAAGATTCCTCAGATGATTCTTCAGATGTAACAGACTCCTCCCCGTCACTTTCTTCATTGAGATTCAATATTTTCACAACATTGACTTCAGCGTCGGATTGATTGTTTTCGATTTGAAATTGCCAATCCAAACCTTCATCAGATTGGAAAACCAAGGCCTTAACATCTGAATTTTCTGTACCAGTCGAGACATTTGAGCCAGTCGTCACCAAGGCAGTATTTTTGTTCGCCTCAGGAGCATTTCTGTTCACATTCCTAGTCTGCTGATCTCTGAACGGGTTCTGAACAGTCCTTGGTCGTTTTGGCTTCTCACATTGACGAGCAAAGTGACCCTTCTCTCCACAGTTGTAACAAGTAATAGCAGACATATCGAATCCATACTTAGTTTCCTTGTTGGCGCCGATAGTGTTACCAGTCCTCTTCACATACTCCTTTGCCCTCCTAACCAAATTAGCGAAGCCCCACATAATGTCGATTCTTTCCATCTCATCACGATCAATCTGCTCATAATCTTTGCCAGTTAAGTTTATGTTTCCAATCTTACCCTGCAACAAGTTATCATATGAAGCTACTAAGGTAGTCAGCATAGCCATATCTTCGTTCACACCATCCACATTTCCTTTATGAAAGTGCTCGATCTTCAAACTTGTAGCAACTGATTCAGAAGTATTTTGAGCTGGAGACTTTTGAGCCGGAGTGCCTTGACTAGAGCTTGATTTTGAACACCCAGAATTTCCTGAATTACTCGAAGTGTTTGCAGAGAAAGCTGTCTTCAGTGGAGCATTAGTAGGAGTGGCTGGAGTGGGATCAGCGTAGTATAACGAAGGATCTTGAGTGTGTCCCTTTCTCTGAGCACGAAACTTGTCATCCTGCTCCTTTTCTCTCAGCTTGGTAAATAGATCATTTAAAGTAGTGCGAGCAAGATAGCCACTTTCCTTTAACATCTCAATATACCCATTCCAGCTGTCTAGTAAAGCATCAGCAAAACATTCTACTCGTTCTGCACCAGTCGTAACCACTGAATATCCGTGCATCTCACTAATCAGATGTTGAAAACGTCTGATAAGGTCGAACAGTGATTCTCCATGTAAGCAAGTAAAATTGTCGAACTCCTTCTTCAGTGCTCTTCCCTTCATCGACTTCAACTTGTTGTTTCCCTCACAGTCTAATTCAAAAGCATCCCACAGTTGTTTCGATAACTTGTATGTCTTGTACTGATGAAACACAGATCTAGGAATTGCCTGACATAAATACGAATAAGCCTTCTTCTCAATATCATAACTCTTCCTTTGTTCCTCAGTATATCTGTGAATGGGAATAAGGTCTCCATCTTCGCCAATCGGTTCAGTATACCCATTTTTAATCATGTCCCACATTTTTGAGTCCAAACCATTGATATGAATTTCGAACCTAGGTTTCCAGTGTGGGTAATCGTCCATTGAAATTAGTTTCGGAACCTTGTTTATAGTTCCAGTTTCAGCATCATTAATTAATATTTCAGACATTTTAGAGTTGGTACTAGCCATAGCGTATTCCATTTTAAAAGGTGAAAATTTAATTTAAACTGCTTCTCCTTCGTGCGAATGAACTGCTTTGACTCGTACGGATGAGATACTGATACGCACGAATGAGAGTGATTCGTACGAATGAGACAAATAAGCTAAAACTCTATACGAATGAGTGATTCGCACGGATGAACAAATTGATGCACACGGATGAGTTCCTATTCGTACGGAGGAAACCTATTCGTACGGATGAACTAAAAATTTAACTTTTAAGCAAAAATTTTAGATTCGCACGAATGAATCCTAAATCCGCACTGATGAATTCCTATTCGTGCGGATGAGAACTTTTCAAGAACTACGTTCGTATGCGCCGCTGAAACTTTAGGGTTTTGCTAAAAATCGATCTACAGGTCGATTTTCTAAACCAAAACGTTTCCTATCTGCCCAGAACTTAACCTAAACAACCCAGAAACGTTTTAAAACAATAAAAACAACTTTTGAACGTAAAAATTCCAAACGAAAGTTTCAATCATAAACCGAAAAATCTTAAAGAAATCACTAGAAGAACGTTGATTTCTACAACCAACGCTCTGATACCACTTTGTTGGGGTTGTATGGATCTTAAGAGTCAACGTTTTATCAATAATCTAGCGGAAATAAACTATCGATTATCTAGCGAATATAGAACCTTCGGAAACGGAATCAAACCAACGATAGTTGATAAGATCGGACCTAAGGAAGACTTTTCGGATGATTGATTATACTTTAATAACACTTTGGAACACTATGAAACGGAGCTGCAGCAATTCGGCACGCAAACGAAAAACCCTAGCAAAACTTACGAATGCAGAAACCTAGCTGGGTATATATAGGCCCAGCTTTTCATTCGTACGGATGTGATCTCATCCGTACGAATTACTTCCTATTCGTGCGGACATGATCTCGTCTGTACGAATGTAACATGTTAATAAACACTTTGTTTACTTAACTGATTCGTGCGAATGGATCTTACATACGCACGGATATCATCCTTATCCGTGCGAATGTATCTGAATATTATTAAAACATCACAAAACACATATTTGATTAATTCATAACAACGTAAACGTTCAAGCATATAATTAATCAAACATTCAATATTAATATTCAAACAAACAATATAAAGACTGATATAAACGTTAATTACATACGAATCTAGTAACTAACAAATGCACCTACATTTTGACATTATGGCTTGCCCCCTTTCGGCACTTGACTTAAACTATGATTGTTTGATTGTATATGTTCAAACCCTTGATGAGAATATAAACTCCGTAAGTGCCTACTATCAGTTTTTAGACAAAATTACATAAGTTGCCCCGTTTTCAGTTCAGTACATTTCCACACTATTAGCTTTAGCCGTTGGTAATTATGGGTATCGATACTTAGGAGAGGCCACTCCATACTTTAGATGGCAATCTAAGTACATATTACTAAGTACAGACAAACTTCGTCGATAGTGCAAGGTTGGGGCGGATCAGACCAGTTAATCGGTTTAGTGTGAACTCTTACGTTATATTATACCAAGTGGTTGATACAATTCTTAAATCATATGTTACAATTATTTACGCATATACTTACTTATTTTTGCGATTGTTCCGCACTTGACTATGACTTCCTTTAAAAGTATTTATATATATCTTAAGCGACTTTTCCGATCACCTTTCTTTTAAGAAAACTTTATACTTATATATACTTATCGTCTTACACATGTGGATTATTCCACCGCTGAGGTAATGACATCATATACTTATCGCCAAACTTTTGTCAAGAACTTATAAACTGTAACTCACTCCCTACGTTATGTAGTTTGACACTTTATCTCATGTTTCAGGAAACTAAGCGTAAGTCACGAAGTGCATTGCTCGGGCGGGTCAAGAATGTTATGTGAAGTGTAATTCGGGAGAAGACCTTTTTTGTTTTGGGAATTTTATTAAACATTTTTATTATCTAATCGTTGTCTTGAACATTTTCATCTTGGTTATGTCTTTGAACAATTGAACTTCTCAAACTTAAATTTTAATGACTTGAACCGTTAAACTTTTGTTATAACTAGTGTAATGATTCTTTGCTCTTCGCACCTCGTGTTTCCGCTTTAGCGGGGTGTGACAGTTTACAACTCCAGATGGTTTTAGAAAATACTGACTCTCTATGAATGTACTCGACCAGTATCAGCGGTAGTAGTATGTGGAAACCTCACATGTTTTCGAGATCAAATGATTGGTAAAATCTAGAATTGGATAGTTTATCTCCTCGGGGAGACGAATACATCACGAGTAAACTTTCAGGGCGAAAACGATACGTTCGCATTATCAGGAAGTAGTTTCGGTTTGAGTGAGTTTCACGAATAAAGTGATTATGATAAAGGGACTGAATAATCCAATTTAGAGAGCACGACGTACCGCTTAGTAATCAATTCCATCCATAGTTGAGAGAACACGAGTTCAGACGAGTTAGTTCTGACCAGCTCGAGATTATATAACAGCGTTTGGAGTGGTGCTCGAGAAAGAACGTTTAGGAAACGATTTCATTTGAGTAGATTAGTATAAATCGTGAAAATGTTTCGGGGTCTGGTTTCCATATGGTAGTTAGATTTCGATATTTGAAAAATTTGCAGAAGGGACTAAAATTTGAAAACGAATAGAGAAAGGAGAAAAAAAAATTGGACGTTTTTCTGCTAAGATATAAACTTGTTACCGATTAGAATGTTTATTTCCGAGTGTCAATATGAGAATCCTTACGAAAGAATATGGCGAGAATTAACACTTCTCCTCGAATTTTGATTCAATGAAGCAACCGAAAGGATAGGTATAATCTCTTAGTATCAGGTTTAAACAATTTGCTGAGTAGAAACGTATATCTATTTTGTGATATAATAAATGAAAAGAGTTCAAGGATGTAGAGATCGAGATAAGCGAAAAACATAGCACCGTCTTCAAATAGAGTAGGCGAGTCTTCAACTTCACATCTTCAAATCTGCACAAAGGTTCTTCCACGAGAGCGTCACGTATGGTAGAATAGAATTCCGGAAGTACGAAGATCGAGAAATCGAAATGAAACAAAGTAGAAATTTTAAGTGAGGGGTGGAGTCGTAAGTGAATAAGAACGTGATTCCAATACGACAACTAGATAAGGCATCCAAGGATTAAACATGCAAATCTGCTTCCCGTATTCATTATCATAATGGTAACGCTTACATTTTATTGAAGTAGAACTATAAGAGTTTAAGTCGAATTCGATTACAAACAAGAAATGAGATTTTTTTTAGGAAACGAGAAGTGAATAAAATAAAAACTCCTTCAGCGTCGTAAGTCGTTGCGGTTCAACATCTTCATTAGGCGATAAGTCGATAGGTACGAGTAGTGAGACGATATGAAAAAGTAAAAAGATCCTAGAAAGAATCTATATGAAGGACACCTAGTTATAGTCTAGGCCAACCACCTAGTTCTCTATAACCATGTGCTCTGATACCAATCTATCATACCCCGCCATTGGCGGAAACGCAGGGTGCAACACGATTGACGATCGTCATAACACAACACTAATATAAAGAATATAATCTATATGAATAAATTGATAACGTATTGGTATGACGCCGCCATACTCAAGGTGTAAACCTTAGTACACGAAAATCGTCAAACACTATAATAAGAATATTCAAATGTAAACCTCGACGAATGAAAGAATACTTGGGCGTGCAAACCCGAAATGTAGTTCAAATGTATAAATATAAAATGTCCACAATGCAAAGATATCCTGAAGTCAATTAAAGCCTGTCTCCTAAGTCCAAGTCCTATGCCTGCTCGTTACCTGAAAGTAAATGTGACAACCGTCCAAAATTCAGGTGATTCTCATTTATTATATCGGTTCAGATCTTTAGTTGCATCTCATCGTGATCATATTGTTCCAGTTCGTACATATTGTGTCTTTTATTGTGTCGGAACCAAAGTCGGAATCAACTTATAAATCCTAACACCAAGAAACTATACAAAGAACTTGACTACGTTCATAACGGAAACTAATAAAAATTCTAGTCCACAACTAACGATAGCGGAAAACTTAAAACGTCACAAAGCTGGAAAATTCCATCCAGCCGACGGCTGAAAGCTGTCAGCCGGCGGCTGGATATGGCCAGCCCGCGGCTAAAACCCGCTGACCATTGACTTGATGAGTCATTATTGCATGAAAATTGATTGGGGCAGAGTTAGGCTCGGGGATTGGACCCCTCTCACCAGATTTGTGAGTCCCTAGAGCAGATTACTCCCCTCTTTCTACCTTTACTTTCATTTTCATTTCATTTTCAAATCTAAAACACACACTCTCATTTTCTCTCAATCCTCCCAAGCAAAACAGTGACTGATCACCTTTAAACAGAAAGAAAAACACAAAATCATCCACCAAAAACATACACAAATCGTCCATAAAGTAAAGGGTAACAAAGAGAAGCATAAAACGGGTTTTTGAAGAAGGTTTTCATCCATTTTGAAGCTAGAATCTCATCCAACCGTCCCATAGATTTTTCCTTCGGTAAAACTCTTCTATTTTACTTTTATTTCACAAATCTTTACTTGCATGGACGATCCAAAGACTGAAAAATTGTTTTTATAAAAGTTTAAAACGTTTTCTTGCTTAAAATCGGGTTTATCACAAAGATCTACATTTTGATGTAATAGATCTAAAAGGAACTGAGATTTTTACTCAAAAACTAATATATTTAACTAAAAACAGTTTGCATGTAAGAATCTATCACTAAAACGGCTTAAAAATCGAAAAATACCAAAAAGATGAAACTAGCCGAAGGCCTCCAGCCGGCGGCTGAAGATATCCAGCCGGTGGCTGAATATCTCCAGCCGCTGCCTGGATCTTGCTGTTCACCAAAAATGTCGTTTTGAGAACTTAAACGTTAAAATGGTGTCCAAATAAATTTACTACAGATTGTATACTTGGAAAACTTACTGTTTTTATAAAAGATATTAATTGGATGGTTTTTATGCTTAAAAACTATTGTATTATTGTGTTATATGGTTTAAAAAGTTTGTTAAAGCGGGAAAGTGTTATCGAAAATGGACTAAATTTTTATAGCGCGGAAGCGCTGCCCAAATTTCACCGTAATTTATACCGAAACTCAGTAACTTAATATTTTTGTAACTTATACACTTTGACCTTGGACATGGACCCCTTTTTGGACATAATTGGACTAATCGGACATTAAAGCGTAACCGAACACATAATAACACATAACTTTCCGTATCGAAACTTTTGGACAGAAATTAAAGTATAAAGATTTAATACTAAAAATGTTAAAATGGAACTTTAACATAACTTAAATCATACAATTTATACTTACACAATATTTCGGTGTTTTAGGTCGTCTTTGATTCCCGACGAGTTCCGCTCCTTTCTCTCTTACTCGAGACTTATCTCCGCAACCCGTGAGTTACAACCCCACTATATTTTACTGTTTTTAATACTATTTTGGGGGAAACGTAATATTTGTTTGTCTATGTAACTTTTATGAAACTTTTTGGCAACTCGTATGAAAACTTGTGAAACTTGTGAAACTTTGGAAACTTGTGAAACTTTGTGAAACTTTGGAAACTTGTGAAACTTTGTGAATCTTTGGAAACTTGTGAAACTTGTGAAACTTTGGAAACTTTGGAAACTTGTGAAACCTTGTGAAACTTATATGCGTAAACATTTTTAATGCCCTATTGGCTTACTGGCTTGCCCCCGTTAATTGGCTAAACTAAATTAAGGTTACTTGTATGTGAAACCAATCCTTGATGAGAATATAAACTCCGTAAGTGCTTACTACTAGTTTTTAGACAAAGAGTTCAAAGTGCCCCGTTTTTAGAGTTCAAAAACATTATACACTATTAGCAATAGGCCTTAGTATTATGGGTATCGATACTTAGGAGAGGTCACTCCTTACTTGTGGTTCGCGACCTAAGTACATATTACTAAGAATCAGATGAAACTCCATTTATTGTGAAACTTTGGGGCGTGTTCTGACCAGACAATCGGTTTAGTGTAAACTTACGTTATATTAAGCCAAGAGATTGATACAAGATACTAATTTAGTTAATCGCATATTATTTACGCATATACAATATTTTAGCGATTGATTCCGCTATAACTTTTATGTTACAAGTTCTACTTTACTTGCGTGTGTTCGAAACTTTTAAAGTAAATATATATGTTTTAGCGCCGCTCCGCTTTCTTTTCATATATGATACTCTATACATATATATTTTAAACTTCGGAAACTTTTATCGAGAAACTCAACCTGTAACTCACTCACTACTTTATTGTAGTTGACACTTTATCTTATGTTTCAGGAAATTAAGTGTAAGAGTCGAAGTGCATGGCATGGATGGGTCGGTATGGTCACGTGAGACGCAAATTGGGAAAGACCTTTTTATTTTGGGAATTGTGAATTTGAAACTTTGTGTTATGTACTTGTATTAAACTTTAAACTGCTTGGTTGTTTTTGGGATTGTGAACCACTTTATTTACTCAATGACTTGAACCGTTTTGTTTTGATTATAACCCGTGTAATGATATTCCAGCTCTTCACATCTCGTGTATCCGCTATAGCGGGGTGTGACAGACTTGGTATCAGAGCACAGGTTATAGTGAAAACGGTTTTAAAAATTTTTAAAAATTTTCGAAACCAAACTATAACCAAGGCTTTTCGGAAAATCATTTATGGGTTCAAACTTTAGGGAATTAATTTCGCGATTGCATGATTGTTTTAAACTATGCATGGCCTGATCACCCATGCCTAGTTCAAAATAAATTATGCAAGGACGGAACGTAATTACTAATGTTAAACGGTTTTTGAGTCGAAAATTCCCGGTCTTATCATTTCCCGATCTCACGTGACTGGCCCGTACATGCATTTTCCTTACACATTTCCTTTACCATTACTTTGTTTTCTCGTACTTACGAAACTCCTTGTTCGCAGATCCGTCATGTCTCACTCTTCTCGCTCACGATCACCATCGCGATCCCAGTCACGTTCATTACCGAGAGTCGCGTCATCCCGCGAGGCTTCTGAGGGCCATACCGCCTCGGAAAGCCTACGCCACCAGACCACCGTCCCCACGGAGGACACCTCCATGGCAGTGTCGAGCAGCATCGGGTCCAGCCCGAGTTCGGTACTACCACCACCTCCACCGGTACCTGTTTCCACACCACCTCAGTACCAGGGGCCACGTACTCGGCTGACCGCCCGCAAGCAGGTCATCCTACCGGGCCGCTTGCCGGACAGGATGGCTGCATAGTAGGCCGGTCCGTCCAGACCTGCACCTCCCCACCTTCTGTTCGGGAACCCGCATCCCGAGGCTCCACGCACCTCCATGCTGGACCATTACACGTGGGAGCGACAGCTCGAACGTGAGGAGATGCAGCGGGCCCGCGATGCCGAGGCAGCTAGGCAGAGGATGCCGCCTACCCTACAGCCTCCCCCTCCTGCCGCTTTCTTGCACCTCCACCTCGAGGTAAGGGGACTTTCTGAGGAGGCCCAGCAACAAGGGCTTCTCCTCTGTGAGGTCTCCGATGCCGCGCATCGGTTGTCGGAACAGTCGTTGTGACATCTCGCTTCGGCTCAGGCCACAGCCCGGACTGTGCAACGTCTGGTTGGAGTATGCTTGGTTATGGGGACCCTGTTGGCGGTTATTGTCGCCAAGATGTTTCTGGAGAAACGCCGCTAGTTTGCTCCTTTTATATATTGCATTGTAGGCCGAGTTGTAATTTTCCAGTGTACACAACTTCGGGCCATTTCTATTTATTTCCTTCTGTATTGTAATTGTACTTCATTTCCTTTGAACCTTGTATTCAACATTATCATTAATGAATGAAATTTCTACCTTTATTTATCTACTTTTACTATTGTCGTATGAATCTTGTATTATGGTTGAATTATTCTTTTACGTGTAAATCTTTGTCGTGTGAATCTCTTGAATCATTGTCGGCGTGTACTAATTGTTCTTTTAATTCTCTTGCGTGGTCACTATCTTTGTTCATTGGGTTATATTCTTATCATATTCCGTTCGTGCGTTCTAAACTGAATCTGTTGTCTGTTGTAGAATCATGGCACCTCGCTCAAACGCTAGCATCATTGCTGAACAAGTCGCTGCTCAGTTGAATGCGTCGATGCCTAACATGATCGCCCAGATCACTGCTGGGATCAACGCTAACGTCAACAACCACCAGCAACAACAACAACAACAGCAGCAACAACAGAACAACAACCAGAACCAGCAACAAAACCCAATTCCCCCTGCTTGCACCTACAAGAGCTTTATGGCCTGCAAGCCCAAGGAATTCCATGGCATAACTGGTGCCGTAGGACTGGTGTCCTGGTTTGAGAGCATCGAGTCAGTGCTGCACATCAGCAGGTGTCCTGAGGCTGACAAGGTGCAGTACGCCTCTTGCGTACTACACGGTAAGGCCCTGACTTGGTGGAACAGTGTAGTCCGCAACAGAGGACGCGAGACCGCCTATGCTCTCACATGGGACCAATTCAAAAACCTTCTGATAGAGGAGTACTGCCCCAAAGAGGAAATTAAGAAGCTCGAGGCAGAGGTCTGGGATCACACGATGATCGGAAACGACATCGAAGGGTATACTACCCGATTCCATGAGTTGGCTCGACTGGTCCCGAGGTTGGTAACTCCCGAAGAAAACAAAATCGACCGCTATGTCTCCGGTCTTGTTCCTGAGATCCGAGGAATGGTCATCGCAGCTGAACCTCAAACTCTCCAGAGTGCCATCATTCTAGCTCACCGCCTCACAAGCAACATGCTCACCGCTCCTGCATCCTCCAAGAAGAAGTCGGGTGAGAAAAGGAAATCTGATCAAACCCCCAGAAGAAGCGACCGCAATAAGAAGAAAAAGACCACCCGAAATTTCGCCGTGACAGCTGTAGCACCACCACCGCCACCACCACCAACTGGAGCCCGGTACACGGGGACGAACCCCAAGTGCAATAAGTACAACTTCCACCACCACGGGAACTGCCCGGTGTGCATGAAGTGCCAAAAGGTAGGGCACTTTGCTAGATACTGCACGGAGAGGGCGATAGTCCCAGGTCAGAAGCCGGTGTGCTTCGAGTGCGTGACTGACCAGCACTTCCGGAACGCCTGTCCGAGACTCCAGAACGCCCAACCAAACCAAGGCGGGCGAGGTCGAGGACGTGCATTCGCACTTACAGCTGAGGAAGCCCGACAGGACCCAAACGCTGTGAACGGTACGTTTCCTGTTAATAATCACTATGCATCAGTTTTGTTCGATTCAGGGGCTGAAAGAAGCTTTGTATCCTTAGAATTTAGACCCCTCATTAACTTAGGATCTAAAGTTCTTAAGGATAGCTTCACCATAGAGTACGCTAACGGTCAAGAGTTCGAAGATAAGGATATTTTTTAGGATGTTCTATATGCTTATCCGATAAAACCTTCCCCATTGACTTAATTCCGATCGAGCTGAAAAGTTTTGACGTAATCATCGGAATGGACTGGCTATCACGTTTCCGAGCCGAGATCGTCTGTTTCGACAAACTTATCCGCATCCCTCTCTCTGACACCGAAACTCTAGTTGTTCAAGGAGACAAACCCGGACGACAACTCCGTATCGTGTAGTCCATGAAAATGCGCAAGTACCTCGAGAAGGACTGTGACGCATTCCTCGCTCACGTCGTCGAACGTAAACCCAAGGAGATCCGTGTACAAGATATCCCAGTAGTCAAGGATCACCCTGAAGTCTTTCCCGAAGATTTACCCGGGCTACCTCCACATCGACAAGTGGAATTCCGGATAGACCTAGTTCCTGGTGCAGCACCGGTCGCTAAGACACCGTATCGTCTAGCTCCACCGGAAATGCAAGAGCTATCGAAACAGCTACAGGAACTCTTGGATCACGGTCTTATTTGTCCGAGCTCGTCCCCCTGGGGAGCCCCAATACTCTTCGTTAAAAAGAAAGACGGATCCTTTCGTATGTGCATCGACTACCGCGAACTTAACAAGCTGACCGTCAAGAACCGATACCCACTCCCGAGGATCGATGACCTGTTCGACCAGTTGCAGGGTGCAACTTATTTCTCGAAAATCGACCTCCGTTCGGGATATCATCAGGTTCGTGTCAGTGAGACCGACATTCCTAAAACCGCTTTTCGTACTCGTTACGGTCATTACGAATTCCTTGTCATGCCATTTGGTTTAACCAACGCACCAGCGGTGTTCATGGATTTGATGAACAGGGTGTGTAGACCTTATTTGGACAAATTCGTGATCGTATTCATTGATGACGTCCTTATCTACTCGAGAAACAAAGAGGATCACGCGAAACACCTGAAACTTATCTTAGAACTCCTCCGAGATCAGAAACTGTACGCCAAATTCTCGAAGTGTGAATTTTGGCTCCGGGAAGTACTTGGTCATGTGGTCAACCAAGAAGGGATCCATGTAGATCCGGCTAAAATCGAAGCGATCGAGAAATGGCAAGCCCCAACGACTCCTACGGAAAATCGTCAATTCCTAGGGTTGGCCGGCTATTATCGAAGGTTCATCGAGAATTTATCGAAGATCGCTAAGCCACTCACCGAGCTCACTCAGAAGAACAAGGATTTTGTTTGGGGTACAAAACAAGAGGAATCCTTCCAGAAACTTAAACACCAGCTCTGCCACGCACCGATTTTGTCCCTACCAGAGGGTACGGATAACTTCGTGGTATTCTGCGATGCATCCCATCAAGGACTTGGGTGTGTCCTTATGCAGAAGGATAAAGTCATCACCTACGCTTCAAGGCAACTCAAAGTGCATGAACAAAACTACACCACTCACGACCTAGAGCTGGGAGCCGTCGTATTCGCTTTAAAGATCTGGAGACACTATTTGTACGGTACTAAGTGCACGGTATTCACAGACCATAAGAGCCTTCAACACATTCTAGACCAGAAGATGCTCAACATGAGGCAAAGGAGATGGATCGAACTGCTGAGTGACTACGATTGCGAGATCAAGTACCACCCGGGTAAGGCAAACGTAGTAGCAGATGCCCTGAGTCGGAAGGAAAGGGTAAGACCATCTCGGGTTAGAGCACTAGGTATTCAGATTCAAACGAATCTTCAAACGCAAATCGCCGAGGCTCAGCGAGAAGCGTTGAAACCTGAGAACTTAAAGGGCGAAACATTGCACAATCACGAGAAGGATTTCGAACTCAAATCCGACGGAATCCATTATTTCAAGGGCCGAGCCTGTATTCCAAAATCCGAAGATCTTCGCAAACTAATTTTGGACGAGGGTCACCGTTCCCGATACTCCATCCACCCTGGATCCGATAAGTTGTACAAGGACCTTCGGGAGTATTATTGGTGGCCGGGCATGAAGAAGGATATCGCCTTGTACGTAGCCAAGTGCCTTACTTGCTCGAAGGTCAAGGCGGAATATCAGAAGCCCTCAGGTCTACTGCAACAACCAGAGATTCCTATGTGGAAGTGGGAACAAATCTCCATGGATTTCATTACCAAGTTGCCCCGGACGGCAAAGGGTAACGACACGATTTGGGTAATTGTGGACCGATTGACAAAGTCTGCTCATTTCCTACCAGTACGAGAGACCCACTCGATGGAGAAATTCGCGCAAATCTACATCAACGAGATCATCTCTCGCCACGGAACACCTCTCTCCATCATCTCTGACAGAGATAGTCGGTTCACGTCCCGCTTTTGGAACGCGCTGCAGAAATCTCTCGGGACGCGACTAGACCTTAGCACCGCTTACCACCCTCAGACCGACGGTCAAAGCGAAAGGGCGATCCAAACACTTGAGGATATGCTTAGAGCATGCGTAGTTGACTTCGGAGGAAGTTGGGACACTCACCTTCCCCTGGTCGAGTTTTCCTACAACAACAGCTACCACGCTAGCATCAAGTGCGCTTCGTTCGAGGCCTTATATGGACGTAAGTGCCGGTCGCCGCTTTGTTGGCTAGAAGCCGGCGATCGACAACTCACAAGGCTCGACATCGTCCAGGAAACCATCGACAAGATTACTACTATCAGGGAACGACTGAAGACGTCCCGTACCCGGCAGAAGAGCTACGCCGATAACCGAAGGAAACCCCTCGAGTTCCAAGTAGGCGATCGGGTGCTTCTTAAAGTATCGACATGGAAGGGGGTAGTTCGCTTCGGGAAACGCGGCAAGCTAAGCCCACGGTATACAGGACCATTCGATGTTATCGAGCGTATCGGCCCAGTAGCATATCGACTCCAACTCCCGCAAGTTCTTTCCAATGTTCATAACGTATTCCATGTCTCGCACTTGAAGAAGTGCTTATCTGATGAGACCATCGTCATCCCACTCGACGAGGTCAAGATCGACAACAAGCTCAACTTTATCGAGGAACCGCTTGAAGTCGTGGACCGCGAAGTCAAACAACTCAGACAAAGCCGTTTTCCTATTGTCAAGGTTCGTTGGAACTCCCGACATGGTCATGAATTCACATGGGAACGTGAGGACCAAATACGTCAAAAGTATCCGCATCTGTTCAAAGATACTTCTACCTAATGGGACGAGTCAAATTTCGGGACGAAATTTCTTTCAACCCGGGGAGAATGTGACAACCGTCCAAAATTCAGGTGATTCTCATTTATTATATCGGTTCAGATCTTTAGTTGCATCTCATCGTGATCGTATTGTTCCAGTTCGTACTTATTGTGTCTTTTATTGTGTCGGAACCAAAGTTGGAATCAACTTATAAATCCTAACACCAAGAAACTATACAAAGAACTCGACTAAGTTCATAACGGAAACTAAAAAAAATTCTAGTCCACAACTAACGATAGCGGAAAACTTAAAACGTCACAAAGCTGGAAAATGCCATCCAGCCGACGGCTGAAAGCTGTCAGCCGGCGGCTGGATATGGCCAGCCGGCGGCTAAAACCCGCTGACCAGTGACTTGATGAGTCATTATTGCATGAAAATTGATTGGGGCAGAGTTAGGCTCGGGTATTGGACCCCTCTCACCAGATTTGTGAGTCCCTAGAGCAGATTACTCCCCTCTTTCTACCTTTACTTTCATTTTCATTTCATTTTCAAATCTAAAACACACACTCTCTCATTTTCTCTCAATCCTCCCAAGCAAAACAGTGACTTATCACCTTTAAACAGCAAGAAAAACACAAAATCATCCACCAAAAACATACACAAATCGTCCATAAAGTAAAGGGTAACAAAGAGGAAGCATAAAACGGGTTTTTGAAGAAGGTTTTCATCCATTTTGAAGCTAGAATCTCATCCAACAGTCCCATAGCTTTTTCCTTCGGTAAAACTCTTCTATTTTACTTTTATTTCACAAATCTTTACTTGCATGGACGATCCAAAGAATGAAAAATTGTTTTTATAAAAGTTTAAAACGTTTTCTTGCTTAAAATCGGGTTTATCACAAAGATCCACATTTTGATGTAATAGATCTAAAAGGAACTGTGATTTTTACTCAAAAACTAATATATTTAACTAAAAACAGTTTGCATTGAAGAATCTATCACTAAAACGGCTTAAAAATCGAAAATTACCAAAAAGATGAAACTGGCCGAAGGCCTCCAGCCGGCGGCTGAAGATATGCAGCCGGCGGCTGAGGTCTAGCCGGCGGCTGAATGTCTCCAGCCGCTGCCTGGATCTTGCTGTTCACCGAAAATGTCGTTTTGAGAACTTAAACGTTAAAATGGTGTCCAAATAAATTTACTACAGATTGTATACTTGGAAAACTTACTGTTTTTATAAAAGATATTAATTGGATGAGATTTATGCTTAAAAACTATTGTATTATTGTGTTATATGGTTTAAAATGTTTGTTAAAGCGGGAATGTGTTATCGAAAATGGACTAAATTTTTATAGCGTGGAAGCGCTGCCCAAATTTCACCGTAATTTATACCGAAACTCAGTAAATTAATATTTTTGTAACTTATACACTTTGACCTTGGACATCGACCCTTTTTTGGACATAATTGGACTAATCGGACATTAAAGAGTAACCGAACACATAATAACACATAACTTTCCGTATCGAAACTTTTGGACAGAAATTAAAGTATAAAGATTTAATACTAAAAATGTTAAAATGGAACTTTAACATAACTTAAATCATACAATTTATACTTACACAATATTTCGGTGTTTTAGGTCGTCTTTGATTCCCGACGCGTTACGCTCCTTTCTCTCTTACTCGAGACTTATCTCCGCAACCCGTGAGTTACAACCCCACTATATTTTACTATTTTTAATACTATTTTGGGGGAAACAAGATTTGTTTGTCTATGTAACTTTTATGAAACTTTTTGGCAACTCGTATGAAAACTTGTGAAACTTTGGAAACTTGTGAAACTTTGGAATCTTGTGAAACTTTGTGAAACTTTGGAAACTTGTGAAACTTGGGAAACTTTGTGAAACTTTGGAAGCTTGTGAAACTTTGTGAATCTTTGGAAACTTGTGAAACTTTGGTAAACTTTGGAAACTTTGGAAACTTGTGAAACCTTGTGAAACTTATATGCGTAAACATTTTTAATGCCCTATTGGCTTACTGGTTTGCCCCCGTTAATTGGCTAAACTAAATTAAGGTTACTTGTATGCGAAACCAATCCTTGATGAGAATATAAACTCCGTAAGTGCTTACTACTACTTTTTAGACAAAGAGTTCAAAGTGCCCCGTTTTTAGAGTTCAAAAACATTATACACTATTAGCAATAGCCGTTAGTATTATGGGTATCGATACTTAGGAGATGTCACTCCTTACTTGTGGTTCGCGACCTAAGTACATATTACTAAGAATCAGATGAAACTCCATTTATTGTGAAACTTTGGGGCGTGTTCTGACCAGACAATCGGTTTAGTGTAGACTTACGTTATATTAAGCCAAGAGATTGATACAAGATACTAATTTAGTTAATCGCATATTATTTACGAATATACAATATTTTAGCGATTGATTCCGCTATAACTTTTATGTTACAAGTTCTACTTTACTTGCGTGTGTTCGAAACTTTTAAAGTAAATATATATGTTTTAGCGCCGCTCCGCTTTCTTTTCATTTATGATACTCTATACATATATATTTTAAACTTCTGAAACTTTTATCGAGAAACTCAAACTATAACTCACTCACTACTTTATTGTAGTTGACACTTTATCTTATGTTTCAGGAAATTAAGTGTAAGAGTCGAAGTGCATGGCATGGATGGGTCGGTATGGTCACGTGAGACGCAAATTGGGAAAGACCTTTTTATTTTGGGAATTGTGAATTTGAAACTTCGTGTTATGTACTTGTATTAAACTTTAAACTGCTTGGTTGTTTTGGGATTGTGAACCACTTTATTTAATCAATGACTTGAACCGTTTTGTTTTGATTATAACCCGTGTAATGATATTCCAGCTCTTCACATCTCGTGTTTCCGCTATAGCTGGGTGTCACAGTAAACCTTAAAAGTCAACATAAAGTTGAGCGAGTACATCGAGTAAGTAGTAAAAAAAGGTTTAATCTCATAAATCAATCAGTAAAAGCTATTGTGTAACTAATGCATTTTAGAATAGTAGGAAAACAATCATCTCAGCATATAGTATAAAAAGCACATCACAAACACTCAATATAACCAGAACATAACAAGTGCACCTCTGAGCAAGTTTGCGCTATCGGTATGAAACTCATACCGATAATCCATCGTAATAGTAAGTGCACCTCATAAGAGTGTGCGGTATCTGTATGCTAACGCATACCGATAATCCATCGTATAGTAAGGGTACCTCATAAGAGCGTACGGTATCGGTATGACAACGCATACCGATAATCCATCGTAATAGTAAGTGTACCTCATTAGAGCGTACGATATCGGTATGACAACGCATACCGATAATCCATCGTAATATATCGAAGCAAGTATTGAACAACCGTTTGTGATGTTTTTAGAAAATTGCATTAGCTTTTTATTACACAATTTGGAGTTTCGAAATATCGTAAATTTCCATAAATAGAATATTCTATTTATGGTAAGTTTCTAAAAAAATAGAAATATTTCCAAAAATAGGAAGTAGTACATCATACTCATAAATCATTTCATTTCAAGTCATTTAGGTTGCTTTACTTTCCCCCGATTTAAATCATAGAAAACAGTAGTAGTAAAAGGGGCGATGACTCACCTTATCGAGTGAGCGTATGTAAGCGGTATCGTGTGTATATGGTGTAGTACGTTGGTCACAACTAGAGTCCTCACTAGTCCTAGATCTCCCCTAGATAAAAGTATCAACGTATAAGAATAGAATTTGACGGTTAACTATTTTGGATTAAACGACAAACTTTTCAGCAACACATAGGGTCACTCAAACTGAGATAACTATGGTTCTAGAAGGAATTAGATGTTAACGGAAACATATTTGAAAACTAGACACCGAGAGCTACGTTTTAAACTAAGACATCATTATAAAAGAGTTCGTTACGAATAAGATTTGGTTAAAACAAAACTGGTTATCTAAACTGTCCAAAAACGTTATTCTTAAAGATGTTGAGTTTATTACCTTAAAGTGTCGTATAATTTAGATGTAGACAATATAAACAATTTTATTACTTTTTAAGCTTGTTATTAACTTAGTGTAATCCCAATTAATAATTATTATGGTTGTCTAAGTGGTTACACGAAATAGATTAATGAACCTAGACATATTACTCAAAAATGATAAGATTAGACCCCTAGCTGATATTTTACATTTTTAGGAAAATCTATAAAGAGTTAGAAAACGAATCTTACGTTTTTGAAAACTAGACTCCGAGACCTACAACTTATATTCAGGTCACAGATCCTAATTCTCTGTTCAAGGTAGAGAAATATATGCATGAATACAGATTACAAAGGAAGGGACCCAAAAATGTCCAAATACAAGATTGCCGGTAAATTACGATAATACGAAAAGATACGAATAACGAAATTCAACCACGCAGTTATATAAGAGTAATATAAACAACCACACAATTAAAATATCTGAAATAAAGAATAAATGGCAAAACAATCGCCACCAAAAACAAATACGCAAAGGAAGTAAGAAAGATTGATTACCGTTAGTCGTAACGGTTATGCTATCGGAAGTCGATTACCGTTACGACTTGAAATCGATTGAATAACGACATGAGGGATGTAATAACACAAGGATGTCCAAAATTATAATCATCAATAAACTTATGTGTTAATACGGTTTCAACTCAAATTGATAAGGAACAGTTAACGATAAAATAACTCGGTTTTTCAACTAATTATAAAATGAAATGGTGAACGATTTTAGGGTTTGGGTTTCGGTTTCAAAATCTTCCAAGAACACAATACAATTACTTGATGAATATGAAAGTGAAGGAGACGGATTGAGGATGAGGGGGGCTGCCTAATCACGACGGTGGGGGAGGAGGGTTTGTGAAAGAGCCGATGGTTTGCAATAGGGAGGGTGGCGGCATTAGGCAATTAGGTTTTTAGGTTTAGGATAGTTTTAGGTTTAGGTTTAGTCGACTAGCAAAAAGATTGGTGGACTTGATTCTTTTCCTTAGCCGATAATGGATCCAAAGGGGTGGTGGGTTGGGCTTAATCGATGGTTAAATGGATTATTAGCAAGGCTTAATGGGTTAGATGATAGTCCAATGGATTCGGGTTTATGATGGGGTTTAACACGAATACGAGTTAGACTAGATTTCAATAATTTTTTACTATAATAATAATACGAAATAGAATAATAAATATGACGCGAGATGGATAAAAACATCTAAATATAGAAAGTTCACATACTCGCTAATTATAGCTAATTGTGACCCCGCAACTCGCTTATCTTTCAAAAGATGAACGTAGACATTAAACAGACTGGCTTACAGTGAATTCCCGAAACAAGGAACCTTTGAGTATGTACCTTACGTGTAATTATCGAACCCGAATACGAAATTCATTTGTAACGATCAATAACTATAGTAAAGTGATAAAGTATCTAAAGTACTATCTTAATCGATAAGTTATCTAGGAGCTCGACTAGTGGAAACTAATTACTGTGCACCTAACTAAAACAATAACATCACATATAGGGTATACACAGATGTCACAAGTAATCATTATACATAAAAGTAAGTGTAAAGCTCTTTTTATAAAAAAAATTTGTAAATCCGGTAAGAGCATACGGCATACTAGACTAATCTGAGTCGGAAAAGTCACGGTTGTCACAGGCTCTAAGGGACTAGGTTCACAAGCTTCTAAAGGTAGAAACTCACTAGATATGAAACTTCTATCGTCACCGGAATCAAACAATATAAAAGCAGGATAATTATCGAGAAGAAATGTACTAGTCACAACTGTAGGATCTTGACGATCCTCTGAATATCCCAAAGATAATACTCTGCCTCTCGCAGTATCACCACCCGAACCAGATGTAGATGGAGGATTTGAAGCAGACGTAGTCAACTTGGGACACCTGTTACGATAGTGCCCCTTATCTCCACACTCAAAGCAGGAACCGGGTTCGATCTTGCACAATCGTTCGGTGTGACCCAGCTTCTTGCAATCATTGCATACCCAACAAACAGCATCTGCGGCATGAGCACCTCCACATTTCCCACAATTTAGGCACTTAATTGGACCACTAGTACCAGTTGTAGCATAAGATCGGATCGGCTGGGAGCCTTGATCCTGATCTCGCCCTCGCTTCCTCGAGTCGGGCGTAAACTTCTTACCAAATATGCCAGAGTCCTTTCGAATCACTATTCGCTAAAGTATACCACCACAAATCATGCTCTCAGTCAACGAGCTAGCTAACTCAACTGCACTCTAAAGTGTAACAGAACAGGCATAAATAATGTTGTACCGGATAGCCTGGGGCAGCAAGTTGATGTAGCGAGCAATTCTATCCTCTTAAGTACTCACTAACCTCGGAACCAATAGACACAAATCATAAAAGCGATTAGTATACCCACGGATGTCGGAACCTTGCATCGTCAAGATCCATAACTCTTGCTCCAACCTCTGCATTTCGTGCGTTGGAACATACTCTTTTCTCATTAGCACACGAAAGTTCTCCCATGTCATCAAACTAGCTGCTTCACGAACCTGATTTCGTACAATGGAGTTCAAACATGTGAGGGCTTTACCCTAGAATAGATACGTCGAGTACTTGACCTGATCTTCATAAGCACAAACCGGATACATCAAACACCGACTCCATTTTCTCAAACCACTAAAGGGTAGCTACAACATCTTCAATACCCTTGAACTCAAAAGGCTTGCATTCCAAGAAGGTCTTGTACCAGCATCCATGAGGGGGGGTCCTCAATAACAATCCGTGGACCACCCGTGCTAATATGAATCATACCTCCTACATCGGACCCATCACGTCCAGAACCTCTAGCGTCAGAACCATCACGTCCGGATCCCGTACCATCAGATCATGTACCAGCAACTACGGGGTCACTGGATCCAGTATCGGTACCCTGGAGTAGAGTCTCCTTAAGTTGTGCCACGATAGTAGGCATAGAAGCAGCTATCTGCTCAGCAATCATCTGGCCAAAGTGTGGTGTCGTAGTGGCGTTTGGAGTAGCACCACTCGGGTTCGCACTGCTCACTCTCGCACTCGGGCGACCTCGTTTAGCAGACTGTCTCGCTGAAGTTCTCTTAGGTGGCATCTTCTACGCACGTAAAACGGAATAAAATAAGAATGTGAGACTAAATCAATCAGGCCAAAATCAAATAAAGCAAATTAAACACATAGAGGCCCAAATAAAGAGATGCTCACATAAGTAAATCAAATAGGTCAAACAATCCTACGGTCATAGTCTAAGTGAATTACGTAAAGTCACTTACTCCGCTATAACCATTGGCTCTGATACCAAATTCTGTCACACCCCGCTCAGGCGGAAACCCGAGGTGTACAATAAATATAGTATCACAGATTCAAAGGTTACATAAACATAAGATAGCAATACAATCATCAATAAATAAATGAAAAACTGAATTACAATGTTACATAATTCGAATCAAATTACAAAATACGGCTACAATGTTTGGATACTAAGGGAACAAATACAAATCAAATAAAATACGTTCCAAGCAATATAATTAAAGTAGTCATCAAAAGCATAGCCTCAAATAAACTGTAACCTCAAATCCTTGAAAGCGTTAAAAATAAGACGTCAACATAAAGTTGGTGGGTTATTCTCATTTTTATAAAAACATATAAGTATAAAAGTTTCGATAAGTTTTAACCTAAAAATGATGTATATAAAATCAGTAATGAAATACTAATATAATAGTAATATCTTGAATTATGAATCTAGTAAGATCTATGTATAAACCTTAGATATCAATTTGCACCTGAACCATACATCAAAGGCAACCAAACCCTCTTCCTTAGTGTGTCAAAGTAAGGCAATCACGAAAAGTAAACCGGCCATAACATCGACCCCTAGGGACCGCACAAAGGTCAGAATCCCATAACAGCGATGAGGGTTTGTAAAACCCTTATAGATCTATTCATATGCACCGATGGCTCAAAAGAGGTAACATGTTTGCATCGAGGGCCTTATACTACCACCAAGGCCGTATAAGTAAGGGACACTTAAATCTAAAGGCATCATAATCTACCAGCATAATCAAGATATATATATATATATATATATATATATATATATATATATATATATATATATATATATATATATATATATATATATATATATATATATATATATATATATATATATATATATATATATATATAATGATTTACTAACACTTAACATGCCCGATTAAAAATATAAAAACGGAAAAAGGGCAACGAATAACTCATTGTCAAGCAATAAACACGTCGGGTAAATGGCAATCAAGCGAACAATGCTCCAACTCCTAAGTGCCCTATCAATACATACAAAAACAGTCTAAGTATCTCTAAGTCTACTAGGGTTTACCTTATACGATTAACGTTATGTGATATAATAATAATAGTGTTCGAAAAGGTAGTATTTTAGAGTTAAAATGTAAGATAACATATTTCGTGTCGAATGACAACCTTATACTTTAATTACAAAAGAGTTTGTGATTACGATATCTTATTGGAGAAAAGTACATTTTATCGTAAAGTTATACGTTTTCATCAAAACCGTGTTAATAAACGTTATACTTAAGATTGTTGTTACGTTTTGAGTTCAAAACGTTTGTTTAGATAAGTATAATACTTTGTGCATAATACTCAGTAAGTAAGAAATAGTTTTAGGACAAAGAGAGTTGAATTTAAGTATCGAAAGTCGATAAAAAGGAAATCGGTGGCCTTACTGCGTCGCAGTAAGTAGCAACTGCGGCGCAGCGGCCTTGTTGCACTAGGTTTCTTGTTTCGCAAGTTGTTAAGTTAAAAGGTGTTTCGTGACATGTTGTTATGTTAAAATGAGTGCTACGCATCCTTGTTACGTAAGGAGTGTGTTGCGCTACAAGTTGTTGCGTAACAATATTGTTTCGGTACGGAAATAAGTGTTGCGGAAAAGTTGCCCGCTACGTCGCAGTGGCGTGTTACGTTGATAGTTTTGTTACGCAAGATTTTGATTGTTACGTTGTTGTTGTTACGGAACAGATGTGTTGCTTGACTTGTTGTTACGTTAGTTTGGGGATGTCACACAACTAAAGTTGTTAAGGTAGCTTGTTACGGAGTAAATATTACGGTAACGAAACAAGGCACTGCGGCGCACCACCAAGGTGTTGTGGCGCACCGTGCTTGTTTCGTTACACATTTTTGTGTTACTTTTACCTCGTTGCGGCGCACCACAGGGGTGTTGCGGCGCAGCAGGTTACGAAACAGCTATTTTTGTTACGTTTTAAAGCATTTTAGGTACCGTTTTCCATAATAACATCTTATGTCCAATATAATTTTTATATACAAATACTTACATATTTTCGGTATTTAGATGTGAAAATTAGATACTTATACATATAAAAGTTTAAATGATAAAAATAGGTAACTTTCTATATAAATTTTTTTATAAAATCATGTTTTCTTCAAATTTTACTTGTGTTTATAAGTCTTAACCTAAAATTAGTGAAAGTTTATGGATAACAAGGAATAATTAAGGATACAAAGTGAGGAAAACTTACCAAAACGAAGAAAACGGAATGGATGAAGACTAGGAGAAGAATGCTTCGATTTGGTGATGAAAATCTTGATAAAAATGGTGTTTTGTTGGTGGATTTTACTGGAAATTTAGAGAGTTTGTAGAGAGTTTTTGTTAGTGCAATATATGTGACAGTTGTTCTAGATTAATTAAGTCTTTAGTTATAGTTTATTTGAGTTTGTGATGGCCCAATAACATTGTATTGTTAGTGGGCTATTTAGTCTGTTATGGGTGTTAATGTACTTTGCATTGTCCATGAGCCCATTAGTGGCCCAAGCCTGTGAACATGTCTCTATATAAAGAGACATTGAGTTTAGGTTTAGCGTTAATGATCAGAGACAGAGACAGAGGGAGAGAATTCTGAGAATACTATTATTGTAATTGAGTGATTCAATTAATAAAGTATTGGGAATTCGGTAATTGTGTTTATTGTGTTCTTGCATATTCGATTATTACTTGTGTAGATTCAATTGATTACGAGTTTCCGCCTTGTAATCAATTGGTTTAATCTTGTAGATCTGATCACTGGACCTACAATTGGTATCATAGCAAACGCATTGTTTGCTCTCTATCGAGATTTGGTTCAGGATTAAATCACAGTTTAACCGTTTAAGCAGATTAGGGTTCTAATTTTTCTGGCGGCTGTTATTGAAAAATTAGGGTTTCCGAATTTTCTGACGGCTGCAGTTTGAGATTTAGGGTTTCTGGCGGCCAAGTTCGTTGACCAGTCAACCAAGTTCGTAGGTCAAGTTCGTGGGTCAAGTTCGTGGATCAAGTTCGTGACTCAAGTTGTGTTTCAAGTTCGCGGACTACATAACAAGTTGGTGCTCTACATATAAGTTTGTGGGCCTGTGACTTGGGCTTCGTAAGTTCGTGGGCTGATTAAAATCACATAACTTCGCCGTCAATTAAATCACACACAATAAAAATCAAAATTGGGGATCGATAGAAAACACAGATAAAAACCAAAATTGGGGGCAGCGGCGATAAAGAAAAACAAACACCGAAATCATCTTCGTGGCGGCTGAGATCAAAACACAAAAAAAGATTGATATCAACTTCTTTGCTGATTAAACGAAATCAACACAAGTTCGTCTTCAAAGGTCAAATCAGTTTCGGCACAAGTTCGTGACAGCGATTGAAATCAGAATTTGGGGACGACGAACATAACTTGTTCGTTTAAAATTCATTCGTGGTGTGTATTCAAGTTCGTCACAGGTTGTTTGATTTCAAGTTCGTGATTTTCTAACGGATTAAAATTTATGATCGTGTTCATGTCCGTGACTGAGCTTTAAAATCATCTTCGTGTTCATGTTCGTGGTGTTTGTGGAGTTTTGATTTCAAGAGTTCATGTTCGTGGTTTGATTCAAACAAGTTCGTGACTTTTCGATTCGTTACAAGTTCGTGAAAAAGGTAAACAAGTTCGTGAGTTGTTCGTTTGGTTTATGTTCGTGGATTTTGTCTCGATTACAAGTTCGTGCAGATTGATTACATGTTCGTGGACTAATCTTATTACAAGTTCGTTAATAGACGAACCTGGTGGCGAACATCAAGTTCGTGAAAACTTTTGGAAACAAGTTCGTGGAAACTTTTGGAAACAAGTTCGTGGGTAAAATCATTAAACACTAGAGAAAATCATTAAGAATCTAAGAGAATATGAAGCAACTGCAATCTATGGATTTACTGTCCCGCAATCTGATAACAGTTCAGTAACCTCAGATCATGCATTAAAGGCTTCAGTTAGCGATAAAGATATTGAGCGTACGTGTTCAGACAAAGAAGATTTTCGTAAGCAGGAACAACTAATTTCAGATTTAACCAAGGAAAATAAACGCTTAAACAAATCCTTGGACACCTTGATGGCTCAACACCAAGATTTGAAAGTTGAAAATAAACGTTTGAACGAATCCTTGGACACCTTGATGGCTCAAAATAAAGATTTGAATTTGGATTTGGCTTGTCAAGTTAATCTGAAGAATGACTTCTCCAACAAGCTTCGTCAAGATTCCAAAGACAGAAGTGAATTTTTACTTACTATTGCTATCCAATCACAAAAGATCGACATGCTTTTTGAATGTTTGGAAAAAGAGAAGAAGTTGTACGTCGAAAAGGAAAAGGAACTATGAGACAGTGAGGTCAAAAGATTGGAGCTTAACAGAGAGATTGAGCAATTTCGGACTTCATGTAACACACTTACTTCCATTTTGAGTCGTCAAAGGCCAAGTGGAAATCGTACTGGTTTGGGATATCATGAAACACCTACACCTTTTAATCACAATTAAAGTTTTCTTAAAACTGAATGGGAAGTGAAGCAAAACAGTGTTGACTCTTCCTGTGAATCTTCCCCTACAAGGGACGATCAGACTGAGTCAAGTGCTTCAACTGAGTCAAGTGTTTCGGAAACAAAAATGAGTACATTAGCTGAAAACTCAAAACCCAAACAACCTATGGATGATTTGAAGTGTTTTAAATGCCATGAACATGGTCACGTGGCCTCTGTATGTCCGAAGAAAAAGCAAGCCAACAGATCGTCTTCTCCAAATAAAGAGCAAGCTAGCAGATCATCTTACCCGAAGACTAAACCTATGACTCGATCAACTTCACCTGTTCGGAATCAGGTGCAACAAAAGTGGATAAACAAGGGGGAACGCCCAAGTATATCAAATGATCGTCCGTTTCAACAGCGTCCAATTCGACCGTCATTTCGAACTCCTACTTCATATTGCCCGAGTCCAAGAGTACATTCCTATTAACAGCAATCGAGATCTTTTCGTCCACCGAGGAACCACCTGAATTCTAAAGTTCAAACTACTGTTACTAAAGATGATGGTTTCCTCAAGGAGTTTGTCTACGTGAACGGAAGAGGACAATCAAGACGCGTTATGACTTGGGTTCCCCACCATAATTGATCATTGCTCGTTTAGTTGATATTTTTGCAACTTTGTATTTCTTTTTATGAAAAATAGAATCGACATGAAAAACTCAAAAATTTCATGTCGATATCTCAAAAAAAAAAAATAGTAACGTTTGTTTGCAGGTTGCGCATGTACGAGACTCTACTCTTGAAACTGCTTTTTGAGACGTTGTTCATCGTCAGACAGCTCAGGGGGAGTTTTGTTGTCATTTATGGAAGCTCGAAGAATACATGCAGAAGTGATGAACTTAGTTGAGTTAATTTATGAATGAAGACTCTGATAATACAACAAAGTTCACAACACAAAGGGAGCTGCCTGACTCTTCACAAGCGTAAACGGAGAAGACTGAATTATTGCAACAATTCAGGGGGAGTTATTCAAGTCAACGGGGAGTTAGAAGAACCTGCAAAGAGTAAAAGACTATAAAGACTTTGAGCGTATAACAGAATCTAGAAGCAACAGTCAAGGGTGACTTTGTTAGTGCAACATATGTGACAGTTGTTCTAGATTAATTAAGTCTTTAGTTATAGTTTATTTGAGTCTGTGATGGCCCAGTAACATTGTATTGTTAGTAGGCTATTTAGTCTGTTATGGGTGTTAATGGACTTTGCATTGTCCATGAGCCCATTAGTGGCCCAAGCCTGTGAACATGTCTCTATATAAAGAAACATTGAGTTTAGGTTTAGGGTTAATGATCAGAGACAGAGACAGAGGGAGGGAATTATGAGAATACTATTATTGTAATTGAGTGATTCAATTAATAAAGTATTTGGAATTCGGTAATTGTGTTTATTGTGTTCTTGCATATTCGATTATTACTTGTGTAGATTCAATTGATTACGAGTTTCCGCCTTGTAATCAATTGGTTTAATCCTGTAGATCTGACCACTGGGACCTACAGTTTTAGAGAGAATTCTAGAGAGAGAAAGGTGTGTGTTTGAAATTGGATGAAAAAGGAATGAAAACACAATATGGCCAAGATCCACAATTGGCTCACAACCAGCCAAAAAGGCAGGTCTGGGCTTGTGGTGTCGAGATTTGTGAATTGGTGGTCCAAATATGAGAATATGACGTTTTCGACATTTTGTGAAAATCAGGTCACTGCGTCGCAGTAGAAGGGGACTGTGGCGCAGTGACTTTAACAGTTACCGTTATTTCAGCTTTAAAGGACTGAATTTGTAATACTTTTGCCTTTCCGTTAAAGGACCATCTTTGTAATAGATTTGTCGTTAGAGGACTAACTTTGAAATATATTTTAACGTTAATCTTAATCGTATAAACGAAGGCAATATATGACCTTAACTTAACTTACGAGCATACTTACGTCTACCAGGCACTTAGTAACTAACACGTTTCCGACGCGGAAACCTCATAATATAATTACCCTGACAAAATGATACGAGTGCATAACGCACTCAAATAATACGAAATACGCGATAAACGTAAAATAATCAAAATAAATGAATAATAGGGTCAAAACGAAACAACGATAAATGAAACGGCATAAGGAAAAGTCAGAATAATACCTAGAAAGTCGCGGTTTTCATAGTGTTCGTGAGATAAGATGATGCCGAGCATGACAAAGTGTGGGGTATTTATACCCACCACTTTTAGGTATGAGCAACGTATGACCATAAAGACTAAAATGGCTCATAAATAGTATTTATGGGATTCCAACGTATGAGAGTTGATGACAGGGATAAAGCTCCTCTTAATCATTATGTCATCATTTGAATGATTGCATTAAAGTCCTGGCAGTTGGAATCCAGGAGTGATGCCCGAGTGTGGATACCGGACAACGAGCACCGACCACCAAGTGTCGGGAACCGGTGCCGAATATGGACCTTAGGTCAGAGTTTCGGACGTTAGGTTCGAGTGCCGGACATTAGGTATGAGTGTCGGGCGTTGGTCCGAGTGCCGGGCATTGGTCCGAGTGCCGGATGTTTGGTTCGACTGTCGGGCGCCGGGTCCGAGCCGGACGTCGGTTCGAGAGTCGGGAGTCCAAAAGTCGGGCGTCGAGTCCTAGTACCAGGTGTCGGATGGTCCGAGTGTCGGGTCCGGGTGTCAAGTGTTGGACACCTAGTGCCATGTCTGGGTGTCAAGTGTCGGATGCCGAGCCGGGAGTCTGGAGCCGGCACAAGGGGAAGGTTTCGTGTGGGCCAGACCCTGTGTTTTTTGTTAGATGTTATGGTGTTTGTATCAGGGTTTTTGACGTTTACTAAGCTCATCCTCTACTAACACTATCATGCCCCCTAGTTAGGGTTTAAAAAGGTTTTTTGAAGCCTAACTTCTTGGCTTTCGTTGCCTTGCCGTGGTTCAGCCTTTCTTTGTCTAGCCTTTCCTTTCCTTGCTTTGCCTGGCCTTTTCTTACATGAACTTGGTTTTGCCTTTCATGGCTTTGTATGTGCCTTCAGGCTTGCCTTGTGTGGTTGTGGCCGGTCTTGGCCATGTCTATCATTGGCCTTGGAGTTGCCTTGTCCAATGTGTCTTTGAAAAGTAATGTTTTATTGATTGATCAAGCCAATAACACATTTTTATCCTTTTATCCTGGATGTTGTGTCCATGACACCGTCTTGGGTGTGCATGACAGTATTTATACTGGATTGTGTCTATGACACTCTCTGGAGTGTCCATGGTGCTTTTGTATGCCGATGACATAGCTAGATGTGGGCATCTCTCTTGTATACTTCATATTGTGCCGATGGCACTTCTGTTGGTTAACCTTTATTTTGTTTACTCGCGAGTTGATGTCGCTTCCCAATGAGAAGTGCTTGCCTTTTCCCGGTAGGTAAAAAGACGAAGTATTTACGTTTGGCTTAGACATAAGATGTATGTGTTTGCATGACATATATTATCCCAAATCTTATTTGGGTTGTGTACCAGATGATACATGTGTATGGCTTGAGGTACAATATCCATGTGTGGCCTTGTGCGTTTATATCTTTCTGGCATATGATGTATGCAAGCAAAGTGCATGCGCAGTGTTGTATAACCTTGTAATAGAAAGTATTGTCTCATTTGATAACATCGGGATACATGATCATGCCAATGTTTTATCAAGTGTAATATTTTGTTCAGTCCGATGATATTCTATGGAATAGTGGGATAAGTAGATCGGACCACATTAAATTCTGAAATGCATGACATTGCACGACCTTATCCAGGCTTTTCAATGGTTTTTGCAATTCTGTCCGGATATAGATCAGACATATGATAACCATTTTGTGACTCTGACAAAAATACTAATTGAAAGAAAATATTAGAGTGATTACCTTTAATAGTGTCTTCCCATGTTGGTACTAAGTCTATCATGGATCGTGAACACGTGACCATCTAGGGCGCCACGTTGTTTTTTGTCCTTTGGCTTTTCCAAAGGGTAACATATTCTTCTTGGCTAGTTTCTTTTGAAATTGACCTTTAAGTACCTATAAGGGCCTGGCTTCATTCTTCGCCATATTAGTTCTATAAGTTTGAAAGATGTGGGACGAACTTGGTTATAACACCTTTATTTCGCATGTTTCCCGTTCAGGATTTTGATTTATTTTTAGTAAAGGGGAATGACATGTCAATGACAGGATGGATCTTCTGTGAGTTGCTTTGTCTGGCTTGGCCTTGGCCTTGTTTGTCAGTCTGGTAGATCCGGACTACGTGTAGGTCTTGAATGCCATTGTAGGTGCCTATAATGGAATGGACTTGTTACTTGTCTCATAGTGAGTATCTTGTCACTCCATTATATAACTTGGAGTTAACAATTAAAAAATGTAACGTATGTATGTAGTAATCCTTTATGTTGGATTTTATTTTTGACCAGAATGACATATGTGTAAATGTCATTATGTACTATGTATTGTGACCATGACACTTATAGATTTGGATCGTGTCCATGACACTTTTAGATCTGAATTGTGTCTATGACACTTTTAGATCTGTAGTGTGTCCATGACACTTTTTAGATCTATATTGGTATTTTGGTCATGGCATCCTGTCCATAATTGTGGCTATGCCAGGGGGTAGGGAATTCAACCATGTTATGGATGGTAGACGGAACTGTTTCAAATTGTTCTGGTGCGGGTGCGTCCAGTATGACATTGTAGGCTCATGTGCAATGATTATCGCAAAGTTTATCAGTGTGCACTTTGTAGTGAGGGTATTCTCCCCCGTTATATGTATGTTTGGCTTACACTTATAATGTCATGGTTGCCCTTATGCATTTGGTTATTCAGGATTATGTGTTTGTGTATGCATGGTCATGCCAAGTGCGTATCTACTACGACATTCCATGAACCTGTCTAGGATTTTTGGATCATTCTGGTCACCACCAATCTTTCTATCAATGTAATATACAAACACAGAAGAAGGGATGTTTGCGAACCTTCAACCATGGAACTCGTGGATCTCTGTGCAAACCTACCAAACTCCTAACGAGTCTAAGGTGACCAAGATTAAAGGTGATGACTTCCTTGATGATAGCATAGAGTATGTGTGTGTTCGTGAGATAAGATGATGTCGAGCATGACAAAGTGTGGGGTATTTATACCCAACACTTTCAGGTATGAGCAACGTATGACCATAGAGACTAATAATGGATTGTCAATAGTATTTATGGGATTCCAACGTATGAGAGTTGATAACAGTGATAACGCTCCTTCTAATCATTATGTCATCATTTGAATGATTGTTTTAAAGTCCTCGCACTTGGAATCCAGGAGCGATGACCGCTTATCGGGAACCGGATGCCTAAGTGTCGGATAACTGACAACGAGCACCGAGTGTCGAGCGTTGGTCCGAGTGCCGGACGTCGGGTCTGAATACCGAACGTTAGGTCTGAGTGTCGAGCGTTGGTCCGAGTGTCGGACGTCGGGTTCGTGAGTCGGGAGTCTGAAATCCGGACGTCGAGTCCTAGTGCCGGGTGTCGGATGGTCCGAGTGCTGGACACCGAGTGTCAGGTCCGGGTGTCGAGTGTCGGACACCCAGTGCCGGGTTCGGGTGTCGAGTGTTGGATACTGGGTGCCAGATGCCGGGTACGGGATGGTTTCGTGTGGGCCAGATCTTGTGGTATTTGTTGGATGTTATTGTATTTGTATCAGGGTGTTTGGGTTTTACTAAGCTCATTCTCAACTAACACTATCATATATATATATATATATACTAGTCTAGTACCCGCGCGATGCGGCGGCGGCGATGAAGTTGATTTCGTAAAATGGTTTTGCGGCTACAGTTTTCAGTAGTTTTTAATCCGTCTCGTGATCCATATGTTAAGTATAACACTTTCGGTTGTTTTTCAGTCGTCATGTGATATGAATATAGAAACATATATAATATAAAATTGTATTGGATTTATATTGAAAATGTAAAAAATAAAATTACAAAATCGAAACAAAAGAATAGCATTCAACCAACAATCTGTCTAATCTATTCAGACTAAACATGTACTTCATTCATCACGTAAAACTTCTCGATACACAACATTTGAGGTGAATACTCCGTCTCGTTTAAAGTCTTTAACATGATTAACTAATACCTTTGTATTTTCACGTGATATCACTCTTGACAAAGCCACATAAAGTTGTCCATGTAAAAACACGGAGTCCGGTAGGTAAACACCAACGTGCGGAATTGTTTGACCCTGTGCTTTATTGATTGTCATGGCAAAACTAAGTCGAATGGGAAACTGTTTTCGCTTTAGTTTAAAAGGGGACATGTCGTACCAAACTGGATTATTCGATACTGTTTTTGGTACAAAAGAAATGACTAAAAACCCTCGATACCAACCAGTATAGTACCACGCTCATACCCTATCCGACACTTTTCAGTCATTGGTCCTGTAAATCTCGCTGATGAATTTGATATTTTTGGTTAATTTACAAACTTAAGATTGGGAATTTTCCAAATAAACAAAAACTTATTACTTTCTACAAAAATCCAACATAAAAACTTGTTGTTTTACTTTTCTACATAAAGAGTATAGATATAGCTAAAAAAAACTCGTTTAAAATCGATATTTATACAATTTACATATAGTTTGTGTGATTAACTGATAAAAAATGTTCACAAGTATAAAGGGATGATGTCCCTAAACAGTAAACACAATTTGTAAGTATCGTGGCTTGTTTTAATGGGAACTCGTCTAATGAGAATTGAAACAGAAAGATTTGATATTCCAGCTGCTATTTTTTGAATCTCGGTAACTTTGATGGGTAAATTTGAGGAAATGTGTAGTAAAGTTATGCTGCGGAGACTGATTGGGTTTTCTGTCGAGGAGGTATTCGAAGCCACGACTTCATCATATCATATGTAGTGAAACCAATTGCAACCGATGGAACAATCTGGAAACAATAGTGAAATCTTTGTTAGCATGTCGAAAATTTAGATTTCCTTATTTCATATGTATCACGTAGGATGAAAGTTAAAACATATTAATTAAGAACTGGTAACTTCGACCCACTTAATAATAAGTTGATTCGGGTAATGTTTTATATGTAATGGATAAAAGGTTTAAGAGCAAGAAAGTCGGCTACGGAAACAAGTGAAATGGACGGAATTGTCGCTCTCAAATTCTATTGTTGGGTGAGCTTAAAATAGTAGGTTGTAACAATCGTTCTTATAATTGATTGAGGTTTTACCTTGATGTAATTAATGCCGAGGCCAGCAAATAATTGCCTCCAACCTTGTTCGAAAACAATTGTCGTAAGTCCTTTCCATGTATTCTTGTGTCTAGCACCACCAATAACAGAGCCTTGCAGATTTTCAACCTAAAAACAACACAACGACAACAAAATCAAATAACAAAAACCAATTGTTTGTTTTTTCTTTGAATAACATAATTGTTTGTTTTTTCTTTGAATAACAACAAAACAAAACCAATATGTTAAAAAAATTACAAGAAATACCGAGATACCTTTTGTCACGTTTTAGACCTCCCACCAGCATCACGTAAAGGGTAACTCCACAAGACCAGACGTCCGCTGTCTAAAACCACAAATCAAAATCGAGACCCCCAAAGAAATTTTGAAATTTAAAATCTACTAATGTTTGTAGTAAAAAAATGTAAACCATTTAACAGCTATTCCACAAATATTCATCAATAGTTATCCAAATAATTAATGACATAATCATAAAAGAAGCATCCTTTTAACAATTGACCTTTTCATATTGTTCTATTAGAGAAGTCAAACATGAATTCAAGACAAAATTAGAATATACAAAAGTCGAAATATTTTACCTTGCCATCATATTCTCTACGAGAAAGAACCTCAGGAGCACTGTATCCAGGGGTGCCAACTGTGGATTTGGGTCTCGAGTGCAGCAGAGACAACTGCAGATATCCAAAATGATTACCACCTTAATCATATATATATATATATATATACCAAACGAGCTAAAAACAATGACTATACAATGAAAACCTTTGATTAGCCAAAATCACAGATTTTCAACCATGGTGCAGGGCTCCCATCTAAAAGCGTATTCTCAAGCTTCATATCCCTGTGACATATTTGCTACACAAAATCATACCACGCACACATAAACATACCACGCACACATAAACATACCACGCACACATAAACACAAACAATTATTCGAAAAGTCTTATTACCATGAAATGACAATAGTGAACTCCTAGCCTGAAATACGAAATGATAGATGATATACAACTTAAAAAGAGATAACCTGAATAAAATAAATCTGTTTCCGATTGCAAAACCTCATCTTCACTAAATCTTCCAGCATTACAAATCCGCTCGAAAAGCTCTCCTCTAGCAGCATACTCCATGACAACAACAAGATGGGTGGGAGTAAGTACCACCTACAACAATCAACCACACAATTCAGCATCAAAAACTCAATCCAAAGTATAATAAAAGATTATAGCTTTAATTTACAACTTACTTCTCGAAAGAAAGGCGGCTCAAGATCCAAACCACGAAGATCCAAACCCTCAAACAGGGGGTTCAACGTGGGGTTCCAAAAACAGCCAAAAAGGCCGTTTAAAACACCGTAAAAACTTTTATAAAAACTTACCACCGGAAAACAGAGATGTTTGAGATACACATCGGGTAAAGAGATTAGGGTTTCACACGACTGCTCTTTAGAGAGAGGTTGGAGAGATTAGGGTTTCGTGTTTGTGCGGCTGTTTGCGTGGTTCGGTCTAGGGTTCCGGCGGCGGCTAGGTTCCGGCGGCGGTTAGGTTCCGGCGGCGGCTAGGGTTAAACATTTATGTTCCGGCTACCTGCCATCGAGATTTAGAGAGAGACTGTGTGTTGAGTGTGAGTTGTGTGTGTTCCGGCGAGGTGGTTCCGGCGAGGGCGGGCAGATTTGTAGAGAGAGGTTAGAGGTTAGAGGTTTTAGAGAGAGAGTGGGTTTTTGAAAATGAGAGGAGAGTAATGAGAGTTGGGTGTGTTGGGTGCGTTGTGTGTGTTGTCTGGCTTGTATTGTGTGCATAGGTTGTTGTATTGTATGCATAGAGTGTTGTATTATGTGCATAGATTGTTAAAACTCTTAAAAGTCAAACTCTTAAACTCTTAAAGTCAACAAATGCCATATGCATTATATAGTAGTATAGATAGATATATATATATATATATATATATATATATATATATATATATATATATATATATATATATATATATATATATAATTGGTGAAATTTACAAGAATAACCTCTTCGACTTCCCCTACTTTGTTTTTGTACTTGAACTATATGTGGTTGTTTTTGAATTTTATTACCGTTTGTATGGTTTTTTTTTTCTTGATGTGATAATAATAACTTGTTGATAGAATTTGCATTTTTACAGAGATTAAGTTGAAGTACATTGACCTGATGCCAACACGATGGACTAATTTATTAATCAGATTACATGGGAGGGTTCGGGTTGATAGGTTTCAGGTTAGGATAAAGATTTTCGACCTTATTTCATAATGGGTTAGATTCGAGTTGCATATTTCCAACCCTCTAACTCGTCAACCCGAACCTACTAACCCGAACCTAATCTGATTGCCATCCCTAAAAGATGATAATACATAGTAACTAAGTTTGATAAATTTAATGAGAAGTGATTATGTAATTTACCATAATATAATTTAATAATACTTTTATAAACTACTTGAAACATATATGGTTTTCAGAATTAGAATTATCACCGATATTTTAATAAATCATGTATGGTTTTTCGAAAGAGAATTAACTCCAAGAAGATATATATAGTCTCCAACCCAAAATGGATTTGCACATGTGATGTTCATCTTCCCCGTGCTCATAATTTTCTTCACATTGGAGATGTTCATCTACGACCTTGCATATGTTTATCTACATGTATGTTAGTCTACACTCTAATATGCATCTTACAGATGACGGTCTGCACTTGCATGCAAATGATGTTCTACAAAAGGACTATATTTGCAGATGATGGTCTGCAAACGTTAGTCAGCGAGACCCTCGCAAGGGACGCTGCCACCAAATTCTCGCAAGGGGCTCAGCCCCTGGTTACCCACAAGAAGGTGTAACCCTCTTGACCCTCAATATTTTGTGAATGAGATAGTATTGACTTAATAGATATACACTTTGTATTCTCCTAAAACATATCCACGATAATAACCATATCCTCGGTTATACTAACAAAAAATCCTCTCTAATTTAGTGCAATTACTTTACATGATATTAAACAACAAAAACAGAACTTATGCATAAATACGTTACGTCCAATTTAGTGCAATTACCTCGACCCTTGCTTGATGACGTAACCAACTTGAACAAACTCGAAATAAGTTCCCCTGAGGATCCAAGTCTTTGGCAAGACAAAATACATTACACAAGTCGAGCATAAAAGTTAGCACCTACCTGATTTCCAATATATAAGATCCATCAAACATGTGTCACACATCCACAAGAAGACAAAAGACGAGTTGCAAGATCAAATCAAACAAGACATCACTTTGGTACTTTTCTTCCTCCCATCACTTTTCCTCACAAGACGAGTTGCAAGATCGAAACTCAATATGCTAACAATTTCAGACCAGTTGCGTAAAGCACCGGCAATGGCGTCAACGATAATTAAATATATACTGCAATGGCATCAACCATAATTATACATGTACGTTAGAAATCCCCAACATGTCCATCACCAAGGTTAGACATTAATAAACTACAATGGATTAATAAATATTCACACTTCTGACATATAACAAAAAGGAGAAACGTATTACATGCAATGATAAAGGATTATTGAAATTAAAAACATGAAACCTTTTGAACATGCAAACAAGATAACAAAGTAAAAATAGAAAGGATTCAACGATACAAACAGAGAGACAGACAGACAAACAACAATAGAAAATAATACTTTCTAATACAACGAAGCAAGTATCTCCAACAAGGAAGCAGCAAATTGCATTTGGGTAGCCTCGTCGATTGTTAGGAAGAGTGGCACATGTACAAATAACGATTTTATCCCATTTTGCTCTGCAAACCGTAGGGAATGATAGTATACGTAATTGCAGACAAAGCGGCCGGCATCATCAGAGGTCGCCACATCATAACCCATATTTGCTAAGGTTTTGGTCATTTCATCTACAGGAAGGCATGTCTGCATATCCACAATAGATGTAATAAGTGTTGCATCATTCGTTTAAACAGAGAAACATCGACGGAAAATGTAGGAATTCTTTAGTTTTGATAAATCTTTGACATATATTTCTCTAATGTAAGCCTCACAAAGTTACAATGAAATTCACTACTTAGAAAGGCCTATAAAAGCTTCAATGGATGGAAAAGAACACTCTACAAGCATGTCGGGAGTTTTAAGGGATATTATATATCTCTGACAAGTCACACGGTTAAAACAAAATTTGTAATAGGAGACGACTCAAATGGGTTAAACGGGTCAAAAGTCCGTCCAAGGGATATTGTTATGATTCTATTAATAGAATCAAATAATATAATTTTTGTATCATATCTGAGTCTTTGACACACTAGGGGAGTGTTTATTTAAGGAGAAAAAGAGAAAAACACTAGAAAACGTATTTTTTCATAGAAAACGGAAAACCCATTTTTCCATTTTCTTACTATCATTTAGAAAACAATGATTTTAAGCCACTCATAGATTTCCAAAATTTTCCCAAAATGTTCTCAAGGACTTCAATTCGACCCTCCATCTTTTGATGTTACCATCTGACCACATTTTCTAAATTCAGGTGTTTAGGAATAGAATATAGAATATTTATTTCCAGAAAATTGGAGACAGAAAACGGGAAAAATATTTTTTTCCCTAATTAACACACAGTAGATGTTTGTAAATATTTGAACTTCAAAATGTTTGGGTCAACCCAACCCGAACTGTTTTGAGCAGAACCTATTCTGATCAGTTATCCAACCGCCCTTTACTAACTCTAAGTAATGACATGCTATTATTATAAGCATGAGCCTACCTTTGTAGGAGGGTGTAAACTGTTGCTTATGTCAGAGGCAACCTTTAACTAGTTTGACCCATTTCCCTTTTTAGCCAAGTGTTTTTTTTAATTATATCAGTTTGACAAATGGCTTGAAATATTGTAACTGTTTTAACCAAACAATGTTGCTGAGCAGATGCACTAAACATTAAATCAAGTTCACTGAAACATTACGGAAAAGATTTCCATGATCCATTCATTTTGAAAGTTAGGATTATAAGAACGTGCTTGAATGTTAGAAATGGTTTATATTATTTTAAAAGTACTACACAAGTACGTAAAAAAAAATTAAAAAAAAAAACGGTCTTTTAAGTTGATAGAATCTTCTACTGAGACAGGGAAAGGTCAAACATAAAATCATGACAATACATTCACTCTTGTATATTTGATATGATCATACCTTTCGTGCTTTTGAAATTCCACCATCTGCAGGAATAATTGGAACTTTCTGCAAATAATAAAGATGGCATTACAGACAAAATACTAGCGGTGCAATAAAGGGTAGAAAGTGGGAAAATGGGCAGGTCAGGTAATAGTCTGGGTCAAACCAGGTCGGGTTCATCCGGCTACAAACCTTTTCTAGACCAGTTTATTAATTTTATAAATGACTAACGTGTTAAATATGATTTCAAAAAACTACAGTATTAAAAAAATAATCCAACTTATTCAAAGAATGCGATTTAGGAGGTATTAAGCATTCAAATACGTTTGGATGACTGTCGCCTTATTTCGTTTATAGCTAAATGAATCAATTAACTCAACCCATTTGACCCGTATTAACCCATGTACATGTAAATAGATCAAAATTCCCACCCCCAGGAATGAGCTTAAGGAGCTAAATCTAACCTGAGGCTTCCATCCCATCTCATCAGGACAACGGAAAGTAGCTTCATTTACAGCTTGATGCTCAATTGCAAATCTTGAGGCCCCGCTATTAACTCCAAAATGTAACTGAAATAAAAGTTCAAATGACAAGAAATTTCTTACTACTCGCTGGTAAGGATAATAAAGCAAATGCATAACATTTGTACTTGGAAATTACAGCTACGATAGACACAAATACCAAGTAAAAAAATAAGATGTTTTTGCCCTGAGTAATGCATTAGCATAGTGTGTAATATAGGGGTCTGTTTGAATTTTTATCTACACAAAATATTTATAAAAACATACGGCTAAGCCTCGTCTTGTTTATACTTTTACTTAGTGCACATATAAAGCTAAACTATCATGGGAAAAGAACTTATTGTATTACAGCGACTCGCCTATTTTCTCTCTCTCTCTTTCACATATGTAAAACATATCACACTTTAAATTTCTAAAAAAAAAGGCATTTTTATATGTGCAAAACAATCACCAAGGACGTTTTTTAAATACTAGTAGGGAAGCCACGCTATGTAGTGGAATGTAAAATCTTATTGCAGTTGGGTTTCCTAAGATTTTCAATGTGTCGCTTATTCATTAATCCACAAATACAGGGTAGATACTTTTAAAGATAAATCACAAAAAAAAAAAAAAAGTAACTGACCAGAATGACTTTAGAAAAATTCGATTGCTCGGTATCCTTGGTTACCGCAGATTTTAGTGTCTGATACAAGGGAACAAGAGCTCCCTGTCCCGCAGTCTCAAGAATCCTGCAACTACCAAGAGTGACACCTTTTGGGAAACCGTTTTTCTTCAAATACGCTTCCAAATTATTAACAATTGTCTCAGTTGGATTCTCTGAAACTCCATGAAATTTCTTAAACCCGGTAATATGGAACGTTACTGATGGAGGCCCTTCTGATCCCATTCAACAACACTTAATAATATCCTAGTATAGACCTACAAGAAAATGATAGGAAATGAAAATCCATTTCTTTAAAGATTCAACCTAACGAATACGAAATTAATAGGGATATGGTTTAGTTTATGAGTTTTATATATTAACCTTTGATCGTAGACGGCCACAACGGAGTTTGAGCTAATGATTGATTATCTGATAATAATATGTAAAACTTTTTGATAATTGAATATAAAAGAATCAGAAAATCTAAAAACTAACTGAAAAATTAATCAAAGAATCGAAATATTCAGTGAAATTGTTGGAAATAAAAAAGGATGAATTACCTGAATTAATGGTACGAAAATGCAATGAAGCAGTCTTATCTATCTGTACAACAAAAGAAAAAGAAGAGAGTTTAAACTCTTTCTATTTATTCAGATTCCTTTTTGGCAATCAAACTTTAGTCGTCCCACATTTCATAATTACTTTTATTTAAACTTTCCTCTTGTTATTTTATACCCCTAACTTGTTATTTTTCATTTCATTTTGTGTCTCCGTCAAATTATAATTAGTTTCTTCCGTTAGATAATAACTAAACTAATTGAAATGATCAAAAATGTAACTTTTTTACTTTTTATTTATTTATTATTTATATTATATTTTTCACATTCTTTAATTTTTCTCCATCTTTAAGTATATCTCGACCCCCATTTTCTTTTTCATATTGTATCTTTTTTATTTTTGAAACGAAAAATTATATTAAAGCTAAACATTTAAAAAGCTAAGGAGCATAAAATAGAATACAACTAAAAACTCTACAAGATGAAGAGCCTAACAAGAAAATGAATAAACAAAAATCATATGAAGATCTCCTGGAAACACTAGGCTAAAGCCTAAACTAACTAAGATGTGAGACCATAGGATTAGAAATCCAAGAATCTCGAGCATATTTAAAACGCTTGCAACGATTTGAAAACCAAAGGAGAGACAACGATTGGATCTTCAAAAAAGAGTCCTACTGAATTATTGTGGTGCGATCATCTACTCAAACACACATTGTTCCTTGTAATCCATAAAATCCAAAGAGCGATGTAGCAAACGGCTTGAAATGACTTTTCCCCCATATATCTCCAAATTTATTAGAATTGAAAGAGAGAATATCTTCAAGACTCGGCATGGAAAAGGCCCGAGGGTCCACCAACTAAAAATATTTGACGAAATGGCCCGAGCGAAATGGAAGGTAACCATCAAATGATCCAACATTTCTATGGCGTCATTGCAAAGCGTACACTAGACCGAGTCTAGATCAATTCCCCTATGATCAAGATTACGACAAGTTGGAAGACGATTATGGCTTGCTCTCCAAGCTAAAATGTTCAATTTTAAAGGAACCCAATGATTCCGGTCAGATTTTTGACCCAAACATTTATCTCCGAGTAACATATCATCAATTAAAGAAAGTAGCTTTCGAACCGAGAAAGTGTTAGTCTCATCAAAGACCAGCCCCATTTATCACTTATGAGGGATTTAACGAGAAATTATCCAAAATGGTTATTGTTATGAGTTAAATTTTTACTCATGATTACGGATCATGATCATTGCAGGTTAACTCGTGATCACGGATCTTAGCAGTCTTTGTGATCACAAATCACTAACAGGTTCAAGATCACTAATGCTTCTTATTATATATTTGCATATTTCGCTCTTATAGCAGGTATTGTGATCATCTTATATGAAGACAAAATCTGAGTCAAGCATAGGAGACTTGATACGAACGTTGAAGAAACAGTCTAGTGAAGATCCCGCATATCTCGGAGCTGCGGGATCCCGCATATTACGTGTTTTGACCAAAAACTAGTTATAATAAATCTGTGATCAAATCAGTTAAGTCAGGTAAGGTGTTGTGATGATCTCAGTAGTGATCACAAGATATTTTACTAAACTTAACAAAGATATGCTTAAATAGTAAATGAACACAGTGGTTTACGAGGATAGCCCTTAATCCTTTTGGATCGTCGGCATAAAACCTCGGGAAGGGATAATAATCCCTTGCCTTTTTATTTATAAAACGGTAAAAAGTACAAAGTATGAGCACAAATGATCGATGCTAAGTGTTTAAGTGTTGTTTCAGGTGAGTATTCCGGTGAGATTGTGTGTTTCCTATGTCAATCATTGCCTCTATTTATAATGAAAACAAAATAACAACTATAGCGAAAAAGGTGGGATTTTTCCAGTTCCGAGATATCCGGGATCATTCATGGACTACTTCTTCAACGTTCTCTTCAAGTCTTTAAGCTTTGACTCGGACTTAGTCTCTAACGACTATAATCAGCTGGTCGTGATACCTATTAAAACAAGAGCATAATATATAGAAGAATGATAATACATAGGATTAGTGATCATTAACCTATCTGTGATCCGTGATCACGTGATCATGTAGTGTGCTCGTGATCCTTAGTTAACCTGCAATTAGTTGTGATCAAGGATGAAAATTCCACCCATAACATTACGATATATTAGTTATTTACTTGTGACTATATATAGAGGCAGTTATCGATATAGGAACATACACAACTTGACCAGAAGACTCACCTGAAACAACACTCAAACACTTAGCATCGATCATTTATGCTCGTAGTTTGTACTTATTATTTTTTTATTAATAATATAAGCAAAGGCAAGGGATTATTATCCCTTCCCGAGGTTTTATGCGAGCGATCCAAAAGGATTAAAGGCTTTCCTCGTAAACTACTATGTTCATTTACTACTTACGTATTTCTTTGTTAAGTTTATTGAAATATCTTGTGATCACATTTGAGATCACCACAACACCTTACCTTATTTAACTAATTTGATCACGAAATTACTCTAGGTAGTTTTTGGTCAAGCAATTTGGCCCCCACCATGGGGCAAGTGGTGCTTTTTCTTATCAAAACTTTGTTAAAAGGTTTACTTAATCAAATTTTTTCAAAAATCTTTACAAAAATGGCATCTCAAAGAAAATCAATATTCGTTTCTTCAACCTCCACTACCTCAGGCTCAGTACCACCTTCTACCAAACACATCGGATCATCACCCTCATTTTAGAAGCTTGGTAATGGGCAGAAAAGACTATCTCTGCAGGATCCAGTTTATCTGGATTCAAGGTATCTCATCCTAATCCTCCTGTTGTTACTAATAATGACATTATGTTCATGTTCACTCAGGTAACATAGCATTGCAAGAAGATACAAAAGGGAAATGAGGAACTGAAGAATGAGATAGATGGTATCAAAGCTAGCATGACGGATCCTTTCATCCCAAGATCAAGTCCTTTACAAAGGAGGAACTTGAATTTTGATACTTCCCCTTCAGAAATCTATACAAGAGATTTCATATCCATGCAGCAAGATACGGGAGTCTAGACGCCCGTAATTGGATCAAGAGCATCTGAACTTATTTATGGAACCAGGATCTCGACGAAGAGAGATCATGAAAATGTTCAAGCATCATCGCGTCAGATGCCTAGTACAGGTAAAATGTCAAATAATTATCATGTTGGTACTAACAATTCGCAGGATCCAGGTACAAGCCCGAGCCAGAGGGAGTTGGAGAAACTGAAAGCTATGATCACCAATGTTCTCGGCGTGGTGCAACATGTTCCCGAAATGTCTCCATTGGATCAAAATGTATCTAGGTTTGCTTCACCGATATGTGATGTTGAGGTCTCAAAGCGATTTCAGACACCAAATATGAAGTTGTACGATGGAACTACGAATCCATAGGAGCATGTTGCCCAATACAGAGAGAGAATGGAAATTATTCCTATCCCAACAAATATCAAGGAGGCTTGTTTATGCAAAGGCTTTGGAGCAAGCATGACTGGAGCAACATTAAAATGGCTACTCAGTGTTCATCCTTATTCAATTACTTCCTTCTCTCACGTGATTAGTTTATTTAATAACCAATTTTCTTGTAGTATATTTTTTGAGAAATTAACAACTGATCTCTATAGGGTTGTCTTCATAGGAAGTTTTGGACGAGAGGCTCTGGGGATCCCAAACCTGGATATGCCAACTACGGTCCAAACTCTTAAAATGGGACTCAAGAGGGACTACCAATTTTACTAAGATCTTGTGTGAACCCGTGTAAGAACTTGGATGAAGCTCGAACCAGATCCCTTAGGTTCATCATATTGGAGGAATACGTGAACTTGTAGAAGAGAGTAGACTCTTCATATTATGATCGTCCAAGCAGGAAGGCAGAATCGACCTTTTACAGGACTAATAGGAACAAGCCTTAAGAGAAAATAGATAATCACAAGATCAACGATGTGGAAGATAAAGAAGAATATTAATATCCTAAGATTGCTTATTATTTCTATATCGTTGACACTGCAGGTGTGGTCTATGTTATGAAAGGACTAAGGGATAAGACTAGATGGCCAAGGAAGAGTGATGCAAGAACCAGATGGAAGGATAAATCCAAATGGTGTGCATTTCATGAGGACTTCGGACATACAACGAATAACTATATTGCGCTGCGAAAGGAGATCTGTCATCTCTTGAGAAGAGGATACCTGAAGGATCTCTTAGGGTAGAAGAACAGGGATCATAATAGACATCATGAGAGAAGTCGATACCAAAGGTAATTAATTTTATATCAAGAGGTTCAGATATATGTGGTACTTCTTATTCTGCATCTAAGAGAAAGAAGCCAAGTCAGAGAACGGATCAAGGATTGAAAGAACCTCTAGTTCGACAGAGAAGACGGTTGTGTCGTTTGACGAAGAAGATAGGGACGACGTACAAGATCCTCATCACGATGGCTTGGTCATCACTCTATATGTAGCAAACCATTTTGTTCGCAGGATATTGATTGATGGAGGAAGTTCCGTCAATATCATTCGACTGGAGACCTTGAAGAAAATGAACATCCCAGAAACTAAAATCATCACCAAATCCAGTGTGTTGGTTGGATTCAGTGACGAGATCAAGAACACGATTGGGGATATCAAGTTACCAGTCTACATAGAGGGAGTTAACTCTATTCAAAAAATTTATGTTATTGATTCATTGTCTAGTTATAATATTATTTTAGGCAGGCCTTGGATTCATGACATGAAAGTTGTACCATCAACTTACCATAAGTACGTAAAATTACCAACACCTCGGGGTAGTTAAGATCATCAGTGATCAGCAAGAAGCCAAAGATTGTTATACTACATAGATGAAGTCTACAACCAAACCTGTGCAGGCATAGAAATCACAAAACCAAAAGATCCTGGAGTCGAAGGATCACGATGTGAAAGAAGTGATCCTTGATCCCGTGTTGCCGAAATACAAAGTACTTATTGGGACAAGCCTCTCTGAGGATCTAAAGGAAGATATCTTAGCGTTTCTAAGAAGAAAGAAGTCAATGTTCGCATGGAAACAGGAGGATATGACAGGTATCTCTAAAGATAGTATAACTCACAAAATTGATCTTGATCACAACTTCAAACCGATACAACAAAAAAAGAGGAAGTTTGCACTAGAAAGGAAAGCAATAACTCAAGAAGATGTATAAAGGCTATTAAGACTGGAATGATAAGGGAGGTAAAGTTCCCGAGGTGGTTAGAAAATGTTGTGGCATTTCAGAAAAAGAATGGAAAACGGAGAGTATATGTGGACTACACTGATGTCAACAAAGCATGTCCTAAAGATCCTTTCCCTTTACCTCACATAGATTCTATGGTTGATGCCAAGACAAGTCACGAGATATTAACATTCATGGATACTCCCTCAGGATTTCAACAAATCCAAATGGAACCGTCAGATCAAGATGATACCGCATTCATGACTCCTATAAGTATGTATTGCTATAACGCTATGCCTTTTGGATTAACAAAATACGGTTGCAACATATTAGAGGTTGTTCAACATGATATTTAAACACCAGTTAGGAGATACCATGGAAGTATACATTGATGATATGGTGGTCAAGTCGAAGAAAGCTAAGGATCTCCTAAAAGATCTTGAATTAGCATTTGAGATCCTGGATCAATACAACATGAAGTTGAAACCAGCGAAATGCAACTTTAGCGTGGGAGCTATAAAGTTCTTAGGATATATGGTAACTAAGAGAGGAATAGAAGCAAGCCCAGAACAAATCAAGGTTATCTTAGATTTTAAAATCTCCCTCGAACCCCAAGGATATGCAAAGATTAACAGGGATTCTCGCAGCTTTGAACAAATTTTTATCAAGATCATCAGACAAGTGCAAGGAATTCTATGATATTGTTGGAAAAATCAGAAATTTAACCCAAGTTATAAATCTGTTAGTTAAGTCTGAGTTTAACTGATTTTAAGTCTAAGTGACAAAATCAGTCTAAGTCTTTTTTAGTCTGAGTGACTTGAGTCTTACTAAGTGATCAGACTCATAAAGTGTCTTGTGCCGAAAGTTAAGGTAGTTTGTTAGGCATATCTTCTATCTTATTAGAAGATTTGTTTAGATTCGATCTTATCATGCTCTCTATAATTGTGTGTAAATAGAGAGCTTGAGCCATTGTATTCGGAGACGTTTTTTATTATCCTTATTGAATCAACTAAGTGTTATTCATTACTTGTTCTATTTATAATTCCACTATAATCATTAAACAAGAATTGTGTGTTTATCGAAAATGATAATTAACATTTGAATATTGATTTGCAATTGATTCAATCTCTAAAGGATTAAGTTAATAATTGATTATCTAGTCATTGGGATCTTACTAAGACCTAACAACTAGTATCAGAGAAAATAAGATTTAAATATTAATAATCATAAATCTTAAACGATCAAACAATGATATCTCAATTACTAGAAATGTTGTCTTCATCACAAAATCAAACTCCCATGATGGTTGGTAAAGGAATTCTAATCTTATTGGACATAACTATGCCCATTGGAAGCTTAAAGATGAGTGGCATTTATCTGGACTTCATGATGAAATGATGAGGACTATAACTGGAGGTCCTATTATTTCTAGAAAAGAAATACCAGAAGTGAAAGAAGGTGACAAGGTTATTCAACGTGCAAAATGGGTTCAAACAAACAAGTCACAATGGTCTGATCTAGATAGACAACTGTTTAATCTAGATCCTAGGGCTAGGAGCATTCGAGGTAATGTTGTATCTGAACATATATTCTCCAAGATTGCTGGATGCAAACCTGCTAAGGAGATATGGGATACACTCGTTGTATCCTATGAAGGTGTGAAAGTGGTTAGAGAACAAATACTGAACAAACTTGTTAGAAATTATGAAAATTTCTATGTAAAGGAAAAGGAATCTCGTGATGATATACATACTAGGTTCCAAATCCTATTAAATGATCTGTTAACTCTTGGTGTTGATAAATCAGATGATGAAGTGTGTAAGAAATTTGTTGATATTCTACCCAACAAATTTGAATCAGGAATCACTTCTTTGGTGGTAAGTGAGAAACTATCAACCTACAAACTCCCAGGGCTATTTGGACTTCTGTTAAATCATGAGGAAACTCAAGGAAGGAAGAAGATCAATCTAAAAAGGACTTCAAGAGATCCAGAAGCTGCATTAGTTGCAACCATAAGAAGGAATAAAGAAATATACTCAAAAGCTGAGACTGACACTGAAGAGTCTGACTCAACCTCAGACAATGACAGTGAATCTAGGTCAAGAAACTGAAGAATTAGCGTGCTTTGCTCACCATGAAATTGGAAAAACAATCTGGATACAAGGGAAATAATCCTTTTGACTTGAAGAAGGTCAAATGCTTCAAATGTGGTGATTTTGGAACATGACTGCTGATTGCAAAGTAAAGAATGCTCAGACTGACCACATAGATGAGATTTCCGAAAGAGCTCAAAGATATAGAAAGAAGTACCCCAAGTACAAGAATGGGAATAAACCTAAAGCTCAAAAACCTCAATCTGAGCAGAAGGCTTACTTTGCTGAAGACTGGTTGGATGAGGAGCTATCCTCAGATGATGATGAGGAAGTTGTAGATCACTGCCTAATGGCCATAACTGAAGAAAAAGATGAATCTGAGTGGTCAGTTTCACAATTTGAAAAAGATCGGAAAGAAGCTGAAAGACTGAACTGCAACTTAGACTGGGACAAATCCAAATTTTATTAGGTACATAACTTTAACTTATACACATAAGAACAAAATCTAAAAATGTTTAAGTTTATTTATCTTGATTTTAAAACTGCTTTAGAAGAAATTTCTCAACTTGAGAACAAATTAAAACGCTATGAGAAAATATTGAAAGATAAAACAAATGAAATAGTTGAATTTGAAAGCTGTAAAGTAACTCTTACAGCTCAGACTGAAGCATATAATGATCTTGCAAAATAAAATTATAAATTAAGGAAAGAAACTCAACATTATAAAAGCATTTGTAAATCTTGGTGTATTTCTTCATTGCAGGTTCCTAGGCAAGTACAAGCTATCGTAGGTGAATATTTCAGTCTAAGAAACACATGACTTAAGAAGAGGAAGAGGCAGAAAAGAGAAAAGATCATTTTTAAACCATAAATTCTTCCAAAAACATTCATCTATACAAAGGGAAATCAAACTAAAATGTCAAATGTCTTTGTAAAACCTGTCCTTTCCCAAGAGTCAAATAAATGTGAATCTGCAAAGAAACCAAGTCAGTCTGACTGTATGGGCAATGGTCAAACTGACCAGTCTTTATGTAAAGAATCTAAAACTATTAAGTCTAGCTTGAACACCAACATCAGACCGACCACATTAAACAAAACAAAGGTCAAACCTCAACTCAAATCCTCAATCAAAGGGTCAGTTATGGCAATACTTTAAAAGATGCTTTTCGGATCCGTATATATATACTGTCGGATAAAAGTGATTTCGGAAAAGTATAGCGATACTTTGTAAAAATGTTTTCGGGTCCGTATATATATACTCTCGAGTAAAAATGAGTTCGACAAGGTATAGAAATACCTTGTAAAAATGTTTACGGACAAGTATAGCAATACTTGTAAAGAATGTTCACGTTCCGACAAGGTATAGCAATACCTTATAAAAATGTTTACGGACAAGTATAGCAATACTTGTAAAAATGGTTGCGGAAGTTCGTATATCTCTAAATATATACGCGCAACGATATGCGTAAAAGAAAATAAAACTATTGATTGGAAACATTGTATCAACCTCTTGGCATAATGTAACTATAAGTGTTCACACTAAACCGATTAACCAACCGTGAGGCCCCTTACCCCGCACTATCTACGAGGAGTATAACTAATCTTACTAATATGTACTTAGACTGCCTCTTAAGTAAGGAACGGTTCTTTCCTAAGTATCGATACCCATAATTACTAACGAATTAATAAGCTAATAGTTTGCAACGAACTAAAACTGGGCACAATGCAATTTTTTTAAAATGATAGTAGGCACTTATGAAGACGTTATATTCTCATCAACGGTTGGAAGTTATACAAACAATCATAAGTTCCATCGAGTGCCGAGCGGGGCAATGTAAAAAAAAAGTATACGCATATTAGTTCATAAAACGTCCATAAGTTTGCAAGCTCATAAAATGGTTCAAAATTTCACAAGTTTACAAATTAGTTCATAAGTTCAGAAAATAGTTCGTTCTCATGGTTCCCCCAAAAATAGTACGAAAAGGGGTAAAAAGAGTGGGGATGTAACTCACGGATTGCAAAGAATTAGCGTGTACGGAAAGGAAGTCGAACGCGTCGGAAATCGAAGGAACCTTAGAACATCCCAAGTTTGAGTAAGCGATATAATTTATTAAATTATATGTTTGTTAGTCAACGAAATGCTTTAGTTTTGGAAGTTATGTTCAGGTCTAATGAAAGTCGGGCAGCGCTTTCGCGCTATAGTTTTTAATCCAATTTTCCAAACACTTACCCGCTTACAATTCTTATAACTATCTTTAATTTAATTTACCAACCCACAAAGATGTTTATATGTTCACAATGTCACTTTAATACTAGTTAAAGTCATTACAGTTAGTTCTGGACCGATACCTGAAATACCGAGCTTAAGGTTACGTTTTACCGCGAATTTAATACTTTTTCAGGACCTGATCTCAGTTACGCGGCGTAACTGTTAGTTACGCGGCGTAACTGTAGTTACGCTACCAGCGTAACTGATGACAGTTTTGGTAAAAATCGTTTTTGGTGTAGTAAATTCATCTTTGATGGTAGATTTCGATATGTACTAATAGAAACCTCAAAACACATTATAAACGACAGTTTATAGCAACTTTTTAACCACGAAAGCTAAGATTTATAAAATGACCCGTTTTGTATGTAAATGGGTTAAAAACTTCAAAAATCATATTTTTTTATGTGTTAAATCTCATATGCAATGTATGTTTTGAGTAAAAACAGTAAATGGATGAGTTTTTACCGGAGAGAAATGGTTTGATGACGATCGGTTGGTGATTTAAGCTCCAAAATGAAGAAAACGTTTATGAAATCAAAAGGATGAACACTTCCTTTCTTTCTTTGACCTTTAGGACGATTTTAGTGGTGTTTTATGTGATTTTCTTCTGCCAAAATGTGAGAGAGAGTGTTTTAATGTGTGTGTGCGTTTTTAGTTTTTGGTGATGTTAGAATGAAAGAAAGAGGGAGGGAGAAAGTCAAGGCCTAAACCTGTAAATTCCGGGGTCAAATCGGGCTATCACAGGTGTTAGAGACGTAACAACAAGTGCATCAATCGCTTTTCATGCAAAATGAATCAGCACGCTAGTTACGCTGCGTAAATATTTCGGATACTTACGTTGCGTAACTGCATAGTTACGCTGCGTAACAATATATTTACGCTGTATAACTGCTCAGTAACGCTGGTTGCTGGAAAGTTTTTCGTTTTTCGTTATCGTTAAGCATTTTCGTTAGTTGAAAGTTTACGATTAGTTGTTAAATGAACTTAGGAAAGTACATTATGTGTTTCCTTGGTATTAGGGTTCATTCATTGATTCCGATATCGATTCCGACACAAACGCGTTTACGGTCAAAGTACAGTTAAGAATAAAAACAGATATAGAACACGGAATTTTCCTGAATTTTGGAAGGTTGTCACATTCTCCCCGGGTTAAAAGGAATTTCGTCCCGAAATTGATCCGCCTCATCGGGAGGAAGAGTATTTGAACAGATGTGGATACTTCTGACGAATCTAGTCTTCACGTTCCCACGTGAATTCATGACCTCGTCGGGAATTCCACCGAACTTTGACAATAGGAATTCGACTCTGCTTGAGTTACTTGACCTCTCGGTCAACAAGCTCAAGTGGTTCTTCGATGAATTTGAGCTTATTGTCGATTTGGACCTCGTCCAGTGGAATGACAATGGTTTTATCAAACAGGCACTTTTCAAGTGCGAGATGTGGAGAAATGTTGTGCATGCTAGAGAGTTCTTGAGGGAGTTGGAGTGGATAGGTTACCGAGTCGATTAGTTCTATCACCTCGAATGGTTCGGTGTATCTAGGGTTTAGCTTGTTACGCTTCCCGAAACGGGTTACCCCTTTCCATGGCGATATCTTGAGTAGTACTCTATCGCCGACCTGGAACTCGAGGGGTTTCCTTCAGTTGTCAGCATAGCTCGTCTGCCTGCTTCGGGATGTCTTCAGCCTTTCTCGAATGGTCGTGATTTTGACGACGGTTTTCCTGGATGATGTCGAGCCTTGTTAATTGTCGTGATTTTGACGATGGTTTTCCTGGTGACCGACACTTGCGTCCGTATAAGGCCTCGAATGGCACGCACTTGTTGCTAGCATGGTAGCTGTTGTTGTAGGAGAACTCAACCAAAGGTAGGTGAGCGTCTCAACTTCCTCCGGAGTCAACTACACACGCTCTTAGCATGTCCTCAAGTGTTTGGATCTTTCTTTCATTCTGACTATCGATTTGGGGATGGTAGGCTGTCCTAAGGTCTAGTCGCGTTCTGAGAGATTTCTGTAGTGCATTCCAAAATTGGGACATGAATCGACTATCCCCGTCGGATATGATGGAGGGAGATGTTCCACTACGAGAGACGATCTCGTTGATATAAACTTGAGCGAACTTTTTCATCGAGTAGTTCTCTCGGACAGGTAGAAAATGTGCAAATTTCGCTAACCAGTCCACGATGACCCAAATCGTGTCATTTCCCTTTGCCTTACGAGCCAATTTGGTTACGAAATCCATGGAGATTTGTTCCAACTTCCATAAGGGAATCTCCGGCTGTTGCGGTAGTCCTGATGGTTTCTGATATTCGCCTTGACCTTAGAGCAAGTTAAACACTTAGCTACGTACGGGGCGATTTCCTGCTTCATGCCTGGCCACCAATAATATTCCCGGGGTCTTTGAACAAGTTGTCGCATCCTGGGTGGATGAAATATCTGGAACGGTGGCCCTCGTCTAGTATAAGTCTCCGAAGGCTTTCGGATCTCGGAATCCACGCCCGGATCTCGAAGTAGTGGATTCCGTCCGGATTAAGCTCGAATTTCCTCACGGGGTTCTGTAGTGTCTCGTCCTTAAGGTTCTCGGGTTTCAATGCTTCGCTCTGAGCTCTAGCGATTTGAGTTTGAGCTTCTGAAATGGTTCCTCCTGTTATCTGCCCCCATAGGGAAACTTTATCTTTCGGAGTGAGTTCGATTAATGGCTTAGCGATCCTTGAGAAATTCTCAATGAACCTTCGATAGTAGCTTGCTATTTCTCAATCGCTTTGATTTTGGCTGAGTCTACGAGAATTCTCTCCTGATTGATCGCATGACCGAGGAAATGTACTTCCCGGAGTCAGAATTCACATCTCGAGAATTTGACGTACAACTTCTGATCTATAAGAAATTCTAGAATGAGTTTCGAGTGTTTCACGTGGTCTTGATTATTCCGTGAATATGTGAGAATGTCGTCTATGGATGTGATCACGAACTTGTCCAATTATGGTCTACACACCCGGTTCATCAAACCCATGAACACTGACTGTGCGTTGGTCAGACCGAATGGCATAACTAGAAATTCGTAATGCCCGTAGCGAGTTCGGAAGGCGGTTTTTGGAATATCGGGTTCACTGACTCGAACCTGATGATACCCTGAGCGGAGATCGATCTTTAAGAAGTAAGTTGCACCCTTCAACTGATCGAATAGGTCGTCGATTTGAGGGAGAGGTATCGGTTCTTGATGGTCAGTTTATTGAATTCCCGCGAATTGATGCACATCCTGAGAGATGCGTCTTTCTTCTTAACGAAGAGGATTGGGGCTCCCCAGGATGACGTACTAGGATGAATTTGTCGGATCAGACCATTTCAGCTCGGGATCGGGCTAACCAGCCCATTCCGACGTTGATGTTGAGACTTTTCAGTACTAAGGGGACGAGATCGATGGGGAAGGTCTTATTGACTAGGTACGCTGAACATCGTAGAATTACGTCCTTCGCTTCGATTTCTCGACCAGTAGCGTATTCTTAAGTGAAGCTATCCTTAAGGACTTTAAATCCTAGATTAGTAAGGGTTCTAAAACCTAAGGATACAAAGCTTCTCTCTGCTCCTTAATTGAATGATATAGATGCGTAATGGTCGTTTACTGAAAATGTACCTGTCGCAGCATTTGGATCGTGCCTTGCCTCTTTGGCAGTGATTGCGAGAGTCCTAAAAGTTTTTGTTGTATGCAATATGGGGCAAGTCTTACGACGGTGTTGGTCCCTCCTTCATTCGAAGCAAGCTGGCTTCTTCCCTTTATCAACAGCTCCCTTTCGATAGTGCTTGGAGAATTGCCCCACTTTGTTACATGTGTGGCACACCGGGCAGTCTCCAACATGGTGGAATTTGCATTTGCCACATTTGGGGAGCGGCCCAACATAAGTTAGGGTTCTGGTTGTGGGTTTCTTGTTGCGGTTGTTCCTCATTGTTTGGTGGTCAACCTTCCGTTTCTTACTCTCCTTTCGCTCGACGGTTGCTGGAGGGGGGAGGAGGTTATTGTTTCCGGAGTTCTCGCCTTCTTCTTGTTTGACTGATACTGGAAAGAGAAGGGGGTTAACGCTTCCGAGGTTTTCACCTTCCTCTTGTTTAACTGGGGCTGGGAAGGGAAGGAGGTTATTATCATCGTTGTTCTCCTGGTGATTGTCGTTGGGTTGTCATCCCCGAAAATTTTGTCTTTGACCCCATCGATGATCTGGGCGATCATGTTTGGGAGTGCTGCTTTTAGTTGTAGAGAAATCTGCTCGGCTAATAGGTCAGCTTGGCTTCTTGTGGGAGGCATGATTCTACAATGGAAAGAAGGAAAACTAGTTTAGAACGCACGAATGAGAATCTGAGATAAAGATTTTAACGATGTCTAATCAACAATGATATATATATATATATATATATATATATATATATATATATATATATATATATATATATATATATATATGTGTGTGTGTGTATGTGTGAAGGATTAGATAACGCAAGCACGATCAACGGTCAAAGAGCGATATCAAAATTCAAGCATAATAGACAAGTAAGGATGATAAGGATTTACAACAATAAGGTATATAGGAAGGATAGATAGCGCACGCACGATAAATGATTAGGGAATGATAAAAGGATTCAAGCATAACCGAAAAACAAAGATAATAGTAACGGAGTTTCATTTCATAAAAAGAGCAATCGGTTACAAGGTTCATAAGAGTAAGGAAGTTCAAAACACAATTACGATACGAGTCTTAAGTCGTGTGCAAGTACGTCAAATTACAACTTAGACTCAGGTACAATATGAATTAAAAGGAAGTAATCTAACGACGCCTATCCAGGAAGATCTTCATCAAGATGATGACTATCAGGGTTCCGTAACCAAGCATGCTCTCACGAGGCGCTGAACAGTCCTCGAGGTGACTTGAGTCGAAGAGACGACTCGGAGGGACTGCTCAGATAAGCGGTGAGCTGCGTCTGAGACCTGGAACAGTAGATGAGCCTGCTACTCAGCCTCCTCGTTAAGTCCCTAAGGTCTCGGCGGAGTGCGTGATACTCGGTCGGGGTGAACCTCTGACTAGGTGGCATCACCGGTAGTCGATATGGTCCTGCGCCGTCAGGGCGCTGCATCGAGTAACTGTGGAGTCTCTCCCACATGTAGCGATCCATGGTCGGTGTGGCCGTTGCCGCGTATGGGTCCTCGGGGTGTAGCGGAATCTGAGAAGTACCAGCTCTGGCTGAGTTGGGAGTCGCCTGTCCAATCATGCGATTCGGTAAGCGACCGGAAAGGGGTGACCTGCTTACGAGCAGTCATACGGATGTGCCGTCCTCGTCGTTGTGGAGTTGCGATGGAAACCAGTAGAATGGTAGTTAGGGTAGTCATCGGACTGTATGTATCGTGGTTGTTGGCAATGGCTCTGGAGCTCTCCTCCGAAGAGTCGGTAGGGTCGTGGTGCTGAGCTCCCGACACGGTGACGTCGTCAGAAACCTCAGTCGAGAATACGGTTCGGAAGTGCGAGTGCGAACGAGAATGTGACGATCGGAACATGTCGTAACGAATAAGCAGTACACGTGAGTATGGGGGAAAAAGGAAAAATGTAAATGGCAGTGCATGTACGAGTCAGTCATGTGAGAATCGGGAATCAGTGGGGACCGGGAACTTTTGACTCGAAAATTGTTAACAATAGCAAGTCATTTTAAATAAATAGTCAAACGTTTACAAGTTTGAAAATAACCAAGAGTTTAGCATTTCGGTACAACAAAATACATAAGTAAACATTTCAACGAAATTCCCAAAATAGATAAATAGACAAGGTCTTCTCCCGATTCATGGTTCACGTGACTTCCCTGACCCGTCCGATAGCTATGCAATTCTAGTCCTTACATTTCGTTTCCTGAAAACATGAGAAAAAGTGTCAACTACGAAAGTAGTGAGTGAGTTACAGTTTTAGTAGTCCTTGACTAAAAATGGTATCGGAAAAGTATGGCAATACTTTAAAAGATGCTTTTCGGGCCCGTATATATATACTTTCGGATAAAACTGATTTCGGAAAAGTATAGCGATACTTTGTAAAGATGTTTTCGGGTCCGTATATATATACTCTCGGATAAAAATGAGTTCGGCAGGGTATAGAAATACCTTGTAAAAATGTTTACGGACAAGTATAGCAATACTTGTAAAGAATGTTCACGTTCCGGCAAGGAATAGCAATACCTTATACATTTTTTTACGGACAAGTATAGCAATACTTGTAAAAATGGTTGCGGAAGTTCGTATATCTCTAAATATATACGCGCAACGATATGCGTAAAAGAAAATAAAACTATTGATTGGAAACATTGTATCAACCTCTTGGCATAATATAACTATAAGTGTTCACACTAAACCGATTAACCAACCGTGAGGCCCCTTAACCCGCAATATCTACGAGGATTATAACTGATCTTAGTAATATGTACTTAGATTGCCGCCTAAGTAGGGAACGGTTCTTTCCTAAGTATCGATACCCATATTTACTAACGGCTTAATAAGCTAATAGTGTGCAACGAACTAAAACTGTGCACGAATGCAATTTTTTTAAAATGATAGTAGGCACTTATGAAGACGTTATATTCTCATCAAGGTTTGGAATTTATACAAACAATCATAAGTTCGATCGAGTGCCGAGCGGGGCAATGTGAAAAAAAGTATACGCATATTAGTTCATAAAACGTCCATAAGTTCGCAAGCTCATAAAATGGTTCAAAAGTTCACAAGTTCACAAATTAGTTCATAAGTTCAGAAAATAGTTCGTTCTCATGCTTCCCTCAAAAATTGTACGAGAAGGGGTAAAAAGAGTGGGGATGTAACTCACGGATTGCGAAGAATTAGCATGTAAGGAAAGGAAGTTGAACGCGTCGGAAATCGAAGGAACCTTAGAACATACCAAGTTGGAGTGAGCGATATAATTTATTAAATTATATGTTTGTTAGTCAACGAAATGCTTTAGTTTTGGAAGTTATGTTCAGGTCTAATAAAAGTCGGGCAGCGCTTTCGCGCTATAGTTTTTAATCCAATTTTCCAAACACTTACCCGCTTACAATTCCTATAACTACCTTTAATTTAATTTACCAACCCAAAAAGATGTTTATAAGTTCACAATGTCACTTTAATACTAGTTAAAGTCATTACAGTTAGTTCTGGACCGATACGTGAAATACCGAGCTTAAGGTTACGTTTTACCGCGAATTTAATACTTTTTCAGGACCTGATCTCAGTTACGCGCCGTAACTGTTAGTTAAGCTACCAGCGTAACTGATAACAGTTTTGGTCAAAATCGTTTTTGATGTAGTAAATTCATCTTTGATGGTAGAGTTCGATATGTACTGATAGAAACCTCAAAACACATTATAAACGACAGTTTATAGCAACCTTTTAACCACAAGAGCTAAGATTTATAAAATGACCCGTTTTGTATGTAAATGGGTTAAAAACTTCAAAAACCATATTTTTAAGTGTTAGATCTCACATGCAATGTATGTTTTGAGTAAAAACAGTAAATTGATGAGTTTTTACTGGTGAGGAATGGTTTGATGACGATTGGTTGGTGATTTAAGCTCCAAAATGAAGACAACTTTTATGAAATCAAAAGGATGAACACTTCCTTTCTTTCTTAGACTTTTATGACGATTTTAGTGGTGTTTTTATGTGATTTTCTTCTGACAAAATGTGGCTGGAAAAGAGCTCTAAAGAGAGTGTTTTAATGTGTGTGTGTTTTTAGATATTGGTGATGTTAGAATGAAAGAAAGAGGGAGGGAGAGAGTCAAGGCCTAAACCTGTAAATTAGGGGGTCAAATCGGGCTATTACAGGTGTTAGAGACGTAACAACAAGTGCACCAATTGCTTTTCATGCAAAATGACTTAGCATGCTAGTTACGCTAGCGTAACTATAGTTACGGTGCGTAACTACATAGTTACGCTGCGTAACTGCATAGTTACGCTGCGTAACTGCTTAGTTACGTTGCGTAACTGCATAGTTACGCTGGTTGCTGGAAATTTTTTCGTTTTTCGTTATCGTTAAGCATTTTCGTTAGTTGAAAGTTTACGATTAGTTGTTAAATGAACTTAGGAAAGTACATTATGCGTTTCCTTGGTATTAGGGTTCATTCATTGATTCCGATATCGATTCCGACACGGACGCGTTTACGATAAAAGTACAGTTAAGAATAAAAACAAATATAGAACACGGAATTATCTTGAATTTTGGACGGTTGTCACAAATTAGGAATGTTAAATCCTTAATTTAACAAGGTTTCAAAAATTTTGGTCTGACTAAGTGCTTAGACTGAATGAGTTTCAGTCTGACTGTGTGTTCAGACCGAAAAATAAATCCAATGCATTTTCTTGTTTTATTTTACTTTGAATACTAGTTTATTTATTTTTTAATTTTATTTTTGTTTGTAACTTATTTTTTATTATTTTTTTAATTGATTTAAATTTAGGGGTCAATATTAAATTTATATGAAACTGAGAGTCATTTTTGAAAATTTAAGCTTTAGTTTAAATCTGACTTAAACTTAGGGGTAATTAGTGTGCTTATTTGAAACTGAGGGATATAAATATTGTAACTGAATCCCTTTAATTTCGCTCAATTAGTTCAAATTCAATTCAATTGTAATTTAACCTAACTTTTGTACTCTCTCTTTGTTTGCGTACTTAATCTGATTAAACTCTACAACGATCATTAATGGACGATCAGAAAATGATTCTTCATGCCACCGATAATATGATAGCAGGAGCTGAGTTCACTCAAAGAGTTCAGGTGAAGGATAACAACAGGGTGGTAAACGTAATCATTCCCGAAAATCGTCAAAACATGGGCTTTGAGCAGAATTGCCAATTTATGGAGACTCATCCTCATCATGGCGCTTACTTCAGAGAAACGGTTCTATACCCACCTGTCCTGTGTGAATGGTGGTATACTTTTTCAGTGAACGATGCTCATACTGCAATTACTGGTACATATAATGATGGTGAAGCCAGGATCACCATTACTGAAAAGACAATAAGGGATGCTCCGCTTCTTCCTATTGCGCAAGAAGCTGGTGAAGGTGGTTTTCAATCCAAACTGACCAAACAACAAGCCAAGGACGAAGCTTTCGCATTGGTAGGTCAGCCTGTGGTAAAAGGTGTCATTAAGTATGATATGTTCCAAGGTAAATGGAAATTTTTGTTTTCCAGTATAACAAGGAGCTTGTGGGGCAAAGTGGGATCTTTAAATCAAATGAATGAATTTGAAACTCATATATTCCATTCCATGGTCACAGGTCGAAAAAAAATTCATATTCTAGAATTTATTTTTATGAGTTATTGTCTTTGGTGTCAAAAACTAAAAGAATCTTTAATGTACCATTTATAAGAGTCCTTTCTTTGTGTTTTGAACAAGTCTTGGGGAACCTGACCATATTTATTATGTATGCCCAGCTCCAAGACTCACATACAAATTTTTTTCCTATAATTACTGAAGCTGAGGTAGGGTTGAAAAATGTGATGCTTCAATGGATTGAAAATCCTTCCATAGAGACTTCTTCCACTGAGTCTGATAATCCAGACTCAAGGAATGAAGGTTCTAATTCAGTTGTAGGAGATAACTTAAAGAGGGAGATGATGATCAAAAGATCAATGTTGAGGTTGGGAATGATGGTGACAGACAAGGAGCAGACTCTCCACATGGAGACAAAGGTATGAAACACACTCACTCTCCACATCAATCTGAGATAAACCCTCTTAGACTGATGACATGTCCACTTTCCAACTTGAAATGCTTGCATATTAAGATGCCTACCCATTGAGTTCACAAAACTCTTTAGAGAATGATCACATATTTAGCCCCTCGCTAAATTAAGCACTAATGGATTCTCCTTTCCATGAGGTTGATAGTCAAGTACTACCATCCAGTGATGCAGTTTACTCCACACTCCCTCTGCTAGAGCAGGAGGTTGTGAGACTGCTGAGACTACCCAAAGCCAAATTAGTGTAGTCAACCTGGAGAAACAAGTCACTGTTGCCACACTGACACATGTGGTAAGCAATGAAGAAGATATCCCACTCTTGTATATCCATGTACTTAGTATGGGAATACCCCCTTCATTTGTTACAAAACCCATTCCTCGGGCTCTTTTCACTAGTTCACACCATTAAACCACTAAATCTCTCACACTTTACTGCCAAAAGTTGCCAATGCCTTGCTCCATAAACTGAGTGAGGCACATACTTCTTTTTCTACGACAAAAGATCTTTGCCCTAGTCAACAGGGTAGACGTGAGGTTACAACAACCATTCCCACATTTGTGTCATGTGACCTCTTCCCTAGTCAACATGGGAGATGTGAGGATACTACCACATTGCCCCAAACATCTGTTCCATCTGAGTCTCAGTCTGAGGTTGCTTTGACTATGACTATCCTTCTAAAAGCCATTAAGGACATGTCAAATCAGTTTGATGACAAGCTGAGTGCAATGTAGAATGAGATTGGTGTTCTCAAGGATCAAAATGCAAAGGATTTGGCTGATTTAAAGAATCTGGTGCTAAATCTCACATCTGAAATTGGAAAGCTTAAAAAGGAGAAACAGACTATGGGTGAAGGTTATGTGGGTGCTAAGACTCAGGGGGAGAAAAGTGGATATATTGGTGAGTATGATCAACATAAGAATTTGAAAAGAAAAAGAAAAGGGTCACCAGTTAAGGGTGAGAAAATGGAGAAAAAGTACAAGAGGAAGTTGAGATATGATCATGAAACTGCTCAAACTAAGGAATACTTTATGACTGATAGTGATGTTACTTTAACTTCAAATGAAGCCAAAAAGCACTATGTGGAAAACAATATGGACCTATATGGACTTGATAGGGTGAAAATTACCCAGACTATGGATACCCTTTAAATGACTATGCAAGAAGAATTAACTGGTCAAAATTTAATGAACAAATATTTCAGTCTTATAAAGCAAAAACAACTGAGGTTGAGAGTTCTAGTGGCAAACTGAAAGAGACGGAAAAGGCAAAAGAGGATGAACTGGAGCTTGAAACTAACAGACAGGCAAGCTTGAGGAGGTTAGATTTTAATGTTGGAATGCCTGTTGAAAGATACTCATAATACATCAAAGGCTTGTACTTTGAAAAATTTGGAGATAAGCCAAAAGACAAGTCAATTCCTGATAAAAATGACTCATGTGATGTTGCAGCTGAAGACTTAGAAGCTGAGATGATTGAAGATGAACTATTGGCATATGAATAAGAACAATTGAGAATCAATGCTGATAAAGAAATGGCTCAAAAAGTCCAAAGAGAACAGGCAAGAATGGATTTCATTGAAAAATCCTTTGTCCAACGAAAACTGAGTGCTAGCATTGTTCACCAGGATTGTATTGAAGCTCGTGGGAAATTACATATGAAATGCTTGCTTAAAAATAGTAAGATATTCAATATTGTTGTGGAAAGAATGCAATCTTTTGTGCTGGATGAATGGAAAAGAATTGCCAAGCTGCGTACACGATTGAATAATGTTGAATATCATAATGTGGTGAAAAGAGAAACTATATACAATGTGAATGTTGCATACTACTTTGGAAATTGATTCCTGAAGAAGACTATAGACATTTATGTACAACAAACAGATGTCATAAGGGAGCTAAATCTCTGGGTTTGGAGTCTCAATCTGATCATCCAGTGCCAACAAGAATTCAATTTCAAGAGTGAACTTATGTAAATACTAATGAACATGATACATTGATTGTGTTGGGGAAGAAATCTTTCAAGATATAGATTCTATATATAATTCTTCATTATATCAATGCATGGCATTGATGAATGAATGCAAGACTCCACAATGCAGACCATTTAGATTAAAGCTTGTAAGTTGGTTGTTTAACAACTTGAGAAGAATTGAAGACATTGGCAACATTTCTAAGAAGGTGGAAAAAATTAAAGAAGAATATTAGAAGATGTACGACAAGTATGATCAAGAAATGGTGAACCTGGTGGATTGGAAGAATGGAAAAAGTCAGCTTTAGAGCCAACTGCTTGGGAGTTACTAACAAAGCCAAAGTCAAGGTTCAATAAAAAGTAATTTTTATCACAAGCTGATTATGGTTAAGTATTTTTTGTTTGTGTTTGTTTTATACTTTGAGTAAGTAATTGTAAAAGACTTTAACATAAACAGATAGGGGGAGATTGTTGGGAAAATTAGCAATTTAACACAAGTTATAAATATGTTAGTTAAGTTTGAGTCTGACTGATTTTGAGTCTGAGTGACAAAATCAGTCTAAGTCTTTTTGAGTCTGAGTGACTTGAGTCTTACTAAGTGGTCAGACTCAGTAAGTGTCTTGTGCCGAAAGTTAAGGTAGTTGGTTAGGCATATCTTCTATCTTATTAGAAGATTTTTTTAGATTCGATCTTATCAAGCTCTCTATAATTGTGTATAAATAGAGAACTTGAGCCATTGTATTCGGAGACGTTTTTGATTATCCTTATTGAATAAACTAAGTGTTATTCATTACTTGTTCTAATTATAATTCCTCTATAATCATTAAACAAGAACTGTGTGTTTATCAAAAGTGATAATTAACATTTGAATACTGATTTGCAATTGATTCAATCTCTAAAGGATTAAGTTAATAACTGATTATCTAGTCATTGGGATCTTACTAAGACCTAACAGATATTTTGAAGAAAAAAAAAGTTCGAGTAGGGAGATAAGCAAGAGACATCTTTCCAAAATCTCAAAGGATACTTGTCAACCACACCACTGCTGATGAAACCAGAAGATGGTGAGCCCATGTTCATGTATTTAGCAGTATCACGAAATGTCATAAGTGGTGTGTTGGTCAAGGATCACGAAGGTCAGCAACATCCGGTATATTATGTAAGTAAAAGTTTACTTGATGTTGAGACCAGGTATTCTCACATTGAAAAACTACTTTGGCATTAGTTAATACTTCTACGAAACTTAGACATTACTTTGAGACTCACCCAATACATGTTAAGAGAAACTATCCAATAAGAAATGTACTTAGGAAACCACAAATGTCGGGTAGAATGGCTAAGTGGTTAGTAAAATTAAGTTCTTTTAATCTAATATACAAACCTGGAACTGCAATTACGTCTCAAGCCTTAGCTGATTTTGTGGCTGATTTCACTAATGATCTCTTACAAGAAGTAGAATTAGAAGTTTAACAATTAGGGCTAAAGAAAAATGGACTTTATTTTAACTGATGGGGATTCTAACATAAAGGGAACTGGACTACGGATCATACTAAAATCGCCACAGTGGGACATTATACCTCAATCAATTAGCTAGGAATTTCAAGCAACAAATAGTGAAAGCTGAATAAGAGGCCTTAATAGCAGGATTACAATTAGCTAGAGATATTGGGATAAAAAATTTCAAGTTTACGTTGATTCCTTGTTAATTGCTAATCATTTTTGTGGATCTTATGCAGTAAAAGGAGAAAAGTTATTATTATACTTAGAAGTAGTCAAAAAATTAGCAAAACGTTTTGAAATCTTTAACATTGAACATGTACCAAGAGAGGAAAATGTTGAAGCAGATGCCCTAAAAAATCTTGGATCCGTTCTTAGGATCCCACCAGATTGCAAAATTCCGATCATACATGTTATGATCCCGACGATAGATCAAGATATCCATGAGAAGCCAAAGATAATGGACATAGATGATCCCGAAGGACAAATTACTGGGGAAAGTTCAAGATCATGGACTTCTCCCATCATAAGATATCTACAAGAGGACGTGATCCCTACTGACGAGAAGAATCTCAAAGCATAAGAAATGAAGGTATCTCGTTTTATCTTAATCAGGGGGTATTGTATCTTAAATCTCTTGCAGGCCCATATTTGAGATGCTTGGAAGATCGTGAAGCACAAGCGGAACTCAAAGACATACATGAAGGAGATTGTGGCAATCACACATGAGGAAGAGCACTCTTTTCTAAAATCTTGGGGACATGATACTACTGGCCTACTATGAGGAAGGATGGTACATTATATGCTTAGAGGTGTGATCCTTTCCAAAGACATGGGATATTCCTCATCAACCGGAAGAACTGATGTGTCCAATCTTAGATCCATGGCCATTAATGGAGTGGGTAATGTATATTGTACCAAAACTTCCCAAAACATCGGGTGGAGAAGTATCTATGTTAGCAATGACTGATTACTTCTCAAAGTGGATAGAAGCTGAGGCGTTTGTCCAAGTAAGGGAAAAAGAAGTAGTATCATTCATCAGGCGTAATATCTTAACAAAATTTGGAGTTCCAACTGATATCATATGTAATAATGGATCTCAATTTATTGGGAAGAGAACTACAAATTTCTGTGAGAGTTAGGGAATTAAGATGATCACCTCAACTTCACCTGCAAGCGAATGGTCAAGCAGAATCAAGCAATAAGATCATCATCAACAACTTAAAGAAGAGATTAACAGATAAGAAAGGGAAATGGGATGAGGAGTAACCATTTGCATTATGGGCAGATAGGACAACTTCCAAAAACTCGACAGTCCAAACTCCTTCTTCATTAGTATTTGGAGCAGAGGCTGTGATCCCAACAGAAATGGTGATCTCAACAGCGACATCTAATTTCAGAAGTTATTGGATAAGTTCAGAGTTATTTGTGGAGGATCTCGACACAGTGGATGAGATCAGAGATCTTGCCAAGGTAAGGATAGAAGCATACCAACAAAGGATCTCAAGTTCATACAATAAGAACATAAGGATGTGGAGATTTCAAGTAGGAGACTTGATCTTAAGAAAGGCTTTTCAAAACACTATGAATCCAGCGGATGGGAAACTTGCACCTAAATGAAAGGTCCTTACTTGATCGATTCTGAGGTTGGCAAGGGAAGCCACGATGGAAGGGGACATCTTTCCAAGATCATGGAACACTATCCATCTAAAATCCTATCATATGTAAGTTCCAAAGTTAAATTTGTCAACTTAGAAAGGTACGCCTACTATCACTTTTCTATTTTATTTTTATTTTATTATCATTTTTTTTTAATCAAATTACTGACTTAAGCATCGCATGGGTGTTAGCCAAAACTAACATCCGTCATCACCAAGATTTTCTTGTTTTGCATTTTGGAATTCATTACTTGAAGATAGGGGCTGATCACCCCTCTAAGTTTAATAGATTCTGATCTCTTCTAATGTTTAAAGGTTTTCACCTTTCAAGAATAAGGGTTTCTACACCTCGCCACGATCGCAAGATGTTTGATCTTAGAATCAGGGTTATGGGTCGTGATATTAACAGTATACAAAAACCTGATGATCATTGACCTCAGAATTAAACCTAATTGAATTGTTAACACTATGTGCACGATAGAAATGGTTGTGACATTTTCATGTCATACAATTGGTTGTAACATATTCATGTTACCTATGGTTTTGGCATTTTCATGACACAAAATTGGCAAAGTCCCAAGTTTCCAAGTGATCATCGGCTTAGTCCCCAAATTTCTCATGATCATTGGTTTAATCTCAAGTTTCCTAAGTGATCATCGACTTAGTCAAGGGAATTCACATGATCATTGGTTCTTTCAAGATCATCGGCTCGGTCCCATATTTTCTTATGATCATCAAACTGATCACAAGATTTGTGTTCACCGGCTTAGTCCTATATTTCTTACAATTGTTAGCTTGATCCAAAGCTCCGTTACGATCACTAGTGTGATAATTTACTTCAAGAATGGGGACATTCTCTTCAAGGATCATGATCTTGATCTTTTGAAAGATCAAGAATTCCTCATATCAGGTTATATTTTCCTAAGTCTATTAACATCTAAAGCTTAGAATCTTATTCAAGATTATGTGAACAACTTTTATTTTTACAATGTTTCAAGATAAAGAAACTTTCTAAAAACACGATGGTTTCAAAACAAATATGTGAAATATCATATTAAAAGATACGAAAAAGTTCGAACATAATCAAAAAAGAACTTTATGAACTTAATCCAAATTGTGTTCATTGCCCATAGAAGCGTCCACCATGGCTTCATTATCCATTGGAGCTATCTCCATACCTACTCCACTTCCAACCCTGGTTGAAGTTACAACATCATCACCGGTTAATACAACCAATTTATCCTTCCACAATTGAAGGTCCCAAATAGACGCATCAAAACCATTATCAATAGCTTGATCAGCCAACAGGATTCGAGCTTTGAAAACAGAAATGGCTGCATCCTTCTTGACATTCACACCAAATTCTTCCATCTCTTTGCGATGTTGCATCCTAGCTGTTGCAGCCTCATTCCTCAGGTTTTGGAGTTCTGTTTTGAGCTGACATTTCGACGACTTCTCTGTTCATAATTTCATTACTCGCAGCAACCATTTCTCTCATCCCTTCAATCACCACCTGGTTCTCGGCATACATCTTTACCATCTGTGCTAGGAACAGTACAGAGTAAACTTCGCAAAAATTACGATAGAAATCTAAATAAATGTGACAACGGTCTAATTTCAGGTGAAAACCGCATTCTCTATCTTTGAGTTAACTATGAATTGATCTTAACTATACTTGTATCCTAAACGGGTGTGAGTCAGAATCGAAATAGGAATCATAAAATGAATCCTAATACCAAGAAAAACACTTAGTGAACTTGCCTAAGTTCCTATCTAAACCAACCGGAAACTTTCAACTAACGAAAATGCTTAACAATGGAACAAACGAAAAACGAAAAATTGCTGAAACTGTCCCCAAATGCGCCGCATAAGAAGCTAATGCGCCGCATAAAGGGTGCAGTCCAACAATATTTTTGTTAACTTTAAAACTTTACTAAACGGACTCAAACTCGAGTCCAACACTTTGGCTCCGGGTTAAACATGTCCAAAGGCTTTTCTAAGGTCCATATAGTCCAATAGTTCACCACTACAACTACTCTAAGTCACAAACACACCAAACACATACAAACATACTCTCATTGCTTACTCTCTCTCTCTACAAAAATTCTCTCAAGAACACCTACCTCCCTCTTCATTTACAGAGATATTCACACCAAAAACACAGTAACATCACCATAAAAATCACATACAAATCGTTCATAAACAAAAGGGAGAAAATGAGCATTCATCCATTTGGGTTAAAAATCGATTTCTAGCATTTTGGGTCAAAAATCACCAAGAGAATACTCCAACCATCTTCAAATCACTATCTACTCGGTATAAATCTTTCAAATCTTCTGTTTTTACAATATATACTCTTTGCATGTACGATCTAACAACTAAAAACGAGTTTTTATGAAGATTTGTGACCATTTATATACAAAAACGGGTTTTTATAAAATGGATGTTTAGATCTATGAATTTGTGGTTAAAAACTCAATATAAACTGTAAAACATCAAGTATTTGGGTATATCTATAGTTGCATGTCGAAATCCACCACCAAAATAACATTTTTGAGCAACAAAGCGATTTTCCCAAGAACCTGGTGCGAGAATGCGGCGCATAAGGCACCTTATGCGGCGCATTCCTGACCCAGTTTCCTGGGAAATGGGTTGTTTCGGCTATAAAACGCAACCTTGAGTTTATTTCTTCAAACCGAGTTAAATAACCTGTATTGAGCTTAACTTATGTATAAAGGTACTAATTCAACAATTTTATATAACATTGTGTTTGGTGTAAATATATGAATTATGTTTATGAAAAATCGTTAAGCGGGAAAGTGTTTAAAAATTGGACTTAAAGATTTTGGCGCGGAAGCGCTGCCCGATTTTCGGGAAACCTAAAACCAACACTTATAAGCGCATTTTAGTTGACTAACGACATTATAAACTTTTAAACATTGGTACTCGTTCAATCTTGGTTTTACTATAGGAGTTCCGTGATTCCGACCCGTTTCGACCTCGTTCCGCACTCGTAGCATCTCTAGCAAACCGTGAGTTACAACCCCACTTTTATTTACTGTTTTAAATAATTCTTTTGGGGGAAACATGAGAACCAAACATATTTTATTGCCACACTTGGCACTCGTATGAAACTATTTTATTGCCACACTCGGCACTCGTATGAAACTATTTTATTGCCACACTCGGAACTCGTATGAAACTATTTCATTGCCACACTCGGCACTCGTATGAAACTATTTTATTGCCACACTCGGCACTTGTATGCAACTTATTTTATTGCCACACTCGGCATTCATTTGAACATTGATTGATCGTACAACTAACGTGACTCTTGAGGGATATATAACATGCTTCTTAAGTGACTACTACCAATTTTCAAATAACATGAGGGCCCATTGTGCACACACTATTAGCTTTGTTAAGCCGTCTAGTAACTATGGGTATCGATACTTAGGAAATAACCATTCCTTACTTAGACGGCAACTTAAGTACATATTACTCGATCGAACACGACTCCTCGTAAGTAGTGCGGGGTAAGGGGATTCGCGGTTGGTTAATCGGTTTAGTGTGAACACTTAAGTTATATTATGCCAAGTAGTCGTTATACATGATTTCAATCAAATGTTTACTGTTCGCAACTATCTTTTGAGCATCATTTACTGTTCGTGACTATCTTTTAAGTATTGTTCTACTTATCGCAACTATTTAAGTATTGTTATACTTGAATCAAACCATCTTTAGTCGAGGACTAGAAAACTGTAACTCACTCGCTACTTTTGTAGTTTGACACTTTTTCTCATTTTCTCAGGAAACCAAATGTAAGGACAAGAAGTGCATACTATGGATGGGTCAGGCATGTCACGTGAATTCAAGAATTGGGAGAAGACCTATTTAACTATTTCGGAATTTTGTTAACAATTAATCATGTACTTTTGTTATGCAACACGTTAAATGCTTGGTTATTTTCAACTTGTAAACTCTTATTTTCAATCTTAATGACTTGAAACCGTATGCTTTAATTATAACTCGTGTAATGATATCGTTTCTCTTCGCACCTCGTGTTTCCGCTTTAGCGGGGTGTGACAATAAACTTTGCATACCTGTGAACATTGATTGGTAATGTTCTGGAAGCTAGGTGGAGGATCATCTACATCTATCACATAAGTGGATTTCCTTTTCTTTAATTTGGAAAGTGGGTTAGATGTACGGCCTTTTGAAGGTACAACTGAAGCTTTTTCTCGCTTTATTTGGAGATCCGTATGAATATCGACAAGAGTGAATCAAGCATATGATTTTCCAGATCCCGATATATCAAGATAAATGGATAATCATAACTGTCTGACAGGAGAGAATTTTATACGTGACTGGTTGGTTCGATATCTTGTGATCTCGTACTCTCGGAATGCAAATGTGCAAAATAGGTCCGTTCTTCTTTCAATATCTTCAAAAATTCTTGTACTTTTTCAAGAAAATCAGTAGAAGCAGGTACAACGTTGCTGAAAGTTACTGAAATATGATAACAAGGGATTAATAATGAATTTTGAACAAATTTATGATCTTAGAAAATTAAGATCCTACCATTTGTAACCCACGAGGTAGGTAGCAAGTTCCCACTAGGAAGAGAGTCCTTTCTCACATAGAAAAATCTACCCTTCCATGGTGATGAGGTTAGTAAGGGTAATCCCTAAAACCTAAATATAATAATGGGCTTTTGTGGTTTAAAGCCCGCTACTACAACCAAGCCCAGGCAGGCTGTCAAGCTGTCAGCGGCTGTCAAGCTATCAGGCTGTCGAGCTATCAGCGGTTGTCAAGCTGTCAGCGGTTGTCAAGCTATCAGCGGCTGTCAAGCTGTAAGCACCTGGCAAGCTGTCAACGCCTGTCAAGCTGTCAGCGCCTGTCAAGATTGTCAACCCCTGTCAAGTTGTCTGTCAGCGTCTGTCAAGTTGTCAACGCCTGTCATTTGAAGCGGCTGTTTTATTGGCGGACGTCTTGTCATCATGGCGCTTCATGACTGCTTTATTGTCGTCATAATAGTAAGGCGTTACATATTCTGGGGATTGATGATTAAGGCAGCTCAAGTATTCATGATCATCATTAATGGACCAACGTTCCATATACTTGAGACTGGCCATATAAATACATGGTCTAAATCATTGTCGACCTCATCTTACCTCATCTCAACTCACACTCTTGCCTTCATCCTCAACCTTGATCACCCTAGGTTCGTCAAGAACTTGTTGGGTTTGCACTGTCATCATCATAGGAGATCTAAGGTTGACATTACCTAAACCCTAATCCTTGTGTTTGACAATCTTTGATCGAACATTGGTGCCATCCGTGGGACACGATTTTTAACGGCGTTTCACTTTTCCCAATTCCTTTTTTTTTCTCCGTAATCAACCGTTTCCATTGAGGCAACAAATTCATCGCAGGTCATTTCTTCAGCGCCAGAAATAACCACTACCGTGACTACCACTGCACCGGAAACGGTGATGACTTCACCCCCTGTTTTCCTCCATCACCTATTCGTACAACAATGCCGGAACCAAACGTCGATTCTGAGTGGACGGTGTCGGATCTAAGGTCAACACGAGGGTATCCCTCTTTAACAAGTACCATTTTTTCCACAAGGCTGGCGGGAACAAGTATGTTTACTTCACCACCGCCAGTGACATCCATCCCTCCATTTCAGCCTCTTTTGGCCCACGGGACAAGCTCCCAAGAGGATGGCACGGATCTTGTAAGACAACCTGTTTCGATTGCTTCCCAGCCTGCTACTCAAGGGGTTCAGGAGGATCCTATTGTGGAACTGCTTAGAAGGTTAGCTCAAAGCACTCAGCCACCACCACCTGCTTCGTCAGATCTGTTGTCACAGTTAGTGGAGGCATTGCGCCCAATGCCTCAGCCAGCGCCCGTACAACTAGTGGATCCGTTGTCACAACTCCAGGACAACTACAAGAAAAGTTAATCAAGAGAACTCCAGTTACTTTCAAAGAAGCCACGGACAGGGCATATGACTATCTAAGGTCAAAGGAAATTGTCTCCCTGACACGAGAGGTAGGCGGCAAGTCATGGACCGACACTCGACGAGATGAAAGGAGCAACAGGAGGTTTGGCCCATACAATAAACATGTGTCTGAGCTTGCTCTTAGCAAAAAACCAAAAGAAATCTTGATAACAAAGCATGTGTGCGCTACCTTCATACCTCCACCCCAGATGGAGCATAGGTCAGGTACGAAAAACATGAATAAATACTGCGATTTCCATGAAGACCAGGGATACAACACAAATGCCTGTAGAGAGCTCAAAAAAGAAATCAGGCGGGCTTTGGAAGAAGGCAAGCTAGAACACCTTGTCCCTGCCGCTAAGCATCAGGTTATGCCTGGCAAAAGAAGGGGGAAGACACTGAACACCCCGGACCACCTGATGGCCATGTCTTCATGATACATGAGGGAGCCAATATGAACTGACCTATCAAGGTGCGATTTGGAAGAAGGCAAGCTAGAACACCTTGTCCCTGCCGCTAAGCATCAAGCAAATAAAACTCCACCTAAGAAGAGTTATGCCTGGCAAAAGAAGGGGGAAGACACTGAACACCCCGGACCACCTGATGGCCATGTCTTCATGATACATGAGGGAGCCAATATGAACTGACCTATCAAGGTGCGATAGTCTTTACTGTCATTTTTTCCTTTATGTTTTCAATAAATGTTTCCAAGCACATGGAATGTCATGGTCATGTATGAAACTGGCCCTAATAGCATTTGGTCTGATCTTGTATCCCAATATTATCTCACAATATCATTTTTCTATGGTATTTGCATAAACAAATAAATATTGAAGTAAGGATTCAATACAAAAAGCATAAGGCCACAATAGACATCTCAGTCTAAAGCCAAACATGCACTTTCATTACGTACAATGTTACAACTTGAACACGCATGCGCACGTACACAACTAAGAACATAGTTCAATACAACATGTATGAAGCCAAGAAAGACAACCTTGTCTGGCCAAATAACATACAATCATATTCGTCTTTTAATCTACTTGATAAAAGATAAGCACTTCTCACTGGGAAGCGACAATCCTCGCGAGTAAACAAAGTAAAGGTTAACCAACAAAAGTGTCATTGGCACAGTGTCACAGGCACAATATGGAGCATACATCAGAGATACCGAAATCTACCTATGTCATTGGCATGCAAGGGAACCATGGGCCCTCAAGAAATTGTCATACGCACAACCAAATATACACACTGTCATGCTCACCCAAGACGGTATCATGGATACTCATCCATAAGTTTTGTTAGCATTTTGTCATCGACCTTGCTAGGGCTCCGAATAACTGATGGAGTTTCCACCATAATAGGATTTGTCACTGGCACTGACTCTCCAATGTTAAACAATGACAACTACAATATGCCTAATAAATAACAAGGTATATAAGCTATTACTAACTACAGGGGTGTAAACAAAGCCAAGCAATTGACAAGCAAGTACGTACCTGTAAGGTAGCGAGCAACCCAGTTAAACCTGCAGCAAAGACATACAATTACAGTTAGCAAAGAGTTAATTATTTACGAGTACAAATAGTTTGCTACCGCCTGTCAGAGCCATCGCCGGTCCAAGCCACCGCCGGTCAAGTGCACCGCCGGTAAAGGGGTACCGCCGGTCAAGGGGTACCGCCGGTCAAGGGCACCGCCGGTCAAGGGCACCGCCGGTCAAGGGTACCGCCGGTCAAGGGGCAGTCGGTTCAAGGGCAGCCGGTTCAAGGGGTACCGCCGGTTCAAGGGGCAGCCGGTTCAAAGGCACCGCCGGTCAAGGGTACTCGCCGCCCTCAATAAAAAAAAAGACTTACGAGTAATGATAGTTACGACTTGAAAACCGTTGTTTTGGCAAATCCTAACTCGGGGGCATGATGACGTTAGTAAGGGTAATCCCTAAAACCTAAATATAATAATGGGCTTTTGTGGTTTAAAGCCTGCTACCACAACCAAGCCCAGGCAGGCTGTCAAGCTGTTAGCGGCTGTCAAGCTATCAGGCTGTCGAGCTATCAGCGGCTGTCAAGCTGTCAGCGGCTGTCAAGCTGTCAGCGGTTATCAAGCTGTCAGCCCCTGTCAAGCTGTCAACGCCTGTCAAGCTGTCAGCGCCTGTCAAGTTGTCTGTCAGCGTCTGTCAAGTTGTCAACGCCTGTCATTTGAAGCGCCTGTCTTATTGGCGGACGTCCTGTCATCATGGCGCTTCATGACTGCTTTATTGTCGTCATAATAGTAAGGCGTTACATATACTGGGGATTAATGATTAAGGCAGCTCAAGTATTCATGATCATCATTAATGGACCAACGTTCCATATACTTGAGACTGGCCATATAAATACATGGTCTAAATCATTGTCGACCTCATCTTACCTCATCTCAACTCACACTTACTGAAGCTTAAACACAGAATTCATACACTCTATCCTTCATCCTCAACCTTGATCACCCTAGGTTCGTCAAGAACTTGTTCGGTTTGCACTGTGATCATCACAGGAGATCTAAGGTTGACATCACCTAAACCCTAATCCTTGTGTTTGACAATCTTTGATCGAACATTGGCGCCATCCGTGTGACACGTTTTTTTAACGGCGTTTTACTTTTCCCAATTCCTTTTTTCTTCTCCGTAATCAACCGTTTCCATGGAGGCAACAAATTCATCGCAGGTCATTTCTTCAGCGCCAGAAATAACCACTACCGTGACTACCACTGCACCGGAAACGGTGATGACTTCACCCCCTGCTTTTCCTCCATCACCTGTTCGTACCACAATACCATACGTCGATTCTGAGTGGACGGTGTCGGATCTAAGGTCGACACGAGGGTATCCCTCTTTAACAAGTCCCATTTTTTCCACAAGGGTGGCGGGAACAAGTATGTTTACTTCACCACCGCCAGTGACATCCATCCCTCCATTTCAGACTCTTTTGGCCCACGGGATAAGCTTGCAAGAGGATGGCACGGATCTTGTAAGATAACCTGTTTCGATTGCTTCCCAGCCTGCTACCCAAGGGGTTCAGGAGGATCCCATTGTGGAACTGCTTAGAAGGTTAGCTCAGAGCACTCAGCCACCACCACCCCCACCACCACCTGCTTCATCAGATCTGTTGTCACAGTTAGTGGAGGCATTGCGCCCAACGCCTCATCCAGCTCCCGTACAACTAGTGGATCCGTTGTCACAACTCCTGGAGCGGCTAAGGCAACCAAGCACACAAACCCCACCAACACCTCTACCACAGGACACATGTAACGACATGCTTATAGTGTTGCAAACCGTAGTGACAGCAGCAGTACCACCCCGTGCAGCCACTATGCCTTTGTCAGTGGTTAGTTCAAAGTTTTGTGACTGGGTTGCCAGATTTCCACTCCCAGATAAGCAAAAATTCTCGTCCGTTGTTGGTACTTACGACGATACTCGAGATCCAGACGACCACCTTGCTCTGTTTGAACAAGCTATTATGACGGAGAAATGGTTAGACCCAGTCGCTTGCCACATGTTCCCTGGAACATTACAAGGTTTCGCTCGTGATTGGTTTGCTGACTTGCCTGAGAGGAGTATTCAAGATTTCGCAGATCCAAAAGCCAAGTTTGTGACTCAATTTGTACAACAAAAGAAGCAACATAGAACTCATATAGAGGCTCATTTGATACGACAAAAAGAACGAGAGGGGTTGCGTGACTTTATCCAGCGATACACACAAGAATGCCAGAAGATCGCCATGTTACCAGAGAGTCAACAAATTTCTGGCTTTACTCTTTCCCTACTTCCAGGACAACTGCAAGAAAAGTTAATCAAGAGAACTCCAATTACTTTCAAAGAAGCCACGGACAGGGCATATGACTATCTAAGGTCAAAATAAATTGTCTCCCTGATAAGAGAGGTAGGCGGCAAGTCATGGACCGACACTCGACGAGATGAAAGGAGCAACAGGAGGTTTGGCCCATACAATAAACATGCGTCTGAGCTTGCTCTTAGCAAAACACCAAAATAAATCTTGATAACAGAGCAGGTGTGCGCTACCTTCATACCTCCACCCCAGATGGAGCATAGGTCAGGTACGAAAAACATGAATATATACTGTGATTTCCATGAAGACCAGGGATACGACACAAATGCCTGTAGAGAGCTCAAAAGGGAAATCAGGCGGGCTTTGGAAGAAGGCAAGCTAGAACACCTTGTCCCTGGCGCTAAGCATCAAGCAAATAAAACTCCACCTAAGAAGAGTTATGCCTGGCAAAAGAAGGGGGAAGACACTGAACACCCCGGACCACCTGATGGCCATGTCTTCATGATACATGAGGGAGCCAATATGAACTGACCTATCAAGGTGCGATAGTCTTTACTGTCATTTTTTCCTTTATGTTTTCAATAAATGTTTCCAAGCACATGGAATGTCATGGTCATGTATGAAACTAGCAATAATAGCATTTGGTCTGATCTTGTATCCCAATATTATCTCACAATATCATTTTTCTATGGTATTTGCATAAACAAATAAATATTGAAGTAAGGATTCAATACAAAAAGCATAAGGCCACAATAGACATCTCAGTCTAAAGCCAAACATGCACTTTCATTACGTACAATGTTACAACTTGAACACGCATGCGCACGTACACAACTTAGAACATAGTTCAATACAACATGTATGAAGCCAAGAAAGACAACCTTGTCTGGCCAAATAACATACAATCATATTCGTCTTTTAATCTACTTGATAAAAGATAAGCACTTCTCACTGTGAAGCGGCAATCCTCGCGAGTAAACAAAGTAAAGGTTAACCAACAAAAGTGACATTGGCACAGTGTCACAGGCACAATATGGAGCATACATCAGAGATACCCAAATCTACCTATGTCATTGGCATGCAAAGGAACCATGGGCCCTCAAGAAAGTGCCATACGCACAACCAAATATACACACTGTCATGCTCACCTAAGACGGTGTCATGGATACTCATCCATAAGTTTTGTTAGCATTTTGTCATCGACCTTGCTAGGGCTCCGAATAACTGATGGAGTTTCCACCATAATAGGATCTGTCACTGGCACTGACTCTCCCATGTTAAACAATGACAACTACAATATGCCTAATAAATAACAAGGTATATAAGCTATTACTAACTACAGGGGTGTAAACAAAGCAAAGCAATTGACAAGAAAGTACGTACCTGTAAGGTAGCGAGCAACCCAGTTAAACCTGCAGCAAATACATACAATTACAGTTAGCAAAGAGTTAATTATTTACGAGTACAAATAGTTTGCTACCGCCTGTCCAAGCCACCGCCGGTCCACGCCACCGCCGGTCCAAGGCCACCGCCGGTCAAGGGCACCGCCGTTAAAGGGGTACCGCCGGTCAAGGGCACCGCCGGTTCAAAGGCACCGCCGGTCAAGGGTACTCGCCGCCCTCAATAAAAAAAAGAATTACGAGTAATGATAGTTACGACTTGAAAACCGTTGTTTTGGCAAATCCTAACTCGGGGGCATGATGAGGGTAGTAAGGGTAATCCCTAAAACCTAAATATAATAATGGGCTTTTATGGTTTAAAGTCTGCTACTACAACCAAGCCTAGGCAGGCTGTCAAGCTGTCAGCGCCTGTCAAGCTATCAGGCTGTCGAGCTATCAGCGGCTGTCAAGCTGTCAGCGCCTGTCAAGCTGTCAGCGCCTGTCAAGATTGTCAACGCCTGTCAAGTTTTCTGTCATCGTCTGTCAAGTTGTCAACGTCTGTCATTTGAAGCGCCTGTCTTATTGGCGGACGTCCTGTCATCATGGCGCTTCATGACTGCTTTATTGTCGTCATAATAGTAAGGCGTTACATATACTGGGGATTGATGATTAAGGCAACTCAAGTATTCATGATCATCATTAATGGACCAACGTTCCATATACTTGAGACTGGCCATATAAATACATGGTCTAAATCATTGTTGACCTCATCTTACCTCATCTCAACTCACACTTACTGAAGCTTAAACACAGAATTCATACACTCTTTCCTTCATCATCAACCTTCATCACCCTAGGTTCGTCAAGAACTTGTTGGGTTTGCATTGTGATCATCACAGGAGATCTAAGGTTGACATCACCTAAACCCTAATCCTTGTGTTTGACAATATTTGATCGAACGCATGGAGAATCGGTATGTGTAGTACGAAGGACAAGAGGAGCTTGATTGGGGTTAATTTGAAAAAGATAATACCCTGGTCCATAGCTTCTTAGGCTATAGGTAAAAGATAATTCGGGGACGCCAAAATTGACAAAATGGAAGTAAATCATATTTTGAATAACGAAGAGAATTCACCAAGCCATGAGCATGAGTTGGGCGTAACAGACACCGGTTCAATAAAAGAAATTCGTAATGTATGAGGGAATATGGATATTTGAGACCTAAATTACAGGGATTCTCGGGAAAGCAGATCCAATTTTTTGAACTGAAATCAAAGCAGGAAAAAGGATCATACATTCTGAAAATGGAAGAGGAAGGAAATGATAGGCTAGATGTTATACGACTGAAATCGGACTCGTAAAAATTACAAGTAGTAGGATTTTGAATAATCCCTTGATCGATAAAAATCATTAGCAAGGTCATCACAAAAATTGGTTTTGGATGACATGATCAAAATTGAAGACGAGCTCCCGCATATTACGAACGTCCGAGTCAAGCATAGGAGACTTGATACGAACGTTGAAGAAACAGTCTAGTGAAGATCGCGCATATCTCGGAGTTGGGAGGATCCCACATATTACGCTAGATTAGTTATTTATTTGTGAGTATATATAGAGGCAGTGATCGATATAGGAACATACACAACTTGATCGGAATACTCACCTAAAAAACACTCAAACACTTAGCATCGATCATTTGTGCTTATAGTTTGTACTTATTACTGTTTTATTAATAATATAAGAAAAGGCAAGGGATTATTATCCTTTCCCGAGGTTTTATGTCGGAGATCCAAAAGGATTAAGGGCTTTCCACGTAAACTATTGTGATCATTTACTATTTACGTATTTCTTTGTTAAGTTTATTGAAATATCTTGTGATCACATTTGAGATCACTACAGCACCTTACCTCACTCAAGTGATTTGATCACAGAATAATTATAAGGAGTTTTTGGTCAAAATACTTATCAGGGAACCAAATTCATAAAAAGTTCTTCCCCGAGGAACACATCTCCAAGCCCACTTACCTCACCATGAATTGTTTACCAAGACCCATCTATCACTTACCCCACATTCTTTGTTCGATTCAAGAGAGAAAAGCCGCAAATCGATCACACAATCCTTTCCTTGACGAGCACTATGAATCGAGCCAAAACAATTTCGAATTACCGTTGCCAATGATTTTAGTAAAAGAGTCTTTAAATGGAATTCCCAAATTATCAATTGCATTACCACATTTAATCACATTATTCCAAATACCATATGTCAATCTCGAACCTCTAAATACGCTAATATTTCCCTTGCAACCATAAAAGTTTTCAATGATTTTGCACAATAAAGCCTTCTTCTCTGTATGAAAACACCACCACCACTTACCAAGAAGACTCAAGTTCTTGGTTTTTATACTACCAATACCCAAGCCACCCCATTCTTTTTTTCCCATAGAAATTTTTCGGCTAACCTAATAAAGATCATCACCAAAGCCCCAAAAGAATTTACAATGAATTTTTTTCTAATATATCCAGAACTTTCACAGGAGCACGAAAGAGAGAAAGAAAATATAAAGGAATGTTGCCAAGGACTGCCTTAGTGAGGGTGAGGCGACCCCCAATGGATAACATTTTAGATTTCCAAACGCTCAGACGTTGAAATCGACCCACTACCACTTTTCAGTTCTCAACATCTTTCATATCAATCCCTACTGGTAACCCAAGGTAGGTAAAAGGAAATATATCGCTACTACAATGAATAAACTAAGTCACGCGATCAACTTTGACATTTGAAATCCCGATGCCATATAGACGAATTTAAGAAAAGTTAACTTTCAGGGCTAACGCGTCTTGGAAGCATTTAAGTAGTCGACTTAAGTTCCAAGCATTCTTTTCTGACCATTCCCCTATGAATTTGTATTGTCTTGAAACTTTCACCGTTTTGAAGCTTTTATAACTTATAACCTACAAATTACCATAATTTCAAAATTATGAAATGAACAATTATTTTGAACTTCAAACCGCAAATAACAAGATCAAGCCAAGACAATCGGCAAATTTTAACGCAACAGACAAAACACCGACGACGACATTTGATCAAACTCGAAGAATAAAGGTAAATCTGATAAACTTATAGATCTATAAATCTATATTTCGTTCTACAGGAAAAGAGATTTGACAAAAGAATAAATAGAATTTGTTTTTTTAAGGAATATGAAAAATAGAAAATAAACACAAATTTGCATTTTTAGTCATTTTCGTTAGTTTAGTTAGCATTTAACGGATGTTAACTATAACTTGACGAAGGTACAAGAAAAAAGAAAAATAACAAGTAAAGGAAAAAAAATGCGAGAAAAAAAAAGTTGAGGGACATAATCGACGAATTAAAAAGTCTTGAGAGAAAAAAATTGCAATTTACTGTTTCTAGTTTTTCTGTGAGGATATAATATAAATTTATCTTGATTAAAATGTAAAATAATTTGACTCATTAGTTTTTATATTCGTCGATACAGTCTAACACACAATTTGTCATAATGTTTTGTTAGAGTTGATCAAACCGACAAACTGGACCGAATTATCTTGACCGAACCGGACCGAATACAACTCGATACGGTCCTCGATCCTATACTCTTTGATTTTCAGGCTTCATGTTGACTTTGGTTTTTTTCGGAATGATTTGGTTTATAGACTTAGTCATGGTGAAGGGTACTAAAAAATTCATTCGCTTAAGTTTAAAATTCTACGAATTTCATTCAGCAGAATTCTAGATAATGTTATCAACCATAAATAGTTCAGGATATCAAAAATCACACTCAAACAAACTCAGGATACTTAAACTGTATTTTGTATTATGATATGGAAAATAATGTGTCTTATTTCATAGATCAATATAGAATATATAGATACAAATATGGATAATATCAATCACAATACAACTCTAATAATAATAATACTAATCCTAACATAATAAGAATATCAATAATAATATAACTCTAATACTCCCCCGCAGTTCGAGCGGCGAAATCGCGAAAGCTCGAACTGTAAAACAAAACTATAATTATCAAAATAAATAAAAGATAAAAACTAAGATATTTTGAATGACTCCTAGCTTGCGGCGGCGCTGCAAACGTTGCGATAATGTTGAAAGACTTAAACCAGAAACCGATCATGTTTCACTCGGAATCAGAAGCATAATATATAAAAAAAAAACATATTATTTTCCGATCATGTTTCACTCGGAAGCAGCGTAATATTTTACCGATCATGTTTCACTCGGTAGCAGCAACAAAAGAAAGCATAGTATTTTCCGATCATGTTTCACTCGGAAGCAGCAATAATATATGATGATGGTCTCGCTTTGGGAGACTTTTATTTATTTATTATTATTGTCTCACTTTAGGAGACACGTGAAAATATCAATCCTCATACGAAACAAATAAGAGATTTAAACCAGAAGCGAAACAAAAGGAGCTAACAATAATATGAAATTAATATCGACGAACAAAGGGAATGGAAAACTAAAATAAACAAAATAGAAATTGAAAAATTTACCAAACATTGTGTGAAAGAGGGAAAAAAACAAAAAACAGAATCTAATATCGAAACTATTATATTTTTCATTAAGAGATCATGTGAATCAAACAAAGTTGAAAAATTATGTTTTTTTTTTTTTTTTTTTTTTTTTTTTGTTTATAATAACGGTGCAAAACAAATTTTCTTTTAAACAATGCAAACAATTTTTTTTTTTTTTGTTTTGTTTTGTTTTGAAGGAACAGAAAACAAAAAAGACGAATGAACCGATTAAAAAATAACTCATTAATCACATTTAAAACCTGGAACACGTTGCAGTGAACGGAAGCTTAATCGAACGAATCAAAGAGAGCCCGTGGCTCTGATACCATATTATGATATGGAAAATAATGTGTCTTATTTCATATATCAATATAGAATATATAGATACAAATATGGATAATACCAATCACAATACAACTCTAATAATAATAATACTAATCCTAACATAATAAGAATATCAATAATAATATAACTCTAATATTTTGTCCACTAAATTTCAAAGTTTAGAAAACAAAGTTCTAATAACTCTAAGAGTTGTCGTGAAAAAATTATTTATTTTTATTTTATTCATAAGCACATACATATATTTAAGAAATTACTTTTAATATATTCAAACGTATAGATATTTGATGCATGCATTAATAGTTAAAATTTAAAATTTAGAGTTGTGATCTAATTCTAAACAGAAAACATCATATAAAAGCATGTCATTATCTAAATGTTTTTTTATTGATAAAACTTATAAACAGACAAATAATTATGAGGAAAACGTAGTATGAAAATATTACATATACTAACATTTAAGAAAATTAATTTGACATGATAAATAGCATAAAGAGACAGATATCATGCTTCCAGCTTCAATATATATGAAACATGCATGGTTTTTAATAAATAAAGATACTAAAATAAAGAAAATAATAATTTAAACATATTTTCATGTATGAACAAATTAAACATAATTATAGAATGACAGTCTATACGGTTTTTGATAAGTTCCCAAACAAGCAAACAAATCGGAAATACCGAACCGGATACCTGAAAATATCAGTTCGGCCTGGTTTTGGGGTTTTGAAAACAGTGAGCCCAATCAATTTATCAATATTTTAAATAAAAAATAAAAATTATAAACACTTTATCGAAAACATTGTGTACACTACTTTGAGAAAGATTATGAATGCGACCGATGAACTCATTTTAGATTTTTTATTTGTTAGGTTATCTTGTTTGTCATATTCACCTTTAAACTATATGAATCATGAGGATCGTGTTGTTACTCTATAGGATTAGATTTCGTGAATCTTCACTCCATAATATAATACTCCATACTAAAGATCTTTTTATTGGTTTTTCCTTTTCTTGTCTCGATTCTTGTTTTTTCGTATTTACGATCTCTTTTGTAATTTTTCTTTTGAACGACAATGTTAGTGATTCGGGACCACAGTGACATCCAATTGGACAGTATGCGAATCACGAACCTTAGGAGAAGTGCTTTTATTTTCTACCTTTTGTTGGTATGGAAGTACAATGTTGATATGAATATCTAGTCTTATCATGATTATTATTGATAAAGCTGACGTTTTGGGATATCATTCTCTAAATAACCTAATAACAAATTATATTATGGGAGCAAAGATCACTTAATATGTGGTAACAAAAGCTCAATATAAATGAAACCTGTTGGACCCAATTCTAGATGCACAAAAGGGATTACCGGGACGAACTTGAACAAAATCAAATGCTCTTCGGTTTGAACCTAACAAAATTGAGGGAACCCAAAAGTGTTTTCTTTATGTAAAACAAGAGAGAATTTGCAAATGATCTCCAGCTCAGCCGGTTGTGATGCATCGGGTTTTATACCCATGTGGGCTGAGGTCGTGGGTTCGACCCTTGTGGTCGGCATACGTGGCGAATTTTCCCCTGGAAACCCCGAACCTGGGGTGCTCGTTGGAATATTACGAGTAGGCTTCGTTGTACAAACATTTGTCGTTTCCAAAAAAAAAAACAAGAGAGAATTTAGATTAAAACTTATGAAATGCCAAAAAGTTATAGATTTAAAATAATATATATTTTGATTTAAATTAGTTTATAATTATAACCTTTTATATTATAAAAGTTTTAATCTTTTAAAGTTGTGATGGTAAGACATGGACATTGTCACAGAAGTCCACCACATCAATTATGGTGGAAGAAAAGATTGCCCAACTTTTTTAAATATGAAACAACATAATTCTAGTTTTATGCTTTCAAACTACCAAATATGTTTTTACTTTATAAAAAAAAAATATAACCATTTGGAAATATATCATACCTTTTTCTTTATCTATGTATCCAATTTTAAACGAGTATGTTGTAAATTTTCAATTACAAAGTGTTATTGTATGAACGAGACTTACGTGACATTCATACCAGTTGTAGATGAGTTGTCATGTCATCTATTTGAAAATAATTAATTGGTCAGATGTGTACAAATAACAGATTTAAAGTTCAATTGTTGAAGTATGGTTGGATACATTTACATTACACTTCATGGTTCGAACTGGTTTAATCTATAACAAAACCTGCTTAGATTATACCATTTTGGTCAAAGGAAATCGAACAGATGCTCCACTTTTAAGCCACTTTAGATCGAAATACAAACACACAAAAGCATAATCAAACCTTACAATTATTCGAATACAAATACAAAATAGTACCTACAAGTCGATTAATAAAACAAATGACGATGTTCTTACACATTACATTACTCTAAAGTTGTTTCAAGATACAATAATAAGACGGAGTCATGAAGTTAAAACGAAAACCTACATTTTGATTCGGTCATTTTTAGTTGCTGATGGAGTGAAACACCCACAAAGACGCTTCTTTCTGCTTCTTCCACTGTTGCTTTTCCCACGGTGAATGAAATCTCGCAAGATCACACTTGTTCTGCTTTTTGTCCTTGAAAACCTGCTCTTCCCTTTGCTTTTCTTTTCATCATCAAGCTTTAGCAACACGTATTGAATCTTCTGAACCTCCAACTGCACTCGTTTGATTTTTTCGGAGCTTTTCCATGTGTCGTCTTGCTCAACCCACGCAGCTAAAGACGGGTTTTTCTCAATCGTGGCTGTTGATTCAACGTTCACGTTCACTAACTGTAAAATGGTTTCTTCGGCCTCTACTAGTTGCTCTTTTACGGTTTCAAAATCAACACCTGCTGGTTTTTTACTTTTCTTTCCTGTTTCCAATCTTTTTGTTAGATCATTTACTGTTTGCTCGAGATTTGCGAGTTTTTGTGCATCGGAAGCGAGTCTATTCAAAAGCTTTCCTTTTTTGGATTCTTGAACTGGTACCACCTCTAATTTGTCAAAACCCAAATCTTCAATTTGTGGCTCATAAGGCAGCTTCTTGGAGCTCTTTTCGGTTTCATACATCTTGTGGGCTATTTGCAATTGCTCGATCATCATATCATCGGTCCTCATATACCCTCTTCGGCTAAAGCTTCTACCATTTGCAGATGATGAGCCATCTGATGCTTGATCAAGTGGGATGTCTCTTATTGGAACCCCTTTTCTTGCGTCCGATATTTCTGGTTTAGGTTTCGAGAGGTTAAGATTATCTAACGTAAGATAACGTTTCCCCCGAAGCTTTTCTGCTTTGTTACGTTTTTGGTCTTCAATGGATCTCAATTCTTCGGTCTCCCACTTTGTGGCTTTCGGTTTGATGTTGATTTCTGAGCTTTCACGCCTTGCATACGTGTTTATATCTTCAACAATTACTTTTTCAAGTGCAGCTATACGAGTCTGAAACTCGATCAACTCTGAGATCCCGTTTGATTCAAGCGATTTTGGACTCGTGTTCAACTCTGGGGTACTTTGATGATGATGGGCATGGACATTCACTTCCATATCCTAGAATGCATTCAGACAAAAGATTTTTAGTCAAGTGCAGTGTATATTATCTTTCAAAAACCATACAGCGGAAATTTAAGATATTAAAAAATAATTTATAACGAATATAGGAAAAGGAGAATGAAAGAGTAGTAGTACCACTGATTTCCGGTTGTTGGATACAATAAGATTTGCCATAGTGGAAACGTTATGCTCAAGAGATGAGATATTCTCCTTCAAAGAACCAATAACGGGAGTATATGCAAGCAATTGTGCTTTTAATCCTTTAATTTCATTTTCCATAACACTCTCCTTTTGTTTCATCTCTTCAATCACCAAATCTTTCGATGTAGTTTCACCTTCGAGACTCTTGCAAACTCCGGTTAGCTCATGAACTTTACTTTCAAAAAGAATATCACGTGTGTTTGAGATTTGAAGATCGAAAATAAACGAAGTAGCCTCAGCATCCCACAGTTCAAACTCATTCTCTCTTTCTTGAAGCTCGGAAGTCAAACTCTCTTCTATGTTTTTCCGTTCTTCGAGTTCTTCATGTAACATATCCAATTCCAGTCCAAGATTCCCATTCACTTCCATGAGTTCAAGATTCTCTTTCTTGCTCTGGAGAAAATCGTCCTTAACATTTTCGTATTTGTCCATCAGGGTCGTCATGTGTAACTCTGATTCTTGGAACCTCAATTTGAGTTGATGGAGCAGAGTTGAGATGACATTGTTCTCGACCAATAAACGTTGCTTTTCATCTTCTTCTTTCAATAAAGAGCGCTTTAAATTGTTAATGTTACCAATTATCTCTTCTATTGATATCTTTCCAGTATCAAATCCACGGTTAGAACCAATCTCGAGAGACAAGAATACTTGATAAATCCCCAATCTCAAGTTTTCAACTTCAACTAATAAGAGTTCTTCTTCGACTTGTTGCTCGAGAATTTCGGTCTCTAGCTCGGAAATCAGTTTATCGGCTAATTTGGATGCCGAGACATGTTTCTCGTTCTCCATCAATAAAGAGTAATTCTTTTCTTCAACTTCTTTTATAAATTTGTGCAGGATGAAGTTGTCAAACTGAGCGATCACAGCTTTATCAAGTTCTTCCTGGAATTCTTCTTTCTTCAATTTGTTATCTTCGTGAATTTCTCGAATATGATTCTCCAAATCATTTAAACGTTTTTGGTTCATCATCATTAGACTCTCTCGTTCTTGTTTCTCTTCACTTAAAGACGACAACAATTCTAGTATTTGGGTCTTTCCCGTTTCTTTTTCCTTCTCGAGCCCTCCATATTTTTCTTCAAATTGCGTAAACCGGTTCTCCAGAATTGCTAATCTTTGCTGGACATTTTCCAATTGAGAAGCTAACATGTTTCTTTCTGCAACAAGATTAGATTTCTCGTTGTTAAGCAACTCGCAGAGATCTTCCAAACCCTTTGATTTCTCTCTGAGATTCTCGAGTTCGACGTTCGCTGTAGAGAGAGAGTTCTCGAGAACAGTGTTTTGATCCATTAGTTTCTGCATATTAACAGTAATAATATGTAACTGAGACAGGAGCACGGTTTTTTCAAGAACAGCGGCTGATTTTTCTTCGTGGAGGAGCTCGCATGAACTCTCCAACTCGGTATTCTTATCAGTAACATTTTTTATCTTTTCTTCGTGATCGCCATTATTTTTCTCACAGATCCGTTTCAACCTAGAGTTTTCATCCTGCAAGAACTTTACTGATGATCCAAATGAATCTGGATTTAAACCAACCAACTCAAGTTGCCCCATTAACGAATTATAGCTCGTACTTAATTCGGAAATTTCTTCATTCAGACTAGAGATTTGTTTCTGCATAGCTGTGCATTGACCCGACTGCAATGCTACCTCCTCTTCAAGTCTTTCCTTAATCTGCTTTAACCCGACAAATTCTACTTGCGTATTCTTCAAGCTAATATTATCATCCTTAACTTGTTTCATTTCTTCTTCTACACCCGATTTGGAAATCTCCAAATCTTTCACCATCTGAAGTCCGTTTTTTAGCTCCATGGCAAGATTCCTCTGTTCTTCTTGAGATCGAGTGTATAACATCTTCAAAGTCCCGAGGGCAGCTTCAACTTGAACATAATGTGTATGCTCGTCTTTAGCATATGTTGTTAGTTTCTCCAATTCATTATGCTTGTCGGATAATTCCTGATCTTTTAACAGAATTTTGTTAGCTAGATCACTCGCTTCCATCTTCAAAGATTGATTTGATATCTCTAAGCGATCACAGATCTCTTGGACATTTTGAAGCTTTTTACTACTATTTAAAATTTCAGCTGTGAGGTGTTGAACATCTGATTGAGCGGAAGAGAGATCGAGTTCTAACGTGCAAGACTTCTTGAGGCATTCTGAGTATAAAACCCGCAAAGCGTCTTTCTCTTCTGTCAACTCCAAAAGAGAGTTTTTAAGCTTCTCGACTTCCATTTCCGCTCTAGCAGCTTCATCAGAGAACAATTTGGCTTCTTCCTCGGTTACAACAATCTTCTTCTCCAAAACAGATATTTTGTCCAGGCATTTCCCGTATTGCAAAAGACCTGCATCATTTTCAGATTCTAACCTCGAGAGTTTGTTCATCAAATCCTGCCCTTCACTTTCTGCTTCGAGTGCTCGTTTATCCATTCCCTTTATCTTTTCCTCCAAATCAGATATTGTTTCCAGATACTCCATTTGTTTGTTTAATCCGGCTTCCTTTTCAGATTGTAATAAACCAAGAGTTTCCTTCAACATATCAACTTGTCGTTCTGCTTTTTCCGCCTTTTCATCAAGAATCTTGGATTTTTCCAATGCACATTTAAGTTGTTCATCAGCATTCGACAAATTCTCCAAGCTACACTGATACTGGGTAAAAAGAGCATCTTTTTCAGCAACAAGATCAGCAACAGCCTTCTTTAATTTCTCAATTTCACATTGAGCAAGCAGATTTTCGTTATTTGATTCATCTTTCTCGTTGGTATTCCCTTCCAGAAACATTTGTAAGCCAAAATATCCATTCTTTTGATCATCAGGGTCGATGGAAGATGATGATGACGATGAATCTTCGGGTAGTCTGAAAGTTTCTTGATCTGGAAAAGCTGCTTGCAAAGTTTTTTGGGCATGTCGGAGCTCACCAGTTGCATAATCATACCTTTCGGCTAATGCACGGTACGCCCGGTAGAATTCCTCAACCAGTTTCATGAGCTCCGGGCGCTTTTTATAGTACATTTCAGCTCTCCTTGCGAAAGAATCAGCATCTTCTTCAATGAGCTTGATCATCGATTTCACTTTGGAATCCATGTCTGCACACAAATACATGTAAATGAGCGCTTATTGGTATATCATAAGATATGTATAACTAGCAAACGATTTGGTCCAGTGCTAAGTTACTTTTCAGCAAAAGGATAAATATTAACAAAAGTAGAATACATATCGTAACACGTGATTTTACTAAATAAACTAGAAGTGGCACATTCGGCCTATTTAAGGTCGAGTGGGTTTAAGCTCCCCCGGAGTGAACTGTTTTAAATGTATAATTGTGTACAACATTACAACCTTCCATAATCGTGTTATTAATAACAATTGATTATTTAACACACTAATTAATAATGAAAATTAGACAGAGTGTATTCATGCAACCCAATCCAAACAACCATAATTATTGACTAAAGAATACCCCATTTTGACCCATTCCAAGCCGCACATTTTGCCATCTTTTAAGATAACTTTACATATAAATCCTAGTAATTCTATAAAATTATTCCATAATGCAACGAAGTATCTAAAACCAAGAACAAGCCAAACTCTGCAAAGGCGCCACATGTTATAATGAACAAGTTCATAAACACTAGAAGTCCGATTTCCTCCTACTAGATGGTTAACATTTATGGGGTGTTTGGATATGTGTTTTTAAAGGGATTTTTGTGCATTTAGAAATCAGAATAAAAAAAAAATCAAATAATGAGATAATCAGAGTAATTAAATTACGTATAGTTGGATGCCTTTACTTTTATCTTAATATTCAATTTTTTCACAACTACTTCTTACCTGCTTATTCAAATCTGATACTTTGACTATATATGGTCATATACTCATAATATTTATAACTTTTATCAAAAACATCAAAACTGATAATTGCGATTTAAAGTCACAATAAACAATTTAAATGCAGATCGTTGTTCTAAACAGCTCGGGAAAAAGACTGACAAATAAGAAGCTTTAGTCCTACCATGGATAATTAGTCACACGTATTCCACAATAAAAGATGCAATGATCCTTGTTCTAAATATTTTTTTTACCACAAATGGGAATCATTTAGATAAAACCCAAATTATATATTTACTGAAAGTAAAAATACGGATTGCCTATTTCACGAACTAAATTTTAACAAATTCAACTCCAACTGATCCAAAGGGTTAAACAAACAAATATCTCTCAAATACAGGTAGCATACGAAATGAATCATTATACAATACATACCTGTAAGATTCTCTTGAAGCCATTTTGAATTCTTAGGGGTATTGTGGCTGTCCCACCACCAAGAATACAAACGCCTTGACTCCGACTTTAACGTAGAAGCCATTACTCTGATTTGGATCTTGAAAAAAAAATCCCACAAAGTAGATCAAGCCCAGAATCAAGTTTTCTTTTTTTCTTTTTTCTTTTTTCTTTTCTCTTTTCGAAAAAAGAAAGATAATTTAGCAGATTAACTCATACTCTTCGGTTCACACCTAAAATTATCAACAACAGAAATGGGTAAATATGAAGTAAAGTTAGAGAATTACAAAACAGTGAAATCATGGGCTTATGTCAACATCTAAGTAGATTATATTAATTACCTCAAAAAACAAGCAGAGATTCAAATTTTATAAAATTTTCAATTGAAGATGTCTCAAAGCAGAAGAACAAATATTTCTGAAAAAAATAACAAAAGAGACAAAAATATATGTCAAGAACACAATGAATACTAAGGTTGGTGTTTGGGATAATTAGACAAGATATCTTTGTCAAGAAAGCAAAAAAAAAAAAAAAAAAAAAAAAAAAAAAATTACCTTTTAGAAAACCTTAAACTTCACATATAAGAATAAAACCCAGATGAGCTTAATTAGCATTATAAAGAAAGTATTAAACTTGATTCTGAAAAAAAAAAAAAAAAAATCCTGAAAATGTGGCTTTAATTCCTTCAAACCCTTTTATAGAAAATAATTTAACCTAAACCCAGATGAGTTCAGTTGGCATTACAAAAAAAAATTAAAAATAACAAACCTGATTTTCAGAAAGAAAAAGGGTATAATGAATCAAATGTTTTTGAATAAATAACATCATATACTTACAAAAAAACAAATCTTGAAAATGATGGGGTTTAACAAATTAAGCGAAATATCCTCTGAAAATCACCATATTTGCGGCTAAAATCTGTGAAATTCAACGGTAGTATTTCTGCTTTAATTGACTTATTGGGTCATCTTCTTTCTAGTTTTATTGCACACATTGATTATTATTGGGTATAGTGTGTGTGTATGTGTGAGAATGACTTATGGACTGTATAAAAGAAAAGAAAACAAATGGTAGTGGGGTCTCTTATGTGAAGGTTTTCTACTAAATGTGTTAGATTATTGCGGGACTAAAATACTCAAATCCCATCATTTTGTCCATCATGTTTCTCTCAAAATCATATTTGGTATCCATTTCATAATATTATATCATATATTTCAACTTTTTAGGCTTCAACTAAAAAGTTAAAGTTAACTACATAAATCGTCACTAATACTTGTTAAGTTTTGAAGTTTTTGTTATTAATGTTTTGAAAGTTCATTTATATTTTATGCGGAAACTTTTTATATAAATATCTTCCATTACCAAAACGGTTTATATAAAAGATTTAGATTTGTTAATTGTATAAATCACCCTTACATATATGATATCAATACAAAAGCTTTCTCACAAGGATAATTTATGCACTTTCTAAACCCTATGGACGAAACTTGCAATCTAAACAAACGTATACTCTAATATGCCCAGCCGTAGTTTGAACGAGAAAAGGACATACATTCAAACTGGAAACAAAATCATTAAAAAGTAATGAAATGAGCTATGAACAACAGAACCATCAGCGCGCTATTTGCGCTTGTATAACCACATGGAAGATATCACATTCACCCTACGTGGTCGGGAAACAAGATCTTGGCTTCTCATGTCCCATTTTTAATTAAAGCACTATATTCAGTATGAATAACGGTACATTAGTGCGGATCTTGTAAGGCTTGGGCGTAAGAGCGAGGCATAGTGGGTATGGAGGTAGTGGTATGAAGGTTAAGTCTATGAACAAGTTTATGATTACTACGTTGAGATCGAGTGGCCATTGGGTGAGTCGAGGTGGTGGAGGTGTGCCAGGAGAGGATGTGCAATAGTAGACGGAGACGTGTCATGATCGGTCGTAGAAGGACTGTCATTAGGTGTTGAGGATAATGGTGTATTTAGTGTTGGAGATTGTGGATTTATTGGAGTTATTGAAGATGGTGGAGTTGGAGGAGTTTGTGGAAAGTTTTTATTTGAAGTTGTATATGAAACGGTTGCTCTCGTGGTTCTCCAAGGGAAGGACGTCTCTCAAGGAAACATCGTGAGATAGGAGAATTATTGCAAGAAGTGTCTAAGAAGTCATATTAGGAAGATTTGTATGAGAAAAGAAAAGTAAATGGGAAACGTGACCTCTCAAATATAACATGTTGGAAATAATATTTTGAGTAAATTACACTGTTGGTCCCTGTGTTTGTACCAGAATCACTAGTTTGGGGCTTTTTTAAAAATAATTACACCATTAGTCCCAATTGTTGCAATTCCGTTACGTCGGAGGTCCATTTTTCTAACGTCCGTCAAATTTTAACGATTTCAACCCCACGTGCTACCCACATGAGGGTATATCAGTCTTTTAACGTCTCACTCACCTTTTTCACTTCTATTTACGCCACAGGTCCATTTCTCTTTTTAATATATATGTTTATTTTTTTAATGGACCCACCCCCACCATACACACCCCTCCCTCCCTTTCTTTTTCTTTTCTTTTCTCTTTCTCTTTCTTTCTCTTCAAGAACACAATCACCATACATCTCTCTTTTTCTCTCTTCCACTTTCAAGAAAACCATCACCATACAAAATCAACCACACTATTAAAGCACCACCACCATCATTAATCTATGTCTCTCTCGGCTATATCTAAAACCCACCACCATTAATCTTCTTTCTCAACTTAAAACCCACCACCATAAAACCACCTCCACAACTATGATCTTTTAAATCCACCAAGGCTCCCCACCACGGCCACCCCTTCGTTGCCAACCTCCACCACCCCGCTACCGCCTCACCACAGCAACCCTCCTCAACCCACCACCCCGTCGTTGTCGTTGCCGCCACATAAACCCTCTTCCATCTCCACAACAACAACCCAACTCCACTTCCACCATTGCAACCCCAATCTCGATTAGAAGTTTGGTTTGGATTTGTATGTTTGGTGTTTGTTTTTTAAGAAGTTTTTTATTTTTATATAGATCTAGGATTTATATATTTATGGTGTTTATTATTGAAGATATAGGAAAAAAATAAACATATATATTAAAAAGAGAAATGGACCTGTGGCGTAAATGAAAGTGAAAAAGGTGGGTGGGACGTTAAAAGACTGATATACCCTCACGTGGGTAGCATGTGGGGTTGAAATCGTTAAGATTTGACGGACGTTAGAAAAATGGACCTCCGACGTAACGGAATTGCAACAATGGAGACTAATGGTGTAATTATTTTTAAAAAAGCCCCAAACTAGTGATTCTGGTACAAACACAGGGACCAACGGTGTACTTTACTCTAATATTTTTCATGGTATTGGGATCAAGACACCAATATCAACGGTGGTTGAGCGGGTAACCAAGAAATATGCATGGGGTGGTACACGGAGCGAATTTATGTTTTGAAAAAGCGTATGGGTAACAGAGACAACCAAAGGCCTGAAGATGAGTATATTTTATGTGACAACCGTCACTATCTTCGTCCTTAGTTAGTCTAGTATGCTTGTATTTCATTACCGTAATTTACTGAAAATTTTAAAACTTGCTTATTACTGTTGTTGCGGGATTAAAATATGTTTTCATGTGTGATTATTACTATGATATGTGTGTATACCTCTTTATGTGATGTTATCGTATTAGTTAGGTGCAATAGTTAGTTCCACTAGACGAGCTCCTATATATATTAACGAGAAACTTTCATGATTTCGTAATCATACTATGTTATATTCGTTATACTTTATATAAACTTTCGAGAACTTCCGGTTTCGTTATTACTTCGACTTTACACTTGTTCTAGTCCTGAATTACGGTTAATGTGTGATCTACGTTCCCATGAATCGCCATTTCTTGTTTATAAAAAAAAATCAAACTTAACCCTGATGGGGGTGCGCCGCATTAGGCTCTTGGTGCGACGCACCGTGACCCTCGAGCAGAAAACGCAGTTTCTTGTTGTTTGGTTGTGTGTCGAGCCACTTTGGCTAACTCTAAGTTCAATGATCCGAGCCAGCCACTCCTTACTAGACCTAACCCTTCCTAAATAAACCTTAAAAAATACTAAACATTTCATTCTAAACCTAAACACCAAAACCCTGCCCTAATCTCCCAAAACCGTCGCCCCCCTAAACCACCTTGTTGCTGTCGGTTTCATCATCACCAACATACAAATCGTTTACTGATTTATTCTTTAACATAATCGTGTTCATCATCTTCATTATTTCAAGGTTTGGTTTAGTTAAATTCGTAGTTCTTTGAGTCTATATACGAAACCCTATTTGGGTGTTTGCAATCCGATTGTAACTTTCTGTGTATTTGTGGTTGTCCAACGAGTTCCACACAACCGAGCATCCATTTATTCCTCATCATACTCGTTTTCCCAGCAAGATATTTCGTCAAGGTGGGTCACATATTTCATGTTGTAAACTGTCTTGGCCGATTTCAATCTAGAATTTTCATTTGGTGTGTTATCGTTATTGTTGCAGTCACAAGCTCTACATCAAGGTTGTGATTTTCGTTGCACTAACAACCTGGTCGTATCATCATCCTCATCAGGTCGTATTTCTCACAATTGTGTCTTCGTTTCATTTTTCTTTATCGTTTTCATGCAGATTGTATGTAACGTAGTTACTAGATACAAAACCTATTTCGATTGATTAAATTCTGGTATGTTAAGCTGTCTTGTTCGGTTAATAGCTTCTGAGTCATATTGAATTAGAATTTGTAGTCGAAACGTGAATCATATCCCTCTTCTTCTAGTTTTCAAAAATATAAGATATATCGTCTAATTATTTTCCAAACTCTCAGAATCTGTAAAATGTTGGACATGGGTCAAATCTGAATTTGTTGAAACAGTTTTGTTAAGTGTTCGTAATTGGAAATTATGTAACGATTTAGTAAACGGGAACGTAAATGAATATGATTTGGATGTTTCATCTCTGGTCTAAAATATGATAGTTAAATGTCGGGATCGTTTGGGTATTTGTAATGTGTTTCAAACTAGCTTTAAACTTTAACTATATAAGTCTCGGTTTTGGACAGTTTCGGAAATTCTATTGTAGTCTGTCTTCTTCAATGTCTAACTCCATATTGGTATTGAATTTGAATCTGTGACCTTAATGAATATTGTAGGTCTTGAAGTCTAGTTTTTAAAAACATAAGATTCATTTCCTAAATCTTTACAGAACTTCCTAAAAACGTAAAATACCAACAGGTGGTCTAATCTGAATATTTCGAATAAAATTACTAGGTTTGATAATCTATTTTGTGTAACCATTTAGATAACCTTAAACACGATTAAAATGGTTTATTATTAGTTTATAACAGGTCTAAAAGGTATTAGAAATAATTATCTTGTCTACACCTAAATTATACGACTTTAAAACGTGTTAAACTCAACTTATACAAAAATCCCATTTTTGGACAGATTGCTTAGGAAGTTTCGTTTTAATCATATCTTTTTCATAAAGAACTCTTTTGTATCAATATCTTAGTCTAAAATGTAGCCCTCGGTGTCTAGTTTTCAGATATATCTCCTTTGACGTTTTATTCTTCCTAAAACTCTACATATCTCAGTTTGAACGAACGCATGTGTTCGTTGAAATTTGTGTCGATACATCTAAAGTCAAAAACCGTTAATCTAATACTTGCGCATATTACTACCTTTATCTAGGGGAGCTCTAGGTCTAGTGAGGACTCTATTTGTGACCTACGTACTACTTCATATATACACAAAGTCCAGATTTTATCGCTTGCTTGATAAGGTGAGTTCATTGCCCCTATTTTTACCATTTTACATGCTTTAAACTAATTGGGGGAAAGTAAAACTCAACCGTATTATTTTTGAGAAAACGGATTCAATTTTGATATACTTACTATAAATGGAAATTTTCTACTTTCGAAAACTTACCATAAATAGATACTTCAATTTATGGAAACTTTTAACGTTTGGATATTTACTCAATTCTGAAACTTACTACATTTGGATTTCATAAAACGTTTACAAATCTTATGCATTATTTCAAAACATTACGAGATACTGGTTACGGGATTACTTCTAAAACTTGCTCATTAGTAGATTGGTTCTACTAATGGAGTATTCTAAACGTGCTCATTAGTAGATTGGTTCTACTAATGGAGTCTTCTAAACGTGCTCGTTAGTAGAGATGATCTACTAACGGAGTCTTCTGAAACGTGCACATTAGTACTAATGGTGCCTTCTTACTGTATCATGGCTACTACATATGCTTGTGGGTTGTGAATATTTTCTTTTCTTATATGCATTAGATTCACGTATGCTTTTACTTACATTTACTACTGTTGAAATGAGATATGGATGTTTACTTACGTACTTACTGATTTTGGGAAAAACTTATTATTTCGGGAAAACTTACTAAAAAATAGAACTTCCTATATTTAGAAACTTTCTATTTTCGGGAACCTACTAAATTTAGAAACTTATCTTCAAATTACTACTTAAACTGTTTTATTACCTTCTCGATGAACTCGCTCAACCTTTGTGTTGACTTTTAAGTTTTACTTTCAGGTAATGACCAGGCATAGGATCTAGCTGGGACTGGACTCTTTAGAGACTTGGATTTATATTTGCATGGTGGCTTGTATTTACACATTACATTCTGGTTTTATTTCGGGCTTGCACGACTAAGTACGTTATTTAAATTTTGGATTATTTTGGAGATTTATTTATGTAGTGATTGACGTAATTGTGTACCAAGGGGTTTTACCTTGGACATGGAGACGTCATGACATACTATATTTATTTATATCATATAGACTATCTTTATTTACTACTGTGTTATGACGATCGCCAATCGGCCACACCCTGTGTTTCCGCCACTAGCGGGGTGTGACATTTTATCTTTTTGTGAAACAGTTTAGTGAAAGGGAATTCATTTTTGATAAGGGAATGTTATTTAGAAGATGTATGACCATGTGTAAGGCTTCAACCCAATATTCATATGGAAGGTAGGCCTATAAGAGAAGTGTGCGAACAATATTGTTAATAGTACGAATCATGTGTTCCGATTTTCCATCTTGTTGTGAGGTACTTGGGCAGGAAAATTGAAGTTGGGTGCCATTATTGGTGGAGAGATCATGCATGGATTTGTTGTCAAATTCACCACCATGATCACACTTAAAAGCTCAAATTTCACACTTAAATAGTGTGTGAATATATGCAAGAAAATGAGAGAGATTTGAGAATGTGTCGGATTTTCTATGAATCATGTAAAAGCATAGAAAGTGAGAGAAATGATCGAGAAAAAATACGAAATATTTAATGTCAGTAATGCTAGGTATTGGAGGGGTCGAGATGTCAGAAGAATATGCATGACTAGTTTATGTCGGCTCGACGTGGCTCTAAACGAAGGCCCGACTTTGCTTTGTACATCGGCTCGGCCAGAAGATATTGTCTCGACAGAGGCTGGTTTTGAGACGCATAGTTTTTCAAGTCGACGGATGGCGGCTTAACGGCGGTCCAACGGTGACGAACACAAGAATTTTTAAAAGTTTTTTTTGTCACACCCTGGCGTTGCAGAATGTACCAAGGTTGTGACTTTCATGGACCACAACCAAGATATAGTAAACGACTTAAATGAGATGTTTTAATAAATAATTATTTAAATTAAAATAATGGTCTTGACAATAATCCAAAAAGTAAATTAAAAACTATTTAAAATAACTCCGAAATGTGAAATGTTCATAGTCTTGAAAAGTAAAATGCTCTTGAAGACTGCATACTATTAGTACCTAAGAATGCATTTGAAAAAGTGTCTAATAAAGTTAGAGTGAGTTCATAAGTTTAAAGACTCAATAGAAATGTATTTTATACCACAATATTTAAAGAAATAACCTAAGTCACTTATGTACATATAAGTAGCAGCCATTGCAAAGACACATGTAATAGAAACCTTAACTAGAGGTAGATTAAATATCAAATATAGGACCCATGTAGATATAAAGACAAGTATATCCGTAAAGTGATCAAACATTATGTGTTCGTCTAATGGGTGCTAACCATCCGAACAGAGCTGTCAAACTCAATAGATCTATTCACACAGTTTGCGTTTATTTTCGTAACTAACTATCCATGATGTGCACAATTAGTCGTAATCGTTATCTAAGAAATGTAACAAATGTAAAATACTTGTGTCTAAAACGTAGAATAATAGTAATGTCATTCTCCCCCAAAATAGTTTAAAAGAGTTGTAAAAAGGGGTACGACCTCACCTTGAATGAATGCTTGAAATGAAGTTGACAAATTAAGTAAAATCCTAAATAGAGTAAATCTAGATTAGGATTTAGAATTATGCTATTTTTAGTAACTTTCTATTTTAAGTAAGTTTCCAAAAATAGTAAGTTATAAAAATAGTAGGTTTCGAAAAGTAGTAAGTTACTACATTACCGAAAATAATAAGTTTAACGTTATCCATATTATGTAACACATGCTATTTATATACTAGATCCAGTCCCGTCATGTTTTGTTAACCAACTTTACTTAAACGAACCATGTAAGACGGTGAAAGGGGCAAGTGGGACTACCACTTGTTAATAGTTGGTCTCATTTGGATCGTCTCCTCCTTAATCTTGCCTAGACATCACACTTAAATAAGTGAGCCTATTTGAAAACACTTTGTAAAGTATCTAACACGATATAAGCAACTCGCAACTATAAGGATCTAATATGTAAATAGTTTGCATACAAGATATAATATAACATTTTAATAAATCAAAAATAATATATATATATATATATATATATATATATATATATATATATATATATATATATATATATATATATATATATATATATATATATATATATATATATATGGAAAAGTGAATATGGGGCTGTTACACATGTAAGCTTACATGCAAAACTCATCAAAAAATATGTCGTTTTGTTAAAAATTCTTCAAATCTATATAATTTTAATCATATTTATTAAACTAACTTTACAAATTTTTATCTATTCACATCTTTTTCTTCATTAATCGTGTCTTTCAAAAATATAAGTTTTTTTGTCATCACTGGGCATCTATCGAAGTCACTTTTTATAACTTCTTCATAATAAACAATGACCACCTGCATTTTGGGGATCATCTCTCCCTTGATGAATATAGGACAAATCAAGCGTTGAAAAACATTTAAACCACAAAACGACATAGTTTTTAATGAGTTTCGCATGTAAGCTTACATGTGTAACAGCCCCATATTCACTTCCCCCATATATATAGTAATATATATATATATATATATATATATATATATATATATATATATATATATATATATATATGAAGAGGTCCTTATAAACCGATACTTAAAGTAAAATAAGTAAAAAAGTATGAAAAAATAATTTATTATATGTATAATTTTGTATTATGTTTATTTATTCAATTATAACAAACTTTTAAAAGAAACAAGTTTTGATATGCATCAAAATATATGTCGCTTGTGCATCAAATTCATTGTTTTTGTGCAGATAATATTCAAAGTTGATCCACAACGATAAAAAAAAAAAACCAATTTTTGATGTACAAAAAAACTTCGTTTTTTAAAGTTTGAGATATGTTTAAACTGAACGATAATCAAAAATATCTAACCTTATAAATTTTTTTTAATTTTTTTACTTATTGTACCTTAAAGTTTGTTTTACAAGAAACAACTTTCACACACACACACATATACATATATATATATATATATATATATATATATATATATATATATATATATGATGAGACTATTGTAAAAAGTGGTTAGTGTAAAAAGGTAGCGAGAATTGTGAGCCATTAGATTTGAAAAAGATGAAAAAATCAATGGATTAAATTCAATGATAACATATTTGTAATTAATTAGAAAAAAAAAGAAAAATGAATAAGGGTAAGGAATAAAAGATTTAGAGGGGGTAGAAAGAGAATTTTTCATGGATAGTGTACTTCACTCTCCATATCATAAGTTCATAACTTTCACAAAAATAAATATTTGTTTATAAAAATTACACTATAAAATCAAAAAATTTATTCTCTTTAAAATGAGACCGGTCATGACATATTTTATCAAAATCGAAAACTCTATTAAGTTGGGTTTTTTTTATTAAACTTCAATAACTTTTTTGTAATACATTCTTTTTTTAATTTAAATTTCATCAAAAAGTTTGAAATTATACTCTTTTAAATGATAAAACACTTAAAAAAAAAAAAAAAAAAATCTTGTTTTTTTACTTAAAATTGTGTTGCATCATATTTGTAATGTCTAATATTTGTTAAATCATATTTATATTGAATCGTGTGTATAATATGTTGCATCTAGAGGTCTTATTCGGGTCAATCCGACCCTAATAACCAACTTTCGGGTCAGGTTTATTCGGGTTTTAACTAAAACTTTATAACCCTAACCCCCCCCTAATAAGGGTTGAGGTTTTAGGGTTCGGGTCGTTTTTAGGTCGGGTCAAAAAAGGGTCAGGTTATTTCGGGTCCGGGTCCACAATAATTAAAAGGGAGATTTACATCTACGTCCTTACAAAACTTCAATATTACGTCAATGTCCTTGTAAAAATCTAAATTACGTTAATATCCTTCTAAAACATGAAAAATTCTCATATATATCCAAAATAATAAATTAATAATATTTAAATAATTTTAATATTTAAATTATTCATCTAAATATTAATTAAACTTTCACTCAAGTATGTTGCGTTTAATCCAACATTAACTAATGTATCTCAATTTCATAAACTCGCAATATAGATTTTAGAAAGATTGATTTTTATACTTTTGAGCATTAACCGGAATAAAAAGGTTGCAAAACTTCCTCGTCTTGATTGATTAATATTTTTGTAATATATGTTTAAAACAATTTATTCATTGAATTTAATATATTCAGTTTATTTGGTATTTGATTCTTTATTGACATATTTGTTTAAATAAGCATTTGGATTAGTTTTATTGATTTATTCAATAATTTAAAATATTAAAATTATTTGATTAATATTTATATGAATAATTTAAATATTAAAATCATTTAAATATTATTAATTTATTATTTTGGATATAAATGAGAATTTTTCATGTTTTGGAAGGATGTTAACGTAATTTTGATTTTTACAAGGACATTGAGGTAATATTGAAGTTTTGTAAGGATGTAGATGTAAATCTCCCTAATTAAGAAAGTTCAAAAAAAATCTACAATAAACATATTACATATAGCAAATGAAAAAAGCAAATATATTGAAAAAATTCAAGAAAGAATAGAACCCAACAAAGCACATGATATATATAGGCTAGAAGTATGAAAGAGTTTCATACCTGAAGCGATGTGGGACAACTCTTCATTTATTTTCCCTACTTTAGTTGTCCCACATCGCTTAAGGTATGAAACTCTCTCATACTTCCAGCCTATATATATATCATATGCCTTTGGTTTTCCCTATTTTAGTTGTTCCACATCGTTTCATGTATGAAACACTTTCATACTTCTAGCCTATATATATCATATGCCTTTGGTTCAAAAGTTCAAAGGTAATTTTCGGGTCAATCGGGTCAAACCCGACAAACTAGAATTATTCTACCCGAAACCCGACTCTATTTATGAATCGGGTGATTCGGGTCAACCCGATATACCCGAAATACATAAATAACCCGATAAAACCCGACCCTAAAGTGGTAAATAGGGTTCGGGTCGGGTCGGGTCGGGTCCGGTTCAGGTCGAATATTTTAACACTCCTAGTTGCATTATATATTTATTACATTGTATGTAGTAACATGATGCATAATATTTGTATTGGATCATATTTGTATTGCACCGTATGTGGAATTTTTCGCATCATATATGTATTGGCTCATATTTGTATTGCATCGTATGTATAATCTGTTGCATCATATTTGTATTGCATCGTATGTATAATTTGTTGCATCATAATTTATTGCATCATATTTGTATTGGATCGTATATATATAACGGTGCATTTTATTAATGATTTTGTTTGATCACAGTTATATATATTGCATCATTACTAAATGATTTGAATCAATGTTAAAAAGGATAATAGCTTGTGTATGTCTTCAACTTGTCACGAAATCCTTTTGTGTACCCCGTATTCTTAAAAGTTCTCTTGAGTATCATATATTGACTATTTTTTTTTTATTGAGTACATGTTTAACCTTTCAAACCGATTACCGGTTACACTTTAAATTTGACCGTTTGAATTTGACAAGTTTGACGTCATGTCAGCTAACCACCACTTAGTCAACCATTACTCAACCATGGTTAGTGTGTTAGTGTTCCATTACAAGACATGATCCCAAGTTAAATATGGTTCATTTTTTTGAACCACATAACTCCATTTTATAATCATCCCGCTCAAAACCAACAGAGTGACATTCTTGAACCACTCAACTCTCTCCATCGACAGTCTCTTTTCACTTACAAAACCTAAAAAATTCATATTATTGTTGTTACAAATCAACGGAGTGACATTCTGGTGTTATTTTATGAGGTATTTTTTTATCTGTTTCGTAAAAAAAAAAATTAGGTTTTTTTGTTTGAGTTTTTTTTGTTCCGAAGAAAACAACTTTTTTTGAGGGTTTATGCATGTTTCTTAAGTTATTTGAAAAATTAGGGTTTTTATGATAATATGTGTTTCATGTTACAATATTTTATAAAAATTAGGGTTTTTAAGATTATATGTGTTACATCTTACAACATTTTTAAAAAATTAGGGTTTTTACTAATAATAATTTTTTTGATGATTTTACAGGATGGGCCCTGTGGATGGTTATGAACTTATTGTTCATAACAATAGAGCTTTTATGTATGATCCGTTTAGGTATGATGGAATAGAGATAACTGTTTATTTTTCAAAATTTGGTTAAGAGGAATTGTGTGAACTTATCAAAACTGCTACTGGTAACCCTTTAACCGCTCTCTATTACACATGTCCGGGAAAGACTCCAAAACATGGGTTGTTCAGGCTTTCCAATGAATATGACGTTGCTATGATGTTTGATATTGCTTAGTGTTATGGGAAGATGGATCTATATATGGATCACTTTGATGATGATGACCTTACCCTGTATGTAAGAAGTATTGAAAAGATACCTGAGGATGAACATGAATCATCAGTCACTGAAAACCTAGAAGATGCACCTGATGAGGAACCAAGTGTTGCTCGTATTCAACAACTAGATGATAACTCTAAAGGAAAACAAGCAGTAGCAGAAACAGAATCAAAAGATTAAGATTATGTTGTGAAACCTGGAGAAGATGACAGTGATACAGAAAGTGATGCTGCTTCTATTGACTTTTTGTCTGAATATGAAGTTGAACTTAAGGAGGTAAGAACTAGAAAGGCCGAGGAGAAAAAGAACCCAAAAACAACAATGCAACCACAATTGGCAACAAATGGAGTGAAAGAATAACCTGATTTGTTTGATAATATTGGTGAGCATGAGGATTTTATGACACAACTTATTAGGAAGATGAAAGTTGGTGATGACAATGATCTAGATCCCTTTAAATCAGCTGCACATATTGAGAAGTACCCAATCCATGATACTCAAGTTCATTGGAGGCTTCAGAAGGCATACGTAGGTGAGAGGTTTGAATTTGCTGAAAACTTTAAGGAGTGTATGACCTATTATAGACTATCAAATGGATACAACATATACTTCTCAAGATGCAGTTCAAAGGAGATAGTGGGTAAGTGTGGACATAGACCTCTAAGACTTAAGGATCCATCCAAATGCAAACAAAGGAAACAAAAGAGGTATCCAGATGCAGTTAAAATAGATGGTCCATAGTATCCATTTAGATGTTATGCTAGGACTATGAGGACATAAGATTCCTTTCAGGTTATTTCTTTGGTTGAAGTTCACACATGTGTTAGGAACTTTAGGTTTGGATCACTGGTTAATTACAAGTGGATTAGTAATGTAAGAAATAAGAATAATGCCAAAAGTTCTATTATTGCTTCCCCCCCTCACCTATTTATAGGCAAGGGGGTAAATGTGAATTACATAAAGATAGAAACCATAACAACTATTCTAAGTTCTACAATTTCCCCCTTTAAGTATGGTTTCTTAAAACATAAGTTCAAAATATTAAATTACAATGCAAAAATCACTTCTAAGCTTCCAGTCTTTCAATCTTCTTGAGCTTGTTTGTCTTCGAATTCAGGATACAGTTCAGCACACTCATCTTGCTCCAGTTGCATTTCATGCTTTCGTCTTGCTTTTATTGTAGCATAGATGGAGTATTTGTTTTCCCTGATCTTCAGACTCATTTCGTACCTTTGAATGAATTTTCTGTTTTCTAGGCACTTTTCAATTGTATCCCTTCCAAGCTCGTATTCTCGTCTTTCACCTTTCCACCTGTTAGCTTCTTTAAAAACTTCAATCTGCTGGACATCCCCGTTCTTGATAATTGCATCAATCTCCTTTTTAATTAATCTGAGAGTTCCTGTGGAGAAGTGATGAGTTTCATCAAAGAACATAACAATATTACCCTTCCAGTGAGGACTTGTGTACACAATCCCTTTGTTCCCCAAATTCACGATTGCCCATTTCCTGATGTGATTGAGATTAAACTTCTCAGTGTGAAAGCGTGGAGCCGTCAAATTTACTTTATTTTTGCCACCTTCGAGAGCCATCTGGAAGTCTTGAAATGAAGCTTCTTTCACTTTCATTTCCATGAAACGTTTTATTCGATCTTCAGCAAGTCTGTCGACTCTTGTTTTTGTTGACCATCGTTTCATGGACATGAACAGGTGTTCTATGTCATTTGGATTTAGATTGGCGAAGTCAGCTTCAGAGAAATCATATATCTTCCCATTGGTTCGAGCTACTGTGAAGGTGGTGTACTCAAGTCCGTTGTGGAATTTTGATTCGACTGTTCGTACATGTGTGATCGGATAGATTGAGTATACCTTTTCTGGTTCTTGCTGTTTTTCGTGAATGATGTGTTTCAATTTAAACCAGAGCTCCTTTTCAAACTTGGTATATCCATGAAGACGAGTTTCCTTGATTTTTCTTGGAGTTTTGACATAGAAGTTATGAACTTGATCCTCCATGAACGGTTGATAGATTCGTTTATGGATTGCTTTCTGTTCATCGAGATCAACGTCAGTAAACTTTGGTTCTCCAAAATCATTTGTTAGAGCGTACCTGTAGAGTTCAGTATGTTCTTTTTGCAGCTTCAAGTTTTCCTTTCGAATCATCTCTTCATAACACTCTCTTACATTACTTTGTGTGAGTCGGTTATCCCAATCGTATTTAGGAGGGTACCAGTTGGCTTCATCTTTATAGTCTCTTAGTTCTCTTTTACGAGCAAGCACCACACTTTTGAATGCATCATCTAGCTTTTCATCCTGACCGAGAACCATTGCTTCATGGTATAACTGCTCCATTCGTTGGTTTTTTCGTTTTCTTACTTGGGCTTGTCTTTTCTTTGGCTTCCCATGTGCTCTTATCAGCATTTATGACTCTATCACCTGAACCCTCCACATTTTTGTTTTTCTTTGACCGGCGCTGCTTTTCCCCCTCATTCGGATGATTATCAGGATCATTATCTGAATGTCGTCGTTTAGTACCCTGCGTCTCAACCCGAAAATTGGCTTTCAATCCTCTGTATTTTTCAGCAAGAGTTGTGAGTTCTCGGAGCTGATTGTTAAACAGTTCTTCCATGCTCGTTGGTTGAAACGCATCATCTATTGCAAGTGCATCCAAGATCATAGTATCTCGAGCGGAAGGTTCGTCAGTGTAAATAATGCGCTCGAGTAAGGCAATTTCAAGTACATCCCTAGGTATAGTGTTCAACAGTTCTTGCACACCATCGGATGAGAGGTTTTCAGTGGTGGGTTTCGGAGCTGGTTCCGGGGTTTTAGTTTGCACAGCCTTGGTTTCCAGAGTTTGCTTCATCCTTAGTTTAATCGGAACTGCAGGGGCAGCGGGGGAGGAGATAACAGGGCAAGAAGATGAGCTTACCCGAAGAGGAGATGAAATGATTGGAGCCTGTGCATGCTTCTGATGTTGTTCTACCATATCCAAGTGAAGATTTATCCGAGTATTGCGATTCATTGGCGGGACCACCTGTTTTCCTTTTCCGCGCGTATCCTGATAATTTGCTGGTTTGAGGGCAGCGTCAAGCATCCATTGGGGTAACCCGGGATCACTGAGATTTCCCGTTGCCGTATCTGTCTGTGACACAAAGTCACGTCTAGACGAACCTGCATCGACCGTTGGCATAATGTTAACGGAGGCAGGATTTCCGGTCGATCCTCCGAAGCGTTCGGCTTGCGAACGTCCTACAACCGTTCCGCTAGTGTCACAAAGACGACTAGATCTGGGAGCGACATGTGCAAAGTGAACTCGTGAGGGACCAGACTCGTGTACGACCGAAGGCGGGAGTCGGGAATGATGACTCCCTGTTTCAATAACATCCGGCTCCGAAGGAGGGGACGTTAGCAGATGTGGGCTTTCTCTCGTGCTTTGTGAAACATCATCCAGTGGGGATGACGAGTGGAGATGAGTGGTGTACGCCGGGTGCATCGATGGGGAGTCGATGTCTTGTTCAATACTCTCTGTCGACATACGACTGAGCGTAGCGGATGTGGTGCCCCGGTGTCTAGTCCTAGGCTCGGATGGGGCTTTTATATTATTCTTTTTGTCCCCATATTTTTTACTCTCACCCTTCCTCTCTCTTTTTTCAACTCCTCCCTCGTATGCGCCCGAAGGACTCGCTAGTACAAGTACTGAGCGAGTGTGTACTGGTGCCTGTACTACCACATTGTTATCATCACCCCCTACTTCTTTATCATCATCATCATCAGAACTAGATTCAGAATCCTGATGATCAGTATCCTCCTCACTCTCACCTAAACCTAGACTCTCACTACTGTAAGGCGCTAGTTCTCATGGGGAAGGAACAATCGGCTCTGATCGTTCCGTACGAGTGGGCGGATTCCTATAGGTTATCAAATGAACATCATCCTGTGGTATGCGCGAAAGTAGGTGGTCGGGGATAGGCATCCCTGCTTCGGCCGTCTGATTAGGTCGTGGGCGGAAGACCGGAGTGAAATAGGCAGCATATGTGTAGTCACCAATTCGTTTGTTCAGGTCACCCGGGGCTTGCTGTAGGATTATACTAACAATCATCTGTAGGAATCGTTGGTAAGGAATATACGGCTTTGAAATTTCCTTCTTTTTGTGTTTGCGGGTTTTTGTTGGTAGAGAATGTGCAATCGCATCTTTCCTTTCTTCCTGCTCAAAATACTGGTTTTTATGGTCTAGTAAGTCCCGAAGATCATCGAAGATGAGGCGAGCAATATCAAATTTCTTGTTAAAGATAAATGTGATCCATATGATGACGGTTATTCGATTCGCATAATCTTTGCCACGGTTTTTGGGCGTGGTGGTGTGTACCATTAGTTGTAACAAGAATTGCCATGGTTGCGGTAGTAGATCCCAATCTATTTTGAGAGTGCGTAAAGTCCCTCGATAGCCCAATTTATAAATCCATGGGAAAAGGTCGGCATCCTGTTTTGGTATTTCCTCGAATTCATCATAAGTTGGTAGATCTAGAAGTTCCCTTACTTGCTCAACTGTTAATTCGACTCTGTAGTCGTTAAGCTCATAAACTATCATTTCCTCAATCGGGTCCGCAGAGTCAGAGTTATCGGCCGCCTGATAACGCATGTGATACCATAAATGCTGCAAGTATACCCGTGGAACCTGTGGATGACTGACAAAGAGCTTTTTCCAAGGGTGATATTTGATGATTGAGAGGATTATGGGGTACGGGCACTCATATGTCTCAAGATCAATGATGGAGTTGTTGGTTTTCATATCGAGCCATAAACGCGTTGGGTGAACCACTTCCTGAGAAGGGAAGGCCGGAGAGAACATGCGTCGTGCTATCGGGGCAGTGTGACCTTCCATTTGATGAACTGATGGTGCGTTTGAGATAGGTCGAGCTGTTTTCTTGGTGCGCGCCATCTAATTCTGAACACAAAAACAAACTGTTAGTAAAACAAAATATATACGTTTTTTTTTTTTTTTTTTTATATATAATGCAAATTTGATGGCGGAAATCCCTTAAAGGTTGAAGAAAAATATGTCAATGTGGAAAAATTGACAAAGAATCCGGATAAACTTCGCCCGTGGGATCGCTCGCTTGTACAACCGTTTTCCCGAAATTTGTGGAACTAATCTAGTACAATAACACCGTTGACTATGCTTTACAATTTCGATTTCGGAAATATTAATCTCGGATTTTTTTGATGCGCGAATCTCGTCAAAATACGTCGCGTAAGCTTAACCGGTATCCGAAAACTGTCTAAAAAAATAAAAATCTCGCTCTTTAAAAAAATTCTTATTTTTCGATTTTGTTTCTAACGTGAAAACGTGGAATCGCGAAACTTAGGTTTTTTTTTTTTTTTTTTTTATTTTTTAAACTGAGTCATCGGGAACCAAGTGAGGTACATATTGCAGCTCGGAATAGTCAACGAGCGAAAGAAATCAAGTCGGGGCAACTTTTGAACTAAGCGAGGCGAATCGGGGCATCTGTTGAACTAGGCGGGGCGAATCGGGGCAGCTTGTGAACTAGGCGGGGCTCAGGAGGGTGTCCTAGTCGTGTCCGGGGACCAATGATGTATCCGAGCATCTGTCCGAGACAATGTGTTCGTGTCCGAGTAAAAACAATCCGTTCCGGTACTCTATCCGGGCCAAGTGTAAAACTAGTCGGGGCAAAACTTAGGAAAATATCCTAGCGAGCTGTTCGTGTAACCCAGGCGAATATCCTTATTCGTGTAACTCAGTCTGTTCGTGTACCCCTAAGTCTGTTCGTGTAACCCTAGTCGTGTAAGGGCATTAACAGGTCGTGTCACCCCTAAGTCTGTTCGTGTAAACCTAATCGTCAAAAACACCTAATTCCCTAGCTGAGATGAATCCTGTTCGTGTATGTAAACAAGTCGACGTCTAAAACCTATTCGTTTGTGATGAGAAGAAGGTCGAAAGAACACTTAATCAAAAATCCCACGAAGTTGCTGGAGATCTAAGTTTGTTCGAGGTGTTGTGCATGTCCGAAAGAATCCATGTTCCTGTTCGTGTGTGTTGAATATTCGTTCGAACACACCTAGTCGTCTAATCCTGTTCGTGGGTGATGACTTTGAGATCGAAGAGATTAGGGTTTTGATTTGAAGGAAATCCTAGCTGTTCGTTTAAGTTCTTGAAAACCCTAGTCGTCAAACTTTGTTCGTGTATGTTGTTCGTGTATGCTGTAGTCTAAAAAACCCTAGCCATCATCCAAGCATGTTCGTGTATTTGGAATTTGGGGTCTAATGAACACTTAACAACTTGCACCGAGATTAGGGTTTTCGTTTAGTCCAATTCGTCTATGTCATGCTAGTCGCCTATATGGAATACACATTCGAACCACAAAGTTCGTGTGTGTACAAAAGGAAGTCGTGTGAGGACTTGGTGGGATAGCCGTGAAGAAAGTCGTGAACATCACACACAAACGTTAGCATATAAACATAATATCAAGACGATTCACGCAGTTGAGAAAAAATTTCCAAATAAAAGTGTAAGAACATGAAGAACAATACAAAATAAATTTACCTAAAAACTTGTGTTCTTCGTTTTTGCCCAGAGAGGAAAATAGTAAAAAATTGATGTAATTATGAAAAAAAATAATTCGATTTTAACCTTATATAGCATCCGAAAGCCCAATGGGTTATCCATGGATACCCATATTTAAATTTTACTATTTCGACCCTGAAGTTTGAAAAATCAATCACTCAAACAATTACTCATAAACAAATATTCCCCTTCAAATTGTGATTCCCCCTCAACACGGAATTCCCCCTCAGAAAAGTATTCCCCCTCTAAAACGTAATTAAACACATAATTATACAGAAGCACACACGTAAATAGCAGATATACAATTAAAGTACAACAGAGGAAATCTGAGTTAATCTTTTAAGTTTAACATGCCGGGCTTGGAGATAAGAAATTTAAATCGTTTTTCCTCCAAAGCCTTGGTAAAAATATCAGCAATTTGAAAATCAGTTTCGACAAAGTGTAACTCAATAAGTCCTTTTTCAATGTTATCTTTCAAAAAGTGATATCGAATATCGATATGTTTAGTTCGAGAGTGTTGAACCGGATTAGCAGAGATGGAGATTGCACTGGTTGAATCACAGTAGATTGGGATTGCTTGTACTTCATAACCATAGTCCCGAAGTTGAGTGCGGATCCAAAGAACTTGAGAAAGACATACTGCAGCTGCTACATATTCCGCCTCAGCCGTTGAAATGGAGACACAATTCTGCTTCTTTGAAGTCCAACTGATTAGTTTGTTTCCCAAAAAATGAGCACCTCCCGACGTGCTGTTCCTGTCTAAATTACAACCTCCATGGTCCGCATCAGAATAAGAAATAAAATCAAAAAATACGTTTTACAGCCAGTAAATGAGATACTTTTGGGTTTGATTGATATCTAGCACACATACAGGTTGCAAACATAATATCAGGGCGACTCGAGGTCAAGTACATTAATGAGCCAATCATTCCTCTGTATGTGGTGAAATCAGTGGATAATCCCGTAGGGTCATCATGTAAGTTTACCCGAGGGACCATTGGTGTGGCCATTGGGGAACAATCGGCCATTTTGTACTTTTTAAGCATTTCAAAAATATATTTGGATTGATTTATAAAAATGCCATCTGGTAATTGTTTCACTTGTAACCCCAAAAAGAAAGACATTTCACCCATCATACTCATTTCAAAACGTTTAGACATGAGGGCACAAAATTGTTTGCATAGGTGTTGACTGGTTGAACCAAAAATGATGTCATCGACATAAATTTGCACAAAGATTGCATCCGGACCCTTTTTACGACTAAAGAGAGTTGTGTCAATTGACGCTCTCGTGAATCCTGCATCTAAAAGAAAAGACGAAAGTTTGTCATACCATGCACGAGGTGCCTGTTTCAAGCCATACAGTGCCTTTTTGAGTTTGTAAACATCATGTGGGCGATGCGGATCAACAAAACCTTCTGGTTGTTCAACATATACTTCGTCCTTGATGTCGCCATTAAGAAATGCTGTTTTGACATCCATTTGATACACAGTGAAGTTCTTTGTTGCTGCATATGCGAGAAACATGCGTATGGCCTCAATCCTAGCCACGGGAGCAAACGTTTCATCGTAGTCGATTCCTTCCTGCTGAGAATACCCTTTAGCCACAAGGCGTGATTTGTTTCGGATCACAACCCCATTTTCATCCTTCTTGTTTTTGTGAAGCCATCGTACCCCGACAATTGACCGATTCGTTGGTCGTGGTACCTTTTCCCACACATCTAAGCGCTTGAACTGATTCAACTCCTCTTGCATGGAGTTTATACAGTTTGGATCTGTAAAAGCCTCCTTGGTATTTTTGGGTTCAAATGAGCTTAAGAATATTAAGAAGAGACACTCATTAGCTGTGGCCTTTCGAGTTCTGACACGAGCATTCACACTTCCAATTATTTGGTTTGGAGGATGAGATTTCGTCCACATCTTGACACGCTCAGCTAGGGGCGGAGGAGGGAGAATGATTTGAGTATTGGCAGGTGGCGTAGAGATCGGAGTGCTCGAAGACGAAGATGGAGGAGTACTCATAGAAGAAGATTGTGGAGTAGTAGGTTCTTCTGTGTCGTCTGCCTGATCAGGAGAGGTTTCTGTAGAGTTAACTTGAGATGAGTCGGGAATTGTAGTGTTCAAGGAATCCTCAGTGGCTTGTTCCTGTTGTGTACTAGACACATATTGTTGATCAGATACAGTGGGGGTTTCCTGTGTTGTATTTCGAGTGCTTCGCACGGCATCATCATCGAAGTAATACAGAGTGTCGAAGAAATGATCCGATAGTGGTGGAGAAGTATTCACTGGAGGGTCGGATGTGAAATGGTCGGATTTCATTGTGCCGAATTCATCAAAAGATACATTAACACTTTCCACAATCACCCGTGTGCGAACATTGTACACCTGATACGCCTTTGATTCCGAAGAGTAACCAACAAACACTGCCTCATCCGCCTTATCATCAAATTTCCGCAATTGTTCTTTATCATTCAGGACAAAACATTTACATCCAAATACATGTAGATACTTCAGATTTGGGGGACGTCCATTCATCAATTCATAGGGAGTGGTCAGAAATCTTTTATTGATTGTGGAACGATTTTGTGTGAAGCAAGCAATGGAAATGGCCTCAGCCCAGAAGGAAAGTGGTAATTGGGAATAGGAAAGCATTGTACGTGCAGCCTCCACCAGTGTCCGATTACGCCTTTCAACCACTCCATTTTGTTGTGGAGTTCGAGTCGCTGAATACTGATGTGTGATACCCACTTTGTCTAGAAACTCATTGAGTGTACTATTTTTGAATTCAGTGCCATTGTCAGACCGAATAGTCTTCACACAGTGTTCAGAATGTAATTGCTTGTTCTTTATGAAAGAAATCAAAATATCTGGAGTTTCTGATTTTGAATGAAGAAAGTACACCCAAGTGAATCGAGAAAAATCGTCGACAATGACTAGAACATACTTCTTCTTGCTCCGACTCTCCACTTGCATTGGTCCGCACAAATCCATGTGGATTAGTTGAAGGACATGCGTGGTATCCCAGACTTGCTTTGATGAGTGTGATGCTTTAGTTAACTTCCCTTTTTCGCATGCATCACACAATTGGTCCTTGACAAACTTGAGTTTTGGAAGTCCGGTGACTAAACCTTTAACTGCAAGTTTCGTGATGTTGTTGAAATTCAGATGTGATAGTCTACGGTGCCATAACCATGTGTCTTGAGATTCAGCCTGAGACAAGAGGCACACGGTTCTGTCTGGTTTGAATTGCAACATATTAATCGTGTAGAGGTTGGTTTTTCGCGTTCCTGTGATCATATTCTCGCCCTCATAGTTACGAACTGCGCAAGTTGTTTTTCGAAAGTTGACTTCAAGATCTTTATCACAAAATTGGCCAATGCTGAATAGATTATGATGCAAGTCCCGAACATACGCAACATCCTTGATGGTGATGTCGTCGTATTTCAAATCACCAGTTCCTTCAATGGTACCAAAATGATCATTCCCAAACCGAACGGTGCCCATATATTTCTGCACAAAATTAGACAATAACGCCTGTTTCCCGGTCATGTGTTTGGAACAGCCTGAATCCAAATACCACACATGATGTGCCTGCACAAGACCAAACAAATTACACAGATTTAGGTACCCACTTAAAAATGGGTCCCTTTTTGTTAGCAAGCACAGGACGATAAGAATCATCAACAGTTTCATCATAATGAAAGCCAAAATCAAACATTGTTCCCAAACATTGTCTCACAAATTTCGAATTAACAAAAGAAAAATTGTTTTCTAATCCCTGTTTATTACAGACTTTATTAATGACAAATAATTTTGACTCTTGATTCGTCTTCTTTGCTCTGGTCTTGACTCCTCTTTGCTCACTCTTTGGCACCCAAACTCCCGTTAATTTCCCTTTCCTTGACGCTGAAACACTGTGAACATGATTAGTAAGTTGTTTTGATGGATTAGTAACCCTAGATTGCTGTATACCTCGGGTAATCACTGGTGTCGGTGTAGGACCCTTAGTTGCAGCTTTGGTAGGCACTTTTGATGGTGGAGCTACCTTAGCTTGTGGTGCAACTTTGGAGTCTACGTATGACGATGTAATTACCGTAGATGGTTTGGCAATTGTAGGGATTGCTTGTTTTGGTTTTGCAAAGAAATGATCAAAAGAGGCATCAAAAGTTTCATCTGAATCAAACTATGCATCCATGTCTTTAGCAGTAAAATGAGGTTTTGTTGCCATTTTGGTAACATCCTGTTTAGGTTTAACTGCTTGAAATGTGACATGTTTGGGAGATTTATTCTTTAAGTGTGTATTTACCGAATTTATCCGTTTTAGTGAACTTTGAACCGAGCCAGGTTCCATTGATTTTGTTGTGGACTGAATCTGTGGTGGTTTAGAATTTTTAATAGGAGGATGAGTCGGTTTACACACACTTAGGAAGTCAATCCGTTTTTGCAACTGTTCAAGAGTTTGATCTTTTTCATGTAAAGCCTTTTGATAAAACATGACCTTTTGATCAAATTGAGTCTTTGTAACGTGAGCATTTGTGGAACTGGACTCATTTGAAATTGATTTGATATGTTCTTGTAGAATACAAAACCTTTCCCATAATTTCTCATATTTCATCCTATCCATGGACGTGTTTTCAGATGACGCAATTTTCTCTAACAGTTGATGTTTTTCATTTTCAAAGTGAGTGGTTCGACATTCCAACGTTTGTTCAAGGTCCGAAAATTGTTTTTCTAAAACGAGTGTTGGAACGTAGACTTTTGGAAAAACTACTTGTTTCATAACATCATCGGAATGAAGGTCCTTTTCAGTGTAACTTGGAAAGTTATCGTTAGAAAGAGGAATTTTCCTAGTTTTGTAACTTTCATTTAGTGATTTGTAGTCAAAAGATAATTGCGTTTTATTGAAAAGTGGTCGTTTGGAATCCTCATGATCTTCAATTTCCTTTGATGATCTAATGAAAGACATTGTACCATCTGATGTGCTCAAAGATTGTGCGTCATAAAGACCGGGAGCATGATACATGGCTTTCTTTAGATATTTTGGATTATCATGACCTAACCCTTCTTGTGGTTCGAAAAAAGCGAAACTCTTTTGGTTTGTTTGGAAAGATGAGCTCATTTGTTTGTTTTCGAAAACATTTTTTGCGTTAAAGGTTCAAGTTCAACTTCAAGTGCTTGTGCTTTTAAAGATTGAATTTCCAGTTTATGACCGTTCAATTGTTCCAGAAGACATGTGTTGTTCAATTCATTGGAAATGGTGATGTCAAAAATATGAGTTTGCAATTCTTCTAGATGTTGTTCTAGAATCAACGTTGGTGTATAGTATAACACTTTCGAAGGTTGCAAACTTACATTCTTTTCATTGGAAAAAGTAGGAATTGAATTGTCGGGGGTTCTAGCAGTTTTGTTTGGTTTGTATGTATTTGGAGAATCCTGTTCAAATATTTTTTATTTGTTCCATAATACTCAAAACCCGTCTGACATTTAGTTCCCCTTTACGCTTTACGTCCTCACATGATTTTTCTTCTAAAATTTCCTCATTTGATGCATTCACAAAACTAACCTACTCCTAATTTGATGAAATCAAAATCATAGAGAGAGCAATATTTTGATATGGCTCGTTTGAGAAATTTCGGGTTTTCAACGAAGGTTTCTTCATCAAAACCAAGACCACCCTGTGTAAAAGTTTTATGGTTTCGGTCTTGTTTAATGAATAGTTTGGTCCGTTTGGCCTCGTTTGACAAATTCAAGTTCCAAGTTTTTCAATTTTGAGCATAGTTCCACGTTTTCTTTGGAAATACGTTCAACTTCACGCTGGTGGAAGCTACTATCATTATCAGTTGTTGACATTTGATAGTTGCTTCACACACACTTTCGTTTGCAATTTTCTCATTCATCTTTTGAGCCAAAACTTCGTCCGATAGTTGTTTAATATTGCTTTTCATACTTGAAAATTCCGAAACATATTTGTTATTTTTCTCAATAAGTTTCAAATTTAGGGTTTCAAGATCTTTAATGATTTTACGTTTGGTACGAAGTTTTGTTTCAATAAGTTTCATTTGAAAAATGCAAGTTTCCATTTTAACCGGATCATAGATGTATTGATATACCTCATCTTCATCGGATTCCTGGAAGTCAGTGTCTGCCATCAGTGACATGTGGGCAAAGTGTGCACTTGCTTGTTCTTCATTGTCAAAATCGCTCATCCAGTGTGCATCTTCAGTCATAAAAGCTTGCCCCTTCTCTCCTCCGGATTCCTTTCTCTTCTCATACAACATCTTCTTACGTAGTATTCAGAATTTTTCACCACCTTCATCTTACAGTCTCTAGCAAAGTGACCTGGATCCATGCATTTGAAACATATCACAGTGCTCTTATTCCTTTGCTATTACTTGTTAGGCTCGTCTTGAGTGAGGTTGAGGAATTGACTGTTGACCTTGATTGTGAGGAGCTTGTGAGGGGTTATATGAAGATCGACCACGATAGTTGTTGTTTGAGTTCTTTGAGACGATTGAAATCGTTGACCATTTGACCTTCCAAATTTCTTCTTCTGAACCATGTGGATAGTAGAGCAATCATTTGTGAAATTTCTTCCTCAGAATCTTCATCAGAGTTTGCAGTCAGATTTCCTTCCATTTCGTCATCTGGGAATGACACAGAGTATTTGGAGGAGGATGGTTGGATATTGTGCAGAAGTGCTTTTGATGGGATGATTTCTCACTCCTGGATGATTTCTTTGTATTTCATCGATCTTGTTCAAAACGAGAGCTAAAGGATCGCTTTCCTTCTTTGCCTTAGACTTTGTCTCTTCGACTAGTTCCATTACTTCCTCCTCATTTTGCATCAGACATTCAAACACATCATGTACTGGAGTTGTCTGAATGTTAATGTTCTGCTTTAAGTTTGAGGTGAACCGTTTCCAAACTGGCTTCAGTGTATTCATGAACTTCACATTGGCTTCGAGATGGGTCTTTACGAATCCATTTTTCCTCAGCTCATTGAGTAGCCCACAAAAGCGATTGTAGGTTTGCTCAAGCATCTCTCCATCTTGTGCTCGAAACTCTTCAAACTTATACATTGCTCCCAATCTCTTTATACTGTGACCAGCTTTGCTTCCCTGAAGTTGCTTGGTTAACTCATCAAACATTTCTTTGGCGGTTCTGTGACTGTCGATGTTCATGAAGATGTCATTTGGAATTGCATTCATGATGTGTGATCTTGCTAGCCGATTTGCTTTGTGATAATCCTTTTCCTCGTTCGTCATTTGAGTGAATAGCTTCTCAGTTGTCGTCTCACTCTCAGTTCCATCTTCGTTGGCAATCTTTACCATTATTTTCACTGGACCATTCATAATAATTTCTAACATTTGTGGACCCAAGTCTTGTCGTTCAATGAAGTCCAAAAACCGTGCTCTCCATTGTTCATAGTCACCACGGAAGAGGACTGGAGGTCTCGTTTCTGATCCAATGGACATTTGATCTCTTGACGTCATTTTCTTAATTCTTGTTGATCGGTTTATACTCTTGTAAAAGTTCTAATTTTCTGTTCGTCTGTGACTGAAATGTGTATGCTCAAATATGGTTCTTGTGTATGAGTTCGTGTATGCACACTTTCAAGTCGTGTGTATTAGTTCGTGTATGTTGAATTGCAATTCGTGTGAAGACTTAGTCAAATTTCTCACGTTTTCGAGATAGTTATATAACTTATCCCAGTCCGAATTGCAATGTTCTCAGATGGATTAAACACCTTACACGAATAACTGATGAGACTAGAAATCCTTCTTACAAGGATACAAATTGTATTCTTGTATGTTGAAAACGTAGTCTAATGGTACACGAATTGACTATTAGACTAGAATCCTTCTTACAGGATACAAACTGTATTCTTGTATGTTGAAAATGTAGTCTAATGGTACACGAATAGACTATTAGACTAGAAATCCTTCTTACAAGGATACAAAATGTATTCGTGTATGTTGAAAATGTAGTCTAATGGTCTATTTCCAGTCTAATGAACGGGTACTTTGAGAGTATCCCGCTCTGATACCAATTGTAAGAAATAAGGCCAAAAGTTCTATTATTGCTTCCCCCCTCACCTATTTATAGGCAAGGGGGTAAATGTGAATTACATAAAGATAGAAACCATACAACTATTCTAAGTTCTACAGTAAGCACTTTGGTGACAAGATCAGGTCTAACCCAAGCATAAGATTGGTTGACATTGCTGATTTAGTCCATAAAAAAGTATAAATGCACTGTGACATTAATCAATGCAGAAGGGCAAGACTTATGCACTAGGTTGAGTATGAGAAGTCATTAGAGGATCACTATGGAATGCTAAGATCTTATGCTGATGAGTTTCTTACAAGTAATCTAGGATCAACAGTAAAAATAGGTGTTACAGTCAATCCAGATGAAAGGGTTTTATTTGATAGGATGTATATTTTTTTTAAAAGGTTGAAATGGATTAGGGGTTGTAGGAGGATAATTACATTAGCTGGGTGTTTTTTGAAAAGCCCCCAACCATGGTGAATTATTTACTACAATTGGAAGGGATCGAATAATTCCCAATTGCTTGTGCTGTTGTGAATATGGAAAATAAGGAGAACTAGAGTTGGTTCATTCAATTGTTGGCTGAGGATCTGCATATTGAAGGTGGTGCCAGTGTAACCTTAATGTTATATCAATACAAGGTATGTGTTTTTATATTACCTCATGCTTACTTGTATATTACCACTAACCACATGTTTTATAATGCAAAGGGTTTGATGGAGGCTGTCAAGACTGTCATGCCATATGCAGAGCATAGGCAATGTGCAAGGCACATCTATGAGAATTTTAGAAAGCAATTAAGTGGTGTGGAATTTAGAAATCTTTTCTGGTCAACTTCTAAGTCATCATTTCCTGTGCTATTTTAGAAGATCATGGACAAGATTCACCAAGCTAATCCAAGGGCAGCAACCTAGGTTTCAGTGGTGTGGAATTTAGAAGTCTTTTCTTAATCATAGGGGTTTTGGCTTCCGATTTAAATGGGAGGTTATACAATGCAATAGGGGCTTTAAAGTTGATGAACAACATAAAACATGAAGCTGCAGGATGTGGCAGTTATCAGGTGTGCCTTGTCCACATGCTTATTACAGTTATAATTGCTTTACATCAAACCTAGAGGATTATGTGGCGATTTGGTTCAAAAAAGTCAATATACCTGAATGCTTACAACACCTTACTTGAAACCTGTTGGTGGGATGTCAACTTGGAGACCAAACAACATGAACACGCCTCTTCCACCACTCCCACGGATGCTTACAACACTTACTTGAAACCTGTTGGTGGGATGTCAACTTGGAGGACCAAACAACATGAACAAGCCTCTTCCACCACTCCAAGGAAAATGCAAGGAGACCCAAGAAGATGAGGATTAGAGGGCAAAGTGAGGGGGCAGTACCACGAGAATTTCCAAGGTTAGGACAATTATTACTTGCCATAATTTTGGGAAACTGTGTCATAACAAGAAAGGATGTACAAATGACCCTAAAACACCACCTAAGTAAACAAGATTGTTGGTTTGGCAAAGCAGTGGTGGTAGTGATGAGGGTGCAAGTACTGGTCAGAGCATAGGCTAAGGTGCAAGTATTGGTTCTACTACAAGCATGCAGGGAGCTGGTTCAAGTTGTGGTTCAACTTCATCATACACGGAAATTGTTGATGCTTTGATGGGTGCTGACCAGTTCAAGGTATTTTTGCTGGTAGGTCAAATCCATAACATTTCTTCTTAGGTTCATCACATGGGGCAAAGAAAGGTGTAGGGTTGGGTCTAACAATTGCTCCAGGTGTCCCAAGGAAAAATGCAAAATATCATAAAGGTATGTTTTTAGTATCATGTTACTTATAGTTGTGATTACAATTGTACATTCTTTTAATAGGTAAATATACTACTTAGGTCCTATTAATAGGCCTTTACCTTCATGGTGGGGAAACGGCTTGCGTATTGATCCAGTTACTGGTGAAAGCTTTGAAGGGAGAGGTAAGAACTGTGTTCCAGTCCCTGTGTGGCCTCTAGGTGTTCCATTGCTCACTCAAGAAAAGGGTACATGTTGTAGTACAAGGACAGGTTGATATGGAGGAACTCAAAAGAAGGGGTTGTTCAAGGTCAGACGGGAATGAAAGTGAAGAGATAGCTTTGGGAAGCCATGCATTTATTCTTCACTAGATGTACACCAAAGAAGAATAATTCAAGCTCATCAAAGAAAGTAGATGTCAAGAAGAGACCACCAAGTGAAAGAATCTTGAAAATGAAGTCGGGAAAGCAAGTTTAGGGACCAGAGATGCACAGACAATGCAATTGACCTTGGAAAGTAATATGTACTTGTTTGGTTTAGGATGTTTGTAAACAATGTCTTTTGGTATTTATGTTGGCATGTAATGTGTACTGTGTGGTATTTAGGATGGTAACCTTTAGGATTGTATGCAGTTGGCTTTATAAGCCAATAAACAATTTTGATGTAGATAAATGATGGTAAAAAAGTTGTATCATCTTGTACTTGAATGAGGTATGCACTTGGCTTTATAAGCCAATTAGCAGTTTGGTATTGTATGTAACTGTTTTCCATTTTCAAGTTAGTGTTGTTTGTTGTTGTGGTTTTACCAATAATTAGAACTGCATTATAAACAAAACATTACAACTTGCTAAAACTTCTTTACAGACAACCTTTTAAAACCTAATAAGAAAACCTATTCCAATTGCTAAAAAACCACAACAAACAACATAATCACAACCAATTTCTCATAACTACAATCTTTGACTTTGCATTGGTAAACTCTTGCATCATTTTGTCATTTCTATATTGAATCGTTAAGCTCTTCATAAGCTGCATTTCCACTACTTGTCCTACGTCTTTGCAATTCAACATGAAGATCAAATAGCAGTTTCTTGTAGTAAGGATTACGGAATTTCTTCGTCAATAAACATATACAACTTGCATTTCCTTTCTTTATCTTGTTAATTGGAAACAATTCAATTTTGTGTTCAATTTGGGGCAAAATTAAAAATTAGGGAAACTAACCATTACAGGACTGATGATCTCCTTCCTGGATTAATGCTTGTCCAAGATGTACGAGGGTGGATTTCGAATCCACAATCACAAAACGGGAACCAATTCCATTGTCGCCCTGATGAAGATTGAAAGAAAAAAACGGGTTTGATAAATTGGGTATAAAAAACGGGTTGTCATTTGGGTTAAATAGGGAAATGAAAAAATAGGTCAACTACTACACTCCTATGTGGCAGTTGAGGTGGAAAAAAACGTAATTAACCTGGATACACGTCTGCATTTTGTAGGTAAAAGGTTAAACATGTATCTAATAAACAAAATTAGTCAATATATGGTACTCGATAGAACTTTTAAGAATACGGGGTACATAAAGGATTTCGTGACAAGTTGAAGATATACACAAGCTATTATCCCATGTTAAAAGTATGATTAAATGATTTGAATCATTGTCGACGTTGATTTCATTTTATTTTGATTCCATATTCTCTAGACATGATATAATATAATGAGACCTCTTTATATAATAAGGTACCTCAGGTTCTCCAGGAACCATCATGTCTATACTCTTCATGAGTATCTTTGAGGTCTTTATTACTTCGACTTAACCATCTTAACTCCTTGTTTCTTTCTTTATTTCGAGGATTTTATATGGAATCGATTATTCTACCACGCTTCAGGCGTGCCGTAGATTACCAATCTTATGTTATCTTTTTCGATACATCTTAATCAGAGCATTAACAACAAATATACATGACATGGTTACTCTCATTGGTCAGTAAATTTATCTGACAATTACCAAATATGGTATATGAATTATCCCATGAACTTCTGGTTCATATTGTTTAGTGTGAGAATCAATAATTCATCGCAATCTTTTTCAACTTTAGCTGCTAATCCCCCCCCCCCCTAATGTTGGGATAACTAATTTATTGCAATCACTAAATCATGCCATAAATAAATTTCCCATTGATGGCATTAGAATGGAGCATTAACAACAAATATACATGACATGGTTACTCTCATTGTTATCTGACAATTACCAAATATGGTATATGAATTATCCCATGAACTTCTGGTTCATATTGTTTAGTGTGAGAATCAATAATTCATCGCAATCTTTTTCAACTTTAGCTGCTAATTCCCCCCCCCCCCCCCCCCCCCCCCCCCCCCCCCCCCCCCCCCCTAATGTTGGGATAACTAATTTATTGCAATCACTAAATCATGCCATAAATAAATTTCCCATTGATGGCATTAGAATTTTGTTATATATGTGGATTTATATCAACCACATATTTCCAACATTCTTTTATGTCCCTTATATATGCGTTGTGATGGAGCAACATAAATATATACGCATAACCAATAAATCGTAGATGTGAATTACTTCTGACCAAAAACCAGTTTTAATTGGGGATAATCATCATATCTGTTGACTTGATGCGAAATAGTATTATTTCATGTAAATACACGGCCTCAGACAAAATTTGGGTAGACACTTGACTGGTGCTATCGCCGTCAAAGCATTGATTAGAACATTTTTTGCTCTCATGATCATTAGCTTTGCAATCTACTGAAGAAGCTTGATAAAAGTTTCAACAAAAGCAATTTACGTAATACATACTCAATGTCAACACTTATTCCACTAATCATTTATAAAATTTGTGAAATATTTCACCCCTTTTTCCAGAACAATATGATAATCTGGTATAATGTGCTCGCTATCTCATTAGCTGAGTCACTAATCACGCAAACTTCAGATTGTGACTTGATGATCATTTAGACGATACATCTATTTAAAACTCTTAATGGTCTATGATATGGATGTATAAGTCTATTTATGCAACCCTTTTGTACCATTTCTATGGATTTAGTCCCGCATTTATTTGGAGAATAATCAAGTTTCTTTGAGAGCAAACAACAAATATAAAATTATAACTTTGAAGAATCTTCCGGTTCTTCTATACATTTCGCTTAATCATTCACTCAAGATGGTCTAACCCGTCATGCCATTTAATTAAATAATAAACATCTATAACTGTAGGTTTATAACAAAATATAATCATGTTTGATAAACTTCAGGTTTATGACCCAATAATCACGATCCATAAACTTCTGGTTTATGATTGTATGTGATTTGGTTGCACCTGAGTTTTTATGTCATATAATACAAGAGAAATTAGTAATATTTTAACCTTTTTCTCATGACATATTTATATTTATTTTCAGGAGCTTTCAATAGCTAGAAACATTTGTTATACTAGTGACATATTCTAAAAAAAACACATATTTAACATCACTTATTCAATAAATAAGATTTTTCATGTACTCAAATTTATCTCCATCATAATAAATAACAAATCTAACGGAAATAACAGACTTTATGTAATTCTTATGCTTTTTCCTATAATGAAAATGTAAAATTCATATGGCAACTTGATTTAATTATTAATCATCTTTTATCATGCCATTTGTAGTCAATAACACTATATTAATAAATTAAGCATCTAAAAACGAGCATGTTTAACGAGTTTTTCTTTTTCTTTTTTTATGCGCTACATTAGAGGTAAAATGATACCATTAACATATAAATCATCAATCCAAGGAAATCTCCAAGAGAGCAAGACTTATATCACGTACATTTAATAAAATATCACCAAGAACAATCTTTCAATAAGACAAAACATAAGGATTGACGTACATTCGATCAGTATATAATCAATACTTAAATAAGTTTTCTAAGCAAGCATGAGTGTTAGATGGAATTTGGCAAAACAATTCATAAACTCAAGCCTAATTCGTAATTACGGCATCATATTCAATTTTGCTTAAATAATCCTTTTTAGTTTAGTGAACACAATTATATATAGTTAATCAACCCTAATAGATAGATTAACAAAGCCTTGAACTTAAAGTTAGAATATTTACATCAATCGTGATCATACTTCATTTGTCTAAATCGAAGTTTTAACTAGAATTATTCATTAAAATTTGAAAACAAACAATTCTACAAAAGAATTCTTGAAAAACATCATATCCACAAACCCCTATGAAAGGAAATTTTTTTAAAAATATGTCCACACAGTTTAGCATATAAAGTATTATAATCTGAACAATTATTTGAAACTCTCATGTGCAAACAAAGGGATAAAAACAACATTAACCAGATCCTAAAAAATAAAAAAATAAACTCACCGAATGACTTTGTAGATACTAACCAAAAACAAATAATTTATTATACCAAAAAGATTGTAGTTAGAAATTGTTACAACAAAGTGACTCCAAAAACTTTAACCCTCGGTGAAAACTTAAAACAAAAAAAACTTATCTTATTTAGATCGTGCTAATAATGTGTTGTAAAACAATAAATAAAGAAGAGAATAATCTATAAAGAAAAAAGAATAAACAATTGTATTATTAATCTTATAAATATATGTATTTATAGTTACAAGTTTCATTTAATAAAAATATCTACTAATATAATACAGGGTTAATGCACTTCAGGGTCATTGTACTCTTCCAAATAATCCGATTGAATTATTGAACTAAAAAAAAATATGTCGTTATCACTCTACTTTCAAAAAAGTTTTAAATGATCACTCATGATTCAAAAAAAATTTAAATGGGTCACATGGGCAACCTGCAACCGGCTAGTAACATGTCACATTCAATTTATATTAGGCTTAATGCACCCGAGGATCATCGTACTCTTTTAAAAAATCCGATTGAATCACTCGACTAATAAAATATATATAACTTTCCTTCTACTTTTTAAAACCGTTTATTTGCATCATTTGGCCCCACGACAACTTATTGTTCTAGGTTAAAAACTAAATTTTTATAAAATTAAAATTTTTATTTATTTAATATAATGATTTGTGTTTTTATTGAATCACACTTTCCCCATTAATTAAAATTTTGGACTCAAAATTCTTCATTCAGTCTGTATATATCTATTCCAATCGGTGTATAACAATCGATGACGTGGAACACAACTCTCGCTAATTGGAAAGAAAACCTAAATAAAATCGCATTAGATGTCCGCGAAGATGATGAGGACAATGCTGACGTGGATGATTATGATCGAATCTCTAATTCTGATCGGAGGTTTTCGATTAATCATCTCCGATCAGTTTCGTCTATGGTTAATGGTGTTGATTCCAGTTGCTCTAATTCATAGGTAATTGTTAGTTTATTTAGCTGATTTTAGTTTTGGTTGATTTAGTGTAGATTGTGGTTAAGTTAGGGTTTCTGAGATGTTAAATTAGTTAATATGGTTGGATACATGATTGTTACCTGATTATGATTAAAAGTATGTAACATGGTGTGAAGAGGATGGGAGAGCTCGAGAATAAATCGTTTTATGATGCTATTAAGCATAGGTACAATGAGAGTGAACCAGAAGATAAAGCTTCGGAACTATATATATTTTATTAGTCGAGTGATTCAATCGGATTTTTTGAAAGAGTTTAGTGATCCTCGGGTGCATTAACCCTTTTTAACCTAGAACAATAAGTTGTCGTGGGGCCAAATGATGCAAATAAACGGTTTTAAAAAGTTGAAGGAAAGTTCTATATATTTTATTAGTCGAATGACTCAATCGGATTTTTTGAAAGAGTACAATGATCATCGCGTGCATTAAAACTATAATACGCATATCTCTCATATATATATATATCCTATATAAGATATGGAATTTTCTTTTCAAAGGAAAATAACTTAATTTCTCTCTCTTACTTTTATAGGTAAATGATCAATTAAGATACATAATTTTTTAAGGACTAAAAGACACAATTTTGACCATTCATTCATTTTTTAAAGACTAAAAGACGCAATGCCTAATTTTTTATTTTTTATTTTTAAATTAATTTATCTCACAAACCGTTAATCGTTAGACGAAACAAATTACACAGTTGCGACCGTCTCGTTTTTATCTTCAGTTAGAGTAGTGGTGTTATATACTTTCGAAGACTTTTTTTTTGTGGGTATTAAAATTGTGACGATAATATCAAATGTGATGTTAGCACCAATTCGTAAAACTTTATATTAGAGAATTACTATAAAACGTTTAAATTATCAAGATTTAGAAAAAATATCGAATTTTGACGATTTTTTTCCCCTTCATTTTTGACATAAATGTGATAGTATTGTTTATCATATGTGACGATTTTTTTTCCCTTCATTTTTTGACATAAATGTGATAGTACGCATATCACATGCGATATTATTGTATATCATATGCGACAATTTTTGTTTTCCTTCTTTTTGTTTTGACATAAATGTGATAGTATGCATATCACATGTGATAGTAGGCATATCACATGTGATAATACACATAGTACATGTGATTGTATTGTATATCTCTGGATCCTGCAGAGATTGTCTTTTTCTGAGTGTTATCAAGCTTCTGAAACGAGGGTGATGATCCAATGGGTTTGGTGGAAGGTGGTACTGAGCTTGAGGGCGCCAAATTTTTGTAAAGACTTTTGACAAAAATTGATTAAGTAAAGCTTTTAACAAAGTTTTGATGATAAAAGGCACCACTTGCCCCACAGTGGGCGCCAAATTGTTTTGACCAAAAACTACCTAAGGTAATTCAGCGATCAAATTAGTTATGTGAGGTAAGGTGTTGTGGTAAACTAATGTATGAACACGAGATAATTTACGTAAAACAGCTAAAGAATACGTAAAAAGTAAATGAACACAATTATTTACGAGGAAATCCCTTAATCCTTTTGGATTTCCGGCATAAAACCTCGGGAAGGGATAATAATCCCTTGCCTTGTTGATTTTATTGATAAAAACGGTAATGAGTACAATGATGAGCACAAATGATCGATTCTAAATGTTTGTGTTGTAATTCAGGTGAGTATTCCGGTCATATTGTGTGTGTTCCTATACTGATCATTGCCTCTATTTATAAAAGAATGAAAATAAAAACTATAGCGAAATATGCGGGATCATCCCAGTTCCGAGATATGCGGGATCTTCTTTAGACTTCTTCTTCAACGTTTATTTCAAGTCTTGCACGCCTTGACTTAGACCATGTCTCCAACGGCTATATTAGCTATTAGTAATACCTGTCAAAGTGAGAGTAAAGCATATTGAAATATAACAAGTAGTATTAGTGATCATAAATCTATTAGTGATCATGTGATCACGTAGACTGTTGTGATCCGTGATTACGAGTTGACCTGCAATAACCAGTGATCATAGACAAAAAATTCTACACATAACAATATCTAATGTTTTAGCCAAAGTGTATTGTTTGTTACAAAATTAAATCGGGACATTTTCCGCTTGTTTCGTCCATAAAAAAAAAACCCGATGATCGGTCCTGATGAGTTGATATAAGTTCAACAAAATTTTTATATAATCTAATAATTATATATGCTATCTTTAAAGTAGTAGAATGGTGATGCTCTAAGCTCTCATATGAACTCGTTTTTGTCAAATATACAGATCCTCATAAGTTTTCATAAGAACCGCATTTTATCTAAAAAGAGGACTCCATAATACTTCAAAGAGAACCATACTAGTCAAAATATAAAAAAAACCGGTCTCTATGACCCTAAAAAGAACAGTTGTATCTGCCATTTTTTTTCTTTCTAGAAGTGATATACCTTAGACGTAATTATATGACCTCATCAAATAAAACTTTAAAAAGTATTAAGATTAAAATTATATATCATTAGTCTTTCTATTATAATAGGTGTAGGGTATTTTATATGAAAGAAAGAAAATATAAATATGTAAAAGGTAGGTTGGGAGTAGGAGGAATGTTACATTTTACTATTTTTTAGTATGCTTTGGTGGTACTCTTGTTGCAGTTCGCCGACACTACGCATTAGTGATGCCACACCAACTCCATAAGAAAATGTTGAGGGGTTTTGACAGCAACCTCACATATAAACAGGACAAAATATATATTGCTAAGTTGAAATTTAGATAAACTTATTTTATTGAAAATGGGTAAGTGGTTATATAAGTTATGATTTTCCATTATATTAATTCACTAGCTTATTATCTCGCATAATACGCGGATTGTATCAATAAACATTAAAGCTAAAAGATTTGAAATTTATCAATACTAAACTTGTAAAGAAAAAAAATTAGGAACTTAAAATATAAAAATATTGTTTAATACCTGACAATGTATTTTTGGTTTGTATTTCTTTTTTTAAATCGATTGTATGTAAATGTAAAAAATAATTTACGTGAAAAAGATTCAAATGAATCCAAATGAAAATTAAATAAAGTAGTTTTTAATTAATTAATATAACAAAATAGTGTAGGGGGCTTAATGAAAATTAAGTAATCAATTTAACTGAAAAAATTAGGATGTGTTATTTTAATTGAATGTCAAATGACAGTTTAATGATATATTTATTAGAAGTATAGATGAGTTTAGAAAGACTAAGAAAAATGTTTATTTTGTATTTACCGAAATAAGTGTCGGATGTACGACTTTAGAGGACAACTGCATCATTTTTTTTGAGAACGTGTATATATGTGTTCAACAATTTTAGAGGAAAAACAATATAGTTAGTCGATCATGTTTAAAAAAAACGAACTCTCTCTCTCTCTCTCTCTCTCTCTCTCTCTCTCTCTCTCTCTCTCTCTCTCTCTCTCTCTCTCTCTCTCTCTCTCTCTCTCTATACATATATATATATATATATATATATATATATATAAAAGTTGATTATTAGGGATTCATTTTTAAATTTCGCCATATATGGCGTTTGATATTATCTTGAACGTCTTTTATTTGTATGGAACTTCTCTCGAAAATATGAAATTTGTGATAGTGACGTCGGAAACTTTGCCAATTTTGTCCCTGAAATATCTTCATTTTGAATAAGTTGTTCCAACATAAATTGCTTGAACGATCTTTTATCTTTTATCCAGATATGAGATTGATGTAGACATTGGTCTTCGTTTAATCGTATAAACAATTCCTTTTCTAGGATCTTGATTTGAATATTTTGTTAAAGCTCCCTCTTAATTGAGTAAACATTTTATTACGCCTATAAAATGTTTTCTCGGGTGAGCTCGGAGTATTAAAGCGTTTAACCTAATTTGATTTTAAATTTTTTTTTATAATAGTGAGTTAAGTATTAACCACACACATAGTGTTGGAAATTTTGGTGAATATGTGAATTTTCACTTATTTTGGATACAAATAAAATAATATATGTTGACGATATATTAAGGGATAATATGTGTCCAAAATAGATATGAGGAGAATGAAACATCGAGTCTAAAATTGAAGCGTTTGATGTAAAAAAATCATATTTTCGTTTATCATTCGGATTACAAAAAGATATATTGATGTGGTCATAATGAGTTAGTCTTATCAATCCACTTTAATGGAAAAAAAAAGTTTGTAACCACTATTATTAATTATCAAATAATGATTATTAAATGAAATTAATAATCGTCATTAACATTTTTGGTTTCGTTGTGGTTTTAGTTATTCATTATAATGATAAGAAGAAAACCAAATACAAAATGACAGGATTTTTAAATCGGATCCAAAGCTTTAACAGTGAATTCTTTGGTCAACTCATGATGCGGAATCTCATGAAGTGATTGAATCTAAATAGTAATGGTACTGAAAATTGGTTCATTGAAAGAGAATGTATAGACATCATTGATAGTGCGATTTTGGCGGGAATAGCCGTTTACAAACTTTAAGCTCTACGGTACTCAAGAGAGTTCGGGTTCAAAGACAACTAACTAAACACACACGTCACTCTATTTATAGACATCTCAATACAGACTCTCTACAAATAAAATACTTAAGTATTCATTTTACTTTAACTCTGGTGAACTTCAGTTAGGTCGGGTAGAATAACATGTTCACCCTAGTTAAAGTCTTCAATGTTGACTTGTCTTGATCAGCTAAATCTTCAATTAACATTAACTCGGGTGAACTTGATTTAACTATGGTGAGTAAACTTGTTCTCCCGAGTTAAAGTCTTTACTGAAAGACTTTCTAAGTTTTAGTTCGGGTGGTGAACATTGTTCACCCGACATAAAACGTAGAGCAAAAACATACTTTTAAAGATTTCTTAGCTTCATCCATAACTTTCAATACCCAACAATCTCCCCCTTGTATGATGCTATGAACATCTTCAAATCAAACACAGAGTAACCTCAATTGTAAGCTTCACAAGATTCATTCACAAAACAGCTATCTGATTCTCCAAGGTTAGCTCTTCAACCTTCAGATTCTCTAGAATCAACACTCTCCCCCTTAATTTCATAATCTCTCTCAATTTTAACAAATTTGATTTCGGTGTCGGATTGAGCCGAAATTCGTGTGGTTACTCAAAAACGGGTCACGATCAAAACTCATTGCTCTGCTCTGACCCTAAGCAGTTTTCGTCCTTTCGGGATCGTTTAGGGCTCGAAAATGCCAATTTACTTCATGTAAACCACCAAATTCATCATCCGAATTAAACTCAGTTTCAACTTATGAACACAAAACTCAACAACATCATTACTAACAACAGCAATACTCCATCAATAGCAATACCAGATCATTTTGCTTTGAAGAAACATTTTTTTGAAAACATTTTGTTCTCCAACACTTGATGAACTTGTAATCTTCACTAATTCGTCATCATTAGAACACTTTGATCATCTGAATTACATCATCCGACTTAAAAACTTAATTGAGTAAAAGTGATTTTACTTAGGCAAAACACTAATCTGAACTTGGATTATCATGCCGACTTGAATTCTGAATTGATTCTCAGCTTCGTGTTCATCATTTTCAATCTCCTTTTCATCAATCACAGTTTCAATCATCCACACATTCAATTAACTACAATTTCTTCATAGATTTATTGACTTAAGCAGCTTGAATTGACAAATCACTAATTCTAAGCTTGTATCAGCATGCAGAATTAAATTTCTGAGTAGATCCTTAGCTTCATGATCATCAGATTCAATCTACTATTCATCAATCACAATTTCAATTTAGTTCGGATGAACTGCTTCATCATCCGAGTTAATTCAAACCTGAATTTCAATTCTTCAATTTCAGCTCTGATATGCTCAAAATCACTGCATAAACACCAAAACACCTTCAAACTTCATAAATTGATAACTCGTGGATTAGCTTCAAACTTCGATCACCTCCAATCGATTACTGTAACAACAATTCCACCAAAAATTAACTAATCTTCACAAATTCTTCAATAACTTTCCGCAATTTCAATTAGAACTTCTTCGATTCAACAAAACACTGACAATTTGACTAAATTCACTTCAAACGATTAAAATTGATGAACAAGAATCAATTGAATCTAATCAAATTATTTTTCCGGCTCTAATACCACTTGACAAGATTTTTAAATCGGATGCAAAGATCTAACAGTGAATTGTCTGATCAATTCATGATGCGAAATCTCATGAAATGATTGAATCTAAACAGTAATTGTATTGAGAATTGGTTAATTGAAAGAGAATATATAGACATCATTGATAGTGTGATTTTGGTGGGAATAGCCACTACAAGAAACAGACCCTACGACGACGACAAAAAATCGTCGCTGTAGCGAAAAATTCGTCGCCGTAGGCCTTTGGCGACGATTTGTCGTCGCCGAAAGGTCGTCGCGGTAGGTTTGTCGGGGAAGGTGTTTGGCGACGATTTATCTTAACCTTTAGCGACGACGGCGGGACCCACTTTGGCTTTTTCAAACCATGGTTTTATAATGAATTAATGAATGAATTAATTATTATTTTTTATTTATTTAATTAATTATTTATTTATTTAATATTATTTATTTAGTTATTTAATAATATTTAAATAGGCCTACGGCGACGATTTGGCGAGGCTTTTAGCGACGATTTGTCGCCGCCGAAGGCCCTACAGCAAAAACAAAACAGCAGCTGATTTTACAGCTTATTTCCCGGCTTTCTGCTTATTTCGATCCAAACAGCTTATTCCAAACAGCTTATTCCCAACAAAAATTAAAAAAGAAAAGAATAAACAAATAATCCAAATTAGCATAAACTTCAAACATTCTACAAATTGTTCCCAACCGTCAACAATCACAAACCGTCGATATTATATATTCAAATACAAACGTTCAACAAATTTTTGTATTATTCAAACACAAACCGTCAACAATCATCGTCATCATTATCCTCCTCATTCTCGTCCTCGTTTTGATTATTTATTGGAAAGTTGGGAATAACAAAGTTCGGGTTGGCGGCTTGGATTGCTTGCAAGTATTGGTGGAAATCACTCGTTGTCATCACATTTTGTTCTTGCATTTTACCCTTCCCTTTTTGTCTCGAAGATGAAGTCATCAAAGATCCTTCTCCCGTGATAGAGATCGGTAGTTTTCTTCCCCGACCTCGATTGTGTCCGCTTCGAGTTCCAAAAACTTCATCCATTATTTCTCCTTCACTTGTGGAGGGTGAGCTCGTCCTCAATTCCGTCATTTTTCGCTTCAAAATAAACCAAATAAGAATAATTATAAGTTAGTTGAATTTGGTTAGTAATATATCACCCATTTCGCCCACCTTGACCCATTTGACTCAAATGACCAATTTTAACGATGTTTATTCTCATTTTACCCATTTCGCCCACATTGACCCGTTATATATTTTGCCCATTTTGTCCACTTTGACCCATTTTACCCATCTTCGCCCACATTGACCCGTTATATACATCTAACACATTTTGTCCACTTTGACCCATTTTATCCATCTTCCCGCACTTTGACCCCTTTTATCCATTTAACCCATTTTGGCCACTTTGACCCATTTTACCCTTTTACCCTAATTACTTACATGCAAATCGAAAGCTTCATTCGAGACCCAAGAGCCATCTCCTCTATTCGTATGCATTTCTCGATAATTATCGATAAGACTTGGATATTTGTGTTCCGGGTCATCCAATTGCTTCAAACAAATGAAATAAATTAGTACAATATCAAATTAAACACAAATTATATGAATAATACTAAGAATTAAAAAGTTACTTACCCTTTTGTCCCTCCTCATCGCATAGGATTGACTTCCATGTTTACTCGCAAACTTTTGTTTGCTCCTGTTTTGCGAGTTTGTCTGTGAACGACTTATGAACCTCGGGTCTGTCATCCGGTTCATAAATGGAAGCCAAATTTTCACGTAATCAACTCCTGGTGGGGGATTTTCCCTAAGAAAATCAATATTCTCGTACCCACCTCGTTCAATAAAATGCTTGTTCTTGAACGTATTTTTAGCATCCTTATATCACTCTTTACACGTCCAATCCAACCCGGCTCTAGCCCAAAGCTCCCTCTGACCACCATCAAACCAATCACGAATATCGAAGTATTTCTACAATTCAAAAAAAAATTGTTAGAATGTATAGATTTAATAAATATTTGAAAATGTAATAAAAACCAAAACAAACCTCTACTTCGGGCATAATCAACCTCTTAGATTCCATTGGCACTTTTTTCCAACTGTCGTAATGTTTTGGGAAGGTGTTGTCATTCACCATGGTACCAACAAAAGAAATGAACTTCTGACCGTATGGCCCAATGGGCTTAGAAGTCTTTAGATCTCTCGTATCAAAGTTGATCTCCAAAGGCCTTTTATTATATTTCTTCCAAAGATCACGCAACTCCTTGTTTGATGTTTTTCCACGGTTCTTTACAGGACCTGGAAAATTCAAATGAACACATTAAACAAACATAATTAAACCAACAAGTAATATTCTTACCAATATGACCCCTTGGGGGATCCCAATGACCACCGGGTGGATCACCACCAGCATCTCCTCCGTGAGCGACTGAAGTCATCTGTATAGAACAAGTACAATAAACATAACAATGATATGTGTAGTAAGTAACAACTATATAAATTAACCAACATAAAAAAAAACATAATTAAACACGGCAAGAACAATAACAATTTCATTTCATTTCAAGTCTTTTACATATTAAATATAACAATTACAAATCAATCTGCCTCATCGGTAGAATAAACAATATTTGGTTCGCATTCATTATCAGAATCGACATATTCGGGTTCTGAATCATCATTAACATTAGCATCAACATCATCGTCATCAATAAAATCATCGTTATGGGTTGTTGTAGAAATAATTTCAACTGTCGATGATTGACCAACTCTACTCAAGTTCGTGTAAGTCAAACTTTCCAAATTAGCATCCAATGGAAAATCTGATGAATTGATGTCATGTATAACATCCTCCTCGATGATGTCTTCCCAAATTTTTCGATGATTCACCTCTTGTACGATCTTCCAATTTTGGATTTTTGAGGGGTCTTGGAGGTAAAAGACTTGTTTTGCTTGTGTTGCAAGAATGTGTTGGTCATTTTTACACCATTCGTGACTTGTACAAATACTTTTTATGTTATTCTTTTTAATAGAACGTTCGGTACGACCGGTGTTAACAGTATTGAACCATTTACATTTGAATAACACAACGTTTAATGCACATTTATAATTTAGCTCCACAATATCTTCTAACGGACCATATTAAATAACGCCATCATCCCGAGGTGTTGAAACTCCGCTATTTTGAGTTGTACGACGTTTATCTCGACTATGAACCACAAACCTCACACCGTTAACTATACAAGCGGTGTAAGAGTTTGCATAAGTTAACGGTCCACTTGCCAAAGATAGTAATTCATCGCTATACCGAGATGGGTCATCTAGATTACGTATCTATGAATAAAGACAAAAATTAGAAAATGTTTAAAATAGAAAATTGTAACAAGTTAAGATAAACAATGAGTTTACCTTATTATCAAACCAGCCAGGAAATTCAGTTTTTGCATCTTTCCCGAGATGTTTAGTTTCAAACTCACTATAAATGATCAACATATTAATTAGTAGATCAAATGAAGAGAAAATTAACTTATAGAAAGATTAGCCATAATAAAAACACTTACTTCTTGTATGCGTCGATGTCAGAACAGTTGTTAAGTACATACCATTGTAGACTCTTCTGAAGTTCCGTATCCAACGTTGTATTCACACTTTCACTGGTCGGTCTAAATACTGATTGGAACACATGAATCTTACATGGTTGAACTGGAGTGTCCTCATTCCTCTTCGGACTATTAAATTTCGTAGTCACACCCCGCAAATACATTGAACAGAATGTTAAGGCTTCGTCTGCAACGTATCCCTCAGCTATAGAACCTTCAGGCCTAGCTTTATTTCTAACATAATTTTTTTAACTAATGTTTTATAAATTATTTAAATAAACATTTAATTATTTATTAATTATTTATTAATTTAGTAAGGCCTACGGCGACGATTTGTCGTCGCTATAGGCCTACCTAAATTAATTAATTATTTTAATGTTTTATAAATTATTTAAATAAACATTTAATTATTTATTAATTAAATAAATAAGTCAGATAGAGCTACGACGACGACAAATCGTCGCCGTAGCTTTTGGCGGAATTTGGCGGGAATTATTAATGTTTTTAGTTAATTAATTAAAATAGTCTCGTCGCTAAAGGTGAATGTCGTCGCCAAAGAGTCTTCACTAAAGGCCTATGTCTGATAAAGTCAAAAAGTTGATTTTTTTTGTCTTTTAGCGGGCTTTTAGCGACGATTTTTGGTCGTCGCCAATGGTCGTTATTCTTGTAGTGAGCCTTTTACCAACTTTAAGCTCTACGATACTAAAGAGAGTCCGGGTTCAAAGACAACTAACTAAACACACACATCACTTTATTTATAGACATCTCAAAACATACTCTCTACAAATAAAATACTTAAGTGTTCATTTAACTTTAACTCTGGTGAATTTCAGTTAAGTCGGGTAGAATAACATGTTCACCTGAGTTAAAGTCTTCAATGTTGAGTTGTCTTGATAAGCTAAATCTTCAATTAACATTAAATCGGGTGAACTTGATTTAACTTTGGTGAGTAAACTTTATTCTCTCGAGTTAAAATCTTCACTGAAAGACTTTCTAAGTTTTAGTTCGGGTGATGAACATTGTTCACCCGACATAAAACTTAGAGCAAAAACATACTTTGAAGGTTTCTTAGCTTCATCCATAACTTTCAATACCCAACACAAAACACACTTCACCTATGGTGCACACTTAGAAAAGTTTGTTCATCATATTGTTAACACACAAGTAAATTCCGACGGAGTTTTGGGCATTCATGTTCAAGTCCGGCAGTACTACTGCTTATCGTTAGTCGATATTTCTTTATGTGTTGATATCGTATCAAACATAAGGTATGTTAATCCAATGTAATTATAATATGTTACTTGTCATTATTTTATAATTCATTTTCGTAATAATCAAAAATTGTTTTGAGTACAATATATTTTACCTACACATAGTTGTCACAAAAGTAATTATTATATAGGTTTAGATCAAGAAGTGATACATAAGCCTAAATTACATAAGCCTAAATATGCCTAATCCACACAAAACATGACACATTTATTTCCACTACTTATCTCTCATCATACCAACCAATTATTTATTTAACCACCCAATCACAATTTTAGACCTATTTGTAGTCTTATGTTATTAGGCATATCAATCATTTTCCTATCAAAATTATGTATAAATCTTTACAAATGTGATTATACTACTAGTATTTGGGCATAATTGCAGTTTGACTTTCATTTAAGTTTTATAATTAGAAAATTATTAATAAAAACATAACACTTTTTCTTTGATCGAACATCATTTTGGTTGATATACTAGAACAATTTGAGCTCTTGAATCAAGCTTAAGTATATCTTAAATCAAGCTCAAATTTGCATTAAAACAACTTCTGAATTTATCAAAGTTATATTGACTTCTAAATGTATTCCTTCCCACACCAACTTTTCATTATTACAAATTTATAACAATTTCTAACTACCACAACAATATTAGTTCATACGGATAGATATTTTGCTTGGCTAAATGTATGATCCAAAAGTGATTCTAAACCTTTTTCCTCTATGGAAAGAGTAACATAATGTCTCCCAAATGGTCAATATTGGTTTATTGTTTGTGAACCCGGATTCACAATAATTGTGGGACAATTGTTTGAATATTGAAAAGGGGTTACCCCAACAATCACAATAAAACAAAAAGTTATGTGATCCCCCGGCCCCTCTCCATTCCACATAGGGTTATGGACTTGTGTGTACATAAGATTGCCCAATTATGTAAAGACCCCCACCATCTATTTATCATTTCGGTGCTAAAAAATTGTTTTAAATATATTATTATTTGCATAATTTGATAATTTTCATATAAGTTTACAACTCTAATAAGTAATTCTTACATTTCTTTGTAAAAAAAAAAAAGATATTCCAAGTGGTTGAAACTTGGGACACATTATCTATACAAACGTAGTACTAGTACCGTATTATTGGTCATTCATTATCATAGCGACTGATGTATGATCGAGTGTTTAATGAAAAACTATTCTTTTGTCATGACAGTTGGGACTTGTTATAGATAGACAAGTAGACTGATTAAGATTTTATTGGTCATTCATTATCATAGCGACTGATGTATGGTAGAGTAGCAAAGTTTCTCAATTATTATTTAGGGACACTTGCATTTTTTGTATTACTTTCTTTCCTAATCTATTATATTCATTAATTTTTAATGGGTGTATTGTGAATCAATTGTTAAATATCATTATTAGATATATCTGACTAATGATATGACAACTTACGTGATATCCGGATGCCACATATATTTAAATACATACAATATCGATTTTTTAAAAATATATATACATAAAATTTTGATACATATAATAGACCAATTTAAAGTTAGATAAATTCTATAGATTTTAAAGTAAAGTTTAATATATATCACAACACTTATCCCTATTATCTAACAGTTAAACCTATGAGCATAGTCATGTAGAACCGAATATATATCATCCATTAGCGTCATTCCACTTTTACACCAAAATTTGATGCAAAAGTGAAACTATCTAAAATCTCTCTCAACATTAAAACTAAAATACTAGACCAAATTTGATCTCATAAATCAAAATGATCAAAATACATCGAATTTCATATAATACTATTTATGATACTTTTTTTTTTAGCTAAAGGGCAATACCTTAGCAAATTTTTTATATACAAAGATGACTAATACAAGTACAAAATGATCAAAAGACCGTACAGTAGTGTTTTGACCAAAAATTATTAAGGATAATTCTGTGATCAAATTAGTAAACCGAGGTTAGGTGTTGTTGTGATCTTTACTGTGATCACAAGGCTGTTTAGAACAAAAGTGATGAACACATAATAAAAGTGCAAGTAAAGTAAAATGACACGAGTATTTACGAGAAAAGCCCTTAATCCATATGGATTGTCGACATAAACCCTCGGGAAGGGATAACAATCCCTTGCCTTGTTGATTTTATTAAGAAAAAAGCATGATAATACACGATAAGGGCACAAATGGTCAATCTAAGGTGTATACTAAGTGTTTTCGTGCTTGGGGTTTACTAGCAGCTAAACAATGGAGTTTTTATGTGTATTGTGTGTGTTATGTGTGTCAAAAGTCCTTCCCTATGACCATTTTCCTCGAAATATATAGAAAATGTAAATACAAAACTTTTCTATTATCTCGGGATCATGGCCCCCGAAATCCGCGGATCATCCAGTCTTCTAGTATGACTTCTGCACAAAAACGTGTTCAATGACTTTTCATCCCGATTTTCATGGTAAACTCTGTCAAACTTTGTTCCTAAAGCCCTGAGATACTGAACCTGAGATCCTGAGCCCGAGATCCTTAACCTGATATCTTGAACCCGAGATCCTTAACCTGATATCTTGAACCCGAGATCCTTAACCTGATATCCTGAACACAAGATCCTTAAGCTGATATCCTGAACCCAAGATCCTTAGCCCGAAATTCTACCCATAAAAATTGTCCCCAAGTTGTGCTTTCGGTAGGGCCCCGGCTGTCACACCCCGCTAAAAGCGAAAACACGAGGCGTTCCAATTATAATATCAAGAGTCAAGATTACAACCATATAACCGATAAACAAAACATCAAATTAAATAGATCATGCCAAATGTTACCAAATACATCATAAAGTCAAAGGCGATAAGACGCCAAGTACAAATACAATTCCAAAAGAAATAAACAAACGGATCGTCATGGAAATTACAATAAGCAATTCAAATTCAAATTTCCCAAAAGCAGCGATCCGAAAATAAACTATGGCATGATCAACGAAAATCCTCAATTTCCTGCAAAGCGTTAAAACGACATCAACAACATGTTGGTGAATTATTCGCAATTTTAAAGTAAAAGTGACCCATCGACAAGTTTCAATAAACATTATAAATTAAAATATCATATCTTGTTTTTCAACCCTAGCGAGGATACCGACTTAGATTAGGTATACATCGAACCTTGCCAGTCCTAAAGACGCAATTCCTAAGGCAGTGCCAACCAAAGGCAACCATTAATCAAGTACGGTCATAACATCCACACATAGATACCTACTGAGGGATGAGGGTCAGGCGATATAACCCATATAGCTATATATATGTAACCGTTGGGCACGAAGCTTAACGAGTATATAAGGCACCCAATCTAAGGCAGACCTATTCTACTAGGTAAACAAGATAATCAATAACATTCCGCATACGCAGACAGTTTTAAAACACACTACCAGATGATTAATAACATTCCGCATACGCAGACAGTTTTAAAATACACTATAAGATGATTAATAACATTCCGCATACGCAGACAGTTTTAAATACACTATAAGATGATTAATAACATTCCGCATACGCAGACAGTTTTAAAATACACCATAAGATGATTAATAACATTCCGCATACGCAGACAGTTTTAAAATACGCTTTACAGCCCAAAAATAGTAAGACAAGGGCTACGAATAACTCACAATACAAGCTTCAGCAAATCTCGGATAAACAATCACGGAGCTACAACTCCACCGTCTAAGTGCCCTAAACAGCAATAATATAGTCTCAGTTGCTCTACAAGTATAGTTCGGTTTAGCCTTGTCGGTTAAGATTAAGTTAAATTATAACATTCCAACGATTAATAAGTCGAATAAGGATGACGGATTAAGAAGACGATGTTCCGCGCCCGAAAAGGGCCCGATCGGCAAGATATCGATCTTTCATGTCAACAGCGACCGTTGGAAACAAGTGATAACTCCGAGTCACATTGATACCAATGTTCATTAGATTGACTAAGAATAAAGATGTTGACTTTTAAAAGTCAAATGTCAATTATGTTGACTTATTAAAGTTAAAGTCTATTTAAAAGTCCAATTTGACGCTTTGAATAAATTGAAGTCTTTTCTTACCAAAATATTTAGAGTAAAATGCCTTTCAAAACCATTTATAAAGCTGGTCGTTAAAACATGTTTCAATGAATTAAAAAGATGATCACAATGTGGCGAAGTTTAATATATCACAAAGAGGTTTAAAATTGTCCATTTTAAGTAATATTATGACATTTTTGATTTATTTGGCGTCTTTGAGTCCAAAGACATTATTATTGTAAAATATGTTACTTCTGTATATAATTTATTTATATAAGTGTTTTAATGTCGTAAAAAGTCGTGAGTTGGAAGTTCGGCAGCGATTCCGCGTCATAAAATATTCGTCCAAATTTCAATCACTTTCCCGCTTAACAACAATTGCATTTTAAACCATTATTCATAATATATAATACCATATTAAGTTTAATACAATACTTTGGTTAACTTATATTTTAACATTATTGTCCAAACTTCGGTCCAAACCGATAAAATACGACGAGTGTTGGTCTAATAATTTATCCTAACCGTTTTTAAGGCTAAAACCGAATAACGAATATAATGAAATCGAAATTCACAAGAGTAACAAGTTATACCGCTAACACCCGCTTGATTTGACAAGGATCTGGAATGACAACTTCAGTGGTGTAGTGATGAGAATATCCGCCTCCAAAACACAAGACAACCACCGATAGTTAGCAAACACGAAGATTTGTGTTAACAGACTGATCCAGCCGCCGACTGGAGCTCCTCAGTCAACTCCAGATTTTCGTCATTTTTTCGATTTTAAGCGTTTTTAAGAGTATTTTCGGTAGATTTCGACATGCAACTTAAAAACCTTTAATAACATCCATAGATTTCTTCAAATAACATCTTTTTATATCAAGATCTAATGTAAAAGTTTATAAAACTTATGTTTTTAGATAAATCACCAATAAGTTTTATAAAAACTCATTATTTGATCTTAGATTAGACATGCATGTGTAAAAATATGTATAAAACAGTGGGGAAAGTTTGTTATACCTCAAGAAAAAGGAAAGTATGATGATCTAGCTCGTTAGATGATGATTTTGATGGAGATTAAGCCCCAAAAATGGTGAAAACCAAAGAAGCAAACCGGGAGAATCACCACCTCTTGCTCCTTTTGATGAATACAACCGATTATTGTGATGTTGAGGGTGTTTATTTAAGTGTTCTTGGCTGGGATTTACAGCCACCAAGAAGAGAAGGGAAGAAAATATGGAGAGAGTTTGGGAGAAAACTCTTGAGTGTGTGTGTTTTTGATTATAGAAATGAAAGAAAATGGAAGAAAAGGTGATAATATCACCTTGGGACAGCAACTCCTGGCAGAGATAGGGGTCCAATCGAGTTTAGACAGTTGTCCCAATCGATTTTCATGCAAAAATGAGTCACCAACACCTGACCAGACACATCCAGCCGCCGTCTGGAGGAGCTCAGCCGCCGGCTGAAGCCCTGCCAGCTGCTGGCTGGTCGGCTGGTTCGGCAGACTTGTTTTCGACCGTTAAGGAGTTTCGTTCGTCGAAAGTTCCCGATTCTTTTTGCGTTGAACTTAGGAAAGTTCATACTTTGATTTACTTTATATTAGGGTCATTTAATATTATATTTTCACTTTCGATTTCGAGATTCGCACGATTTCGGTAAAGGATAAAACAAGCGCAAAAGCACGATATCTCGAGTATAAAGGATCCGTTAACCGACAAATTTGGCATAAACCTTCTAACTTATAATTATGAGGATACTAACTAATTGACACTTAGATAAAATAATATTATTACGTCTCAGGGGACGAATCAGTAAATACAGAAAACCTGATACTCAATAATAGTAAATTGTGAGCGAAACAAAGCGAAATACAAGGGTCGAAATCAATTGCGAATAAAATATAAATAATGGCGGTAACATAAGTACTTCAAATTGACGGGACGTCACAGCCTCCCCCAGTAAAAAGAATTCCGTCCTCGAAATATTTCCTGCAACGGCCTACTCTAACTCGAAGGAAGACGCTAAGGATATAGCCGTGCAAATATCAAAATCCTAAACGCATTAGATATGAAACTCTTTGAAAGATGGAATAAAATTGGAGATCAGTAGAATTGAGAGATATTGACTCGAAAACTATTAACAATAGGAATTACGTTCCGTTCTTGCATAATTTATTCCAAACTAGGCGTAGTTGGCCAAATTACAAGTAGTTCATAATGAACCATGCAATTGCGGAATTAATCCACCAAGGTCTAAAAGTTCATGAAATAATTTTTGAAGAATCTTGAATACAGTTGGTTATTGAATGATTACTGAGTTGAATCAAAAAGACCGATTAAAATCCGGGGTCGAATCTCTCGAAATCGCACTCGCAGGACAACCTCGTCTCATCTACTTCTTTGCGGATAGGAGCTTCCTTCGGTTTCAACGCAAAAGGGGCGTAAAAGAAAATGAAAATACCAGGAAGTGAAAAGAGAAGTGTGCAACACGACGATAATAAGACCAAGCATCAAGAATCAAATAGGATAAATGCAGGTTGAACTTAGATAAGAAAAGTATTTGTACCGGCTGGAGCTAACTCGGGACAGTTGGCCTTAAGATGCTCAGGAGAACCACATTCATAACATTTTCCCTTCATGGTCTTACAATACCGCCCTGTGTGACCAAGTTTCTTACATTTATCGCATTTCCAACAAGCCATCTCCCTGGTGTGGTGACTACCACACTGATCACACTGTGGAGGCCCACCTCTGGCATTCGGGGCGACTACTGCATATGCTTGCACATCTTGAGGAGTATCCTGCTGCGAATCCCCATAACGGTCTTCACCACCCCGTTTCCCTTTGGAGTTTAGCTTAACTACTGTTGGGGCTAGCTCGCCATCACGGACCGCGTTATGCGTTAACGTCGTCGCAATCTCAACCGCGCTCTGGAAGGTGGTTGGTTTGTTGGAAAGGACGCCCTTACGGATGGCCTGAGGCAAACCATGAGTGTAACGACCGATTCTCTTGGGCTCGGGTCGGACCAGGTGTGGTACCAACTGGGACAAATCGTGAAAACGCGAGGTGTAACCCTGAATGTCGGACCCAATCATGGTCAAGTTCCACAACTCATCTTCCAACTTCTGAATCTCAGATTCAGGTACATACTCAACAATCATTAGCTCCTTTAGCTGCTTCCAAGTCATCGTGTTAATTTCAGCTCGGCCTCGTACATTCACAATCGAATTCCACCATGTCAGAGCCGCACCTTGAAAGACAAACGCAGCAAATCGGACTCGATCTTTGTCCGCACAATCAACAGCATCGAAAATAGACTCTAGCTTTTCCATCCACTGGAGCGTTCCAGTCGCTCCCTCATTGCCTCTGTACTCTGGAGCCTTGCAACTCATGAATCACAACTTCGGGACCGTCAGTATTAACAATCGGCTCGGGATTTCCAGAACCCGAACCACCACCAGTTCCTTGGGCTGTGCCCTCCCTCAGTTGAGCTATAAGCTCGGGCATCATTGCCGCTATCTGTTGAGCAATCATCTGTGCCATGTCAGGAGTCGTATCATTCCTCCTCGCGTTAGACGTATTAGCTCTCGCGTTCAGATTCGCGGTATTCACTCTCGTATTCGCAGTAGCACGTCTCGCGGAACTTCGTGTCGCAACTCTCCTCTTAGGCGCCATCGTCCTAAAATAAAAGAGGAAAAGACTCGATCAGCAAATGTGTGCAACACAAAAACAAGGCCAAATGCCAAAACACAACGCGAAATTAAACACGTATGAAAAAGAGTGCACACATTGCAATCAGAGTAAAAATCGATTTAAAAAGAAACCCTATGGTCATAGTCCAAGTGATTTACTCAGTTAAAATCACTCAGTTCGCTATAACCTTTGGCTCTGATACCAACTTCTGTCACACCCCGCTAAAAGCGGAAACACGAGGTGTTCCAGTTATAATATCAAGAGTCAAGATTACAACCATATAACCGATAAACAAAACATCAAATTAAATAGATCATGCCAAATGTTACCAAATACATCATAAAGTCAAAGGCGATAAGACGCCAAGTACAAATACAATTCCAAAAGAAATAAACAAACGGATCGTCATGGAAATTAAAATAAGCAATTCAAATTCAAATTTCCCAAAAGCAGCGATCCGAAAATAAACTATGGCATGATCAACGAAAATCCTCAATTTCCTGCAAAGCGTTAAAATGATATCAACAACATGTTGGTGAATTATTCGCAATTTTAAAGTAAAAGTGACCCATCGACAAGTTTCAATAAACATTATAATTTCAAATACCATATCTTGTTTTTCAACCCTAGCGAGGATACCAGGCTTAGATTAGTTATACATCGAACCTTGCCAGTCCTAAAGACGCAATTCCTAAGGCAGTGCCAACCAAAGGCAACCATTAATCAAGTACGGTCATAACATCCACACATAGATACCTACTGAGGGATGAGGGTCAGGCGATATAACCCATATAGCTATATATATGTAACCGTTGGGCACGAAGCTTAACGAGTATATAAGGCACCCAATCTAAGGCAGACCTATTCTACTAGGTAAACAAGATAATCAATAACATTCCGCATACTCAGACAGTTTTAAAACACACTACCAGATGATTAATAACATTCCGTGTGACAACTGTCTAAATTCCAGGTGCATTTTATAATCTATGTCTCTTTCGGTCTAACTAGTCTTTAACTTTTCATTAATCGGAACCACGACGACGTCGGAATCACAACCGGAATCAAAATAAATAAGTCCTAATACCAAGAAAATCCTTAATGAACTTTCCTAAGTTCATAATGTAACATACTTCAAAACTTTAGTTAACAAAAAGGTCCAACGAAACACTTATACAAAATCAGCCAAAACACAAAATTTCTTACAAAAAAGGTCCAGGACGACGCACAGAGGCCATGCGCGCCGTTGGGAGGACGATTTTTGTAACAGATTTGAAATTGTTGCATGTCTCGATTCCACCAACAATCCACCCAATCAAGCTCGATTTTTATGCATTATTTACTGCCAATGGCAGTCCCCAAACACACTCTTTCATTATTTTCTTTTATTCATTTTGTAAATCATTTTTACAAACAAAAAAAAACACACACAACATCCATTTATCTCTAAACTCTCTCTAACAAAACACGATTTCCAGAGATTTTACACCATAAAAATCCATTTTCTATCCATACAAATCGATCCAAACATCAAGAGAAGCAAAGGGTGCCATTTATTTCGAAAAAGGACTAATCTTGTAAAGATTTTTGAAGCGTAAATCCGACCAAAACTCAACATCCGAGCTTTTCCTCCGGTAGATTTCTGTCTTTTTACTATTTATATACAAATAAACACTTGCATGTAAGATCTAACGGTTAAAAATAAGTTTTTATACGAATCTATGACTTTTTATGGTCAAAAACGTTTTTAACCGAAATAACCTTTAGATCCACGGTTTTGTAACTAAAAATGCTTTATAAACTGTTAAAATGATGTTTTAATAAGTTTAAACCTATTGCATGTCGAAATCTAAGGCTTAAAATACGTTTTGCAACAAAAACTGGAAAATCCGCGTCGTGTGCGCCGTCCTAAGGCACACAACGACGCAGCGTGGGAAGTTTTCAGCTTCTGTGCGCCGTTCTGGTGCTCACAGCGGCGCACAGAGCTGCTGGAGTTTCCAAAACTTGTTGTTTTTGTCGTTTTTAGCACGTTTGGACCATTTGTGACCGCTGACTTTTTGACTTATGACACTTTGGGACTGATTATGTAAAAGTAATAACATTTTTGACATGTATGGACTATTTGGACTTAAATTGAACTATAATATGTATATTATCGTGTTTAGGGTGATTTGTGAGCGGAATTGGTAGGTACATTTTTGGAAATGAAATTTGGGCACGGAAGCGCTGCCCAAATTTCCTTAGAAAAATGTAAACCACTTCAGCGAGCAAAAGCACTTAAGACATAATAATCAAAAACGTTAAATTGGACTTTTGGACAAAAACGTGACGATTACCCTTTTCGGACTATTTTAACAATACTTAACCTTGACACTTAAATTTTAATAACATTTTATCTATATTATTATATAAAGAACATAATAATATAATGACTAATTAAACTATCTTGGTATTATTAGGCAATCCGTGATTCCCGACTTCCATTTCCGACCGAGTTTCCGTATCTTATTCTTCGCAATCCGTGAGTTACAACCCCTTATTTTTATATGTATTTTGCATGAATTTTTGGGGGAAACATAAGATTAATTGTATTTGAAAACTATATGAATCAAATTGCAACTTTGTGAACTTTGACTTATTACTAATATTGAACTATTTTGACTTTGGAACTTATTGAACTATTTTGACTTTGGAACTTATTGAACTATTTTGGACAAACTCTTTGAACTCTTATGCGTAAAACACTTTTACTCTACTTGAACTTACCGGCTTGCCCCCTTTTTGGCTAAACTAATTATTGATGCTTGTATACGGACCGACCCTTGATGGAACTATAACATGATCTTAAGTGACGGAACAACTATCTCTTTTTGAAACAAAACTACTTAGTGCCCAACTACTATTCTAGAACTTTACACACTATTAACTACAGAGCCGTTTAGTAATTATGGGTATCGATACTTAGGAAAGAACCGTTCCTTGCTTAGATGGCAATCTAAGTACATATTACTAAGAACTTGAACAACTTCTCGCAGGATAGGCGGGAAGAGGGGCCTCACGGTTGACAATCGGATTAGTGTGAACACTTAAGTTATAGATGCCAAGAGGTTGATACAAGAAATCTAATTACTTACTTATACGCATAAATTTACGAACTTTTAGCGATTGATTCCGCAACTACAATTTGACTAAATTTGACTCTACTTAGTCTTTACGAACTTAGGGCACCGATTCGCCCGTTACTTGAACTTTAAAAGTATATAAATTTTAAGCGACTTTTCTCCGCTAACCTCCTTTTGGAAACTTTTACTTTTATATACTTTACTTATATTTTTGCCGAACTACTTAAATTGTAACTCACTCACTACTTTCGTAGTTGACACTTTATCTTATGTTTCAGGAAATTTAGTGTAAGTATGGAATGCATGGCATGGACGGGTCAAGGCCCTCGCGTGAGATCTAAAATTGGGAAAAGACTTGACCATTTTCTTTTGGGAATTTTAATTTGAACTCTATTTATGTATTTGTGTACTAAACTCTATGACTTGGTTATTTCTTTGAACTTGTAAACACTTTTAATATTTTAAATGACTTGAATGCCGTTATGTTTCTTATGACCCGTGTAATGATCTTCCAGCTCTTCACATTCCGTGTTTCCGCTTTAGCGGGGTGTGACAGACTTGGTATCAGAGCACTGGTTATAGAGAAAAACGGTTTTAAAAATTTTCAAAAAAAAAAAAAAAATTTTTTTTTTTTTTTTTTCGAATCCCAACTATAACCAAGGCTTTTTCGGAAAATCATTTATGGGTCCAAACCTTAGAGAATTACATGTTTATTTTTAACTACGCATGCCCTGATCACCCATGCCTAGTTCAAAATGGATTATGCAAAGACAGAACGTAATTACTATTGTTAACGGTTTTTGGGTCGAAAATTCCCGGTACTGTCTTTTCCCGATTCTCACGTGACTGACCCGTACATGCATTTCATTACACATTTACTTTATTATTCTTTTGTATCCTCTAGTACTTACGAAACTCATTATTCACAGATCCGTCATGTCTCACTCTTCACGTTCACGTTCACCGTCACACTTACAGTCCCGCTCCCTACCTAGAGCCGCTTCGCCTTCCGAGGGCCACACCGCCTCAGAGAGCCAGCGCCATCAGAGTACCGATCCCACGGAGGACACCTCCATGGCGGTCTCTAGCAGCATCGGGTCCAGCCCGAGGGGTGTGCTACCACCCCCTCCACCAGTACCCGTTGCCGCCACACTCCACTACCGGGGCCCGCACACTAGGTTGACTGCGCGAAAGCAGGTCATCCTCCCGGGCCGTCTGCCAGATAGGATGGCTGCGCGCCAGGAAGGACCATCCCAGCCTACTCCATCACACCTACCGTTCGGTCACCCTCCAGAGGTCCCACAGAACCCTACCATGGACCACTACTCCTGGGAGAGGCAGTTTGAGCGTGAAGAAATGCAGCGGTACAGAGACGCCGAGGCCGCGAGGCAGAGGATGCCTCCTACCCTTCAACCTCCCCCACCGGCCACGTTCATTCACTTGCACCGCGAGGTGCGGGGACTGGCACAGGAGACCCAACACCAGGGGCACCTTATCAGTGACGTCACTGACTCTGCACAACAGTTGTCGGAGCAGGCGTTGCGATTCATCGCATCGACCCGAGCTACGGCACAAACCGTGCAGCGCCTCATTGGTGTGTATCTGGTAATGGGCACGTTGATAGTGGTTATGGCAGCCAAGATGTTTCTGGAGAGGCGCCATTAGTTATTTCTTTTTATTGTACTATACTTAGTCTAGTCGTAATTTTCTCACTGTACACGACTTAGACTTTTATTATCTTTCCTTTCATGTATTGTAATAGTATTTCTCATTTCAGTACTTGTACCAAACTTATATATCAATTAATGGAATTTCTATCTTTTATTATCATACTTATCTTATCTTATGAATCTTGTACTTGTGACAATCATTACAATTCTATCTCTTGGATAATAATCTTGCGTGGACTATTTGATCATTCATATTAATCTCGTGCTATAATTAACTATGGTCGCTAAATTATATTCTTATCATATTCCATTCGTGCGTTCTAAACTAAATCTATTCTTCTGATTGTAGAATCATGGCTCCTCGCACTAATGTTAGCATCATTGCCGAGCAAGTTGCTGAACAGTTGAACGCGGCAATGCCCAACATGATCGCCCAGATCACTGCGGGAATCAACGCCAATGTCAACAACCACCACCAGCAACAACATTAGCAACAGCAGCAGCAGCAACAGCAGAACAATCAAAACCAAAATCAGAACCAGAACCAACACCCGAACCCTCCTCCATGCAACTACAAGAGCTTCATGGCGTGTAAGCCAAAGGAGTTTCACGGCACAACTGGTGCTGTAGGACTGCTCCAATGGTTCGAGAGCATCGAATCTGTCCTACACATCAGCCGATGTGCTAAGGCGAACAAGGTGGAGTATGCTTCCTGCGTATTCCATGGCCGAGCTCTATCCTGGTGGAACAGTGTTGTTCAAACCAGAGGGCGTGCCACTGCCTATGCTCTTCCCTGGAACACCTTCAAGAACTTGCTCATCGAAGAGTACTGCCCGAGAGGGGAAATCAAGAAGCTCGAGGCTGAGCTGTGGGACCACCAGATGATCGGAAACGACATCGAGAAGTACACCACCCGGTTCCACGAGCTCGCCCGACTGGTTCCAAGACTGGTAACCCCTGAGGAGAACCGAATCGACCTGTACATCTCTGGTCTGGTTCCGGAAATCCGTGGCATGGTCATCTCATCTGAGCCGCAGACCCTCCAGAGTGCAATCATCCTAGCTCACCGTCTCACCAGCAACCTCCTAACCGCTCCTGGATCCTCCAAGAAGGAGTCGGGTGAGAAGAGAAAGGCCGAGTCAACCCCGAGGAGAAGCGACCGTAACAAGAAGACCCGTAGCACCCGAAGCTTCGTCGTGACTGCCGCACCTGTACCCGCACCTGCACCGAACACCACCTGCTAGATCTGGGTCCTACTCCGGACCGCAGCAGAAGTGCAGCAAGTGCAACTTCCACCATCTCGGGAACTGTCCGTTATGCCTAAGGTGCCAAAAGGTGGGACACTATGCCAAGTACTGCCCTGACAAGACAACTGCCCCAGCCCAGAAACTGACATGCTATGAGTGCGGAAGCGACCAGCACCTCTGCAATGCCTGCCCCAAGCTCAATCGGATTCCACATAATCAAGGAGGGCAAGGTAGGGGCCGCGCTTACGCTCTAACGGCTGAGGAAGCACGTCAGGACCCCAACGCAGTTACTGGTACGTTTTCCCTCAACAACCATTTTGCTTCCGTACTATTCGACTCAGGAGCTGAGAGAAGTTTCATTTCCTTAGAATTTACACCCCTCATTGAGTTAGAATCTAAAGTTCTTAAGGATAGTTTTACCGTCGAATATGCTAACGGCCAAGAGTTTGAAGCTAAGGACATAATCTTAGGGTGTTCACTATGCCTATCTGATAAAATCTTCCCCATTGATCTAATTCCTATCGAGCTTTCAAGTTTCGACATTATTGTTGGAATGGATTGGCTATCTCGCTTTTTAAGGGAGACAAGCCTGGACGACAACTTCGCATCGTTTCTTCCATCAAAATGCGCAAGTACCTTCAGAGGGACTATGACGCATTCCTTTCCCATGTCGTCGAGCGTAAACCTTCAGAGATCCGAATCCAAGATATTCCAGTAGTCAAGGATCATCCCGAAGTCTTTCCCGAGGATTTGCTAGGGCTGCCACCTCAACGACAAGTGGAATTCCGAATAGACCTCATTCCTGGCGCAACACCGGTCGCCAAGACACCGTACCGTCTGGAACCACCTGAAATGCTAGAACTGTCAAAACAGTTACAGGAACTCTTAGACCATGGTCTTATTCGCCCGAGTTCGTCCCCCTGGGGAGCCCCAATCCTCTTCGTTAAAAAGAAAGACGGATCCTTCCGCATGTGCATTGACTATTGAGAGCTGAACAAGATGACCGTCAAGAACCGATACCCTCTCCCGAGGATCGATGATCTCTTCGACCAGCTGCAGGGTGCAACTTACTTCTCCAAGATCGACCTCCGTTCGGGTTATCACCAAGTTCGTGTCAGCGAGACCGACATTCCGAAAACCGCATTTCGAACTTGATACGGTCATTACGAATTCCTCGTCATGCCTTTTGGTCTGACCAACGCACCAGCAGTGT
>CAJVGC010000582.1:50846643-50930561 GCA_910822075.1 Senecio squalidus | reverse complement strand
CCCTGAGTCGGAAGGGAAAGGGTAAAGCCATCTCGAGTTCGAGCATTGGGTATTCAAGTTCCGACGAGCCTTCGAACGCAGATTGCAAACGCGCAGCAGGAGGCGTTGAAACCCGAGAACATTAAGGTCGAGACGCTTCATAATCATGAACAAGAAATCGAACGCAAGTCCGACGGAATCTACTACTTCAAGGGTCGAGCATGGATTCCAAAATCTGAAGATCTTCGCAAACTCATCTTGGACGAGGGCCACCGATCTAGATACTCCATCCACCCGGGATCCGACAAGTTGTACAAGGACCTCCGAGAGTACTACTGGTGGCCGGGCATGAAGAATGATACCGCCTTGTATGTAGCCAAGTGCCTTACTTGCTCCAAGGTCAAGGCAGAATATCAAAAACCCTCAGGTTTACTTCAGCAACCGGAAATTCCCATGTGGAAGTGGGAGCAAATTTCCATGGACTTCGTCACCAAGTTGCCCCGTACAGCTAAGGGTAACGACACGATTTGGGTAATCGTGGTCCGTTTGACAAAATCCGCTCATTTCCTGCCGGTCCGAGAAAATCACTCGATGGAGAAATTCGCTCAAGTCTTCATCAACGAGATCGTCTCTCGTCATGGAACACCTCTCTCCATCATCTCCGATAGGGATAGTCGATTCACTTCCCGCTTTTGGAATGTCCTTTAGAAGTCGCTAGGTACGCGACTAGACCTCAGCACTGCATATCACCCTCAGACCGACGGCCAGAGCGAAAGGACGATCCAAACACTTGAGGATATGCTGAGAGCATGTGTAGTCGACTTCGGAGGAAGTTGGGACGCTCACCTTCCTTTGGTCGAGTTCTCTTATAACAACAGCTACCATGCGAGCATCAAGTGCGCACCATTCGAGGCTCTCTATGGACGTAAGTGTCGGTCACCGCTTTGCTGGATCGAAGCGGGCGATCGACAACTTACGAGACTCAATATCGTCCAGGAGACCATTGACAAGATCACCACTATCCGTGAAAGACTGAAGACATCCCGTACCCGACAGAAGAGCTACGTTGACAACAGAAGGAAACCCCTCGAGTTCCAAGTTGGCGACAGAGTGCTCCTCAAGGTATCGCCATGGAAAGGGGTAGTCCGCTTCGGAAAGCGCGGTAAACTGAGTCCAAGGTACACCGGTCCATTTGAGGTCATTGAGCGTATCGGTCCCGTTTCTTATCGTCTCCAACTCCCCCAGGCTCTCGCGAACGTTCATAACGTATTCCATGTCTCACACTTGAAAAAGTGTCTGTCTGATGAGACCATCGTCATCCCTCTTGACGAGGTCAAAATCGACAGCAAGCTAAACTTCATCGAAGAACCGCTCGAAGTTGTTGACCGCGAGGTCAAGCAGCTCAGGCAGAGCCGTTTCCGATAATCAAGGTTCGGTGGAATTCCCGACGTGGTCACGAATTCACATGGGAGCGTGAAGACCAATTCTGTCAGAAATATCCACATCTATTCGAGAACACATCTTCATGATGGGACGAACTAAATTTCGGGACGAAATTTCTTTCAACCCGGGGAGAATGTGAAAACCGTCTAAATTCCAGGTGCATTTTATAATCTATGTCTCTTTCGGTCTAACTAGTCTTTAACTTTTCATTAATCGGAACCATGACGACGTCGGAATCATAACCGAAATCAAAATAAATAAGTCCTAATACCAAGAAAATCCTTAATGAACTTTCCTAAGTTCATAATGTAACATACGTCAAAACTTTAGTTAACAAAAAGGTCCAACGAAACACTTGTACAAAATCAGCCAAAACACAAAAATTCTTACAAAAAAGGTCCAGGACGACGCACAGAGGCCATGTGCGCCGTCCTGGAGGACGATTTTTGTAACATATTTGAAATTGTTGCATGTCTCGATTCCACCAACAATCCACCCAATCAAGCTCGATTTTTATGCATTATTTACTGCCAATGGCAGTCCCCAAACACACTCTTTCATTATATTCTTTTATTCATTTTGTAAATCATTTTTACAAACAAAAAAAAACACACACAACATCCATTCCTCTCTAAACTCTCTCTAACAAAACACCATTTCCAGAGATTTTCCACCATAAAAATCCATTTTCTATCCATACAAATCGATCCAAACATCAAGAGCAGCAAAGGGTGCCATTTATTTCGAAAAAGGACTAATCTTGTAAAGATTTTTGAAGCGTAAATCCGACCAAAACTCAACATCCGAGCTTTTCCTCCGGTAGATTTCTGTCTTTTTACTATTTATATACAAATAAACACTTGCATGTAAGATCTAACAGTTAAAAGTAAGTTTTTATACGAATCTATGACTTTTTATGGTCAAAAACGTTTTTAACCGAACTAACCTTTAGATCCACGGTTTTGTAACTAAAAATGCTTTATAAACTGTTAAAATGATGTTTTAATAAGTTTAAACCTATTGCATGTCGAAATCTAAGGCTTAAAATACTTTTTGCAACAAAAACTCGAAAATCCGCGTCGTGTGCGCCGTCCTAAGGCACACAACGACAGAGCGTGAGAAGTTTTCAGCTTCTGTGCGCCATTCTGGTGCTCACAGCGGCGCACAAAGCTGCTGGAGTTTCCAAAACTTGTTGTTTTTGTCGTTTTTAGCACGTTTGGACCATTTGTGACCGCTGACTTTTTGACTTATGACACTTTGGGACTGATTATGTAAAAGTAATAACATTTTTGACATGTATGGACTATTTGGACTTAAATTGAACTATAATATGTATATTATCGTGTTTAGGGTGATTTGTGAGCGGAATTGGTTTTGGAAATGAAATTTGGGCACGAAAGCGCTGCCCAAATTTCCTTAGAAAAATGTAAACCACTTCAGCGAGCAAAAGCACTTAAGACATAATAATCAAAAACGTTAAATTGGACTTTTGGACAAAAACGTGACGATTACCCTTTTCGGACTATTTTAACAATACTTAACCTTGACACTTAAATTTTAATAACATTTTATCTATATTATTATATAAAGAACATAATAATATAATGACTAATTAAACTATCTTGGTATTATTAGGCAATCCGTGATTTCCGACTTCCATTTCCGACCGAGTTTCCGTATCATATTCTTCGCAATCCGTGAGTTACAACCCCTTATTTTTATATGTATTTTGCATGAATTTTTGGGGGAAACATAAGATTAATTGTATTTGAAAACTATATGAATCAAATTGCAACTTTGTGAACTTTGACTTATTACTAATATTGAACTATTTTGACTTTGGAACTTATTGAACTATTTTGGACAAACTCTTTGAACTCTTATGCGTAAAACACTTTTACTCTACTTGAACTTACCGGCTTGCCCCCTTTTTGGCTAAACTAATTATTGATGCTTGTATACGGACCGACCCTTGATGGAACTATAACATGATCTTAAGTGACGGAACAACTATCTCTTTTTGAAACAAAACTACTTAGTGCCCAACTACTATTCTAGAACTTTACACACTATTAACTACAGAGCCGTTTAGTAATTATGGGTATCGATACTTAGGAAAGAACCGTTCCTTGCTTAGATGGCAATCTAAGTACATATTACTAAGAACTTGAACAACTTCCCGTAGGATAGGCGGGAAGAGGGGCCTCACGGTTGACAATCGGATTAGTGTGAACACTTAAGTTATAGATGCCAAGAGGTTGATACAAGAAATCTAATTACTTACTTATACGCATAAATTTACGAACTTTTAGCGATTGATTCCGCAACTACAATTTGACTAAATTTGACTCTACTTAGTCTTTACGAACTTAGGGCACCGATTCGCCCGTACCTGAACTTTAAAAGTATATAAATTTTAAGCGACTTTTCTCCGCTAACCTCCTTTTGGAAACTTTTACTTTTATATACTTTACTTATATTTTTGCCGAACTACTTAAACTGTAACTCACTCACTACTTTCGTAGTTGACACTTTATCTTATGTTTCAGGAAATTTAGTGTAAGTATGGAATGCATGGCATGGACGGGTCAAGGCGGTCGCATGAGATCTGAATTGGGAAAAGACTTGACCATTTTCTTTTGGGAATTTTAATTTGAACTCTATTTATGTATTTGTGTACTAAACTCTATGACTTGGTTATTTCTTTGAACTTGTAAACACTTTTAATATTTTAAATGACTTGAATGCCGTTATGTTTCTTATGACCCGTGTAATGATCTTCCAGCTCCTTACATTCCGTGTTTCCGCTTTAGCGGGGTGTGACATTCCGCATACGCAGACAGTTTTAAAATACACTATAAGATGATTAATAACATTCCGCATACGCAGACAGTTTTAAAGTACACTATAAGATGATTAATAACATTCCGCATACGCAGACAGTTTTAAAATACACCATAAGATGATTAATAACATTCCGCATACGCAGACAGTTTTAAAATACGCTTTACAACCCAAAAATAGTAAGACAAGGGCTACGAATAACTCACAATACAAGCTTCAGCAAATCTCGGATAAACAATCACGGAGCTACAACTCCACCGTCTAAGTGCCCTAAACAGGAATAATATAGTCTCAGTATCTCTACAAGTATAGTTCGGTTTAGCCTTGTCGGTTAAGATTAAGTTAAATTATAACATTCCAACCATTAATAAGTCGAATAAGGATGACGGATTAAGAAGACGATGTTCCGCGCCCGAAAGGGGGCCGATCGGCAAGATATCGATCTTTCACGTCAACAACGACAGTTGGAAACAAGTGATAACTCCGAGTCACATTGATACCAATGTTCATTAGATTGACCAAGAATAAAGATGTTGACTTTTAAAAGTCAAATGTCAAGTATGTTGACTTATTAAAGTCAAAGTCAATTTAAAAGTCCAATTTGACGCTTTGAATAAATTGAAGTCTTTTCTTACCAAAATATTTAGAGTAAAATGCCTTTCAAAACCATTTATAAAGCTGGTCGTTAAAACATGTTTCAATGAATTAAAAAGATGATCACAATGTGGCGAAGTTTAATATATCACAAAGAGGTTTAAAATTGTCCATTTTAAGTAATATTATGACATTTTTGATTGCGTTGGCGTCTTTGAGTCCAAAGACAATATTATTGTAAAATATGTTACTTTTGTATATAATTTATTTATATAAGTGTTTTAATGTCGTAAAAAGTCGTGAGTTGGAATTTCGGCAGCGCTTCCGCGTCATAAAATATTCGTCCAAATTTCAATCACTTTCCCGCTTAACAACAATTGCATTTTAAACCATTATTCATAATATATAATACCATATTAAGTTTAATACAATACTTTGGTTAACTTATATTTTAACATTATTGTCCAAACTTCAGTCCAAACCGATAAAATACGACGAGTGTTGGTCTAATAATTTATCCTAACCGTTTTCAAGGCTAAAACCGAATAACGAATATAATGAAATTGAAAGATTCACAAGAGTAACAAGTTATACCGCTAACACCCGCTTGATTTGACAAGGATCTGGAATGACAACTTCAGTAGTGTAGTGATGAGAATATCCACCTCCAAAACACAAGACAACCACCGATAGTTAGCAAAAACGAAGATTTGTGTTAACAGACTGATCCAGCCGCCGGCTGGAGCTCCTCAGTCGGCTCCGGATTTTCGTCATTTTTGCGATTTTAAACGTTTTCAAGAGTATTTTCGGTAGATTTCGACATGCAACTTAAAAACCTTTAATAACATCCATAGATTTCTTCAAATAACATCTTTTTATATCAAGATCTAATGTAAAAGTTTATAAATCTTATGTTTTTAGATAAATCACCAATAACTTTTATAAAAACTCATTATTTGATCTTAGATGTGACAACCGTCCAAATTCCAGGTGCATTTTATACTCTATGTCTCTTTTGGTCTATCTAATCTTTAACTATTCAATAACCGGAATCGCGACAGTGTCGGAATCACAACCAGAATCAAATTATATAAGTCCTAATACCAAGAAAACTCCTAATGAACTTTCCTAACTTCATAATGTAACATACTTTAAAACTTTAGTTAACGAAAAGGTCCAACGAAACAATTATACAAAATCAACCAAAACTCAAAAATTATTACAAATTTGGTCCAGGACGACGCACATAGGCCATGTGAGCCGTCCAGCAGGACTGATTTTGTAATAAATTTGAAAACTTTGCATGTCTCGATTTCTCAACTCCACCCACCAACCAAACTCGGAAATAGGCACTCAATTACTGTATTTGACAGTCCCAACTTGCATTATTATTACTTATCTTTATTTTCTTTTTACATATTCATTTTATAAAAAACAAAAACACACACAACCAATTTCCTCTCAAAAACTCTCTCTAGACACACTTGTTCCAGTGATTTCCAGCAACTAAAACCCCATTTTTATCCATACAAAACGTTTGAAACATCAAGAGGAGCAAGGGAAACCAAAATATTTCGGAAAAGGACTATTTTTGTAAAGGTTTTTGAAGCTAAATCCGGCCAAATCCTCATCCAAGCTAATATCTTCGGTAGAAATCTTTCCCTTTTCATTTTATACTGATTTTAATACTTGCATGTAAGATCTAATGGTTCAAAACAAGTTTTATTACAAATCTATGACTTTTCATGGTCAAAAACGTTTTTAACCGAAATAACCTTTGAATCCACGAATTTATGACTAAACATACTTTAGAGACTGTTAAAATGATGTTTTAATAAGTTTAAACCTATTGCATGTCGAAATCGATGGATAAATAAACGTTTTACAAGAAAATCTTGAAAACCCGCGTTCTGTGCGCCGTCCCAGAGACCAGGACGACGCAGCGGGCACAAAAATGTGTTTTGTGCGCCGTCCCAGTGCTCACAACGGCGCACAGAGCTGCAACGTTTCCGAAACTTTGTCGTTTTGTCGTTTTTGGCAGGTTTTGACTATATTTGACCCGCTGACTTTTTGACATATGACTTTTGGGACTGAGTTGGTAAAAGTAATAACAATTGAGACATGTATGGACTAAATCGGATTAAAATGGACTAGATTAAATATGTTATCGTGTTTTAGGTGATTTGTGAGCGGAAGTGGATTGTACATTTTTGGATATGAAATTTGGGCGCGAAAGCGCTGCCCAAATTCCTTAGAAAAAATGTAAACCACTTCAGCGAGCAAAAACACTCGTAACATAATAATAATAAACGTTAAATCGGACTTTTGGACAAAAACGTGATAATTACCATTTCGGACTATTTCGGACAATACTTAACCTTGACACTTACAGTTTAATAAAATTTTATCTATTATATTATATAAAGAACATAATGAGATAATAACTAATTAAACTATCTTGGTATTATTAGGCGATCCGTGATTCCCGGCTTCCATTTCCGACCGACTTTTGCGTTCTTACTCTTCGCAATCCGTGAGTTACAACCCCTTTTTCTTATTGAATATTTTGCATGATTTTGGGGGAAACATAAGATTATTTGTACTTTGAAAACACTTATGAACAATTGCAACTTTGTGAACTTTTGAACTTATTTACGAATTTATGAAACTATGGTCAACTTTGGAAACTTTTATGAAACTATTATGACTTTGGAACTATTGAACTATTTTGGACAAACTCTTTAAAACTCTTATGCGTAAACACTTTTGCTCTACTGGCTTACTTGAACTTACCGGCTTGCCCCCTTTTTGGCTAAACTAATTATTGATGTTTGTATGCGAGACCGACCCTTGATGGAACTATAACATGACTCTTAAGTGACGGACGACTATCTCTTTTTGAAACAAAACTACTTAGTGCCCAGCTGCTTTTTAGACTTTACACACTATTAACTTCAGAGCCGTTAGTAATTATGGGTATCGATACTTAGGAAAGAACCGTTCCTTGCTTAGATGGCAGTCTAAGTACATATTACTAAGAACTTGATGACTCCCCGTAGGATAGGCGGGGTAAGGGGCCTCACGGTTGAACAATCGGTTTAGTGTGAACACTTAAGTTATAGATGCCAAGAGGTTGATACAAGAATCTAATTAGTTACTTATACGCATAAATTTATGAACTTTTAGCGATTTATTCCGCGATACTTTTAGCGATTGTTTCCGCAACTATGATTTGACTAAATTTGACTCTACTTGGTCTTTACGAACTTTAGGGCACCGACACGCCATTACTTAGAACTTTAAAAGTATATAAATTTTTAAGCGACTTTTCTCCGCTAACCTCCTTTTTGGAAACTTTTACTTTTATATACTTAATCAACTTTTTGCCGAGCAACTTAAACTGTAACTCACTCACTACTTTCGTAGCTGACACTTTATCTTATGTTTCAGGAAATTTAGTGTAAGTATGGAGTGCATGGCATGGACGGGTCAAGGCGGTCGTGTGACAACCATATTAGGAAAAGACTTGTCTACTTATTTTGGGAATTTTTAATGGAACTTTGTTTATGTATTTGCACTAAATTACTATGGCTTGGTTATTATCTTTGAACTTGTAAACACTTATTTTAATCTATGACTTGAATGCCGTTATGTTTCTTATAACCCGTGTAATGATCTTCCAGCTCTTCACATCTCGTGTTTCCGCTTTAGCGGGGTGTGACAGACTTGGTATCAGAGCACATGTTATAGTGAAAAACGTTTTTAAAAATTTTCAAAATTTTTTCGAAACCAAACTATAACCAAGGCTTTTTCGGAAAATCATTTATGGGTTCAAACTTTAGAGAATTAATTTCGCGATTGCATGTTTATTTTTAACTACGCATGGCCTGATCACCCATGCCTAGTTCAAAATGAATTATGGAAGGACGGAACGTAATTAATATTGTTAACAGTTATTGAGTCAAAAATTTCCGGTTCTGTCTTTTCCAGATTCTTACGTGACTGACCCGTACATGCATTTCATTACACATTTACTTTACTATTCTTTTGTGTCTTCACGTACTTGCGAAACTCATTGTTCACAGATCCGTCATGTCTCACTCCTCTCGTTCGCATTCACGTCACGATCCCAGTCTCGCTCGCTACCGAGAGCTGCTTCGCCTTCTGAGGCTTCCGAGGGTCGCACCGCCTCAGGAAGCCAACGTCGGCAGACCAGCGATCCCACGGAGGGCACCTCCTTGACCATCTCCAGCAGCATCGGGTCCAGCCCGAGGGTTGTGCTACCCCCTCCACCGGTACCCGTTGCCGCTACACTCCACTACCGGGGCCCGCACACTAGGTTGACTGCGCGAAAGCAGGTCATCCTCCCGGGCCGTCTGCCAGATAGGATGGTTGCGCGCCAGGAAGGACCATCCCAGCCTACTCCATCACACCTACCGTTCGGTCACCCTCCAGAGGTCCCACAGAACCCTACCATGGACCACTACTCCTGGGAGAGGCAGTTTGAGCTTGAAGAAATGCAGCGTTACAGAGGACGCCGAGGCCGCGAGGCAGAGGATGCCTCCTACCCTTCAACCTCCCCCACCGGCCGCGTTCATTCACTTGCACCGCGAGGTGCGGGGACTGGAACAGGAGACCAGCACCAGGGGCACCTTATCAGTGAGGTCACTGACTCTGCACAACAGTTGTCGGAGCAGGCGTTGCGATTCATCGCATCGACCCGAGCTACGGCACAAACCGTGCAAACGCGTCATTGGTGTGTGTCTGGTAATGGGCACGTTGATAGTGGTTATGGCAGCCAAGATGTTTCTGGAGATGCGCCATTAGTTATTTCTTTTATTGTACTGTACTTAGTCTAGTCGTAATTTTCTCACTGTACACGACTTAGACTTTTATTATCTTTCCTTTCATGCATTGTAATAGTATTTCTCATTTCAGTACTTCTACCAAACTTATTTATCAATTAATGGAATTTTCTATTTATTATCATACTTATCTTTTCTTATGAATCTTGTACTTGTGACAATCATTACAATTCTATCTCTTGGATAATAATCTTGCGTGTACTATTTGATCATTCATATTAATCTCGTGGTATAACTAACTATGGTCGCTAAATTATATTCTTATCATATTCCATTCGTGCGTTCTAAACTAAATCTATTCTTCTGATTGTAGAATCATGGCTCCTCGCACCAATGCTAGCATCATTGCCGAGCAAGTTGCTAAACAGTTGAACGCGGCAATGCCCAACATGATCGCCCAGATCACTGCGGGAATCAACTCCAATGTCAACAACCACCACCAGCAACAGCATTAGCAACAGCAGCAGCAGCAACAGCAGAACAATCAAAACCAAAATCAGAACCAGAACCAACACCCGAACCCTCCTCCATGCAACTACAAGATCTTCATGGAGTGTAAGCCAAAGGAGTTTCACGGCACAACTGGTGCTATAGGACTGCTCCAATGGTTCGAGAGCATCGAATATGTCCTACACATCAGCCGATGTGCTGAGGCGAACAAGGTGGAGTATGCTTCCTGCGTATTCCATGGCCGAGCTCTATCCTGGTGGAACAGTGTTGTTCAAACCAGAGACGCCGTTTTTAACCGAAATAACCAGAGAAGCCGAGGCCGCGAGGCAGAGGATGCCTCCTGCCCTTCACCCTCCCCCACTGGCCGCGTTCCTTCACTTGCACCGTGAGGTACGAGGACTGGCACAGGAGACCCAGCACCAGGGACACCTTATCAGTGAGGTCACTGACTCTGCACAGCAGTTGTCGGAGCAGGCGTTGCGAGTCATCGCATCGACCCGAGCTACGGCACGAACCGTGCATCACCTCATTGGTGTGTGCCTGGTAATGGGCACGTTGATTGCGGTTATGGAAGCCAAGATGTTCCTAGAGAGGCGCCATTAGTTATTTCCTTTTATTGTACTGTACTTAGCCTAGTCGTAATTTTCTCATTGTACACAACTTAGACTTTTATTTCCTTTTCCTTTCTATGTATTGTAACCGTATTTCCCATTCAGTACTTGTATTAAACTTTATTATCATTAATGGAACTTCTATCTTTTATTATTGTACTTATCTTATCATATGAATCTTTTACTTTTGACAATCATTACAATTCTATCTCTTGAATCATAGTCATGCGTGTGCTATTTGTTCATTCATATTAATCTCGTGCTATAATTATCTTAGTTTACTAAATATATTCTTATCATATTCCATTCGTGCGTTCTAAACTGAATCTATTCTTCTGATTGTAGAATCATGGCTCCTCGCTCAAACGCTAGCATCATTGCTGAGCAAGTTGCTGAACAGTTGAATGCGGCAATGCCCAATATGAACGCCCAGATCACTGCCGGAATCAATGCCAATGTCAACAACCATCATCAGCAACAGCAACAGCAGCAGCAGAACAATCAAAACCAAAATCAGAATCAGAACCAACACCCGAAACCTCCCCCGTGCAACTATAAGAGCTTCATGGCGTGTAAGCCAAAGGAGTTTCACGGCACAACTGGTGCTGTAGGACTGCTCCAGTGGTTCGAGAGTATCGAATCGTTCCTACACATCATCCGATGTGCCGAAGCCCACAAGGTGGAGTACGCATCTTGCGTATTCCATGGCCGAGCTCTGTCCTGGTGAAAACCGTTGTTCAAACCAAAGGGCGCGAGACTGCCTACGCTCTTCCCTGGAACACCTTTAAGAACCTGCTCATCGAAGAGTACTGCCCAAGAGGGGAAATCAAGAGGCTCGAGGCTGAGCTGTGGGACCACAAGATGATCGGGAACGACATCGAGAAGTACACCACCCGGTTCCACGAGCTCGCCCGACTAGTCCAAGGCTGGTAACCCCTGAGGAGAACCGGATCGACCTGTACATCTCTGGTCTAGTTCCGGAAATCTGTGGCATGGTCATTCATCTGAGCCGCAGACCCTACAAAGCGCAATCATCCTAGCTCACCGTCTCACCAGCAACCTCCTCACCACTTATGCATCCTCCAAGAAGGAGTCAGGTGAGAAGAGGAAAGGCTGAGCAAACCCGAGAAGAAGTGACCGCATCAAGAAGACACGTAGCACCCGAAACTTCGCCCTGACTGCCGCACCTGCACCCAGCACCACCCAACGGATCCAGGTCTACCCCGGACCGCACCCGAAGTGCAACAAGTGCAACTTCTACCATCTCGGGAACTGCCGTTATGTTTTGAGGGTGCCAAAAGGTGGGCCATTTCGCAAGTACTGCCCGGACAAGACAACCGCCCCAGCGCAGAAACTGACGTGCTATGAGTGCGGGAGCGACCACACACCTCCGGAAACACCTGCCTAAGCTGGAATCGAACTCCACAGAACCAAGGAGGGCAAGGTAGGGGCCGCGCATTCGCACTGACAGATGAGGAAGCACGTCAGGACCCCAACGCGGTTAACTGGTACGTTTTCCCCTCACTGATCATTTTGCTTCCGTACTATTCGACTCAGGAGCTGAGAGAAGCTTTATTTCCTTAGAATTTAGACCCCTCATTAATCTAGGAATCTAAAGTTCTTAAGGATAGTTTTACCGTCGAATATGCTAACGGCCAAGAGATTTGAAGCTAAGGACATAATCTTAGGATGTTCACTATGCCTATCCGATAAAACCTTCCCCATTGATCTAATTCCCATCGAGCTTTCAAGTTTCGACATTATAGTTGGAATGGACTGGCTATCTCGCTTTTGAGCAGAGATCGTCTGTTTCGACAAACTCAATCGTATTCCTCTTTCGGAAAAAGAGACTCTCGTTGTTCAGGGAGACAAGCCTAGACGACAACTTCGCATCGTGTCTTCCATCAAAATGCGCAAGTACCTTTAGAAGGACTATGACGCATTCCTTGCCCATGTCGTCGAGGGTAAACCTGCAGAGAGCCGAATCCAAGATATTCCAGTAGTCAAGGATCATCCCGAAGTCTTTCCCGAGGATTTGCCAGGGCTGCCACCTCAACGACAAGTGGAATTCCGAATAGACCTCATTTCTGGCGCATCACCGGTTGCCAAGACACCGTACCGTCTGGCACCGCCCGAAATGCTAGAACTGTCAAAACAGTTACAGGAACTCTTAGATCATGGTCTTATTCGCCCGAGTTCGTCCCCCTGGGGAGCCCCAATCCTCTTCGTCAAAAAGAAAGACGGATCATTCCGCATGTGCATTGACTATCGAGATCTGAACAAGCTGACCATCAAGAACCGATACCCTCTCCCGAGGATCTATGATCTTTTCGACCAGTTGCAGGGTGCAACTACTTCTCCAAAATCGACCTATGTTCGGGTTATCACCAAGTTCGGGTCAGCGAGACGACATTCCGAAAACCGCATTTCGAACTCGATACGGCATTACGAATTCCTTGTCATGCCTTTTGGTCTGACCCAACGCACCAGCAGTGTTCATGGACCTAATGAACAGAGTGTGTAGACCATACTTAGACAAATTCGTAATCGTATTCATAGACGACATTCTTATTACTCATGAACAAGGAGGTCATGCGAAACACCTTAAGCTCATCTGGAACTCCTCCGAGATCAGAACTTGTACGCAAATTCTCTAAGTGTGAATTCTGGCTCGAGAGGTACACTTCCTTGGTCATGTGGTCAACCAGGAAGGAATACATGTAGATCCAGTAAAATCGAAGCGATCGAGAAATGGCAAGCTCCGACGACCCCGACGGAAATCCTTCAGTTCCCTAGGATTGGATGGCTATTATCGAAGATTCATCGAGAATTTATCGAAGATCGCAAACCCCCTCACCGAGCTCACTCAGAAAGACAAGGATTCATTTGGGGAAAGGATCAGGAGGATTTCCTTCAGAAGCTCAAATATTGTGACACCCGTCTAAAATTCAGGTGATTCTCCGTTACTATATCGGTCTCGAATCTCTAGTTACTCCTTTATCGTGTTCATATTGGTTCGAGTTCATAATGTTGTGTCCTTAATTGTCGGAACAAAGTCGGAATCAATCTAGAATCCTAACCACTAATATAAACTATACAAGAACCTGACTAAGTTCATAACGGAAACTAAAAGATTCTGGTCCTCAACTAACAATAACGGAAACTTAAAACGTCACCGTGCTGGAAAAACCTTCCAGCCGACCGGCTGATGGCTGTCAGCCACCGGCTTGTATATGGCAGCCGGCGGCTGAAAGCCGCTGACTGTGCCTTGGTGACTCATTTTTGCATGCATTTCGATTGGATCAAAGCAATTAATCCGGGATTGGACCATAGTTACTGCCATTTGGATTCCCAAGGGCAGTAACACTCCCCCTAATCCCACTTTCATTTTCATTTCACTCCCATTTCAAACACACACATTAATCCCTCTCTCTCTCTCTAAGCTCTCTCTACTTCTCTCTAAGAACTCCCAAAGAAATCCAGTAATATACCACCATTGAAACAGCAAGAAAACACTAAGAATCACCATCAAAAATATACCAAACCGTCCTAAGGGTAAAGGGTATCAAAGGAAGGCATAAAATCGGGAAGGTTTTCACACTTTTTGAAGCTAGGAACTCATCCAATCCGATCCAAAACCATTTCCTTCGGTAAAACCCTTTTATTTTATGCCTTTATCTTAATATTTACTTGCATGGACGATCCATATAAACTGAAAATGTGTTTTTATAAGATCTAAAACGTTTTCTTGCTTAAAAACGAGTTTTACATTAGATCTACATTTTTACAATCAAATTTAAAATAAACAGTGACTTTACTCTAAAAACACATATATTTGATAAATACAGTTTGCATGTTCGAATCTAACCTAAAACGACCTAAAACTCGAAAAATAGCAAATTCTAGAAACTGGCCGAAGGCCTCTGGCCGGCGGCTGAAGGCTCTCAGCCGACGGCTAACGTCCAGCCGACGGCTGAGTGTCTTCAGTCGCCGCCTGATTCCTGCTGTTCGTAAACTGTGTCGTTTAAGGGCTTTAAACGTAAGAATAAGCTAAAATAAGTTACCACAGATTATAGACTTTAAAAAGTACTGTTTTGATAAAGAAACTGTTTGGAAAAGATTGAGGAATTAAAACATGTTATTATTGTTTATAATCGTTAATTGCATGTCCTAAAGCGGAAAGTGTTTTGAAATTGGACTTAATTTTTATAGCTCGGAAGCGCTGCCCCAATTTCACCATAAAATATCTTCCAATTTCAGTAACTTAACATTTTCGGGATTAGCCTATTAACTTCGAACTTTGACACTTTTGTACTTATATTGGACTTATCGGACTCTAAAACTTACACGAACACACTATTCATATAATTTTTCCGTAACAGTCTTTTGGGACAGTATCTAAAGTATAAGAAATTGGGATTTAAAATGTTAAATTGAAACTTAACCTAACTTGAATCATACTAATAAAACATCTACAATTCCGGTGTTTTTAGGTTATCTTTGATTCCCGACAGTAGTTCGTTCCCGAGTCCGTGCTTGTTCTTATCTATACTTCGCAAACGTGAGTTACAACCCCACTTTGTTTTACTTTATGCTTTAAAACAATTACTGTGGGGGAAACATAAGATATGTTGATGTAACTTGTTGAAACTATTGAAACTTGGTACTTTGAAACTATGAACTTTATTGAACTTTGGAAACTTGGTGTGAACTTTTGAAACATTTTGAAACTTATGAAACTCGTAAACTTTGGAAACTTGTACGAAACTTGAAACTCTTTGGAAACCTTGGAAACTTGGAAACTTGTGAAACTATTATGCGTATATGTGTGATGCTCCTTAATTGGTTAACTAAATTTAGGATACTTGTTATAGAAACCAATCCTTGATGAAAATATAAACCCGTAAGTGCCTACTACTATTTTTAGAAACAGAACTCAGTTGCCCCGTTTTGGAACGGAAACTTTACACACTATTAGCAATAGCCGTTAGTATTATGGGTATCGATACTTAGGAGAGGTCACTCCTTACTCAGGTTAGCGACCCAAGTACATATTACTAAGATTCTGTTGGAAACTCAATGAAACAGATCCTGACCAGACAATCGGTATAGTGTATACTTACTACTTATATTATGCCAAGTGATTGATACCAGTTACTAATTTAGTTAAGCACATATTACCTACGCATATACCTTTTTAGCGATGGATTCCGCTTCAACTTTATTTATACGAGTTTTATTTGTTTTACTTGCGTGTGTACGAAACCTTTTACTATTTATATATATATGTTCTAGCGTCGCTCCATTCCTCTTTATTTATGACGTCATCATATATATATATATATATATTCTATTTTTGGAAACTTTTATCGAAACTCTAAACTGTAACTCACTCACTACTTTATGTAGTTGACACTTTATCTTATGTTTCAGGAAATTAGTGTAAGTGTCGGGATGCATGGCAAGGAAGGGTCACTATGGTTACGTGAGGCGCACTTTGGGACGAGGGCCACCGATCTAGATACTCCATCCATCCGGGATCCGACAAGTTGTACAAGGATCTCCGAGAATATTACTGGTGGTCGAGCATGAAGAAGGATATCGCCTTGTATGTAGCTAAGTGCCTTACTTGCTCCAAGGTCAAGGCAGAATATCAAAACCCCTCAGGTCTACTTCAACAACCGGAAATTCCCATGTGGAAGTGGGAACAAATTTCCATGGACTTCGTCACTAAGTTGCCCCGTACGGCAAAGATTAACGACACGATTTGGGTAATCGTGGACCGTTTGACAAAATCCGCTCATTTCCTACCGGTTCGAGAAAGTTACTCGATGGAGAAATTCGCTCAAGTCTACATCAACGAGATAGTCTCTCGTCATGGAACACCTCTCTCCATCATCTCCGATAGGGATAGTCGATTCACGTCCTACATTTTGGAATGCCCTTCAGAAGTCATTAGGGGCGCGACTAGACCTCAGCACTGCATACCATCCTCAGACAGATGGACAGAGCGAAAGGACGATCCAAACACTTGAGGATATGCTGAGAGCATGTGTAGTCGACTTCGGAGGAAGTTGGGACGCTCACCTTCCTTTGGTCTAATTCTCCTACAATAACAGCTACCATGCCAGCATCAAGTGCGCACCATTCGAGGCTCTCTATGGACGTAAGTATCGGTCACCGCTTTGTTGGCTAGAAGCTGGCGATCGAAAACTTACGAGACTCGACATCGTCCAGGAGACCATTGACAAGATCACCACTATCCGTGAAAGACTGAAGACGTCCCGTACCCGGCAGAAAAGCTACGCTGACAACCGAAGGAAACCCCTCGAGTTCCAAGTTGGCGACAGAGTGCTCCTCAAGATATCGCCATGGAAAGGGGTAGTCCGCTTCGGAAAGCGCGGTAAACTAAGTCCAAGGTACACCGGTCCATTTGAAGTCATCGAACGTATCGGTCCCGTTGCCTATCGTCTCCAACTCCCCCAAATTCTCTCGAACGTTCATAACGTATTCCATGTCTCACACTTGAAAAAGTGTCTGTCTGATGAGACCATCGTTATCCCTCTTGACGAGGTCAGAATCGACAACAAACTAAACTTCATCGAAGAACCGCTCGAAGTTGTTGACCGCGAGGTCAAACAACTAAGGCAGAGTCGTATACCTATTATCAAGGTTCGGTGGAATTCCCGACGTGGTCACGAATTCACATGGGAACGTGAAGACCAATTCCGTCAGAAATATCCACATCTATTCGAGAGCACTTCTTCACGATGGAAAGAACTAAATTTCGGGACGAAATCTCTTTCAACCCGGGGAGAATGTGATAACCGTCCAAATTCCAGGTGCATTTTATACTCTATGTCTCTTTTGGTCTATCTGGTCAATAACCGGAACCGCGACAGTGTCGGAATCACAACCGGAATCAAATTATATAAGTCCTAATACCAAGAAAACTCCTAATGAACTTTCCTAAGTTCATAATGTAACATACTTTAAAACTTTAGTTAACGAAAAGGTCCAACGAAACAATTATACAAAATCAGCCAAAACTCAAAAATTATTACAAATTTGGTCCAGGACGACGCACAGAGGCCATGTGCGCCGTCCTGCAGGACTAATTTTGTAATAAATTTGAAAACTTTGCATGTCTCGATTTCTCAACTCCACCCACCAACCAAACTCGAAAATAGGCACTCAATTACTGTATTTATGACTTTTCATGCTCAAAAACGTTTTTAACCGAAATAACCTTTGAATCCACGAATTTGTGACTAAAAATACTTTAGAAACTGTTAAAATGATGTTTTAATAAGTTTAAACCTATTGCATGTCGAAATCTATGGATAAATAATTGTTTTACAAGAAAATCTTGAAAACCCGCGTTCTGTGCGCCGTCCCAGAGACCAGGACGACGAAGCGGGCACAAAAATGTGTTATGTGCGCCGTCCCAGTGCTCACAACGGCGCACAGAGCTGCAACTTTTCCGAAACTTTGTCGTTTTGTCGTTTTTGGCACGTTTTGACTATATTTGACCCGCTGACTTTTTGACATATGACTTTTGGGACTGAGTTGGTAAAAGTAATAACAATTGAGACATGTATGGACTAAATCGGACTAAAATGGACTAGATTAAATATGTTATCGTGTTTTAGGTGATTTGTGAGCGGAAGTGGATTGTACATTTTTGGATATGAAATTTGGGCGCGGAAGCGCTGCCCAAATTTCCTTAGAAAAAATGTAAACCACTTCAGCGAGCAAAAGCACTCGTAACATAATAATAATAAACGTTAAATCGGACTTTTGGACAAAAACGTGATAATTACAATTTCGGACTATTTCGGACAATACTTAACCTTGACACTTAAAGTTTAATAAACTTTTATGTATTATATTATATAAAGAACATAATGAGATAATAACTAATTAAACTATCTTTGTATTATTAGGCGATCCGTGATTCCCGGCTTCCATTTCCGACCGACTTTTGCGTTCTTACTCTTCGCAATCCGTGAGTTACAACCCCTTTTTCTTATTGAATATTTTGCATGATTTTGGGGGAAACATAAGATTATTTGTACTTTGAAAACACTTATGAACAATTGCAACTTTGTGAACTTTTGAACTTATTTAAGAACTTATGAAACTATGGTGAACTTTGGAAACTTTTATGAAACTATTATGACTTTGGAACTATTGAACTATTTTGGACAAACTCTTTAAAACTCTTATGCGTAAACACTTTTGCTCTACTGGCTTACTTGAACTTACCGGCTTGCCCCCTTTTGGCTAAACTAATTATTGATGCTTGTATGCGAGACCGGCCCTTGATGGAACTATAACATGACTCTTAAGTGACGGACGACTATCTTTTTGAAACAAAACTACTTAGTGCCCAGCTGCTTTTTAGACTTTACACACTATTAACTTCCGAGCCGTTAGTAATTATGGGTATCGATACTTAGGAAAGAACCGTTCCTTGCTTAGATGGCAGTCTAAGTACATATTACTAAGAACTTGACGACTCCCCGTAGGATAGGCGGGGTAAGGGGCCTCACGGTTGAACAATCGGTTTAGTGTGAAAACTTAAGTTATTGATGCCAAGAGGTTGATACAAGAATCTAATTAGTTACTTATACGCATAAATTTATGAACTTTTAGCGATTTATTCCGCAATACTTTTAGCGATTGTTTCCGCAACTATGATTTGACTAAATTTGACTCTACTTGGTCTTTACGAACTTTAGGTCACCGACACACCCATTACTTAAAACTTTAAAAGTATATAAATTTTTAAGCGACTTTTCTCCGCTAACCTCCTTTTTGGAAACTTTTACTTTTATATACTTAATCAACTTTTTGCCGAGCAACTTAAACTGTAACTCACTCACTACTTTCGTAGTTGACACTTTATCTTATGTTTCAGGAAATTTAGTGTAAGCATGAGATGCATGGCATGGACGGGTCAAGGCGGTCGTGTGAGAACCATATTAGGAAAAGACTTGTCCACTTATTTTGGGAATTTTTAATGGAACTTTTTTTATGTATTTGCACTACATTACTATGGCTTGGTTATTATCTTTGAACTTGTAAACACTTATTTTAATCTATGACTTGAATGCCGTTATGTTTCTTATAACCCGTGTAATGATCTTCCAGCTCTTCACATCTCGTGTTTCCGCTTTAGCGGGGTGTGACATTAGATTAGATATGCATGTGTAAAAATATGTATAAAACAGTGGGAAAAGTTTGTTATACCTCAAGAAAAAGGAAAGTATGATGATCTAGCTCGTTAGATGATGATTTTGATGGAGATTAAACCCCAAAAATGGTGAAAACCAAAGAAGCAAACCGGGAGAATCACCACCTCTTGCTCCTTTTGATGAATACAACCGATTATTGTGATGTTGAGGGTGTTAATTTAAGTGTTCTTGGCTGGGATTTACAGCCACCAAGAAGAGAAGGGAAGAAAATATGGAGAGAGTTTGGGAGAAAACTCTTGAGTGTGTGTGTGTTTGATTATAGAAATGAAAGAAAATGCAAGAAAAGGTGATAATATCACCTTGGGACAGCTACTCCTGGCAGAGATAGGGGTTCAATCGAGTTTAGACACTTGTCCCAATCAATTTTCATGCAAAAATGAGTCACCAACACCTGACCAAACACATCCAGCCGCCGGCTAGAGGGGCTCAGCCGCCGGCTGAAGCCCTGCCAGCTGCTGGCTGGTCGGCTGGTTCGGCAGACTTGTTTTCGACCGTTAAGGAGTTTCGTTCGTCGAAAGTTCCCGATTCTTTTTGCGTTGAACTTAGTAAAGTTCATACTTTGATTTACTTTATATTAGGGTCATTTAATATTATATTTTCACTTTCGATTTCGAGATTCGCACGATTTCGGTAAAGGATAAAACAAGCGCAAAAGCACGATATCTCGAGTATAAAGGATCCGTTAACCGACAAATTTGGCATAAACCTTCTAACTTATAATTATGAGGATACTAACTAATTGGCACTTAGATAAAATAATATTATTACGTCTCAGGGGACGAATCAGTAAATACAGAAAACCCGATACTCAATAACAGTAAATTGTGAGCGAAACAAAGCGAAATACAAGGGTCGAAATCAATTGCGAATAAAATATAAATAATAGCGGTAACATAAGTACTTCAAATTGACGGGATGTCACACCCGCGGCAGCACAATGTTTGAAGTTTAGGTTTCAAATAAATTAGATGAGATTTAACATTCGATATAACAACACTTCAATAACTGAATCCTCTCTTTATTAGGTAGTTGATAAGCATAACTTTGTTTAAACTCCAGTTTTTTTTATGCGAACAAGACCTTAGGTAAAGTTTCTCTCTATTTTTCTTCAAAGTAAGTTTTATTTGTCAAATGGCGTTGATCACTCACTCCCAATCACATACCGACGAACATACCTCAAGTGATTTTTTCTATCAAAAACGGTTGTCAAACCCCGAACCCTGCAAATTCCTCGACATCGACATCGATCGAATAAACTATAGCAATGCATTTCCAAAAGACACCGTCTTTAGATCATTCGATCCTTTAACCAACTCCAATTTTTGTTCGAAAAAATGTGTCTTATTTCCTGAGTATCCCTTCACCCTTGGTCTTTCTTTTCCTTTGCAAAATGGCTACAGAGGCTATTGCAAAAGGCTTCGATGCTTCAATTTTGGCGGTCCATACTTGGAAGGCGAAACTGGCTGAACTTAAGGATGAAGAGGTCAAAGTGGAGCAGGAGTTGGAGCACGGTGATGTTAGAGGTCAGGTTCCGATGACGATGGAAGACAAGGTTTCAAAGGATAATCCTCTGAACTTTTTAAAGTTTAAATTTTTCGTTTAATAAGGGTTGTGTAAAAACAATTTATATGAGATGGGGTTAAAATGATATTGTTATCCATGGTAGTGTTTTTGAATGGTTTGTGTCGGTCGTTCAAGTCTTTTGAACTTAAAACATTTAGTTCACAATCTGGTTGTTTTTGTTTATGATCTGAAATTTAAGTCTGGATGTTATGTTGGAAACAGGTTTTTGATATAATCACATAAAAGTGATTTTTACATTTTTCTGGATCCATACGAAACAAGTATTCGATGCCTTTTAATATGAGTTGTGTGATCCTTGTAGAATATCTATTAAAAACCTTGTTCATTCAAAATGTTTTTATGACCCTCTCATGAAACCACTAGGATTTCTAGTAAAAGATCTTCTTTTCGAAAATATGGTGACTACTTCACAAACGAAATAAGTCTTAGTAGATAGACATACCTCTCACATGGAGAATTTAAACTTGTGTACCTTTATTGCCTAAGGGAAATTCTCTATCGGAATACCTTCAAGATCTTGTGTGGTTAAGTTTTTTTTATAGATCCTTGAGGGATGTGTTCATAATTAATCCTTTTCATGATCCATTGTAAATCTTCACGATTAAATCCGTTTCAGGATTCTTGGTAGATCGTCATGATTAAATCTTTTTCAAGATTCCTTAAGGATGCCTTAGGATATCTCAGGGTCTTCGTGAATGAATGTATTTCAAAAACATGTAATGATACAAGTATATAGAAATGACCTTGGTAGTTCCCAAGGTGTTTAAGAAATTGATATTGGAAACCAAAGCGTTTTCAAAAACTAGTAAGGTGATCCTCACAGGATACCAAAGTTTTGATAAAGTAAAAATGTTTGTAAGATCCTTAGTAGGATCCATAGATAAGTCTTCATTAAAATGATTACCCCCATAGGTCTAAATCAATAGGCATATTTTTGAAATAAATAATTTGAAATCACATACCTTAACGGACATAATGTAATTCCAAACCTTCAAAGTATTCGATCTTGAATAGCATCCAAGTCCTTTGTGATACTCTTTATATTTTGACCTATTTAAGGATCTCCACAGGGATCTTGAATTTCTTCTAAGGTTTAATACCTTTATCAATGAATCCTTTTCAGAACTTTGAACTAATCTTTTTTACCACATCAGGATCCTCAAGAGGATATCTTATGGTATATCCGTTTCAAGATTTTGAGGGATTGTCCCATGTCTTTAAGATTTCTTCGGGATCTTCATGAGTCATTTTCAGGATCTTTGTGGTTGTCCCATTCCTGCAAATGTTAACTACTTGGGCTAAGCCAATAATACGTTGGCCAAGCCAGATATACGTGGGACTAATCCAATGATCTTGAAATAACTTGGGACTAAGCCAACGATCTTTGAATATCTTGGGACTAAGCCAATGATTATAAGAAAACAGGGGACTAAGCTGATTTTGTGACATGATAATGCAAAAACCAAAGGATAAACAATGATCATGAGAAATTTGGGGACTAGGCCGATGATCACTTGGGGAACTTGGGACTTCGCCAATTTTGTGACATGTTAATGCGAAAACCCTGGTAACATGAATATGTTACAACCAATTTCATGACATGTCAATGACACAACCATTTGGATTAACACCATCGTGCACATAGTGTTAACAATTCATATTGTTTTGATTCTTAGGTCAATGATCATGAGGTTGTCGGAAACTGTTAATATCACGTTCCCATAACCCTGATTCTAAAATCGAACATCGCGCGCTCCTGGCGAGGTGTATAAACCCGTTTTCCAGAAAGTTGAATACCTTTAACCTTTAGAAAAGATCAGTATCTCTTTAACTCTATCTTCAAGTGATGATATCCAAACTGCAAAACAAGAAGATCTTGGGTGATGGCGGGTGTTAGTTTTGGTTAACATCCCTCCAATGCTTAAGTTAGTAAGTGCGATAGTAAAATAATAAAAACAAAGAAATAGAAGTAAAAAGGATAGAAAACATACCTTTGTAAGTTGAAAAATTTTACTTTGTAACTTACATGTGATAGGTTTTCAAGTGGATGGCATTCCGTGATCTTGGCAGAATATTTCCTTCTATCGTAGCTAACCAGTATTCTCCTTTGTCGGCTTCACAATCAATTAAGGACCTTCCCATTTTGGTACAAGCTTCCCATCTGTCGGATTCGTAGTATTTTGAAAAGCTAATACTTAAGACCAAGTATCCTACTTCATATCTCTTTATCCTTATATTCTTGTTATATGATTTCAAGATCCCCTGTTGGCATGTTGCAATCCGGATCTCGGTGAGATCTTCGAGTTCATAAAATGTGTCAAGATTTTGAACCAGGGTTTTGTGACAACCGTGTAAAATTTAGGTGATTTTCATATTGTATGTCTTCGTTATGTATGTGCTATTCTTAGTCGTACTTTAGCGTGATCGTGTTTGTGTCGGAATCAAGTCGGAATCAATAAAAGGAACCTAATACCAAGAAACTATACTATGAACTTGACTAAGTTTATAACTAGAACTAACGTAAAAATATAGACAAAATACTTAACGAAAACTAAAAACGACATTTAGCTGGAAAAGCTATCCAGCCGATGGCTGAGGCCTTTCAGCCAGCGGCTAGGCCCAGCCGGCGACTGAAAGTCGCTGGCCAGTCTTTTTATGACTCATAATTGCATGAAAATAGATTGGCTCAACTCTTAAACACGGGATTGGACCAACTACTGACCCAATACAACTCCCTAGGCCAGTAAATCCCCCCTTGGTTAACCTCCCTTCACTCTTTGACTTCACTTTTCAAAACACACACTCAATTACTCTCTCTCTCTCTCTAAAAGACTCTCCCTACTCTCTAAAACTCTCAAGAAAAATCCAGTGAATACCACCATTAAAACAACAAGAAACACTCCTATAATCACCATAAAACTTACACAAATTGTACATATAGCAAAGGGAATCAAAAGGGTTACATTTTAAAGAAGTTTCCACCGGTTTTTGAAGCTCAAATCTCCTCCAATCGCCATCCATCCATTTCTTTCGGTAGATTTCTTTTACCTTACTGTTTTTATATGAAAATGGCTTTGCATGGACGATCCATTCCATAAAAACTTGTTTTTATAAAGTTTTATGACGATTTTCTTACAAAAACTGGTTTTTATATAAATCTACATATTTGTGTTAAAGAACAAAAAAGAAACTGAGATTTAGTCACTAAAATGGATATTCTTCACTAATAAACTGTTGCATGTCGAAATCCAACCTAAAAAACGCCCTAAAATCTTGAAAATGACTAAATGACCAAACTGACCGGAGGATCCAGCCGGCGGCTGAATGTCTTCAGCCGTTGTCTGAAATCGGTTGTTCACAAAAATCTTATTTTTACGATTTAAACGGTACGATTCGAGAACTTAACATATTTTCACAGATTATAATATATAATGACAGGTTATATGTTTTGATAATATAAATGTTTGGTTAAGTTTTTATAATTAAATATATCATGTTATATATGTTGTCGTTTGAATATGTTTGTTAAGAGGGAAAGTGGATATAAAAATTGGACTAAATTTTTATAGCGCGGAAGCGCTGCCCAAATTTTATCGGGACATATACTTGAACTTCAGTTACGAAAAAATAATATAACGAAACATTATTGACTTTGAACAACGAACCTTTTGGACATAAACGGACTAAACGGAAATTAGACGTAATATGACATGTCGTGACATATAAGTTTTGATATAAAAACTTTTTGGACAGAACTTAAGTATACAGATTTAATCCTTAAAATGTTAAAATGGAACTTTAACATAAATTAAATCATAATACTTATACGAGACTAGGTTGTTTTAGGATCTCCTTGATTTCCGACGTGTCCCGACTCTTCTTTCCGCACGAGACTTATCCTCGCAATCCGTGAGTTACATCCCCTTATTTATTGTCTTTTAAATAATCTTTTGGGGGAAACATGAGATCTAAATGCTTTATGAACTATTGGTCATTTAACGAACTTATATGCGTAAACTATTTTAAATGCCCCTGTTCGGCACTCTATGACTCTTTGACTTTATGGCTTGCCCCCGATCGGCACTTGTACATTTTTGGTTTGCCACCGTATCGGCACTTGTTCAAACTATTATTGATTGTATATGCTTCCATCCCTTGATGAGAATATAACATGTATCGTAAGTGACTACTATCATTTTGACAAAATTGCATAAGTGCCCCCGTTTTCAGTTCTTACACACTATTAGCTTTAAGCCGTTAGTAACTATGAGTATCGATACTTAGCAGAGGATCGCTCCTTACTTAGATAGTAGCCTAATTATTAGTAAGTTCAGACATACACTTCGTTGATAGTGCGAGGTGGGGGCTGTTCACGATCAGGATTAATCGGTTTAGTGTGAACACTTACGTTATATTATGCCAAGTGGTTGATACAATGTTTTAATCATTAGTTACCTTTATTTACGCATATGATCGTTTTGCGATTGAATCCGCAACTAGTCGTTTTCCAAGTATGGTTCTACTTGTCTATGATCTTCTTTAAGGTATATATAATTTAAGCGTATGTTCCGCTTCATTTCTTTTGAGAAACCTTTTATTATATATACTTGTCGGAACTTTTGTCGAGAAATTTACACTATAACTCACTCACTACTTTATGTAGTTTGACACTTTATCTCATGTTTCAGGAAATCAAGTGTAAGTCATGAAGTGCATAGCGAGGGCGAGTCAGGGAGGTTACGTGGGATATGAATCGGGAGAAGACTTGTCTTATTTTGGGAATTTTTATGAAACAGTTTAATTATGAAATTGTTTGTCGTGAACTTAAGTACTCTTGGTTATGTTTCTTTTAAACATGTAAACTTTTAAATTCTGTTTTTAATGACTAGAAATTGTTGCATTTTTTATGACTTGTGAAATGATATTCTTGCTCTTCGCACCTCGTGTTTTCGCTTTAGCGGGGTGTGACAGGTTTAAACATTTGTTCCAAAATTCTTAAATTGGGATCTTACAGTCGGGATCACTATCTCTATCGGGATCATAGATTCTAGGCTCCGTTGGTAATAGAGAGATTTACGTATCTTTAATAAGCATCCCAGTTTTGGGAATAATCATAATCTCCCTCATGTATATCCTTGAGGACTGCTCATGCTTCATAATTTTCCAACCACCTAAGATATGTTCCTGCAAGAGATTTACAATACAATGTCCCATTTATAATAATAAATCGAGATACCTTCATTCGAAATGCCTTGTGATTTTTCTTATCCATAGGGATCACTTCATCTTGTAGGTATCTCAATTGGTCAATCCAAGATCATGAATTATCCCCGGTATTTTGTCTTTCGGGATCATCAATGTTCATTATGTGCACTATTGGGATCTTGACATCTGGCCAGAGCCTGAGACCTGATCCAAGATTTGCTAATGCATCAACTTCAACACTATCTCCGCTTGGTACCTTTTTAATGTTAGAGATTTCGAAATCCACTTAAAGTTTTTTTTAACTATCTTTAAATATAATGCTAACTTTTGCCTTTTACTGCATAATATCCACAATAATGGTTAGCAATAAAAAAGGAATTAACATAAAATTGAATATATTTAATCTCATTATCTAGTTGTACTCCCTCAATATTAAGTTTTTGAAATTCCAACTAATGGATTGGGGTATTATGTCCCCATGTGGCGATTTTAGTATGATCCCTAAGCATGTTCATTTTATATTAGTTTTTTCTACTTGTTTAAATTCTACTTTCTCTTTGGAGATCACTAGTGAAATTAGCCACAAAGTTTGCTAAAGCTTAAGATTTTATTTCTAGGTTAAAAACCCATTTAGCCATTCTACCCGACATTTCTAACTACACATTTATAGGATAATCGGTCTCAATATGTATAGGTTGTATCTCAAAATGATATCTAAGTTAGGTAGAGGAAATAACTAATGCTAAAATAAGTTCTTCAAGATGGGAATACCTGGTTTCGTCATCAAGTAGACTTTTACTTACATAGTAGACGAGATGTTTCTATCCTTCACGATCATTGGAAATCATCGCCCTTCCATCATTTCAGAATACTGGTCCAAGATCTTGAAAACTAAGAACTTTCATGTCCCCACATAAAGTGACATTTGGCCTCTTTTGCATGTCTCTTTGCTGTAAGATAAGAAGAACCACATATTTTAGAACCTTCTAAAATAAAGTCGATTACCTTAGTGTTTGGAGGTGGTGATCCTGTTCTTTGCGGGATCTTGGAATGATCCTGATCATGCTTTGTCTCCAAGATTCTGCATGGAATACATTAACCCCGCAATATCAACGGGAAAAAATAATCGAATATCTTAGGATAATCGTCCTTATCTTCATCCTACACAACGTTGATTTTGTGGCTACCTGATCTTGAGTAAGGATTGATTGGGTATCCCTCTTCAATCCCAATGCATGAACTATGGCTGACATATCAAATTTGGGATATCTAAGGATCACGTCCAAATCTTCCTATAAAATCTCCGAGTGACTCGATGTAACCCTGTATAAATCGTTAGTTAACTCTTCGAAAGACAAGCTACAAGAAAACTGGTTATTAAACAAGTTAATCATATAAGCAAAAGAAATAATAAAGTAAGAAGAAACATTGAGCAACCATTTCAACTTTGATCCTGCTAGTGTAGATCAAAAGCTTTTGAACAAACAAGTTTTTTTTAGATTAGCGGGGAATGGGGAAGATATCCTTCCTTTCCCTGCACTCATGTACATGTTCTTCGGGATCCGTGTTTCAATCGAGCAAATTCATGCTAGGAGTTTGAAGCATTTCGTGATCTCGGCATCACATATTGGGGGAGAAATTCGTAGATCCTAGAGTTGCTAGAGCAGCTTCAGGTATGGGTTGTACCATGTATGTTGGATATGATTTCCTTCAACTTCTGTAACTCCTTAGTCATGACTATAATAACCCTAGATCCTGCATAATATTAGTTCCAAAAGCACAAGTATTCGACATGTTACCTACACAAGGAGTTGGAAATGAGAATACCACAATATGAGCATGATCTTGAGTTGTGGAGATCTCTGTTACATAGGCAAGATCCAGGACCGTGGGATCTTCATGTTCTCGTGATCATCCAACGACTAGTTATTTTTCCAACGTTTCTTTTAGTACTTTCCACGTGCTTTAGACGTCATACTAACCTTGTCTTCAACGAAAACAAGATCATTACTATTTCCTGCTAAGATATACTAAGATATACGCAATATTTAAAACGGGTTAGCAAGATAATAGCTTGGGGATCATGATACTGATCACGACCTTGAACACAGTCAACATAATACTAAAAGTCAAGATCTGAGATCATGATCCCAAAATCTTGTTCGTGATCTTTAACCTTAGTTCGTCCATTTCTTTCTTCATAACATCATTGTTTTATTTATTCTTCTCAAATTGATCTTGTACCTGAGAAAACACATACATAATATGTTTGTTCACAATAATGAAAAGATAAGAATTTGTTACCCAAGATCACGAATAGGAGGATCCTCCAGGATCTCGAATAGGATGATAATCCAAGATCTAGAACAGAATGATCCTTCATTATCCCAAACAGGATGATCCTCCGTGATCTCGAACAAAATGATCCTGCAGGACGGTCTTCTTTGAGAGATTGCCAACCTTCTTAGATAATGTTAAACTAAAAGGGTTATGATCAGGCTACAATGCTCAAATTTGAAGAGGTTGTATAAGGAGGTGTAAATTTTCCTTGAAAAACCATTTTTTAAAGACTTTATGGTAAAAAGTTATTGAAGGAGATTTTTAGCGAGAATTTTGTAATAAAAAGCACCATTTTTCCCATGGTGGGCGCCAAATTGTTTTGACCAAAAACTAATTTTGTGATCAAATTAGTAAAAGTGAGGTTAGGTGCTGTTGTGATCACGACAGTGATCACGAGCCTGTTTAGAATAAAAGTGATGAACACATAATAAAAGTGCAAGTAAAGTAAAATGACACGAGTATTTATGAGGAAAGCCCTTAATCCATATGAATTGCAAGCATAAAACCTCGGGAAAGGATAATAATCCCTTGCCTTATTGATATTAAAAAGAAAAAAGCAAGATAATACACGATAAGAGCACAAATGGTCAATCTAAGGTGTAAATACTAAGTGTTTTCGTGTTTGGGGTTTCCCAAGCAACTAAACTATGGAGTTTTTATGTGTATTGTGTGTGTTATGTGTGTCAAAATTCCTTCCCTATGACCATTTCCCTTGAAATATATAGAAAATGTAAATTACAAACTTTCCTATTATCTCGGGATCATGGCCCCCGAAATCCGCAGATCATCCAGTCTTGTAGTATGACTTCCTCACAAAAACGTGTTAAATAACTTTACATCCCGATTTTCATGGTATACTTAGTCAAACCTTGTTCCTAAAGCCTTGAGATATTGAACCTGGGATCCTAAGCCCGAGATCCTTAACCTGATATCCTGAACCCGAGATCCTTAACCTGATATCCTGAACCCAAGATCCTTAACCTGATATCCTGAACCCAATATCCTTAACCCGGGATCCAGACCCCGAGATCCTTAACCCAAGATCCTTAGCCCGAAATTCTACCCATAATAGGTAGTAACAAGACAAGCCTAAAAACTATACATCCAACAAAAAATAGCCCGACTGACCAAAAGAGATACTAGTATTAAGAAACTGATTACTCAAAAGAAACAAACAAACCACGTTGCTCCTATCTTCCAAATCTTAAAAACTTCCAATTGACAATCTTTAGGTTTGAAACTTATAGAAGTAATCTTCCCACCAAATAGACTACACATGTGTGACAACCGTCTAAAAATCAGGAACTCGTTCGGTAATTTTATCAGCTCAATTCTCTAGTTACTCCTTTATCATGTTCACTCGTGTGACAATCGTCCAAAGTTCAGGGAATTCCTTCAGTTACTTCCTCGGTTCGAATCTTTCGTTACTCTTTTGGTGTGACAACCGTCAAAATTTCAGGTGATTTTCAGTTGCTCACTCGGTCCAAACTCTAGTTCTCTTTTATCGTGTTCGTATTGATTCGGTTCGTACTTATTTGTGTCTTTTAATTGTCGGAACAAATGTCGGAATCAAAATATAAATCCTAACACCAAATAAACAATACAAGAACTTGACTAAGTTCTTAGCAATAACTAAAACGATTCTGGTCCTTAACTAATTATAACGGAAAACTTAAAACGTCAAAATGCTGGATTTTCATCCCAGCCGGCGGCTGAGATTATTCAGCCAGCGGCTGAAGCCAGCCGGCGGCTGATTATAGCCAGCCGGCGGCTGAAACTCGCTGCCCAGCTGGCTGGTGACTCATTTCTGCATGCGTTTTCATTGGACCCCTTTTCTTTGGCTCGGGATTGGGCAACGATTTCTGCTCATTGCAACCCCCTAGGCCAGAAAACATCACCACTAACTACTCTCATTTTTCAAAATCATTTCACACACACACACTTACAATCTCACTCTCATTTCTCCCCATTTTCTCTCAAAAACTCAAACACAAAAACAGAAACCTAGCATCAAAAATCAGTCCATTAACACACAAATATCAACCATCTAAATCATACAAATCGTTCTAGGAGCTAAGGGTATACAAGGAAAAGGTTTAAATCGGGTTTCCAAGACGTTTTTGAAGCTAAAACTCATCCAAACCATCACATCTTTATTCCCTTCGGTATAACACCTTCTTTTCACTGTTTTTATACATATACTTACTTGCATGCATCATCTATAAACTGAAAATGTGATTTTATAAACTTTCAAAAAAAAATGTTTTCTTAGTTAAAAACGAGTTTTATTGAAGATCAATATATTTAGCCTACAAATCTAAAAGAAAATAGTGTTTTTACTTTACAAAATACATATGTTTAAGTTATATCAGTTTGCATGTAAGATCTAACCGTTCAATAAGCTTAAAATCGTAAAATGGAACAACTTTGAAACTGGCCGAAGCCATTTGGCCGGCGGCTGAAGGAAAACAGCCGACGGCTAAATGTCAGCCGGCGGCTGCTTTCTTCCAGCCGCCGCCAGAAATGCCCTGTCCGCTGTTTTTGTCGTTTTAAAGGTCGTAAACGTGATTTTAAGCTGAAACAAACTATCACAGATTATATAAGTAATAATAAGCTACTGTTTTGACATATTATATTGTTGGAAAAGCTTTTTGGACTTAAAACTTGAGTAGTATTGCTTTAAAACGTTATATTGTGAATATTAGAGCGGGAAAGCGTTTTGAAAATGGATATAATTTTTATGACGCGGAAGCGCTGCCCAATTTTCACCATAAATAACATTTCGAAATCAGAAACTTAATAACTTCGAGACTTATACACTCCAACATGGGACTTTGACATTTTCGGACATATTTAGACTTATCGGACTACAAAACATACACGAACACATAAACCTTGCAAAAACCCCGTAAATAAACTTTTGGGACAGAATCTAAACATACTAAATTGAGACTTAAGAAGGTTAAATTGAAACTTAACATAACTCAATAAAGCTTACACGATTTTCCGGTGTTTTAGGTCGTTGTGATTCCCGACGTGTTCCGCTTCCCTTGTGCTAGTTCTTGCTTCTTATCTACGCAAACAGTGAGTTACACCCCACCTTACTTTTACCTTTTTAAGTACTCTTTTTGGGGGGAAACATGAGATCAAACTTTTTTTTTGTGAACTTATACGACTATTTGACTCTTGAACGTCTATTCGAACTCTTATGCGTAAATTACTTAACTTTACTTAAACTTATTGGTTCTCTCTCTCTTGACTAAACTAATTATTGATGCTTGTATGCGTAACCAACCCTTGATGGAGCTATAACATGTTTCTTAAGTGATAGATCTCTCTCTCTCTTTTAAATAAAATTACTTAGTGCCCGATGTTCTGTTTCTCTGACTTTCACACTATTAGCTACTTAGCCGTTAGTAATTATGGGTATCGATACTTAGGAAAGAACCGTTCCTTGCTTAGATGGCAATCTAAGTACATATTACTAAGATCAGTTTAATTTCCCGTTGAGAGCCGGGGAGTTGGGGCCGCACGGTTGGATAATCGGTTTAGTTGTGAACACTTAAGTTATAGATGCCAAGCGGTTGATACAAGAAAATCTAATTAGTTACTTACGCATAAACTTATAAACTTTTAGCGATTGTTATCCGCTTTTACTATTAGACTAAATTTTGACTCCATTTGGTCTTCACAAATTTAGGGCACTAGTTCGCCCGTTACTCAGATTTAAAGTATATAAATTTTTAAGCGACTTTTCTCCGCTAATCTCCTTGATGGAAATCTCTACTTTTATATACTTCACTTATTTTGATCGATTATTTAAACTGTAACTCACTCACTACTTTCGTAGTTGACACTTTATCTTATGTTTCAGGCAATTAGTGTAAGCATGTTATGCATGGCATGGACGGGTCGAGGCGGCCGTGTGAGGAATCACTTGGGGAAAAGACTTGACCAGTTGTTTTGGGAATCTTTAATCAAACTTTTAATTATGTATTAACGTACCAAATTATTGTGTCTTGGTGGATCGAATGAATTTGTAAACACTTTTACTCTTTATTTAATGACTTTTTACCGTTGTGTTTGATATGACTCGTGTAAAGATTTTTCAGCTCTTCACATTCCGTGTTTCCGCTTTAGCGGGGTGTGACATTTGGTGCCCGTATTGTTCTAGTTCATAATTACTTTATCCGTATTTGTATCGAATCAAGTGTCGGAATAACTCCCGGAATCAAATTATAAGTCCTAATACCAATAAAATCACTTTTTGAACTTTTCTAAGTTCATAACTAATCATACTTAAGAACTTTCAATTAACAAAAAGGTCCAACGAGGCAATAACGCGAAAACGAAAAATAAAAATTTCGGAAAACTGCCCGGTGCGCAGCACCCCTTGGCTGGGTGCGCAGCACCTGGCTCCAGAAATTCAAAAAAATTACATTTTTAGTCCCTTTCTCGTTTTACACACTCACCACCCATTTTGACCAATGAAAAACGAGTAATTACTGCATTTCCAGTGTTCCAAGAGCAGATTATCATTACTACACCTATTTCCTTTTAATTTTCATTTTACTAAATCATTTTACACACACTTAAAACACACACATAACTTTTCCTCTCAACTTTCCTTCCAAAGTTCTTCATTCCCAGCAACATTACACCATTAAAAATCATTTCTAAACCATACAAATCGTTCATATCATCCAAGGAAGCTAAAGGAAACAAAAGATTTCGAAAAAGGACCACTATTGTAAAGATTTTTGAAGATCAAATCCGACCAAAAACTCATCATCCAAGCTTTTCCTCCGGTAGATTACTTTCTTTTTACTACTTTTACATAAATCATCAATTGCATGTAAGATCTAACGGTTGAAAATGAGTTTTTATGCAAATCCTTGACTTTTTGGTCAAAAACGTTTTAATCGAAAAACCCTTTTAAATCCACGAATCTGTGGATAGAAATGTTTTAGAGACTGTTAAAATGAGGTTTTGGAAGATAAAAACTAAGTGCATGTGCAATCTAAACAACAAAAACGAGTATTTGGGAAGATTATGTCATTTTTACACAAAAACGATTTTCACCTAAATAATACTTAGATCTATGATTTATGTGGATAAAAGTCGTTTAAAAACTGTGAAAACACCATTTTATAAAGTATCTACTAGTTGCATGTCGAAATCCTCAAGTCACAAAACGTTTTTAGCAAGAAAAACACAAAACGGGATATGGACAGCAGCTAGGTGCGCAGCACCGAGCTGCTGTTCACCCGAAAATCGTTGTTTTGACTCGTTTTGACTCGTTTTAAGTTTACGTTGCGTTCTGGACTTTTACCCTATCAATTGTGGACTGAGATAAATAAAATTAATAACATTGGTGATTTACTTTGGACTCTTTGGACTATTTTGGACTATATTATATGTATTATTGTGTTTTAGGTGATTTGTGAACGGAAGTGGTTGTGTAATTTTTGGACATGAAATTTGGGCGCGGAAGCGCTGCCCAAATTTCCCTAGAAATTATAAAACCACTTCAGTAAGCAAAAGCACTTAAGATGTAATAATCAAGAACAATAAACCTTCGGACTAAACACAACGTTAATCGCTTCGGACCAAATTTTCGGAACAATATTGGACTTAACCCTTATTTACAAACAAAAGTCACACGATATCTTCCATACATAAAGAACATAATAAGAAGTTAACTTTTTGAATTATATTGGTAATTCCTAGGCATTCCGTGATTCCCGGCTCCTTTCCGACCGTCTCCGAGTTCAATTCTCTTCGCAAACCGTGAGTTACATCCCCACTATGTTTTACTTTTTATACTTTTCAACATTATTTGGGGGAAACATAAGATCATGCTTTGTAACTTACAAACTTTACTTGCGAACTATTGATATTTTCTTAAAATGTGATCTAAACTTTGAATCTTTGAAACATTTTAACTTTGAATCTTTGAAACATTTTAACTTCGAATCTTTGAAACATTTTAACTTGAATCTTACAATCTATCATGCGTATTTGAGTTAATGCCTTAGCAGGATAACTAAACTAGGATGCTTGTTAGTAGCCAATCCTTGATGGATATATAAGCCCGTAAGATCTCTTGAATGTTTTTAGTATCCTTAATTAAATGCCCGTTTTAGTATCTCTCTCTCTTATACACTATTAGCAATAGCCGTTAGTCATATGGGTATCGATACTTAGGAGGGGTCACTCCTTACTCAGGGTTAGCGTCCCAAGTACATATTACTACCTCACTTATTGAATCACTTACTTAAATATTTTTGGGCTAGTTTCTCGACCATACAATCGGTTTAGTGTATACTTACTACTTATATTATGCCAAGTGATTGATACAAGGTACCTTTAGTTAAGTTAAACACATATCCCATACGCATATACTTATTTTAGCGCCTGATCCCGCTTAAACATTATTTTAGCGCCTGTTTCCGCTTAAACATTATTTTAGCGCCTGATCCCGCTTTACCATTATTTTAGCGCCTGTTCCCGCTTAAACATTATTTTAGCGCCTGGTTTCCGCTATAACAACTATGCGAGTTTACTTATTTACTCACTTTACTCGCTTACTTATAAACTTTTTTTACCATCTACTACTATTTTTGGAAACTTTCTATTTTTGGTAACTTTCTATTTCCGGTAACTTACTATTTTTGGAAATTCTATCAACCTCTAAACTGTAACTCACTCACTACGTTTTGTAGTTGACACTTTATCTTATGTTTCAGGAAATTAATGTAAGCATTCGGAATGCATGGCAAGGAGGGTCGATATGGTCACGTGAGGCGCTTAATGGGAAAGACCTTCATATTTTTGGGAATTTTTGTTTAAAACTTGTATTTGTACTTTAAGTTAAATCATGAACTACTTGGTTGCTTTTGAAATGTTGTATCTTGAACCATTTAAATTTTTAATGGAAATGACTTAAATCGTTTATATTTGCTTATGACCGTGTAATGATATTCCAGCTCTCACGCCCCGTGTTTCCGCTTTAGCGGGGTGTGACAGACTTGGTATCAGAGCACAGGTTGTAGTGAAAACGGTTTTAGAAATTTCTAAAAAGTTTTTGAAACCAAACTATAACCAAGGCTTTTCGGAAAATCATTATGGGTTCAAAACTTTAGTAAATTAATTTTGCGATTGCATGATTATTTTTAACTACGCATGGCCTGGCCACCCCTGCCTAGTTCAAAATGACTTATGCAAGGACGAAACGTAATTTCTAAAGATAAACGGTTTTGAGTCAGAAACAAAATTCCCGGTCTTATTACTCCCAACCTCACGTGATCGACCCTTACCTGCATTCCTTACATATTTCCTTTAACATTATCTCCTTCTTGTACTTACGAAACTCTTTACGTCGCAGATCCGTCATGTCTCAGTCATCATGCTCACGATCTCCCTCGCGTTCCCGGTCCCAATCCCAGCAGAGAGCCGCGTCATCACATGAGCCTTCCGAGGGCCATACCGCCTCGGAAAGCCTCCGTCACCAAACTACGGACCCCACGGAGGATACCTCCATGGCTGTGTCCAGCAGCATCGGGTCCAGCCCGAGGGCGGTGCAACCACCACCTCTACCGGTACCCGACGCCGCGCCACCACAGCGACGTGGACCATGTGTCGTCACAACGGCACGTAAACAGGTAATCCTCCCAGGCCGACTGCCAGACAGGATGGCAGCTCAGCAGGGTGCCCCCTACAGGCCCCCAACACCTCTTAACCCCTACCATCACCCGATTCCCGAGGTCCCACGCACCTCGGTAATGGACCATTACTCGTGGGAACGCCAGCTCCAACGAGAAGAGATGCAGCGCGCCCGCGAAGCCGAAGCAGCAAGGCAACTGATGCCGCAACCTCCCCCACCGGCCGCTTTCCTCCATCTCCACCGCGAGGTAAGGGAACTCGCCCAGGAGGCCCAACAGCAGGGCCACTTGATTGGCGAGGTCACCGACGCTGCCCGCCAGCTGTCCGAGCAGTCAATGCGAGTCATCGCATCGACTAGGACCACGGCTCGGACGGTGCAGCACCTTATCGGTGTGTGCCTTGTGATGGGTACGTTGATGGTGGTCATGATGGCCAAAATGTTCATGGAGAGACACCATTAGTTTCCTATATTGTATCGTACCATAGGCCGAGTTGTAATTTTCAGTGTATACAGCTTCGTGCCGTTTTCCTTATTTCTATTATTGTATTGTATTGTACCTTTCCTATTCGAACTTTGTACTCGACTCTCTTATTTTATGAATGAAGCTTTCGTTTATTATTATCTATTGTTACTTGTCTTGTGAATCTCATACTGTGTGAATCCCTTCTTACATATGAATCCGAACCGTGTAAACCTCTTGGAACCTTGTCGTGCACGTACCACCTATTCTGTTATATTACTCTTGCGTAATTGTTAGCTTGTTCATTTAAAGGTATTCATATCATATTCACTTCGTGCGTACTAAACCGAAATTCTTGTCTGTTGTAGAACCATGGCACCCTCGCGCTTGAATGCCAGCACCCTCGCCGATCAGGTCACGGCTCAGCTCAACGCAGCGATACCTGATTTGATCGCTCATGTAATCGCCGGAATTAACGAAAGGATCTTCGGGGATGTGAACCCCTACGCCTCTCACCCAGAAACCAATGTCGGTAACTCTCCTACCCTCCCAGCCACCGTGAAGCTTGAGAAGGAAGGAGGCTCCCAAATCAACAGCCCCCTTTCCTCTCCAGTCCCTGTCCCTCGAAAGAAGGAAAGAAAACGGAAGACTAGTTACCAACCAATAGTGAACAACCGCAACAAGAGACCGGCTATCAGACACCAAGGATATGCTGGATCGCACCCCAAGTGCGACAAGTGTTACCTACACCACTTTGGTGGATGCCCCTCATGTTTCTTGTGCCACCAAACCGGACACCTCTACCGACGTTGCCGCAAGTATGCGCCGAACCAAGGAAGGAGGTGGATTACTCCTCAGTCCGGGAGCAACGGACACCCCAGTATTAACTGTCCCGTATCCCAAGTAGCAGAAGCCTTCGGTGCTCTCACCATCACTGCCAAAGAGTCGAAGCAGGACTCGGGCCCCGCAGGTAAACCCCCTAGTAAACAATCCGAGTTGTCGTTAAGAGATTCACTTAGGGAACTCGAAGGAGCCTTGTATTCTTAGGAATTAGACTCCCCATTAACTTAGGATCTAAGGTTCTTAAGGATGGCCTCACCTTAGAATACGCTAATGGTCAGGAGTTTGAAGCAAGAGATCTAATCATAGGACACTCCATGTGCCTGTCTGATAAAACTTTCCCTATCAATCTTATCCCTATCGAGCCGAAAGGCGTCGATGTCAGCGTCAGGATGAACCGGCCCTTCCATTCCAGAGCCGAGATCGTCTGTCTCGACAAACTCACTCACACTCCTCTCTCTGACACCGAAGCCTTATCGTTCAAGGAGACAAACCCGGACGCTCATTCCGACTCGCGTCGTCCACCAAAATGCGTAAGTGCCTTGATAAGGACTGTGACGCATTCCTTGCCCACGTCATTGAGCGTAAGCCCAAGGAGATCTGTATTCAAGACATCCCCATAGTCCAGGATCACCCTAACGTCCTTTCCTAAGATTCGCCAGGGTTACTTCCGCCCCGACAGGTAGAATTCCAGACTGATCTCACTCCTGGTACATCTCCGGTCGCTAGGAAACCTTACCGTCTAGCCCGCCGGGATTGCAAGAGTTGTCCAAACAACTTCAGGAACCCTTCGATCATAGTCTCGTTCGTCCTAGTTCGTCGCCGCGAGAAGCCCCTATGCTCATCGCTAGGAAGAAAGACGAATCCTTTCGTACGTGCATCGATTACCGTGAATCCAACACTGACCGTCAAAGAACCGGTACCCACTCCCGAGGATCGATGACCTCTTCAGTCAGTTGCAGGGAGCAACTTACTTCTCGAAAATCGACCTCCGCTCGGGTTACCACCAGGTTCGTGTCAGTGAAGCCGACATTCCAAGGACCGCTCTTCTTAACCACTACGGTCATTACGAATTCTAGTCATGCCGTTCGGTCTAACCAGCGCACCAGCAGTGTTCATGGACTCAATGAACCGAGCGGTAGACCCTACCTGGATAAATTCGTGATCGTGTTCATTAATGACAATACTATCTACTCTAGAAGAGAGAAAGATCGCGCGGAACACCTGAAACTCATTTTAGGACTCCTTCGAAAACAAAAGTTGTACGCCAATCCTCTAAGTAAGAGATCTGGCTCCGAGGAGTACACCCTCTTAGTCACGTAGTTAGTCAAAGGGATTCATGTGGATCCGGCTAAAGTAGAAGCGATTGAGAAATGTCGAGCCCCGACGACTCCTACAGAAGTCTGTCAATTCCTAGTAATGACCGACTACCATCGGAGGTCCAACGAGATTTTCTCAAAAGACGCTAAGCCGTTCACCGAGCTCACTCAGGAGGACAAGTCATTGTCAACACCTCACACATAAGACATAGGAAATGGATCGGACTGCTGAGTAACTGCGACCGCGAGAATCAAAGGAGGAAACCTTACACAATCATGAGGAGGAGTTCGAACGCCAACCCAATGGATTCACCACCAAGTTACCCAGGACGGCAAAAGGGTAACGACACAATTTGGGTAATTGTGGATCATTCAACTAAGTCCGCTCACTTCTCGCCGATACGAGAAACCCACTCGATGGAGAAACTCGCACGACTTTGTATCAATGAGACTATCCCTTGCCACGGTACACCTCTATCCACCATCTCTAACCGAGATAGTCGTCCACGTCTCACTTATGGAGCCCGTCTCAGAAACCCTCGGCGCGCGACTGGAACTTAGCGCAGCCTACCACCTTTAGACCTACCCACAGGGAGCGATTGAAGACGTCCCGCACTCGGCCGAAGAGCTACGCCGAAAACCGAAGAAAATCCCTCAAGTTCCAGGGCGGCGGATCGAATCCTTCTCAAAGCGTCGCCATGGAAAGGGGTAGCTCTCTTCGGGAAGCGCGGAATGCTAAGCCCGAGATACGCCGGACCGTCTGACGTCATCAAGCACATTGATTCTGTAGCTTATCAACTCCAACTCCCGCCTGTTCTTCCCAACGCTCATAACGTGTCCCATGTCTCACACTTGAAAAAGTGCCCATTCGATGGGACCATCGTTCACCCCACCGACGAGGTCAAGATCGACAGCAAGCTAAATTTCATCGAGGAACCGCTCGAAGTTGTAGACCGGAAGGTCAAGCAACTCATTCGAAGCCGTGCTCCTATCATCAAAGTTCGCTGGAACTCCCGACGTGGTCACAAATTCACGTGGGAACGTGAAGACCAGTTACGTCAAAAAGTACTCTCATTAATCAAGGATACTTCCACCTGATGTGACGAGTCAAATTTCGGGACGAAATTTCTTTCAACCCGGGGATGATGTGACAACCGTCTAAAAATCAGGAACTCGTTCGGTTATTCTATCGGCGAAATTCTTTAATTACTCCTTTATCATGTTCACTCGTGTGACAATCGTCCCAAGTTCGGGAAATTCCTTCAGTTACTTCCTCGGTTCGAATCTTCTGTTACTCTTTTGGTGCTCGTATTGTTCTAGTTCATAATTACTTTATCCGTATTTGTATCGAATCAAGTGTCGGAATAACTCCCGGAATCAAATTATAAGTCCTAATACCAATAAAATCACTTTTTGAACTTTCCTAAGTTCATAACTAATCATACTTAAGAACTTCCAATTAACAAAAAGGTCCAACGAAGCACTAACGCGAAAACGAAAAATAAAAATTTCGGAAAACTGCCCGGTGCGCAGCACCCCTTGGCTGGGTGCGCAGCACCTGGCTCCAGAAATTCAAAAAAATTACATTTTTGGTCCCTTTCTCGTTTTACACACTCACCACCCATTTTGACCAATGAAAAACGAGTAATTACTGCATTTCCAGTGTTCCAAGAGCAGATTATCATTACTACACCTATTTCCTTTTAATTTTCATTTTACTAAATCATTTTACACACACTTAAAACACACACATAACTTTTCCTCTCAACTTTCCTTCCAAAGTTCTTCATTCCCAGCAACATTTCACCATAAAAATCCAACCTTTATCCATACAAAATCGTTCTAATCAACAAGAGAATCTAAGGAGTGTCTTTTATATCAAAAAGGACCACGGTTGCAAAAGTTTTTGAAGATCAAATCCGACCAAAAACTCATCATCCAAGCTTTTCCTCCGGTAGATTACTTTCTTTTTACTACTTTTACATAAATAATCAATTGCATGTAAGATCTAACGGTTGAAAAATGACTTTTATACAAATCTTTGACTTTTATGGTCAAAAACGTTTTTAATCGAAAAACCCTTTAAATCCACGAATCTGTGGATAGAAATGTTTTAGAGACTGTTAAAATGAGGTTTTGGAAGATAATAACTAATTGCATGTGCAATCTAAACAACAAAAACGAGTATTTGTGAAGATTATGTCATTTTTATACAAAAACGATTTCCACCTAAATAATACTTAGATCTATGATTTATGTGGATAAAAGTCGTTTAGAAACTGTGAAAACACCATTTTATAAAGTATCTACTAGTTGCATGTCGAAATCCTCAAGTCACAAAACGTTTTTAGCAAGAAAAACACAAAACGGGAAACGGACAGCAGCTAGGTGCGCAGCACCTGTGCCCAGGTGCGCAGCACCGAGCTGCTGTTCACCCGAAAATCGTCGTTTTGGCTCGTTTTAAGTTTACGTTTGCATTCTGGACTTTTACCCTATCAATTGTGGACTGAGATAAATAAAATTAATAACATTGGTGATTTACTTTGGACTCTTTGGACTATTTTGGACTATATTATATGTATTATTGTGTTTTAGGTGATTTGTGAACGGAAGTGGTTGTGTAATTTTTGGACATGAAATTTGGGCGCGGAAGCGCTGCCCAAATTTCCCTAGAAATTATAAAACCACTTCAGTAAGCAAAAGCACTTAAGATGTAATAATCAAAAACAATAAACTTTCGGACTGAACACAACGTTAATCGCTTCGGACTAAATTTTCGGAACAATATTGGACTTAACCCTTATTTACAAACAAAAGTCACACGATATCTTCCATACATAAAGAACATAATAAGAAGTTAACTTTTTGAATTATATTGGTAATTCTTAGGCATACCGTGATTCTCGGCTCCTTTCCGACCGCCTCCGAGTTCAATTCTCTTCGCAATCCGTGAGTTACATCCCCACCATGTTTTACTTTTTATACTTCTCAACATTATTTGGGGGAAACATAAGATCATGCTTTGTAACTTACAAACTTTACTTGCGAACTACTGATATTTTCTTGAAATGTGATTTTAACTTTGAATCTTTGAAACATTTTAACTTTGAATCTTTGAAACATTTAAACTTTGAATCTTTGAAACATTTTAACCTGAATCTTACAATCTATCATGCGTATTTGTGTTAATGCCTTAGCAGGATAACTAAACTAGGATGCTTGTTAGTAGCCAATCCTTGATGGATATATAAGCCCGTAAGATCTCTTGAATGTTTTTAGTATTCTTAATTAAATGCCCGTTTTAGTATCTCTCTCTCTTATACACTATTAGCAATAGCCGTTAGTCATATGGGTATCGATACTTAGGAGGGGTCACTCCTTACTCAGGGTTAGCGTCCCAAGTACATATTACTACCTCACTCATTGAATCACTTACTTAAATATTTTTTTGGGCTAGTTTTCTCGACCATACAATCGGTTTAGTGTATACTTACTACTTATATTATGCCAAGTGATTGATACAAGGTACCTTTAGTAAAGTTAAACACATATCCCATACGCATATACTTATTTTAGCGCCTGATCCCGCTTAAACATTATTTTAGCGCCTGATCCCGCTTAAACATTATTTTAGCGCCTGATCCCGCTTAAACATTATTTTAGCGCCTGATCCCGCTTTACCATTATTTTAGCGCCTGTTTCCGCTTAAACATTATTTTAGCGCCTGGTTTCCGCTATAACAACTATGCGAGTTTACTTATTTACTCACTTTACTCGCTTACTTATAAACTTTTTACCATCTACTACTATTTTTGGAAACTTTCTATTTTTGGTAACTTTCTATTTCCGGTAACTTACTATTTTTGGAAATTCTATCAAACTCTAAACTGTAACTCACTCACTACGTTTTGTAGTTGACACTTTATCTTATGTTTCAGGAAATTAATGTAAGCATTCGGAATGCATGGCAAGGAGGGTCGATATGGTCACGTGAGGCGCTTAATGGGAAAGACCTTCATATTTTTGGGAATTTTTGTTTAAAACTTGTATTTGTACTTTAAGTTAAATCATGAACTACTTGGTTGCTTTTGAAATGTTGTATCTTGAACCATTTAAATTTTTAATGGAAATGACTTAAATCGTTTATATTTGCTTATGACCGTGTAATGATATTCCAGCTCTCACGCCCCGTGTTTCCGCTTTAGCGGGGTGTGACAACATGATCTTAGAAATCGAAACAACGAGTCGAGTACCTTTCTTGAAAAGCCAAAAAATTTGTTCCCGACAAACAAAATAAGTTCAAGCATCGACCGCTACCTTACCAATGATGCGCCAAACATTTTTACCATTTGCAGTTGGCTTTAAAGAAGCTATAATACTACTCCAAACCGGATACCCCATATATATGGGAAAGAGTATGAACTTCCTTCCACATATGAGCTGAAAACGACATTCAAATAATAGATGACAATGAGAATCAGGCCTTGCTGGCTCAATAAACATGATTGGGTACTAGCCGAATTACTTTCGACTCCTTCATCTTGTGTTTTTGACTTTTCCCTAATAATAAACCAGGTGATAGAAGAATGTTGAGGAATCGCTATAGAAAATCAAACAATACAACTCCAATCAACCCTATAAGAAGCTTTACGCATAGATTTCACACATAGCATCCAAAAAATCGTAATTTATACCATTCACTGGCCATACAAGTTTGTGTTCAAAATCACACAAAGTGGGTGGAACACGAGTTGCTATGTTAGAATACTTAGCGATCCATGTAATCGACCCGATCCATGTATGATTTACGATAACATCCAAAACCTTACTAGTCATAGAGAAACATGCATGTGCAATATCATTACATGAAATAAAGTGACCAAGATGCCCTTAGTCTAACCATCGATCAGGAAATCATTGGACGAAACTTATTTCTAATACGAAAAAACTTTCTCTAACCCTATCTAGAATCAAAATGAATATTTATTTTACTCTATTTGTCCCCAAAACATTGTCTTGTTTGACTTTTAAAGTCTTTCTTTTTCAACTTTGACCTTAATTGTTTTTGTTTGTGTTATATATAAGTTAATACATAATATATGAATGGATTAGGTTTTATAAGTATTTTCAATGGTATAATTTTCATCAAGTAATATATAACATAAACAAAAATATTTAAGGTCGAAGTTGAATAAAAAAGACTTCAAAATTCAAAACATGACAATCTTTTGAGATGAAGGGAGTAAAGAAAATTTCCGCCTTTTAACTTGTACTCTTGTACACCCATTTTACCCAAAGAGACTCCTTGCATATAAGAATACTTTATAAATGTGTGATTATAGAAGCTATATTCCAAGTTGTATATGTCACATCATATTCACAAACACGTTATTTGACTAACAAGACGTAATGAACCAAACCACAGACTTGGGGAGACTATCCAAAGCTCAACACGGACACCTTCGTGGTACATCGCTTACAAGAGATCTTCCCAAAATCTCACATAGAGGACATTGACATTTGTTACAACTAGTGATTTATCAATATAGTCCAAAAGATAGGGATAGTCTTTATGGAATATGATTTTCCCTTTACGTGAGAACATACTACATTTTCACGGAGATAAATCATATGCTATCCCAAATTTGAGGGAGAGTTAGACTTCGGTAAAATCAGAGAAAATTTTAACGCATTATATAATCTATCAGGACAACCAGCATCCAAAGGGAAATTCTATCCCCTAATGTGATATACCCCTTGGGTAGATACTCCATGTCACACCCCGCTTAAAACAGAAAGCCGAGGTGTACAGTTTAATGGCATCAGGATTCAAGGTTACAACAAACAACCATAACCAAATACATCAAATATATTGGATCACTGATATCGCTCATTTATATGATTATATTATCGCGATATTTGTTATGTTTTTAGTCTAAAAAGTAATGGATAGGCCCTTTTTGTAGTCATGTTTCAAGTAAAGTATGTATTTAGGTATTTGAACGTAATTGGAGCAAAACGAGTTATTTTGGACTAAAGAACGCGAGGAAGGAATGAAGTAAATTTGTTGGATGGACTGAAGTGCCACTGCGCCACACCCACCTCTCAGTGCGACGTAGTGGGTTGGTTTTTGGCTGTTACGGATTTGGCTTAATTGTCATCAATTTCTGCATTTGAGGGGTCTATTGGCATCATTATTAGAGACAATAACCAGTTTTCATCATTATTATCTTTCTCATCATTGGAAATACAATTATCATCACAATTTTGGAGTTTGGAGGAAGAATTATTGAAGCTATTTTCACCATTTGATTCACGAGTTTCTCATTAGATACAACTGCAAGTATTGTTTTGTTCGTATTGAACTCAATCACCATTTTATTTCGGTACAATTATGTGTTTTTCATCTATTATGTGTTTCGTCATTAATATGAGTAGCTAATTTTCTTATACGTTTTCTTGGATATGTGATCGTTTGTATGGTTAATTTTAAGTATGAAATCGTTTGATTGATGTGTGTTTGGTTAATTGGGGATCCGTTTGGGTTTAACTTTAACTAAATTATTAAATTGCTTATCTTCTTGTTTGGTAAATAATATCAGGTATTTGAAAGGAACTCGGGATTTTGCTAAAATAGGTCTATAGTTGATATAAGTTAATGGTTATTGAAAGGAATCGTTAATAGTAATTGAGATAAGTAAGTCTAAACACAAACGCTAGATAATAAAATAAGAGAAATCGGTTTATTAACTAGTAAACTATTCGAAAGGAAGTTTACAAATTAATTCTCACACATTGGCTTGATACTTTATGCACAATTATTTGGGGTGTTAACCATATTCGAAAGGATTGATTGCACGGTTGGGTAATTGTAGAAATCCGATATTCGAAAGGAACATGGTTTTAAATTAGAAGTATATCAACATTTCATACTTAGAAAAGATCATATATTCATGAACGGTCCAAGCAAGCGTCTTTATCAAATCTTGAATCACAAATCAGTTTTTAATCGTTGTTATTTTTAGTTTAATTATAAAAACCCCCAAATTTGTTACTTGTCAAGCTAATAACTCAATTTAATATAGTCCTTGTGTTCGAACCCGAATTTTCCAATACTATACTACGATCGATAAGGGTACGCTGCCCGGTGTCGTAATCTAGAGTAAGCGTATTTGGAAAACTAGATTTCGCCCATCAAGTTTTTGGCGCCGCTGCCGGGGACTTGATCTAATTGAGTTTTTAGTTGTTGGTTTTTTCTTTTGTTGAATAGTATTCATGGTATCTCTTGTTTGTGTTGTGATTTTCAGGTGATTTGTTAGTGGATGTACACGAGATCCCAAGGGAAGCACGTTGTGAGTCCATTTTCGGATCCGGAGAGAGTTTTTCGGAAACAAGGGGTAAAGGCGACATTGTTTACTGAAAACGATTCTTCCGAGGAGGAAGAGGATCTTATTTTAGGGAAAAATTATTTTGAGCCAAGTGTTATGTCTGCTCACGGAGACGATGATGTTCTTGTTAACGACCCACCCAACCCGTTTGACATACCGATGATCAACCGGAACCGGGTCGTGCCACTTACGCGAGGGTCGGCGATTATTCCACCAAACTTGGGGAAATACTTTTCCGTTAATGGGCATCACCTTAATATGATTCAAGATAGTTCGTTTGATGGTAATTCAAAAGATGACCCACATAATCACATTGCAACGTATACGGAGATATGTAAGATGTTTCGCTATGGAAATGGTTTAGAGGAGGGAGTCATGCTTAGCCTATTCCCGTCATCTTTAAGGGGAGAAGCTAAGACATGGTTCTATGAGTTGGATTCGGAATCGATCGAGACATGGGAAGAATTGAGGGAATTGTTCGTGACCCGTTTCTTTCCGCCCATCTTTGGTAAGAAGCTTTTGAACCAGATTCGGAGTTTCCTGCCAATTTGAAAACGAGACCACAACGGAAGCTTGGACTAGACTCAAATATCTTTTGAGAAATTGGCATGGTCACGGTCTTGATAGGGAGCAAGTTGTTGATATCTTTTACAACGGTTTGGATAATCGTTCTCAACACGATTTGGATCTTGCGGGTGGTGGTAATTTCTTATATAAGTCACCTAATGATGCTTATCGTATGATGGAGGATCAAGTTCAATCCGGGATTGGTAAAGATCGGGTCAATAGGAATAGAAAGGTTCAGGGGTCAGTTAACCAAGTGGAAGGAGGTAGTGGTAGCAGAAGTGGAACAACGGAGATCGTAAGCGAGATAAAATCCTTGTCGGAGCAGATAAATAACCGAAAGGGTCGTTTGGAGAAAGATGTTCATCTAGTGAGAAATGGTTGTGGAAAATGTGGAGGGCCACATTATACGGAAGAATGTGAGAAAAAGGTTGAAGATGTCAATTATGCAAACTACGGTTATCAAAACCGTGGGAATTATCAAATTCGTCAACAAGAAAGAGGCAATTATGGGTATGGTAACCAAAACCGAGGGAATCGAAATGATGGTTAATTTCAGCAACATAAAAAAAACCAAGAGAAGAAGAAGATTCGAGCCTTAAGGAAAAGATGAAGGATTTTATTCACACTCAAAAGGCGAAAAACGACTTGATGGCTAATTCGGTCAAAAGGATAGATGAGAAGATAGATCAAGGACAAAGGAATACCCAGGAGAGCGTGCAAGACTTAGAGCAGAGGTTTGAACGGATGAACGAAAGATTTTCAAACCATCCCACGGGTCAAATACAGAGTTCTACCCAACCGAACCCGAGACCGAATAATCAAAACAACAATGGTGGTCAATCTAGTCAAGGACCAAGGTACCAAACACCACATCATCGGGATGAGCATGTTAACGCGATAGAGACACAATCGGGTTTTAAGTATGGGGGCGTGCAAGAAAGTGAGCTGAACGTGAACGAAAAAGTTAAAGTAGCTGCTGAAGCTCCACTGCGCCGCACCAGATCTAAGTAACATTTTGGTTAAAAATCGTTTTTGTCCACAAAAGTCATAGATTTGAGTAAAAACTTATTTTAAACCGATAGATCTTACATGCAAGTTGTTATTTACATAAAAACAGTAAGTAAAAAGAAATCTACCGGTGGAAATCGTTTAGATGATGATTTGGTGATGTTTGAGCTCCGAAAATCCTTACAAAAATGGTCCTTAGCCGAAATCTTTTGGTTCCTTTTGCTTCTTTGGATGATATGAACGATTTTTATGGATGAAAATTGGATTTTGATGGTGTAATATTCTGGAAATGATGAAGGTTGAGAGAGTTTTTGAGAGAAAAATGGATTTGTGTGTGTTTTATGTTTTAGTAAAATGAATATGTAAAAGAATAATGAAGTAAAGTAAGAAAATTGTAAAGGGAGGTGATTGGGACTGTGAAATGCAGTAAATTATGACCTATTCTCGAGATTCATTGGTGGTTGAGGTTGGGAAAACGAGACATGCAATTTTTTGAATTTATTACAAAAACCCTCCTCCAGGACGGCACACATGGCCTCTGTGCGTCGTCCTGGACCATATTTGTAAAAAAATTTGCGTTTTGGCTGATTTTGTACAAGTGTTTCGTTGGACCTTTTCGTTAACTAATGTTTTAAAGTATGTTACATTATGAACTTAGGAAAGTTCATTAGGTGTTTTCTTCGCATTAGGACTTATATAAGTTGGTTCCGGTTGTGATTCCGACACGTGGGCGTTTCCGATAAAAGTTCAATTTAAAGACATAAGAAACAAAACGAGAGACATAGAGCGTAAAGAAAACCTGAAATTTGACGGTTGTCACACATTTCAAAGATCAGAATCCTTCATCACCGTCAAACTCTCGCCCAACCTCCGACCACCATGGAACTCTGACTTCAAAATCAAAATCCAAACCCAAAATACCTATTTTGAGATGGAAAGCAGGTTTTGTTCAATTTTAACCCTAGAGTCTGTGTTTGAAAAGAGGGGAAACAATTGTAATAGAGATTGAACATCGACCCATATGTATAACCTAAATCTACCATATGTCTGATTATTTTCGGTTGATTTGTATTGATTTTGTTGAGAAAAAGATGAAGATTTGAAGATGTTAGATCTGGTTATGATGGTTGAAGGAGTATGTGGGTAAATATTTAATATTGATATTTAGCATGTTTTAAAATAAAATTAAAAAAAATATTTATTTTTAATTAATTTCATCTAAATAAAAATCTACATCATATTAACATTAAACAAGTTACAAATCAAATAATACACACAATAACTCTTTATAAAAATTCATTACACACATTAGAGAATTTAAAATTTAGATATATATAATAATTTTTAATTACAAATTCGATGTATTGTACCCAAAAATGATGACCCTAATTATTGACCCAAGTTACACCTCTTTTTCCATGTTTTTGTTTTACCGACACACTCTACACGACCTATGCATGTGAACACTTTCTATAATTATGACATACTCGGACCTACTTTGTGGATTTGAGATCTCATCTCATTTTCTAAACTTTTTCCTTCTTCTATGGTTATAAGATCGGATCGTCAAATTTATTTTATTTTCTTTTAATACTTTCAAATCTATATTTTACACTCATTTTTAAAACAAGTTGATTTACTACACCTTTAATTAATATCCTGCCTCAGGTCATATGATATGACAAATCAAATAAATGGAGATAACATTTCATCGACATATGCTAACTAAAAAAGACATATTATGATTTCTAGATGAGATGAACGAACCATCTTCGGGTCTTCCAGCTAACCCAAGGTTCGATTTGAGTGGTTCACAAATGGGGACCGTATACTCCGTGTCTGTCCCATTTACAACAATGACATACCAATGGTTCGACCTCCTCGTGGGTTACGGTGAGAGTCTTGTTTATCTTTTAATTTTTGTAAGAGTAAGAAAACTCTAATAAAGACTGATGGTACGTATACGTATTAAGATACTAATGACACGGGTTTGATCAAGAAGTAGCATATCGAGATAATTCAAAGGATATTCAAGAATAAGAAGTAGCTATTTTACCCTTATGGTGGATTGATGCCTTGATGGGAGAATGATTTGATAAACGATAGGTCCAACTTCTTATGAACACATAAACAATATTGTTACAGTAGCTAATAAAAATGATTTTCGAGGTTGTATGTATTAAAAAAGAAAATTAAGATTAGGACAGGATACCAATTTGTAGTTTTAATCTCAAAATTCTCAGTCATCGTTTTCACCAAATCTTTATTTTGCGTGTTTTTTTTCTAAAAAAGAAAAAGGAAAAAATATTACATTCACACTATATACACTAGCTTAGTGCCCGTGTGATACACGGTATTGTATAAACATATTATATTAAAATGATCGAAAACCAAATAATTCATATAATTTAAAATGTTAGCCTATTAATTATGGTTTAAGAAAAATAGTAAAATGATAGAATTACAGATTAAGTGTATTAGATCGGATGTTTGGTCCATAGTTCAAACATAGATACAATAAGAAATGAACTTGTGTTTTTATGGGTAAAAACACTTCCATAAATTATTGTTATTGAAAACTGCATAACAAAAAATATGATAAATTAAAATAAGGCCATCTAATATATAGCCTCGCAATAGTAATTGAACGTTGGATTCTTTTAATCAAGCTTGAAAGAGATGGTCTATTATTAAAACTTCCAAAATAAAGTAATTGCATCAATAGCATACATAAGTACTTGGTAGCTAGTAAGTTACTACGCATAGTAGTGATACCAAAGTGATACGTCAATTACATGATTTCCTTTGTGTCCGTATATACTTTGTTAAGTTGCTCATGATTAGTAGTCATTGCAAAATCAATGATGTGTGTTTAATGAAAAGACAACTCCGAAAATCTTTGCCAGACTTAATATCTTCGCACGATCATTGCAGGTATTCACACCTAATTCATAAAAAAAAACACAACCCAAATTCAATCCCCTCCACTTTACGTGATAAAATAGTTCCAAATGTACCAGATCCTAAATCACATAGTTCTTCGCAGTTGACATTTTTCTATAATGTGCGTATTTTATGTATTAGAACTCTTACAACAATTATCAGTAAAGAGCAACCCACTCACTTGGTAATCAAGGTAGCTTTAGAAGTAGTGAAATAACCATAAATAATATATGACATAAGCATAAATAGTGCAATAGACCTCATAAACTGAAAACATAAAAAAAAAACCCCTTCAAAGATTAAGAAAAATGTTAACAATAAGTGAAACTTATAGCAGACGGATGGTTGTTGTCCATCAACCGAGTGGTCACAGTCTAATTCTGTATGACAATCGCTAGTGTCTGTAACCAGGGCAAAAAGAAACTAACTAAATCAAAAGGATTTACATTAATCGTCTTACTTTGGAAACAGCCAAGTTGCAAGATTTAATTTGTAACAGATGAGTAGGGGTTCTTGTAAAATCCTTAAAAATGAAACTAATGACGCAATATGTAAACTACTAAAATATTATGCAACCGATGAATCTTACATGAGACGAATATTAAGCAAATGAGAATACACAAATATGATGATTATCATTCCAAGCCACAAAGCCCTAAAGAAGGGGTTAATTTCAGAGGAAGTATAAAAAAATCGTTTAAAATTGAGCACAATAAAAGTCAGGATTTGATTAAGAGGAAGAACTGATACTGTTAGTTAACCGTTCACAAAATCTTTTAAAAATTGCACCGGAAATGCATAATACGATTAAATTAATACCTCGTGAGTGTACTTCTTAACTGGTAGAGTAAAAGCTCGGGCAAGTCCAAGATCTACGATTTTCAGCATCAATGTCTTTCGATCCAACAAAAGATTATGTGGCTTAAGATCCCTGTGCAATACACCAAGGGCGTGACAAAACGCAACGCCTTTACAAAGCTGGTACATCAAACTCTGCATCAAATACCACAAAACATTTGTTAATAACGAAAAGAACAAAGTCCGAATGTTAAAATACTTGTTAATAAATTTTCAATAAAGTTAACGATTCTCGGTGGCATATCTACACCAGTTTGACGAAACGATCTGATGTAGAGCTTCAAATCAGTTTCCATATACTCGAATACTAAGTAGAGAACCGTATTTCCGCTTTTATTTACACCTTGTTTTCACATCCATCAGCCTGTTTAACATAATTAATCAATAAATCGGATAACCGAATAATTTATTTATGAAAATGAGATAAAAGAAAAACATTCTTGACAACATGAGGATCACGAGAGAGTCAGGGTTTGATGAAGAGGAAGATGAAAGATTGGATATGAAGAATGGTTTGGTGGAGCAGAAGTCAAATAATTTGAAAAAGGGAAGCATATTCAAATTTTGCTAAAGCGTACAGAGGAAGATTGCATGTTTCCAAGAAAAGCTGGCTCTTCCTTCTACCCATATCTTGCAGCCAATCATATAATTATATATTAGTTGTTTTATATTACAAATTATGACATCAGCGTTTCTATAAACAATCCTAGATGGATAGCCTTAGAAATCGTCATGTCAGACTTATGACATCAGCGTTAACTCCCATTTATTAGATAAAAAGATTTATATTTTTGTCTTCAATTAGACTTGAACCCATGACCTCCAGATCTTCACCCACATACCGCTACACTATAAGTCTTTTGGTATTTTGCGTTTTCTTTGGTGATCAAGATAGTGATTTGTTTTTTATTTATTTTTCATTTTGTTATTGTTATTGTTTGAAAAAGTGAAAACAATAGCGATTGCATTATTCAAGAAAAGATATACACCAAAAAGCAAAGACCCTACGTTGTTGGTATGGAATGAGAGGTCATTTTCAAATTATTTATCGAATTAAACATTTGTTCTCTATACTAGAAAAAGTTTATCCCGGAAAAAGTGAATTAGGCTGGGTTCTCTATACTTTATAATTAGTTCTAATTAGTTTGTGAATGTAGGTATCCGACTTGCTGCTCAACTGTTTCCAAAATTTGTTTTATGAACAATCAAAATCATAATTGAAACCCATATGGATTTAATCATTATAATTAATCATTGATGTCTAGTCATTAAGATGTTATGGTTTTACCAAATGGACTATGATCAATATGCTTTAGGTCCGTGAATTAATATCCCGGACCTAAGGAGCGTGTCAAACAATCATACCAAAATAGTTTTTCTATTAGTTTTCATATCACGATCAACAAACTACCACTACCTATTTAGAAGTAGTGGCGATCAATAACTTGGTAATAACTGTGTCCATGGACAATAACCTTATCTAATTAACTCATGGTAGTTTTTTTTATATTTTTTATGACACACATTAAAATTTATACTTGGACTTGGACACTTATAAAAATTGGACTTCATCGTAAATGTGAAAAGCCCAACAGGCAAGAACTGATCCATGCCTTTGTGTGTTGTAAAAATTATTTATATTTTAATATTTCTTTTATAACAATGGTAGAAAAATTTAATAACGAAAAGGGAACAATTGTTTGTAGTTTCTTGCTTATTAATTAGTAACAATTTGTTAAACATAATAATAATAAGTAATTGATGTTTCATTTATATCTAAAGATATATGGTTCAAATAATCTAAATTTTATGAATTAGGATCTTCTATTTTATCATCTAAATTATATATTTTATACTAGATTATTAAAACCTGTATAAGTACGGGGTGTTATAAATAAAAGTTAAAACTATAATTTTGTCAGTAAAACTATATAACTGACAACTCAAACTTATTGGTATTTACTCAAAATAAGATTATTCGCAATAAAATCATTCAGATAAGAAAATTAAAATTAGCGTGAATGAAAATTAACAATATAATTAATTAATATTATAAGGATCCGAATAAAAATTAAGTTAAATAAAATTGAAATTTAAATACATTTTAGATGAAAACTTGGAATTAGATATCGTAACTTGGTGACACATAGTAAATAAAACTTTGATTATTATAATTAAGATAAGATATGGTTTTTAGCATATGAAGATGATGTGGCTCATATGGAAGTCAAGTAAACCATCAGATGAGAAAGAGGGTTAATGAATGATTTGAGTGCGATGCACTGAGGATGGGGTGCGTCACATCGATTATTTAGTGGGTTTCGACGGATTAACAAGTTTTTGAAGGTTTTCAGCTTTGTCACGGGTTCTTTTATTTATTTCTTTTAAAGTTTAAGGACTTGTTTTGTTTATTTTATTAGGGTTAATATTTAATCATTGTGTTATGCAACAATGAGGACTGCTATTATTTTCTTATGAATTTTATGATCAAAACTATTTGATACGGTTATCAATTGTTTGATTTACTCACTATACGGTATTCTTTGGAATCAACGAATAGTGATTGTTGTGATTTATTTTGGTTATTGATTGTTGAATCAACGGACTTATCAGGTATATTTTATCCTTTCGACCGAGCTACATCAGTTGGTATTCAGAGACGAACGATCCGATCATGCCTCCACGTCAAGTGATTAACAATTTACGTCGTTTGAATGTTGAAATGCAACATCAGGTAGAAGTTTTGACCACACGTTGTTTGAACGCTAAACTGCAACATCAGATAAAAGTTTTGACTGCACGTTTGAATAAGTTCGTTAATCTACCACATCATCTTGATGATGTAATTGGTACGGATGATAACCTTATTTGAGACATGGATGAAGAATACATTTTTGAAGAAGAATCGTTGCTAGTTTATGGTTGATAACAAAGAAAAAGAAGATGTTATTGAGGAAGAATCATATCCAATTTATGATACGGATACAGGTGACGAAGACAAGTCTAAAAATGAGGTATTTTTGTATGGTGATCGTGTCATGATAGAACGCGTATCATGTATTAATTTGCTAAATATTATTTATCAGGATCTGTATGCTTTGATTAGGTTGGAAAAGATGACGTGATCAATAAATATAATATGTTTAGTTTTTTTTATTAGTAAAAGTAATTTGATTGAGAATATGGATCTCTCACACAAGGTCACAAATTTGGGTATTAAATCAATCGATTCGAGGTCGGGTATTTTTGAAAAGTGGACATTTGATGCAAGGAATACAACTTTGGATGCTAAGAGTATTAAAGGCAAGTGAACTCGTTGACGAGTTTTCTCCAAAGGGAGAGAATGATGTAGCTCATATGGAAGCCAAGCAAACCACCAAACGAGAAAGAGGGTTAAGGAAGGATTTGAGTGCGACGCAGTGGAGCTGGGGTGCGTCTCATCGAGCATTCTTTGGGTTTCGACGGATTGACCAGTTTTTGAAGGTTTTTAGCTTTGTCACGGGGTCTTCTTCTTCTTTTTTTTTTTTTTAAGTTTAAGGACTTGTTTTGTTTATTTTATTAGGGTTGGTATTTAATCATTGTGTTATGCAACAATGAGGATGGCTATCTTTTTTCATTGAAATTCTTAATCAAAACTCTTTGATAATTTTATTAATTGTTTGGTTTAATCATTATACGGTATTCTTTATTGAAGCAACGAATTTTGATTGTTTGTAATTCATTTCGGATATTTATTGATTGAATCAACGGAGTTTATCTAGTATCTTTTTTATCCTTCCACCTCGCTACATCAGAATATATGATGGTTTATTGTTAAATTTCACAAATATGAAGTTAACAGTTTTTATTTGTGATGGTTGTTTAATCGTTTATTGTTAAATTTCAAAAATATTACATGAACTTAACCCAATTGAATTCTAGCTTACCTATTTCCCAAACCCTACCCCTTTTCCAAACGTCGGCCGCTCCTCTCATCTGATTGTTTCCTCTTCCAAGCGGCAACCTCTTCTCCTGTATGCATAATGTATTTGTAATCCATAATCCTTGTTTCAAATCCTCAATTCATCTATCATCTTTAATTTTCCGATTAGATACACATCAATTTTTTACTTAATTGCGTCAATGTTCTTTTTTTTTATAGATATAAAAAGTTCAAAATTATATGTCACTGCTACTCTCTCAAGAATCTTGAAGCAAGGAGAAGATATCGATCGTCGCATATGCATACAGGCAACAAAGCCATTAGTGAAATGATGAAATTTTGGTATCTACATTTTTATCTTCAAATGTGAACTTTCCGTTTTAATACTTCAAATGTTACTGATTGATTGTTATGTTATTTGTTTCATACATATACATAATCTACTCTATAGTTCCCATGACTTGGGTAAATAAAATGAAGATGTACACATTTTAAAACGACACTTATATAAAAACCAAGGTACTAAAAGGATGTAACATATTGTTCATTTTTTAATACAATTTATAAATTCTTACGAGTGTTTTTTTGGTGAAGCATACAAGGGATTATGGGATTGGACAGAGATAAGAATTATGAACTCGAATGGGGTGATTATGACTTTATTTGAATGCTTGCTTGGATGAGTACCAAATGGGTATAATATAATGATATATTTTCTCCTCATCATACCAATATTTGAAATTACAACAAGGGTATTGTTGTAATTATTAGAGTAATAATCTTTATGATGTATTATCATTAGCAATACGTAAATACTAATGGACTACTAATTACATATACACTAACATCCCCCCGCAGTTTTATGAGGAGGAGAAATCCGAACTTTCAAATTGAAACGAAAATTCGTAAATAATGAAGACGGTAGTCCCTTCGTAAATATATATGCATACTATGAACGAGAAGGGACATGTAATACACGAACCTGGCCTAGAGCGACCAAATCACGAACAAAATGTATATCAATCTCAATGTGTTTGGTTCGCTGGTGTTGATCCGGGTTCGTTGTCATGTAACTAAGCTAATCTTGTCGCAATAAACTATGGTAGCCTTAGCAGGCGAAGTATGTAATTTCCGAAGAAGATTTCATAACCAACAAGTCTCAGCTAAGGCATTCGCGAACCCATGATATTCGACTTCAGCACTAGAGCGAGAAACAACCTATTGGCGTTTAGATTACCATGAAATAAGATTGTCGCCAAGAAAGACACAATAACCTGAAGTTGAACGACGTGATTTAGGACAACACCCCTAGCCTCCGCCACCACCACAACCACCACCAACGCTAATATAAAAACCAAGGTACTAAAAGGATGTAACATATTGTTCATTTTTAAATACAATTTATAAATTCTTACGAATGTTTTTTTGGTGAAGCGTACAAAGGATTATGGGATTGGACAGATATAAGAATTATAAACTCGAATTGGGTGATTATGACTTTATTTGAATGCTTGCTTGGATGAGTACCAAATGGGTATAATATAATGATATATTTTCGAGTAGTATATTTTATACCAATATTTGAAATTTCACCAAGGGTATTGTTGTAATTATTCGAGTAATAATCTCTATGATGTATTATCATTAGCAATACGTAAATACTAATGGACTACTAGTTACATATACACTAACATCCCCCCGCAGTTTTTTGGGGAGGAGAAATATGAACGTTCACATTGACACGAAAATCCGTAAATAATGAAGACGGTAGTCCCTTCGTAAGTATATATGCATACTATGAACGAGAAGGGACATGTAATACACGACCTTGGCCTAAAGCGACCAAATCACGAACAAGATGTATATCAATCTCAATATGTTTGGTTCGCTGGTGTTGATCCGGGTTCGTTGTCATGTAAACTAAGCTAATGTTTTCGCAATAAACTATGGTGGCCTTAGCAGGCGAAGTATGTAATTCCCAAAGAAGATTTCGTAACCAACAAGTCTCGGCTAAGGCAGTCGCGACCCCACGATATTCAACTTCAGCACTAGAGCGAGAAACAACCTGTTGGCGTTTAGATGACCATGAAATAAGATTTTCGCCAAGAAAGACACAAGTCGAACGATTTAGGACAGCACCCCTAGCCTCCGCCACCACCACCACCACGAAAACCACCACCAACGCTTATATAAAAACCAAGGTACTAAAAGGATGTAACATATTGTTCATTTTTAAATACAATTTATAAATTCTTACGACTGTTTTTTGGGTGAAGTATACAAAGGATTATGGGATTGCACAGAGATAAGAATTATGAACACGAATGGGGTGATTATGACTTTATTTGAATGCTTGCTTGGATGAGTATCAAATGGGTATAATATAATGATATATTTTCGAGGAATATATTTTATACCAAAATTTGAAATTACAACAAGTATATTGTTGTAACTATTAGAGTAATAATCTCTATGATGTATTATCATTAGCAATACGTAAATACTAGTGGACTATTAATTACATATACACTAACATCCCCCCGCAGTTTCATGAGGAGGAGTAATCCGAACGTTCAAATTGAAACGAAAATCCGTAAATAATGAAGACGGTAGTCCCTTCGTAATAATATATGCATATTAGGAACGAGAAGGGACATGTAATACACGAACCTGGCCTAAAGCGACCAAATCACGAACAAAATGTATATCAATCTCAATGTGTTTGGTTCGCTGGTGTTGAACCGGGTTCGTTGTCATGTAAACTAAGCTAATGTTGTCGCAATAAACTATGGTGGCCTTATCAGGCGAAGTATGTAATTCCCGAAGAAGATTTCCTAACCAACAAGTTTTAGCTAAGACATTCGCGACCCCACGATATTCGGCTTCAGCACTAGAGCGAGAAACAATCTGTTGACGTTTAGATGACCATGAAATAAGATTGTCGCCAAATAACCTAAACTCGAACGACATGATTTAGGACAACACCCCTACGCGCCGCCACTACCCCCCCCCCCCCCCCCACCCTAGCATCAGAATAAACAATTAGACCATTTGTACGGTTTTTAAAATAAAAATAATTGGTTAAGTATTTTAAATTATAATCTAATATGTGTAATTGTTTCAACTCCCACAATGTCTATCCTTTAAATTTTTGGGATCAAATGTTGGTTCTGATTAAAACTTTTGAACAACGTTTAAAAGCCACGTAATATCAATATGAACCAAGTTTAATGAAGTTGATGGCTTCTAGCCTAGTCATGTGAGATAGGCCTATCACTCGGCAAATCCTTATGACTTTGTTTTTGGTGAAGCATTATAAAGGATTGTGGGATTGGAGAGAGATAAGAATTATGAATACAAATGGGGTGAATATGGCTTTGTTTGAATGCTTGTTTGGATGAGTACTAAAGGGGTATTATATAATAATATATTTTCGAGTAATATATTTTAGACTAATATTTGGTTACATCTAATATGTTTATCAGTGTTTCAAAATTGCATTGTTCCTCGGGTCAATATTTTTGCGCTATACTTCCTTTTATTCGAACTGAGATTCCCTTGGTTATACATAGATCTTTGTATAACGACGGGACACAGTTCGAATAAAATGAAGTGTGGCGCGAAAATATTAATTTACCGAAGAAACCATACAGTCTTGACACACTACTAGACATATTAGATATAACCAAAGTAATGATAATATGTGGGATTGGCATATCAATCTACATGCATATTGTTTGTTCAAGCTTTATTCGGAGAAAAATAATGTGACTTTTAGATATCGTGTTGTAATACTCGCCTTCTTAAGAAAAAAAAAACTATGAACTGATTTCATATAGCGTTTTAGATATTAATTTATAAACGTAGACGAAAACACAAGACATCCAAGAACCTATTGTGGATGAAGTGAGGACTGCATAATTTTGACCACAACTTATTATGGATGAAGTGAGTGGATGAACACAAGACAATGTGCATGACAAAGATGAAAATTAACCCCTTTCCCTCTTCTTTTTAACTCACGTAATATTGCCCAGTGTAATAAACATGACACACCAAAACTATATACACCCACCCACCTAAGAGAGATAAAAGAAGATAAAAAAAAAAAAAAAAAAACTAATTAACCTCACGAGACTGCAACACATAGCATTTATAAGAACCTAGCTAGTTGTATGCAGTGGACTTTCACTCACACACACAAGCCACGCACGTAAACACACCTTATGTATATCTATATCTATATCTATATATATATATGTCTGCGCATATGCTTATACTTACCTGGGTTTCTTCACTTTCTCTTTATAGAAAGTACTTGTTAGAAAGGTTGGAACATGTCTCATATAGCCGTGGAGCGAAATAGGAGAAGGCAGATGAATGAGCACCTCAAGGTTTTGCGATCTATGACCCCATGCTTCTACATTAAAAGGGTGGGTATATTTCGCCCTTATATGTAAAACAACATTTGTAGCTCGTAAATTTATTCATAATATGATAAAACTAGGGTTCTTGCATCATTAGGGTTTTATTGTGTACATGAAATGACGAAATAGCACCCAAAATAATAAAATGAAGGAGTTTCCTTTTTTTCCGCATATAGTCACTAAAAATGGACACATTTATGAGTTTAAAATAGACAGTTGTTTAGTTAGGCAACCAGAGCAATTACAAGGAATTAGGGTTTAATGAACAACTATATCACTTATAATCTATGATATGAGCTTATTTTCGTGATAGTAATTACACTTCATTTGTGTATTTTCTGTTTCGTGTATGATTTTCAGGGAGATCAAGCATCGATCATAGGAGGTGTGATAGAATTCATTAAGGAGATGCAACTGGTTTTAAATTCACTGGAATCAAAGAAAAGGAGAAGGAGCATAAGCCCTAGTCCTGGTCCAAGCCCAAAGCCAATATTACAACATCCCACCACCCCACAATCGGAACGCTCTATAATTGTACATGAAAATGTCAAAGAACTAGGCTCATCGTGTAACTCCCCAGTTGCCGATGTGGAAGCAAAGATTTCAGGGTCAAATGTCGTCTTGAGGACAGTGTCACGAAGAATTCCTGGGCAGATTGTTAAAATAGTGAATTTGTTGGAAAAACTCTCCCTTGAGATTCTGCATCTAAATATCAGCAGCATGGAGGACACTGTCCTTTACTCCTTTGTTATTAAGGTATATCTATATACACACTGATAATTTTGTTGGTATGAAACCTATTCATTACTGGTTGTTCCTCACACGATATCAATTACTCGTAAGGGAACCGGCATAGAAACATGTCGAGATCACATTATATATCTTTAGTTTCCCAGAAATTTAACAAAAACATGACTTTGCAAACGTTTAATTTTTGAACCCGCAATCATACACTACTTCAAGATATTAGGAAAACATTAGTTATACATGCGACCACTGCTTTCCTTCTTCGTATAGCTATATAATTTGAAGAAGAAAAAAAACTGAGACCTAGTAATAATTGATCCATCATTGACCCTCTTTTCTGATTATTCCTGTGACAGTATATAATATATCAGGTTGATTGAATAAGAAAACTTATATTGTTTGGGAATGAAACATGCCAAAATGTGTCTAGTTTATAGGTTGTCAATGTAACTGAAGATCGACAAAATACATACTTACAAACTAGACTAAAAAGATATTCAAAAACTATGCACTAATTTTCGTTTTGATGGTTTTTTATTTTTTTTCTTTTTTGAAATAAAGGAACCTGAGACTTTATGTTGATGGGAATCGAACTTGAGAATCTCATCTAGAGTTCACCCCTGACACCCCTACGGGATATTCTTCTAGCAATAAATCTCAAAACCAAACATTATGATTCATTTTAAAAATTTGATTAACCACCAATGGAAAGGCCATTGGTGTTTGATTCCAGTTATGGGTGATAAACAAAATGTATTAAGAACAAAACTAATTTAATTAGAAAAATAATATAACCCGCAAGGTAAGTAATATATGAAGCCATTAAAACTAAAATTCAGGAGTATAGACGATGAAAAGAGATAATGAACACGTCCGGTCCTTTGCCACAAATAGAGTAGCCATATTAGAATCACTTATTTATGTGTTGATCAAATTTAAGGGTATAATGTCATCTATATTTACATCTGGTGTGTACTAATTGTGTTGTCCATTGATTTCGATATTCATATGCAGATAGGACTGGAATGTCAGCTTAGTGTTGAAGAACTTGCAGTTGAAGTGCAGAACAGCTTCTCTCTTAATCATACTTAATTAGCTCAATCCATATAATCACTTATTTACTTCTATGCTTGTCGGAAATTTGTTCACAGTTATATATGTACCAAATAAAAAGAACCTTTACGTCAATTGAATAGATGGTATCGTTTTCTCGACGCTGCTTAAAGCTTTATGATCACCTTATGGTCTATCACCACTCGAAAAGAGATTTTCACAGCTCCGTTTGTAAATTTAAATAAACTGAAATTGTAAGAGATTTCAATTTCAAAGTTTATAGCCCCAAAATCCATAAAGACCAGTTTGTGAGTTTATGTAAACATGATGAGCATGTTGGTTGTAATTCTGACTTGTTCCCGGCTTGACCGAGTTTCTTGGAGAGAGGGTAGGAAGACTCACTTAAAAGTAGGATTAGCATGTGATAGCCGTAATTTTATTTAACTAATTAAGTTATTGTTTTGTTGAAGTTTTATTCTATCACTTGTGTACTTTGTGTTTTCAAAGCAATAAAAAATCAGTAGAAAATTGTCCCACACTCTCGTGCATTTCATATTACTTTAATGTGTGTGTAGCCTAAAGAAAACGATCCTTGAACACTCTGATTTCCAACACTTGGTAAGTAACATACTAAGTAACATGCTAAAGTGCAGATCAAAGAAAAGAGCTCTATTTTATTAATATGTATAAATGGTGACCAAAAATTCTTTTATAGAGACGTACAAAGTAACCTATTAAGTTTGGGGCACTTAATAGAAGTAGGTTACAAAATTGAAATGTTGAATGAACTTTTGATGGTACACGATGCCTATGGGAAGCTGATTATGAAAGTGCGACGGGCACAAAACCGTTTATACAAAATTAATCTTTACACAACTCAACCAGTGTGCTTGGCTATGACTCTTGATGATGAAGCTTGGTTGTGGCACGCAAGATTGGGTCATGTAAACTTGCGAGTAATGGAATCAATGGTACACAAAGGGTTAGTGCATGGAGTACCATACATAAAGCACCCTACACAAAGATCAAAGGTTGTTTTATGGAATCAATGGGTACATAAAGGAAAGGGCCAAACTGTAGAACAAAGAAAAGGGCTTTATTTTATTGAAGTGTATAAATGGTAACCAAAAATTCTTTTATGAGGTATATTATATTACAGACTTACAAAATAACATACTAAGTTTGGGGCACTTAATAGATGTAGGTTACAAAATAGAAATGTTGAATGAAGTTTTATTGGTACACGATGCCTATGGGAAGCTAATTATGAAAGTGCGACGGTCACAAAATCGTTTATACAAAATTAATCTTTACACAACTCAACCGGTGTGCTTGGCTATGACTCTCGATGATGAAGCTTGGTTGTGGAACGCAAGATTGGGTCATGTAAACTCGCGGGTAATGTAATCAATGGTACACAAAGAGTTAGTGCATGGAGTACCATACATAAAACACCATACACAAGTCTGCGAAGGGTGTTTAATGGAATCAATGGTACACAAAGGAAATGGCTTAAGTACATATAAAAGGAAAGAGCTCTATTTTGTTGAAGTGTAAAAATGGTTACCAGAAATTCGTTTCTAAGGTATAATATATTCCAGCCTTACAAAGTAACATACTAAATTTGTGTAACATCCCGGTTCTCGGAAATTAGAATATTTCGTTAGTATTTATTTGTTTATAATATAAATATTTTATAATTATGTTATTTGAGAAGTTTTATAAGTAAAGGACTAGAATTGTAAGAAAGATAGTTGATTTTAGTTAGAAAAGACTTTATTAGTTAATAATTCTAGTAATTGTTGTAAATTAGAAAGATTTTAGAAAATTGAGGGACTAAAGGTGTAAATCCGAAATTTGGTATGAGTAAGATAGCTAGGTGTCAAATTCTGGTTTTCTTGTAGGTGTTTTGAGTGTGTGTAAGTGAGTTTAAGCTAAGAGTAATTGCAATTTCTTCAAATTAGTGTTAAATTGGTGAAGTTTATAGAGAATTAAGACTTGAAGATAAAGGAATCTAGCTAATTTGGCATTGGAGTGGAGAAGGTAAATTTATGTATATAATTGGTATTATTTGATGAATTTGAGTTTGTTATATGAGATGTAGTTTAATTAGAATGCTTAATTGATAGTAGAAATGATTAATTGGTAAAATTAGGTTTTTTTTAAAAATTGGGGGTAATCATGAGAAGTATTAATTTAAGCATTTTTGTATGTTAATTTGATGTTAAAATTATATCTTTTAGTTGTATAGATGAAATAGAATGTGATGTTATGATGTCTTTAATCGGTATTTGCCAAACGGGTCAAAAGACCCAAGGTGTGGCAAATGGGTACGAATTTGTTAAAGAGAAAGAATGACCATTTTATGTATGTATTGTTGATGTGTGTATAAGATAGATGGTAATTTGAAATGCTTCTATGTTTATGTAAAAGCCTAACGGGTCAAAGACCCCAAAAAGTGGCGTAATGGGTAGAAAGTGGATAAACAAGTAATGTTAAGATTTTAGAAAAGAACATGTAATAAAGTGGTTAGTTATGTTGTTATGAGTATTGAAAGTCTTAGTATTTTTGGTCTCAGATTTAAAAGACAAAGGCAAAGGAAAGCAACGAAAGAGTAGTGAAAGTAATTCGACGTCAAGGTGAGTATACGAAGCCATTTTTCATAATGTAATATGTTTAAGTATGTATATCAACTCTTTGAAGTTCATAAGTTTGTTATTTGTTCATATCTCTAAGTTGTTAGCGGAAATGGGGGTTAAGAACATCATAACTAAAGAGTAAGTGCAGGAAATGTTGGAAAAACGGAATTTAGCCAGAAAATGCCAAGAATGCGCCGCATTCGGCACTCAGTGGCTGATGTTGATCTTTGTTGTGTTGAATGCGTCGCTTAGGGGTCCGAATGCATCGCATTCGACCCCTAGACCAGTTTTTAGTGTATTTTAAGGTAGTTTAAGTAGGGAAATGATACATTAACTTATTATTATGATAGAGAAGAATGGAGAAGGCATTTATGTGTCAAAGAGAAGTAGAATCGACTTTCATTAGTCGTAAAAGAGTAGAGTTTACTATACTTATATACCGCGAGGGTATATAGTGAGACTTTATATAGTCTTGGAGATGTATCAATACTTTATTGAGTATACTCACTAGCTTTGTGTTAATGTATATTGTTAATTGTTATGTTTGTAGGTAAAAAGGATCTCTAACTTGCAAGGCAAGCATATGAAGAAAGGATGGGGACCTAATTTGAATATCAAATCTTTTGTAATGAGCTTCCGCTCAAAACGTTTAAGAATGTTATTTTGGTGAAAGTAAAATATTATCTTTTGTTTGTATAAAGTTATGTCAAGTCGTAGTAAACCGTAACATTGTAGAAGTCTTTTATAAAAAAAAAAAAAAAAAAATTGGTGTGTTTTAGATTTAAGTGTTACAATTTGGGGCTGTTAACATAAGTAGGTTACAAAATTGAAATGTTGAATGAATTTTTTAGGGTACACGATACCTATGGGAAGCTGATTATGAAGGTGTGACGGTCACTAAAACGTTTATAAAAATTTAATCTTTACACAACTTAACTTGTATGCTTGGCTATGACTCTCGATGACGAAGCTTGGTTGTGTCACAAAAGATTGGGTCATGTAAACTTTCGGGTAATGGAAGTAATGGTACACAAAGGGTTAGTGCATGGAGTACCATACATAAAGCACCCTACACAAGTCTACGAAGGGCGTTTAATTGAATCAATGGTACACAAAGGAAATGGCTAAAGTGTAGATCAAAGAAAGGGCTATATTTTATTAAAGTGTAAAAATGGTACTAAAAAGCTGTTTATGAGGTATTTTATATTCCAGCCGTACAAAGTAACATATTAAATTCGGGGCAGTTAACAGAAGTAAGTTACAAAATTGAAATTTTGAATAACTTTTTAAGAGTACACGATGCGTATGGGAAGCTGATTATGAAGGTGCGACGGTCACAAAACCGTTTATACAAAATTAATATTTACACAACTCAACCGGTGTGTTTGGCTATGACTCTCGATGATGAAGGTTGGTTATGGCAAGCAAGATTGGGTCATATAAACTTCGGGTAATGGAATCAATGGTATACAAAGTGTTAGTGCATGGTAGTTAAAAGAATGTTAATAAAGCATACTAAATACGGCATAGATGGGTTCCATATATTATATGATCCCTTATAAATTTGAACATCAAAGTAAATGCCTAGATAAATTGGAAATCTGCGTAAAGATTATTACATCGTATTTTAATTTTTTTAAGCATTACAGTCCTAGTATCTCACAACACGAAGTCGTTGATGGCGACTAGTGACATGCATCAGTGAGTTAGACCACTCCCATCCGTAACACCAATAACACCATTTTTCGTTGTCATGTCACCATAACACCAACTTAACATAACACCACTAAACACCCCCATTCATAACACCAAAAACTGGGACCCACCACCTTTTTTATTTTTCATTTTCTTTCCTTTTCACATATTATTTTTAATACATTCAAAATATTAAAAATACATTAATAATAAAAAAAAACTAAAAAAAAAACTATTCCCATAAAAAAAAACAATACATAAAAAAAAAAGAGCATGTTTCTTTATATATACATATTTATTTGGCTAGTATTGTTTCTTTATATATACATATTTATTTAGGTAAACAAATTATTAAAAGAGCATGTTTCTTTCCCATAAAAAAAAAAAAAAAAAAAAAATTGAAATTGTCTCCTATCTCTCCCCACTCACTTTCTTCTTCCTCAATCTTCTTCTTCTTCTTCAAAATTAAAAATACATACTTCTTCTTCCCTTATTTTCTTTATATATATGTATCTGTATGTATAAGGAAGAAAGAAAGAAAAAAAAAAAAAAAAAAAACAAGAAACGCCGCGTTGGGCTACCAACGCCACCGGAGAAACGCGCGGAGAACGGCGTCCCCCCAGCCGGAAACGGCGTTGTTGGGGGGGGGGGGGGGGGGGGGGGGAAACGCCGTCTCGACCTACGGCTGCGAGCGGTCTTAGTATAAATGTTCCAGATCAGTTTGTCAATACTCACAGTGAGTGTAGCAGATTTAGTATTAGTGTTCCAAGTCAGTCTTTTTAATTTTTATTCAAGCATTCGTGTAAATCGGAGGGAATACTTTGATCTTCGGTGTATTTGACACCAATCATTGTTCACCCCACAAAGATGATTTTAAGCAACTTTCCTAGCTCAGTGTGGCACCAACCAGAGGGGGACGAGTCGAGATTCGAACTAATGACCTTATTCAGAAATCTCACTAGTGGGCCCATGAGTTTTATGGAGGTGGGTACCGTTGGGACAACAACCTAATGGTGGAGTCATCCTTGTGGGTAGTCGTGTCGAAAAAAATCGAAACCGAAACCGGTCCAAACCGGGTTTGACCAAAACCGGTTCAGTTTTGACCAAAACCAGCGGTTTGGAACCGGTTTGGGATTTCCTCGAGCAGACCGGTTTTTTTCCGTGTTATGGGAAACCGTGTTGGGAAAGCGGTTTAAGTCAACAGGTCAAACTAGCCGTTAGCTGACCGTTACTGCTCGATTTTGACCGTTTTTTTTTGTTTTTTTTACCATTTTACCATTCCAAATTTACTATAATATGTGGTTGAGTTTGCGATTAAAAAGACACTTCTAACTCTCTCAAAACACTCTCAAAGCTCTAAAAACGCAAAAAATACCTTCGAAAAACGTTAGAAAAATTCTCAAAAAATCATCAACAATTAAATGGCAACTCAAAGCTCTACCGCTTCCACCGGTTGTGGTTCCACAAGCGAAAGAACGATCGTAGAGGTTCTCGAAACAACCCGAAACCGTAACGTTTGGCAACATTTCCGGTTGGTGAGATTGTCCGATGGCGAAAAGATGGCGCATTGTAATCATTGCGGCCATTTTTTGAAACAAGAATCCAAATCGACGTTGAAGAATCATGTCGAGAAGCATTGCAAAGTTCTCAATAAAGCACCGGAATCGGGTCAATCATCGATGGGTCAAGACGAGAGTATTTTTGTTTATTCGGTGGAGCGGATGCGTCAAGAGTTTGCGGGTTATGTGATTCAATTCGCCTTGCCATTCAATCACTTCGACAACCCTCGATTCACTAGGGTGGTTCAAAAGTGCCTCCAACCGCGATATACGCATGTAAGTCGTAATACTCTTAGAAGTGATTGTTTAAAATTTTGGAAAAAAACTAAAATAATGGTATTAAAAGGTTTTGAAACTTTAAATACAAATGTAAACTTAACAACCGATGTTTGGTCGCCTCCTCGTGGTTTGCCCGATTCATACCTTTGCGTTACCGCGCATTGGTGTGATCCCGAATCGTGGCAAATGATGAAGAGGGTTATTGCTTTTGACCAATTTCCTTATCCTCACTCGGTTCATAACTTATTTCATATGTTAACTCATTTCCGCTTGAAAATTGGGAAATTATTCGTAAAATAAGTGAAATGCTAAAAGTTTTGAAAACCGCAACAACTTTATTATGGGGTGTTTATTATCCCACGAGTCATTTAGTCTTTAAACAACTATCTTTTATGGCTACAAAGTTAGACGATTATGAATATAAAGGTAATTTGTATAAGTTAATGGTAGGCCCCATTAAAGAAAAAATGAGAAAATATTTTTCTAAATTGTCACATTTAATTACCGTTTCCGCCGCACTAAACCCGTGTTTGAACAAAATTGGGGTGGAATACAATATAAGAAAAATCTTCGAAAAATTGAATCTCATTGTGACCCATTGCCATTATATGCCGATAACGCCATAGTCGAATTTAATAATTCTTTTAAAGGGTTATTTGGTTTTTATTTTAACAAGTTTAGAACATCAAATGTGGGTTAATCAAGTTCTTCTATGGCGTCGACCTATGAAAACTATACTAGCGCGGACCCGAAAATTGACATGTTTAACGATTTAAGACGAGAAAACATTAAACGTGCTAGGGGGAGGGGGGTGACCAAACTAATACCGAATATGGGAGGTATACGGGAACCGATTTTTTAGCCACTATGGGGGTTGAAGAATTCACCAACTTTGAGGTTTTGGCTTGATGGAGAGCACGGGAATCTCAACTTCTCGTTCTATCTGCCATGGCCAAAGATCTACTAACCGTCCAAGCTTCTTCAGTAGCTTCGGAATCCGCTTTTTCTCTTAGTGGCAGGGTATTATCTTTACGAAGAACAAGACTCACACCCGCGGCATTGGAGATGTGCATTTGCTTGAAGGATTACTTAGACGCGGCCGAACGTACACAAGACCACCAAAATCTTGAAGGCGAACTAGAATATGAAAGCGAAGTACTCGATATCGAGGTGGAAGAAGGAGTTGCAATATCACTTTCCGATGAAAAAATCGCTCTCGATGAAGCTAACCGAGCATATAGCTCCGAAGATGAACAAGTTCCCGTTCAAGATGACTTTATTCAAGTAGACGAAGATTGAGAATGAACAAATTAATTTCAAATTTTCAATATTATTAGTTACATTTCTAATAAAAAATAGTAATAAAAAATAGTACTTTTTCCGCACTTTGTTTAATAATTGTCGAAATATTAAGCTTTAAAATTTTGTTTCAAGCTTTTTTAGTAGAATACAATGTTTATGTATGATGTGTGCGAAGAATTTAAAAAAAAAAAAACGAATTTTAAAGTGTTTTTTGCAAGTTACTTTTTTTTTTCCCAATGTTATTAGTTACATTTCTAATAAGAAATAGTACTTTTTTTGCACGTTTTCTTTAATAATTATCGAAATATTAAGCTTTGAAAATATGTTTCAAGCTTTTTTAGTAGAATACAACGTTTATGTATGATGTGTGCAAAAAAAAGTTAAAAAAGTCGAATTTTAACTTGTTTTTGTAAGTTACGCTTTTTTTTTTAATTAAAAATTCTGAATCGGTTTTTAACCGGTTATGAGCCCGAACCGGTTTGCCCGGTTTGTGTTTTCAGCGACCAAAAACCGGTCCAAACCGAAACCGGTTTGGTAGGTTTGACCAAAAACCGGTTCGGTTTTCAAACCCGGTTCGGTTCGTGGTCAAACCCGATTTTGACTCCGCTAGTTGTGGGGGTGGACAATGACCGGTGTCAAAGGCACGAGATCAGGGTGTTCCATCTACAAACTTTCTATTGTTTATCAAATGTTATAGTTGTCATCAAGCTAAAGTATGTAGGTAACGAGTATTATAGGGCCAACAACGATTGAATAGGTGGTGGTGGAAAGACATGGTGGTGAATGTGGCCACGCTTGATCGCAGTGGTGATGGTGATGACGACATCATTCGGTGGGATGCATGTGGAAAAAAGTGGTAAAACGCAATTGTTTTTTTCCAATGATCCATTTGTTTCGTTTCATCTCAAATCGAATCGCAAATGGAAAATCTATATGGAATTATGAAACGAGGACAAAAGAAAAAAAAAGCGTAGAGAGGTTTTGAAGAAGTTGAAAACTCGTAGTCACTGGCACACTACCTAATTCTCCAAAACTGACGTTAGTTTCAATTACAAACATACTATCAAGCCACAATACCTCCCCGCACCCATTCATTTTTTTCTTTGTGTTGATTTGATCACAAACACCTTAAATGTTTTGATGAATTTGTATACATATATGACTTTCATTAGTCCCAATATTATAGTCCGGCTTTATCTTTTGATATGTTAATTTCCCGTTTCCAAATTTCAGTAGTAAGAAAATTATAAATGATAGGGAGTTGATATTATGGGTTGAGCATTGTAACGTCTTTCTATGACCAGACCGCATGATCCGATGAGCTATTATCCAAAAAACTGGCCTTTATAAATCCACTTTTATTAAAATCGTGTATTTTTTGTTAATAAATATTAATTTCGAGGCGGAAAATGTAATAATTTTCCCTTCTAAATATAAGTAAAACCGAAAGACTCAAACCACACCCTTACCCTCTAAGAGCACCCGGAGTGGGCCATTTTCTCGCTTCGTTCTCGCCTCACAACGAGCGTTGTGCTCGTTGTGACTCCGAGTCCCTTCGTTCTCGGCTCGTTGTGAGGCGGCCGTTGTGCCTACAACGAGCCGTTATCGGCCATTTTTTTTTTTTTTTTTTTTTTTTTTTTCCCTCCAACGGATATATATCCGTTATTATATATATTAATTATTATTTTATTTTATTTTTTTTTTACCAACCAATTTCACCTATAAATACAACCCCATTTTAACCAAAAAAATCACACCTTCTTTCAACAATCTTATTCTTAATCCAATTCAATCTCATACCCAAACCCAAAAAAATCACGAAATGTCTTCGTCTTCATCAAACGCTCCCCAAACAAACACAAACAATCCCTCGACGCCACAATCACAAACACCATCCGGTTTCGCCAACTATTTCGGCACAACAAACGCCTTATATCCTCCCCAAATACCAAACTTTTCGCCACAACAATCCCAACATATTCTAAAAACTTTTTTAACGCAACAACCTCTACCACCACAATACCCACAACAAATGTTCACTCCCGACCAATACGCCATGCATCAACAACTTCTCTCACAATCTCAAACTTTTCTTCCCCAAACTTTTCCAACCCAACAAACCCAACAAACACAAACATTTGTTCCCGAAACCCAAGAAATCGTCCAAGAAACGGACGATGTGGTCGAAGTAACCGAAGCACGACCGTCCACGTCGAAGAAGAAAAAGGTGTGCAAAAAGGTTGCATGGACGGTCCAAGAGGAGGAACTTTTGGCCTCGATGTGGTGCTCAGTCTCGGAAGATGAGTTTGTAGGAAACGCCCAACCCGGACCTCGATTTTGGCTACGGATCGTTGAGGGTTACAACAAAGAGGCGGCGAAGCTAGGATTGCCGGAGAGAGGCAAGGAGTCCCTCAACTCCAAGTTTACGGCGATGAGTGCCTTGGTCAAGGCTTTTATCGGCCACAATGTCGAGGCGGTTAGAAATCGAACAAGCGGGACTGACGACCATGCGGTTTACAAAGCGGCTCGGCAAATGTACTATGAGGCCGAGCATTCGACGTTTAGGCATGACAAGGCCTGTGAAATCTGGAGGGATCATAGCCGATGGCGCACATTTGTCAAGATAGACCCTCCACTCGATACCGTCAACCTCGACGACGTTGGCGCCGGGGACGACATATTTGCGGATGATGTAGAACAACGACCTCCAGGGAAAAAGAGAGGTAGTAAAAGAAAGGAATCATCCGACGCCTCTGATAAGGCGCAAACATCTTCGTCCTCGACTCTTTGCGGGCTCATCGCGACACACCTAAAGAAGATTACGAAGACGAAGAAGCAAACGGCGGAAATAAAGGCGAAAACCCTCCACCGACAAGAAGAAGCGGCTATTCGACAAGAAGAAGCGGCTTACTCTAGTGCACGAAGAGACGATATGATGTTTCTTCGACAAAGCACGGAGGGGATGCCTCCGGCTGAAGCGGCTTGGGTCGAAGCGGAGAAAGATAAAATCCGAGAAAAATACGGGATTAATTAGTTTAGTTTTTATTTGTATTGTTTTAATTATTTATTTTTGTTTTAATTATTTGTAACTTTTTATTTATTTATGTTATTTAATGTTTTAATTATTAAGTTTTAATATTTTATATTCTTTTAATTATTTATTTATCTTTTAAGAAAAAAAAATTAATAATAATAAAATAATCCCACATTCTCCACAACCCTACCTATCATAACAACTCACAACCCTCATTCTCACTGCCACGTCATCACCTTTTTCCCCACAACCCACCACAACCTCATTTTCACTCATTATCACTCCGGGTGCTCTAAACTCTCGATACAGATAGGTCTCCTACCCATTCCCTCTAAACACACACACCCTTGTACATAAAACACCCTCATCTCTCTCTCTTTTCTCTTCCTCAATTTACTCTCTCCTTTTTTGCAAATATGAAGCCCATCCCTCACTCAATATCCTAGTTTTGCTAATACCTTTTCAGATCAGTAAACACCATTCCAATTTGCTCTCAACTCTTTCTCTTTTGACTTGAAATTATGAGTAAACAAGAATTCTTAAAAATTCAGGTACATTCTCATTCTCATTCTCATGTCTCACATAAAAATAAAATAAAAAGAAGTTCAATTTCTTTTCATTTTCTCCACCAAAAACTTGATAGTTTTAATTATAATTTCATAGAGAAACATTGAAATAAAATAACACTAGTACTATAATAACAAAAAATGATTATGCATTACTTGCCTTAAATGTCATATGCCTTGCTTTTCTTGAACTCCAAATATCTAAATAAATTAATAATTAAGACGCCTAAAGTGGACTTTCACCTCTTCATTTTTCTCTTTTTTTGACCTGAAACATGTTGCAATAATTACCAACTTCAATTTTTTTTTTTTTATGAGATTTTTATCTTGTTGGTTTTTTTTATAAGATTTATATGCTATTTTATTATTTATTTGTTTATGAATGCAGACTTGTGTACTTAAAGTGAACATTCACTGTAATGGATGTAAGCGACAAGTGAAGAAAATACTTATGAAAATTGAGGGTATTTTACCTTCTTTTTTTATTTATTGGTTTGTATAATTATTCGTGATTAATGTAAATATATTCGATTGTTTTAGGTGTTTATACTGTAGTTGTAGATTCGGAACAAGGGAAAGTAACGGTTTCTGGAAATGTTGATCCACCGACGCTTATCAAGAAACTTGCCAAAAGTGGAAAACATGGAGTGCTTTGGGGTGCACCTAAACCCAATCAGCAGATGGATAATCTGTTTAAAAATATGCAGATTGACAGTGGTAAAGGCGGTGTTGGGAATAACAAGAATCAGGGGCAGAAAGGCCAAATTCAGCAGGGGAAAGGAGGCCAACCGCAGCTGCACCAAGGCGGTGCTGGTGGTTTGACCACACAGCAGGTTCAACAGCTTCAACAATTAAAAGGGTTTCAAGATATGAAGTTGCCGCCTCAGTTTAAGGATATGAAGCTGCCGCCTTTTGGTGGTGGTGGAGGTGGGAAAGATGCACCTAAGTCTGTGAACTTTAAGATGTCGGAGAGTGATGAGAGTGATTATTATGACGATGATGATGATGATGAGTTTGGTGATGATGATGAAGATTATGATGATGACGATGATGAGTTTGATGATGATGATGATGAACTTGATGATATTCCTATGAAGAAGCCGACAGCGGTAGGCAGTGGTGGTGATTCTCAGAAAGCTAAGATGATGATGAATCAACAGTTTATGAAAGATGGGCAGATGCCACTACAGATGATGAAAGGTGTACCACAAATCGCAAATGCAGGTGGGATGAAACGAGGTGGAAATGGGAATATTCCAGTACAGATGAATGGTGGTATGAAAAAAGCAGGCGGAGGTGAGATCAATAATGGTGGTAATCAAAATCATGGTAGTGGAGGAAAGGGTAATGGTGGTCAAAATAAGAACGTCGGTGGAGGTGTCAATGGGAATGGTTTGCCAAACATGATGGGAATGAGTAGTGGCGGGGCTGGTCTTGGTTCCATGGGTCATATGGGTGCGGTTCAAGGGCTTCCGGCTAGTTCAATGATGACCTCTAGTCGTGCTCCCAATGGTTATTTACAAGGACTTGGAGCCGAACCCATGTCTGGAAACCCTTATTACCAGCAACAATTAGGAATGAAGCAACAACGAGCAAATGGTAACGACAATTTCCAGCCCATGATGTATGCTAGGCCTCCACCCGCGGTCAATTATATGCAACCACCATCACCTTACTCACCCTACCCGTATCCTCAACCACCGCCCGGTGACCCCATCACACACTACTTCAATGATGACAACACTTCTTCAAGTTGCAATGTTATGTGAGTATAAGTGATATCAAACAAAAAATACACAAGGAAAAGGACAGCAATATATATTAGCTGTTTTGGTTTAATATTTTAGTAATTTTTCAAATTATGTATTATATGAAAGTAACATTTAGATAATAATGATATATTTGAAAACATTACATGTGAGTGTGGTACAAGGGGCCTTTATTTTGATGTTGATATGTTGGAAACCATAAATAAAAAATTAAAAAGAAAATGGTTTTCATCCATACCTCTTCTGTTGTGTTAATGTTTCGTTTCTACGTTTTTCGACATTAACAAGTTTTAGTGTTTGTTTTTTATAAGAAATTAGATAAATTTAAAAAGATTACTAGATTTTAAGTTAACTTAAACATATAATGTTAATAAACCTAACATTTGTTACATTAAAAAATATTTTTGAAGTTCAAACATACAATTACAATTCGTATAAATTTCTATACATTTAGGAAATTTTTAGGCCATATAGATAACTATGGGATGAGGGACAAATAAAACTGAGGGTTGTTTGTTTTAGTTTATATTAGCGATGTGCCCGCACTACGTAGCGGTAGACCAACTTCACTTTTAGTGACGTAGAACGATAAAGTTAAGGTTAAAATAGTTGTAGTTTAAGTAATTTTTACTTATAAGTTACACTAATGTATGATATTAGTATTTATAAGATTATGTGAAATCTAGAATTCACATAACGTTATATAAATATATTTTAACATAATTTTTTATTCGTAATTGTAGTAAATTTCATATTTTAATAATTGGAGTTTAAGACTGATGTGTATTTTATAACATAAAATTATTTAAAGTTTAGAAAAGATTTTACCAAAGTAGATTAACACACAATACAGACAGTGTACCTGATCGTACGATAATATAGAATTTAGTAAGTCCGGATCGAACTCAAGGAACGTGTATTTATATTCGTTGTCTTAAATTATATAATTAAACTAATAAAGCAAGTAAATATGGGGGACGTTTTAGTTCAGTGAGAACATATTTCAGAAAAACAAATAACTAAAATAAAAGAGCAATTGATTTAACTAAGTTGAATTGCGGATGAAAAGTTGTATCAAAAAGACTTTAAGATTTAATCAGATATTAAAAAGCAGTGATTACTTGGAATTACGTTTTACTTGGATCATAAATAATAAGAATATGTTTGATTGGTTTAACTGTGATTCCTATAATAATTAGACTTCCTATTAGAGTTATCTAATCCTACAATTTTAGAGAAAGATCATACGATTAATCGTACATCAAGAGTTATCTTAGATTATCCACTCTAAATTGTGCTTTAATTTCACTATTATTAACAATTTAATCTGTCGACTACGAATTAACAAAAGTCTCAATTATTCAATTTTGATATAATTGTCATGTTCATTCAATTCATTAAATTACTAATATCTTAGCCTATCTCAATTAAGTCTCAAGCTACAATTATCTAATAAAATATATAATCGTAAATAACTGATAAACTTATAAAAACGTTAGTTATGATATAGATTCATCAATCACGCTAAGTAGTAAATTTAATGACTTTGAATAAACATGGATCGCGATTAAACGTAAATAATAATGGAAAAACCAATTAGTTCAAACATAAACTTAATTAAACATAGATTCAAGTTCAACAATCCAAGCAATCACTTAAGGAGTTTAGCTCATGTTGGATTGTAACAAAATAGCAAAAGAATTCTTAAACAAAAACATTGTATCATGAAATTTATGAATAAAGTGCAAACCAATAATAGCAAACTTCAAATACGATTAAAAGACTTTAATCGAAGCTTCCAACGTGATCAAAGGCTTCCAGGACTCTCCTTGCGACTCTCCTTGCAGCTCTCCAGGTCGAATGTATGATGAAAATATGGAATAAGATGTCTCCAACTCGAACCCTAGCAACCCTTTAAATAGAGTCTGATCCGCCAGATTCAGCCGGCGGCTGGAATGCACGGGCAGAAAAGTTGCTTCCGCGGCACGTTTACGAACTTTTGTGAAAATTTAATCCAGCCGTCGGCTAAGGAATTTCAGCCGCGGGCTGGTTCTTCAGATTTTTACCAATCTTGCTCGTTTGTATCCGTTCTGAGCCGGTTTCAGCTCCTTTTCGCTCCATGATCTAAATTCAACTCTAATCTGCAATTATAACTGAAAATATACCAGATCATAACAAAAGTTGCAGAAAACTAGAGTAAAAATGAGAATTATGATTACAAAATATCGATTATTTTAAGCATATCAAATTCCCCACACTTGAATCTTACTTGTCCATCAAAATTATGAGATTAACAATTACCAATCCAAAATTTAAATACATAACTAAACATCTCACGATTTGGGAAGTATAACACTCAATCACTCAAAAAGCTAATCTAAGTGTAATATGTATGTGAAATCGCTCAAAGCTCAGTCATGACAAGTATTCTATCATAGGCTTGATAACGATACGCTTCTCCACCAATAGAGTCTAAGTAACTAGTTCAGAGGATTTATGGTCATATCAATGGGTGATGGATAAAATGATGGAAAAATGGAATGAAAGTGAATTATAATGAATGATATGAAACAGATAAATTCCAATTAGTCTACAAATCCAAATATTTTAGTCAAAAACCCTATTACTTTCAAAACTCGATTGATTATCCCTAATGGCTCATTCTGATGAAACTCCAAAGACCAAATTTCGCCTTAATTCTCCAACGGTTCGATTGAGAATTTTATTTCTCGCAAAGTTCGTCAAATCACTTCAACAATTATTGGTTACCTAGTACGGGCTTTAATAAATATATTTTTTTTTTCCTTTTTTTTTATATTAAAGACACCGCTCAAAAGGTCCATCAAAATTATGAATAACTCTTAATACTTACATCAACATGTGACTTCCTTCGTGAACTCAAGTAAATTAAACAACTCCATGTCATCATATATAACAATTCGTCTAATAATCAACCAAGTTATGAAAGAGGAAAATTTTCAACAAAAATATCTGGATTAAACGACTTAAACATTTAGGCTCAATTTATGGAATATATATGTGGAAAGGGTGATAAAAGAAAAAGGGTTGGCGCAAATATGGTATCTAAACGTCAAAAACACTAAAAACGAGTGTTCGATAGGTAGTGTGAGTCAAATAACCAGTGTAGTTACTGACTATAAGAAACGAATAGGCCAATCAACTGTGACAACCGTCTAATTTCCAGGTGCATTTTATACTCTACGTCTCTTTCGGTCTATCTAGTCTTTAACTTTTCAATAATCGGAACCACGACAGCGTCGGAATCACAACCGGAATCAAATTATATAAGTCCTAATACCAAGAAAACCCCTAATGAACTTTCCTAAGTTCATAATATAACATACTTTAAAACTTCAGTTAACGAAAAGGTCCAACGAAACAATTATACAAAATCAGCCAAAACACAAAAGTTTGTGCAGAAAAGGTCCAGGACGACGCACAGAGGCCATGTGCGCCGTCCCGGAGGACGATTTTTGTAACAGGATTTGAATTTCTTGCATGTCTCGATTCCAACAATTTTTCAACCAACCATCACGAGTTCAAGGCCATAATTACTGCCAATGGCAGTCCCCAAACACACTCTTTCATTATTATTTCAATTTCCTTTTCATTTCTTATTTTCATTTAACAAAATAAACACACACAACACTTTCTCTCAAGAGTTCTCTCAACTTTCTTCCAAACTCCCTCATTTCCAGAAAAACACAGCAACTAAAACCCCATTTTATGCCATACAAATCGTTTGAATCATAAAGAGAAGCAAGGGGTGTCGTTTATTTCGAAAAAGGACCACTTTCGTAAAGATTTTTGAAGCTTAAATCCGGCCAAACCTCATCATCCGAGATTTTCCTCCAGTAGATTTCTGTCTTTTTACTAGTTTTATACAAATAAACTATTTCATGTAAGATCTAACGGTTCAAAATAAGTTTTTGTACAAATCTATGACTTTTTATGGTCAAAAACGTTTTTAAACAAAATAATCTTTAGATCCACGAATTTGTGACTTAATATACCTTATAAACTGTTAAAATGATGTTTTAATAAGTTTAAACCTATTGCATGTCGAAATCTAAGGCTTAAAATTCGTTTTGCAACAAAATTTCAAAAACCCGCGACCCGTGCGCCGTCCCTGTGACCAGGACGACGCAGCGGGTGAAGTTTTCAGCTTCTGTGCGCCGTTCCAGTGGTCACAGCGGCGCACATAGCTGCTGTTTTTCCGAAACTTGTCGTTTTTGTCATTTTTAGCACGTTTAGACCATATTTGACCCGCTGACTTTTTGACACATGACATTTTGAGACTGAATATGTAAAACAAATAACATTGAGACATGTATGGACTATTTGGACTTGATTTGAACTAGAATATGTATATATTGTGTTATAGGTGAATTGTGAGCGGAATTGGTAGGTACATTTTTGGATATGAAATTTGGGCGCGGAAGCGCTGCCCAAATTTCCTTAGAAAAATGTAAATCACTTCAGCGAGCAAAAGCACTCGTAACTCAATAATAATAAACGTTAAATCGAACTTTTGGACAAAAACGTGACAATTACCTTTTCGGACTATTTTGGACATTACTTAACCTTGACACCTAAAGTTTAATAAAAATGTTATCCATACTATTATATTGAGAACATAATAAGATAATAACTATTAAACTATCTTGGTATTATAGGCAATCCGTGATTCCCGGCTACCGTTTCGACCGAATTTTCGTGTCTTATTCTTCGCAATCCGTGAGTTACAACCCCTTTATTTTTATATGTATTTTGCATGATTTTGGGGGAAACATAAGACTATTTGTACTTGAAAACATTTATGAACAAATTGCAACTTTGTGAATTTTGACTTTGGAACTTTATGAACTATTTTGACTTTGGAACTATTTGGACTTGGAACTTTTATGAACTATTTTGACTTGGAACTATGGAACTATTTTTGGACAAACTCTTTGAACTCTTATACGTAAAACACTTTTACTCTACTTGAACTTACCGGCTTGCCCCCTTTTTCGGCTTAAATAATTATTGATGCTTGTATGCGGGACCGACCCTTGATGGAACTATAACATGACTCTTAAGTGACGGAACAACTATCTCTTTTTAAAAACAAAACTACTTAGTGCCCAGACGCTTTTTCTAGGACTTTACACACTATTAACTACAGAGCCGTTTAGTAATTATGGGTATCGATACTTAGGAAAGAACCGTTCCTTGCTTAGATGGCAGTCTAAGTACATATTACTAAGAACTTGACAACTTCCCGTAGGATAGGCGGGGAAAGGGGCCTCACGGTTGAACAATCGGTTTAGTGTGAACACTTTAGTTATAGATGCCAAGAGGTTGATACAAGAAATCTAATTAGTTACTTATACGCATAAATTTACAAACTTTTAGCGAATGATCCGTGATATCGCTCATTTATACGAGTATTTCATAGCGATATTTGTTATGTTTAGAGTTCAAAACGTAATGGATAGGCCCCGTATTACTTATATTTTGTGTAAAGTTTGTTTTATAGGTTTTTAGTTATGAATGGAGACAAAGGAGGCAATTTGGGACCAAAAGATGCAAAGAAAGATAAGTCGGGAAGCAAAACGTCTAGTTGCCTTGGTCATTTCCACTAGTTGCTCCGCAACTGGTTGACAAGGAGTTTATGGTGACTACTGAAGTTGGCTTGCGGCGCAACATCCATGTCTTGCGGCGCAAGTAAGCAACAAACTGGCTCGAAGATTTGAAGGTCTTGCGGCGCAAGAAAGAGAGTTGCGGCGCAAGAGGGGTGCTGACAGTTACAATTCAGTTTCTTTAATGCTAATCATGTGGGAACCCAAGAGTTTAGTGAAGTCTATTACAAAGAGACGAATTTCTGGACAGAAAACAACATCTTATCACTCACAATCTTAGTTTTTAATCACAATTCTTGCAAGGAGGATCAAGGCATTTTCATAATCATAATTTCAAGTTTGTGTTGAACAATCGGTTACTTTCATTTCTACTTTGTTATTTTGGAGATACTTGGAACCTATTTTCTATAGTTTGGTATTGAACTTTTATCCATTTTATATTGCAATTGAATCATGTCTTTTATTTATTTGATTAGTTTCGTTACCATTATGAGTAGCTAATTTCTTCAAACGTTTGCTTGGATTTGTGATCGTTTATGTGTTAGATTTTGGGTGTGAAAGTCGATTGATGTGTAGAGGTTAATCGGGGATCCGTTTGGGTTGTTATTTTAATTATATTGTTAAGATTGTTTATACTTTTATTTGGTAAACTAAAAACGGGTATTCGAGAGGAATCCGTAATTTTTACTAAGATAAGAACGAATTAATCGGCCGGTCTTTAGTTAATTAAGAGTTAGCGGTATTCGAGAGGAATCGCTAACAACAATCTAAATAAGTAAGTAATAACACAAACGCTAGTTAATAAATTAAGAGAAATCGTTTTATTAGTTAGTAAGCTATTCGAGAGGAAGCTTATAGGTTAATTCTCACACATCGGCTTGGAACTTTATGCACAATTACTTGAGGTGTTAACTATATTCGAGAGGAATAGTTGCATGGTTAGGTAATTGGAGAAATCCGGTATTCGAGAGGAACTTAGGATTTTATATTAGAAGTTTTTCGACATTTTCATACCTAAGAGATAACACACATTCGTAAACGGTCCAAGCAAGCGTCCTTTTATCCATATTTGAATTAGAAAAGTATTTTTGTCATTAGTATAATCAAGTCTTCTTAAGACCAAACCCAATTGTTACTTGTTTCGTGTTATTACAAAACTAAAATTCTTAACTATAAATAGTCCCTGTGTTCGAACCCGATATTTACCAATACTATTTTGCAACCGATAAGGGTACACTGCCCGTGTAGCAATCTAGTAAAAGTTAATTTTCGGAAAACTAGATTTTTCACATCAATCCGCAACTATGATTTGACTAAATTTGACTCTATTTGGTCTTTTCAAACTTTAGGGCACCGACACGCCCATTACTTAGAACTTTAAAAGTATATAAACTTTAAGCGACTTTTCTCCGCTAACCTTTTGGAAAATTTTACTTTTATATACTTTACTTATATTTTTGAGGAACTACTTAAACTGTAACTCACTCACTACTTTCGTAGTTGACACTTTATCTTATGTTTCAGGAAATTTAGTGTAAGTATGGAATGCATGGCATGGATGGGTCAAGGCGGTCGCGTGAGATCTGATTTGGGAAAAGACTTGTCCACTTTTCTTTTGGGAACTTTAATTAAAAACTTTGTTGATGTACTTTGTACTAAATTCTATGATTTGGTTATCTTTTGAAACTTGTAAACACTTTTAATATTTTTATTAATGACTTGAATGCCGTTATGTTCTTATAATCCGTGTAATGATCTTCCAGCTCTTCACATTCCGTGTTTCCACTTTAGCGGGGTGTGACAGACTTGGTATTAGAGCACAGGTTATAGAGAAAAACGGTTTTAAAAATTTTTTCAAAAATTTTCGAAACCAAACTATAACCAAGGCTTTTCGGAAAATCATTTATGGGTTCAAACTTTAGAGAATTAATTTCGCGATTGCATGTTTATCTTTAACTACGCATGGCCTGATCACCCATGCCTAGTTCAAAATGGATTATGCAAGGAAGGAACGTAATTACTATTGTTAACGGTTTTGAGTCAAAAATTCCCGGTACTGTCTTTTCCCGATTCTCACGTAACTGACCCGTACATGCATTTCATTACACATTTCCTTTATTACTCTTTTGTATCTTCTCGTACTTACGAAACTCGTTATTCACAGATCCGTCATGTCTCACTCCTCTCGTTCACGTTCACCGTCGCATTCACAGTCTCGCTTCCTACCCAGAGCCGCTTCGCCTTCCGAGGGTCGCACCGCCTCAGAGAGCCACCGCCATCAGACCACCGATCCCACGGAGGACACCTCCATGGCGATCAGCAGCAGTATCGGGTCCACCCCGAGGGCTGTGCTACCCCCTCCACCGGTACTTGTTGTCGCGACACTCCACTACCGGGGCCCGCGCACTAGGTTGACCGCGCGAAAGCAGGTCATCCTCCCGGGCCGTCTGCCGGACAGGATGGCTGCGCACCAGGCAGGACCGTCCCAACCCACTCCATCACACCTACCCTTCGGTCACCCTCCCGGGGTCCCACATAACCCCCTCATGGACCACTACTCATGGGAGCGACAAATGGAGCGCGAAGAAATGCAGCACGCTAGAGACGTCGAGGACACGAGGCAGAGGATGCCTCCTACCCTTCAGCATCCCCCACCGGCCGCATTCCTTCACTTGCACAGCGAAGTGTGGGGACTGGCACAGGAGACCCAGCAGCAGGGACTCCTCATCAGTGAGGTCACCGACTCTGCACAACAGTTGTCGGAGCAGGCGTTGCGATTCATCGCATCGACCCGAGCTACGGCACGAACCGTGCAGCACCTCATCGGTGTGTGCCTAGTGATGGGCACTTTGATTGCGGTCATGGCGGCCAAGATGTTTCTGGAGAGGCGCCATTAGTTATTTCTCTTTATTGTACTGTACTTAGCCTAGTCGCAATTTTCTCATTGTACACGACTTAGACTTTTTATTTCCTTTCCTTTTCATGTATTGTAATCGTATTTCTAATTCAGTACTTGTACCAAACTTATTTATCATTAATGGAATTTCTATCTTTTCA
>CAJVGC010000582.1:50810540-50846543 GCA_910822075.1 Senecio squalidus | reverse complement strand
CACCTTATCAAATCATTTGGACATTAACAAGTTTTAGGGTTTGTTTTTATCTTCTAACATGTATATTTGTCTGTCGCAACGTATATTTGTCTGAACGTTACTACAGGAACTTTCACTAAAATCTATCTATATTATGTAAAATATTTTAATGGCTTTAATATTACTTTATAATTCATAGCCACAAAAACTATTAGCCTCGATAGGTAAGAATAAGTACTTTTTAGTCGACCTCTCTAAAGCTAATCAATTAAAAAAAACAATGAGATAAGAGTAAATAGGAAAAATTGTATTAAAATATCAAGAGCTTTAGACAGATGTTATCGTATTTAACGATTGTAGTGTAACTAATTTTCATTTCGCATATATTTGTTATAAAAATTAACTTGAAATCTCGTTTATTAAAATATTATATTTTCATATTTTTTTTCCCATATATACATATCATATATGGTTTAACATGTGCTTATCTTATTTATTTATTTTACATTTTTTCGACATTTGGACAGATGATTTCAAAAACATATTTTTATTTTAAAAAAATTAATATAAAAGAAAAATTGTTGACATTCTTCTTCTAAATCAAGATAAATGATGATGTGTATATGAAACATGAGATAAATTTAAAAAACTAACTAGATTTTAGGTTAACTTAAACATATAATGTTAATAAACCTAAAATTTGTTACATTAAAAAATATTTCTGAAGTTCAAACATACAATTACAATTCGTATAAATTTCTATACATTTAGGAAACTTTTAGGCCATAGAGATAATTATGGGAAGAGGGACAAATTAAACTAGGGTTATTTGTTTTAGTTTGTATTAGCAATGTGCCCGCACTACGTATCGGTAGACTAACTTCACCTTTAGTAACGTAGAATATTGAGTTACGGTTAAAGTAGTTGTAGTTTGAGTAATTTTACTTATAAGTTACACTAATGTATGATATTAGTATTTATAAGATTATGTGAAATCTAGAATTCACATCTTTAATCTTTAGTATATAATAAAAGACGGGCCTTAAATGTCATGGCGAAGTAAGGTCCATTGGATAATTAGATACTTTGATTTCAACCGTTAGATTAGATTGATTATGTCATCAAATATTTTTTTTTCATTTTACACCCTCTTACAATACATAATTGAATTCTCTCTTCAATTTTACCATTATTACAATAAAAACATATGTCTCCTATTGGACTATGATTTAACTTATTATTATTATTATTCTAAATTCCTTTTTACAAAATATTAATATATGTGTATAAACATAAATGTATATATGTTATTATATCTATAAACAACATGTGTATAACACATAAATCTATTTTTGTTATTATAAGGGTAATATTGTATTCTCATAATAATTTAAAAGAACGTGTTCATAAACATACAAATTTACAAATTAATTTTTATTTATACTTACCCGCGCTATCGCGGGACAATAATCTAGTAACATTATATAAATATAATTTAACATAATTTTTTATTCATAATTGTAGTAAATTTCATATTTTAATAATTGGAGTTTTAGACCATAACTTAGCATTAAAGTGTATATAAGTTACACATCTTTAATATATAATAAAAGAGTGGCCTTAAATGCCATATGGCAAAGTAAGATCCGTTGGATGAATTATCTTTTTTGATTTTAGCCGTTAGATTAGATTGATGATTTCATCAAAGACTATTTCTATTTTACACCCTCTTACAATAGATAATTACATTTCCTTTTTCATTTACATCTCCACTGAAATAAAAAAAACATAAGTTTAATTTACTTATAAATCACTCAATTTAGACTATGATTTACCATATTTTTATTCTAAAATTTCCTCATAAAAATATCAAAACATGTATATAAACGTAAAAGTGTATATATTATTTTAACTATAAACAACAAACGTAAACGTATATATGTTATTATACGTATGACATTGTCTTCTCATAATAACTTAAAATCTACATAAACAAATATTTACGAGTCAAACTTTATCTTTGTCCGCGCTATCGCGGGACAATAATCTAGTTAAATAATATAGATTGATTCAAACAAAATGGATGGTTGAATTTTATTAGCACCAACTTACTTGTTTAACTATTATATTTTATTTTTTATCTTATATTTTAACTTTTTTTTAACTAACTTTTATTTTTGAATTTTAGATTTTATTTTTACTTTTACGGTTTTGCTATTAAATAGATTTGATACCTCTTCGTATCGGTTATTTGTTAATTTTCATTTTTAGCTTTTCCTTTTCGAGTTTTTTCTGTATATTTTGGGTGTTTTTAAATGATCAATTTTTGATTACATTTTCACAAAGTATTTATAATTTTTTGCCATACTGCAACGCGCGGACATAAAAGGTCTAGTTTAGACTAAACTGGAAAAAAAGAAAATAAATAAAAAAAATAATAAGAAAATAAATTTTTTGGAAAAGAGCAACTTTTGGTGATCACCTATTTAAAATTGTTAACATGTATATGTGTGTATCTAGTATTACGGGACCAACACTTTCCATAAATTACAAAGATCTAATACTTATACAAGGTAGTTTAACTATCTACTTTGATTATATGAAAATACTTAAACTTAGACACATAAATTAAATAAAAATGTGAATTTGTAATAACTTTACAAATTTAATCAAATAATCGAAAGATAAAACTAAAAGTAGGTTAATAAGTAGAGACCGAGTCATGAAAGATTATATAGGGAAATTATAATGTATTTATCAAGTGAATAGTTTTTTTTTTTTTTCTTTTTTTTTTTTCTCTTTTTCTTTTTTTTAATTATGTAGTCAAAGTAATTACATATTAATTTACCAGGATCAAATTATTAAAAGTAACATTAATAAAACTACTCTTACCGTTTCAATATAAATATTTATATTTTTATCTTTGTTGTCTCTAAATAAATGTCCAATTTCATATATAATAAATGATAAGGGATTTCTTGGACGTATGGTATATGATTGGTTGATAATGTAATGACATTGTATGAAATCAAAACATTCTTTTCCAATTTTAAAAATGTACTACTAATTCCTTTTTATAATTTCTTTTTATGATAGTGATTAACTTTCAAATAATTGCAATCGGAAAAACAAGCTCTTTTGAAATAAAAGGTTCGCATAAATAAAGATATTTTTCCCATCTCTTAATAATAAAAACGAAAAGCCCGTTTTAAAACAAACAGCTATAAAGTAAAACGCTAATGATAATTTTCAAAAAATAATCTTGAATTCATAAGACTCAACGGAGTGGGGCGTTTTTTGCCCCAATCACGCCGCCACCTCACCCAATAACGCCCCATTACCACTCCGGGGGAGCGTTATCGAACAAAAAATGGCCACGGCGTGAGCAGAAACACGCCGTGGTGAGGGGAGAAAATTCAAAGCAACGGTCGAAAATCAAGGCAACGGTCAAGAGAAAAGGAAGCAACGGGCAAAATCAAACCAAAACCAAAACAATCCTCTATAAAAACCAACCCATTTTTATAAAAATAACCACAAACAATCTCTCTTTCTCTCTCAATTTTTATAACATTCTATCAATTTTTATAACATTCTCTCAATTCTCTCAAATGGATCCCAACAACAACAACAATCAAAACAATCCCAACCAATGGTTCAACAATCAAAACAACCCCAACCAATGGTTCAACCCTAACCTCAACCAATATCAAAACCCAAACCAATATCCACAATTTCAAAACCCCAACCAATATCAACACCCAAACAAATTTCAAAACTTTAACCAACTTCCAAACCCTAACCAATATCCACACTTTTACCAACAAACTCCACCACCACAACGACCATCCCAAGACCCGCTATACCAAGGAGGGTCGTTCCAACAATTGCTTAACCTCAGCGATTTTCCACAAGTGCCTCCATTTGACGTTGACCGCAACCGCGGATTGGTCGATTCCGAGGACGGTGACGTTGTTCCAGAAACTCAACCGGAAATTATGCCGACCCGTGGGAAGAGGCGACATAAGAAGAAAGAAACCGAATCGCAAAGAGGCAAAACCGAAAATAAGAGGTGGAGCGAACGGGAGGAGGTGGCACTTGCTTCAGCATGGTCGTCGACATCCGAGGACCCCATTTTGGGAAATGATCAACATTCACCACTTTATTGGGCAAGTGTTCGCGAAAAATTCTTCCACAAGATGCGTCAAGATGATCCCGATTACGCTCGTACCAACGACATGATTTCGAGCAAGTGGACCGACTTACAAAGAAAGGTCCGAAAATTCAACGGGATTATGCGACAAGCCCAACAAACTAGAACAAGCGGTCAAAGTGATAAACAAGTGCTCGAACATGCTATGGAGGTATACCGCACCAAAATGCAAGTGGGTTTCCAACATTACGCGTCTTGGGAAATATTGAGAAGAAGCCCGATTTGTCAACATGTACCAACATCTGGACGGTCCTCAAAAGCGCGCAAAACATCGGAGTCTAGTAACCCCTCCACTCCCGCCACTCTCGCCACTCCGGTATCACCTTTTGCTGGAATCGATCTCAACGATGATGATGATGATCTTCAGTTGGAGGAAGAGATTCCAAGACCGATTGGTAGAGATCAAGCAAAGGCAAAAGCGCGCAAAGGAAAGGGCAGAGCCGCTGCTTCTTCTTCGGGGGCCGAAGAATCACTCCAGTTTATTGGGAAAAAGTTCGGGGAATTTACTGAAACTGCTCAAGAAAAATTGCGAGCAAAAGCGTTAAAGACGATCATGAAGGACATCAGTCATCTCGGGGAGCCTTACCGAACAATAGCGGAAGAAGAAAAGAAAAGGCTTATCGAAATTTTTTTTCCTCAACATATGTAGTATTTTTTTTTATTGTAGTATGTTTTTTTTTTTTAAAAATTGTAGTATGTTTTTTTTTAAATAAATTGTAGTGTGTTTTTTTTTATTTTTAATAAAAATACAACTTTTTAAATAAAATTATATAATAAAAATACAAAATAAACTCAATCACTCCACATCATCATCACTTACACACAACCACTCCACCCATTTTTATCACTCCACATCATCACACTCTCTTTCCTACAAATCACACTCTCTTTCCTACAAATCACCTCTATCACTCTAAATCATCATCACTTATCACTTACCACTCCGCATAGTCTAAATAAAGCTTCAACTTCATTTCGCTTATATCTAGCAACATAGTTTTAAGAGTGTTTGTTCTTATCAAACTTATTCTTATACCCTTAGTCCGTCTTGCCCAACCAGGTTTATATTGTATATAATAGTTCAACTATGATTAAAAAAAATTAAAATAAAAAATTAAAATAAAAAAACATATCATTCAAATGTGACTGGTATTTTAGTATTAGTTTTTTGACGACGTTTGTATTATTATTCGTGTTATCGAATGAAACTGGAAAAAAAAACTTCTAATTTAAACTCTTTTATTACATCTCGTAACATATTAAATAAATTTGGCCTCTGGATTTGGCCAATGTGATGATACTCGAATTTTAAAAAAGCAATTGTGCGCTTTTATGATTTCTATGTTATGGGATCAATCCAATGCACAGTAACACAAAGGTACGAACTGGGTAAGCCATGAGGAGCCGATCCAAATACCGGTTGTTAGATTTACACTAGTATGTAAGTTTACAAAACCTTTTAATAGTTTTCTTTAGCCTTTTTTCCATATTTTAATTCAATCGCCTCTAAGAGTAGCTTGGCTTATTTGATTATATCTTGGTTTAAGAGTATTTTGAATCACCTTAGTTAATCGAGGATTGTCGAAGTGGTTGAACGACAAACCTTCTTGAATCACATAGCTTGCAAAGTGTTGCTGACACCGCTCCGCCTCATATGCAAAACCAAAACCCTCCCTTGACATAGATGTTTGACCCAGTTCCGGTACGGGGAACGGATTTGAGTCCTTCACAATACTTCTCGATATGCATCTTCAATGTTGAGTTGGATTCATGTTTAAAAAACTTACCGCAATGTTTACATTGAGCCTTAATTTGCCCATCCAACAACCTCACTAAGTTGAAATTACACCAAACATATTTATTTTGTGATGTTTCTAAAACTTCAACAATCATTGGTACATTTGTAAAACCTACACCGACGAAAGTTGAAGAACACTGAGTTGCCATTTGAGAAATGAGAATTTTATTTACCATTGAAATAGTGTTTCGAGCTTTTTGTGTATATTTTCAGTGTTTCTTGAGTGTTATAACTAACCAAACTCAACATATCTATTTATACTAAACTTAGAATGACAAACTGAAACTTAAAAAAAAACAGTCATATTTCACATAAATAGTCAAAACAAGTTTTATTAACCAGTTAGGAATAACCCAATCCGAACCATTTCCTAACAATTATATCCAAAACCGGTTCCAAAATCACCTATTTTTACAGAAACCGAACATATTTTGGTCAAAAACCCAATTCCTATTTCGAAGTTTTTATACGCGTCTAGCTTACACTACAACTATAACTACAACTACATGCCCAAACATACCCCTAATTCAATTCGAGCAATGCTACACATACAAATGAATTATAAAAGATAACTTACAAAATGATATGGCAAATGAATTCAACCAATCACATAATCCCACTAATTCTCTTTCATATTTTTTTGTCCACTACTTTTTGAACACATCATTTTGTAAAAATATTTTTGTAAACCTTTATGTAAGTCTAAGACTTTCTCAATTCTAATATATAAACTATTCTGAGTATCAGATAAAGATTCCCTCAAATTTGATGTTAAAACATTTCAAGTTATGATTTGTGTATCTACATAACTGTCAAACAAGAACCCTAGAATTAGTTATTATGATTGGATCATCAATTCTAATATGAATTCCAACACCCCCCAATCTTCATCATCTTCTACTACATCAGGATCATCTTCTTGGTTTTCCGGCATTGTTGGAGGTCGCAAGTCAAACTCTACTGGTACTACTACTACAATGGCCAGCATTGGGGGGTCTTCCCTTGGTCCTGTTAATCGAAAGAATCAGTTCCGTGGTGTCATGTTCAAGTATGGCCCTAAGTCTATGCAGGTACTAATCAATCATTTTCTCATGAATATGTTTATTTATGGATCTATTTCAACACATATCAAGTTGTTTGATTGATGCAGGTTGCATTTAAAACAGGGGATTATAAACAACAAGTCGTTTTTATCGGTGGATTGACCGATGGCTTTTTGGCTACTCAGTACCTATCTTTACTTGTTCTATTTATTTTATTTATTTGAACATCATTTCGTTCAATGCCTGCATAATGTGTTTATGTGACCCCAACACTTAGTTTTTGCATTAAATAAATATATCAAGGTAAAACAAAAGTATAAGAGTTTTATTAACATATTAGTACGATAGGATAAACAAGATATATTATTAATGGGAAAAACCGTTAGTCAATCATTGTACAAGAAGCTTACACCGAATAAGAATAGACCCAAGTTCATCCATTGTTTGTGTATTTGAAATAAGCTAGAAAACGAGAATCCGATTTGCTAAATTAGTTAAAACTCACTGCAGCATTCTGGCAGTAGCTATAGAGTTCTCGTACCATGTTTTAAGTCAGAATTGGCTTCTCATGCCATATTTAGCTAGGCGGGAAAACACCGAATTAAACTATATACCAGGCGAATAGAAAGAAAGGTAATCAAACCAATATAGAGGTGTAGATATACTGATTACAGCTTATTCTCGAACATCCATATAAATAAGTTGTATTCACTTAAAAACTGAAGTTAGAAAGTATGAATCATATTTATCTTGTACAGATATTTGGAACCGCTCGCAGTTGCTTTGGATAAAGAAAAATGGTCACTGGTTCAGTTTTTGCTTTCATCTTCTTACAGTGGATATGGCATCTCCAGCTTGAAAGATGTAACTCCTCGTTTTTCTCACTTCTCTTCCACGTTTTTAGTTCCAGGACCTTTTAAGCTTGATATAATTATTAAACTTGTTCAGTACTGACGTTATCTTTCACATTTCAACAAATTTACTTATGAATGATCCAGTTTAGGCTGTGTTTACCTTAAACTGGTCAAGTGAATAAATTTAGCTAAAATTGTAACAGAGCGAGTGGGCTGAAATTACTCCATAGTCTATATATATATAAACACCACAACCTCCTAAAAGTATATTTGGATTTTTAATGTAATTTTATGTGGCGATTTTCCTCTAAAATATAATATTGTCATTTTGCATGCTATATCAGCTATTTGTTTCTTATTCTCTCAAGTCTGTCACTTATGTCAAGTCCATTAAATTCTTTCTTTTTTGCTTCTATCATATTAAAGGATGCCTTGGAACTCGATCAGTTGATTAATTACTTAATTAACAAAGAAGATTCAGAGGGTGTAGTGCTACTTGGGCATAGTACAGGCTGCCAAGTAAGTGTTTTTCTGTTCCCGTTTTTTAAATTTCGTACGTGAGATTGTATAAATTACTTATTTGTTTGTTTGAAGGATATTGTTCATTACATGCGTACCAATGCAGCGTGCTCCAGAGCTGTTCGTGCTGCTATCTTACAGGTATCAACTTGTCTTCTCTGTGAATAGTCTGGACATTCTATTCTTGAAGGGCTCTTCATGGTAAAGTGAGGGCGATTAAAATTTGTTTTGCTGTAGTGTGTTTTGCTACTGCCGATCATGCGATTATGTGATAATATAATATCAGTTACTTCTAAAACGCACTTGTAAACATGAATTTTAATCCTTTTTTCCTCTTCGTTCATGTCCTTTGATTTTCTCTACGTATTTACTATGCTAATATTTCCGCATTCCATTGAAAAGCCTGAAGTATGCGGGTAATTAACACCCAACTGGTGGAAACCTTCTTGCATAAATCATCGAGATTAACTTCACTTAGCACGAGTAAGGTTTAAATGACTGACAATCTGTTGTCTACATTTTGCACATGGTGTGGAAAGTCTTTTGTTAAAAATGAAAGCAAAACAGTATGTTCGTAAAGAAATAAATTTGCATGTAGTTTTTCTTTTTTATTTATGATGGATTTTTTCGAGTGTAATATGTTTCTGATTTCTAACTTGTAATCGCATCATTTGCGTACATCGTCACAAACTTTTTTATTTATTTATGTTTTGTGTGCTAAAAAAAGGTCCGGCCATCTTAACACCTCTATGACGAGGCAAGGGAGGCCAATATGTGAAAGAGACAATAGGATATCTAACAAAGTAATTTTTAACATTCTCATTCTCTCAAAAATCATATGAAGTATAAAATGATTAGAATAACTAGCATGTCACGTTGTAATTGTCGGCTACTATTAGTCAGTGGGAACTTACGACTTTACATGTATCTTATCGTGTACTTGCAACCGTATTCTTATTGAAGGAGTGATCATACTGATACTTGAACTGATCAGGCTCCAGTTAGTGATCGGGAATTCAGAGCAACTCTCCCTGAAACTGCTGGAATGATCGATTTGGCTTCAAAACTAATTAGTGAAGGTCGAGGATCAGAGTTGATGCCCAGGGAGGCAAATGAAGATTCCCCAATAACTGCTTATAGGTGAGATTTTAAAACCCAGTTTTACTGAGAATTCAGACAGGTTCTAATCTACACATATATGACGGGTTTCTCATTCGTAATATCTTTCCCTGTAATTTGGATTAATATGTGGTAAACTTTGTTTTAGATGTTTCAAAACAGTCATCGAAATATTTACTATTCATAGTTCGTAAACTTTCTGGCTATCCAATTTCAAAACTATGACTGTATTCTGTGAAGATAGCTCCCATACTTTGTGGAGGCCAAAATGCCGACCCTGGACCTTTTGAAATTTCAACATACAACTACTCGTGATTATCGAAATGCCAAATATTATTTGTATTTGAAGTATTCAATGATTGAAGCACAAATGTATTAATAAGAAACCTTGTTGCGTTGACTCTTTGAACTTCCAATCAATGATTGGAAGAATTTATTGTTCGTGTTTGTATATACCTGATGAAATTAATACAATGCAGATTTCACTCCCTTTGTGCATACATGGGTGATGATGACATGTTCAGTTCTGACCTAAGTGACGACCAACTCAAACAGAGAATTGGTCATATGTCTAACACGCCTTGCCAGGTATGTGTATATCCATTTGTCATGATTCCCAATCAACTGATTTCGTGTAGAATTGGCAATTTAAAAATTTTAAACTCTATGTATGGATGTGGGTTAATTCGGCTTATATCTTATTGGTAAACAGGTAAAACATAAAAAAAATAGCCAGAAATAAAACGGATCAAATGTTGCCTCAAAAGTGTATTGAGATTCTTACTATGTCCTAAATCGTTTTATCAGAAGAAATTATATTGTTATTGAAGTAAATATCGTTTTTGTAATCGTATACTTAAATTTTAATAGATTAATTTACAAACTTTATAATAGAACAAAAGAGTGTTGGTGCGTTGACACAATCGGTTTTAACTTGAACTCATTTTGACCCGTTACTCAACCCGTCCGTTAGAAGCCACTACTAATTACATAAAAATATCCTCATTAAATAAAACATGTTTTTGCAGGTAATATATTCTATGGCTGATGAATATGTACCAGATTATGTTGACAAGAAAGCATTGGTAGAGAGGCAAGTGCAAGGATCTCCTTATTTATCGAGCTCATATATAAATAAATAAATTTCTAGGGATCAATGATTGATCTCGTCTAATATATTCATTTTTTATACAGATTGTGTAGAGCATTGGGGGGTGCAGAGAAAGTTGAGATAGAATATGGAAACCATTCTCTATCCAATAGAGCGGCCGAAGCTGTTGAGGCGATAATGGGTTTTGTGAAGAGTGGTGGTCCTAATGGCTGGGATGACCCTTGGAGCTAAGACAAAACTTGCGCCATTGTTTTACTCTTGCTGTTGTTCTACATTTCAAATTATTCTTCTGTTGATTTATATTTTTGTTACTTTTACCGAGTGTTTGTTACATTTTGCCTGTTATAATTTGATAGAAAAAGAGGACCTCATTCATGTTTTTCATAGTTGAATATATTGATAGAGCTTGTTACCGACTTCCTTTATGTGATAAAATTATCTACTGATGCTATAAAATTATCTACTGATGCTATCGTACGTGCAATAAGGTTTGGTTATTTAAGATCTTAGCTTAGCTGTAATATAATACGGTTACTATGTATGTAGAGTTGAACTCATTTTCTGAAAGACCGTAAAGATTGATATTTTCTTTGAACTTGGATACACAACAATCTCATTTTATAAGGCAATATCCGAGCATATTTTGATGGATGCATTGTTAGACATGTAGCTTATTAGAGCGAAATTTGGAGAAAGGGAGAACCAGAATCTGAAGATAAGCCACATACCCTTTGCTACCTATATGACTGTACCACATGCATCCGTAGAAACTGCCAAAGAAAAAAGAAAAATATGACCATATCGTCCTAGTTCCATATGTTTGTACCATTCAACCTATCTTTATAAAACGTTTCAAGAATACTGTTCTTTCTTCAACACCTCATTACAAACACTTGTTTTTAAGGGTATTTCGATGCATTGAAAACCAATTTTTCTACTAAACAATTTTGGCTTGTCCTAACATATTTGCCATCGCTAACAACATACATGAGTGTGACGAAAACATAGTATTTGTTTAGGTTCAATTTTATATCAACAAAATTAATAAAAACTCTCATCAATGTTAGAGGTATCAAATTCAATTCTCAACCATTATCTTTTTGTTTTTGAAATTTACACGCATGACAAGTTTTTTTATTTAAAAAACATCTACCGGTTAAAAAATTAAGTATTTCATACGAAAAAGTAAAATAAAAAGAAAATTAAAGTCAAAATTGCTACAATCAACTATCATTATCATTTTCCGTTTATAAAAAATTAATACAAGTAAATAATTATAGAGACCAATGAATATGTGACTGTTACACATGTAAGCTTACATGCAAAACCAATTTAAATTACGTTATTTTGTTAGAAATTATTCAAATCTATATAATTTTAATCATATTTATTTAAGTATCTTTACTAATTTTTATCTATTTATATATTTTTGTTCTTTAATTGTGTCTTTTTCTTATCAAATAGATTTTTAATAATTTCTTTATAATAAACAATGACAGTTATATTTTGGAATAATGCCTCCCTTCTTATTTTCAATTTACAATAATTATAACCCGAAAATAGTGAAACCACACAAGGAAATGGTCTTATGTATGAGATCTAGATTGAAAAAATAAGGTCCATCGAAATTAATAAATAAACAAATAAATCGAAAAATCATATCATAAGGTTTTGAGTAGCAAAATGGCGAATCTGGTGAGAAGAAAAGTGCTCAACACCTCCACTGCAGATGCTTTCCGTTATTCCTTTTCTCTTTCATCTACTCTCTCCAGAGGCTTCGCTTCTTCTGCTTCATCATCTGATGAAAACGACGTCGTTGTCATCGGCGGCGGTCCCGGTGGCTACGTCGCCGCGATTAAAGCTTCTCAGTTAGGCCTCAAAACTACTTGTATTGAGAAACGTGGTACTCTTGGTGGTACCTGCCTCAACGTCGGCTGTATTCCTTCCAAGGTACCATATATATATATATATATATATATATATATATATATATCTATCTATCTATTTATATTTGTATCTATATGTATATATATGTATGTATATATGTATGTGTGTGTTGTAATTTGCTAATACTTTGCTAATCGGTATATTCGAAATAGAATTAATACATTTATATGATTTTATATCGAGTTGCTATAGTATATTGCAATTGTCCGTTTGTTAGTCTCTGACTTATTTACTACTTACTGCATTACATATTATGCAGTATATATTTGCAAAAAAGTTTATAAGCGGATGTTGTAGTACTTCTAATATGCGCGTAAGCTAACTTGTCTTTCATGTTTACACAAGGTTTTTTTGGGATTGATTAATACTAGTTATTATGTATTGGATCTTTTTTTGTTGCCAGAACATATAATATTGATAGTTTGTGTTTAATATAGAGGAATCTAGTTTTGCAAACGATATGCATTTTAGAGAATTCAAATGCTTGAAATGAGAAACTTAACTAGATGATTTCTGAATTCACTTTGCTTGATTACTACTGCCTTGTTTACAGTATGCTTGATCTCAAGTTTTATTAACTGCATGCACTATGTATCTCTAAAAATGCGCCTAAGCTAACTCGTCTTTGACCTTTACACAAGTATTTTAGGGATTGATGTGTACTAGTCATAGTGTATTCTTGTAAGACTTTCGTTCTGGATCTTTTTTTGATGCGAGAATACATAATGTTGATAGCTTGTGTTGAATTTGGAGGATTCTATAGTTTGCCAAAACGATATATACATTTTAGAGAATTCATAAATAAATGTGAAAGATACTTCTGTCTCATTTACAACATGCTTGATTTTAAGTTTTCTCTATGTTTTTTTTTTTTTTTAATTATTTTATTAATTGACAGGCACTTCTTCATTCATCGCATATGTACCATGAGGCGAAAACCACCTTTGCTAAACATGGTGTAAAGTTCGATAATGTTCAAATTGATCTTGCTGATATGATGGGCCAAAAAGATAAAGCAGTATCGACTCTTACAAAAGGTATTGAAGGTCTGTTCAAGAAAAACAAAGTTACTTACGTAAAGGGTCACGGGAAGTTCCTCTCCCCTTCTGAAGTTTCTGTGGACACCATTGATGGTGGGACTACCGTGGTGAAAGGGAAGAACATTATAATTGCCACTGGGTCTGATGTTAAAGGACTACCTGGGATCACGATTGATGAGAAAAGAATTGTGTCGTCCACTGGAGCTTTGGCTTTGACAGAAATCCCGAAAAAGTTGATTGTCATCGGGGCTGGCTACATTGGTTTGGAGATGGGGTCTGTGTGGGCTCGTCTTGGCTCAGAGGTGACAGTTGTCGAATTTGCACCAGCCATTGTTCCTTCAATGGACGGTGAGGTCCGCAAGCAATTTCAACGTTCACTTGAGAAGCAGAAAATGAAGTTTATGCTCAAAACCAAAGTAGTAGCAGTTGATACTTCCTCGGACATTATCAAATTAACCATTGAACCGTCAGCTGGTGGTGATCAAACTGTACTTGAGGCTGATGTTGTTCTTGTGTCGGCTGGTAGGAATCCTTTTACATCTGGGCTTGGTTTGGAGAACATTGGTGTTGAAACTGACAAGATTGGTCGAATCCCAGTTGACAAGCGTTTCTCTACAAATGTAAAAGGCGTTTTCGCCATTGGTGATGTTATTCCGGGGCCTATGTTGGCTCACAAGGCGGAAGAGGATGGTGTTGCGTGTGTGGAGTTCATTGCAGGAAAGGAAGGACACGTGGACTATGACAAGGTACCTGGAGTGTGTTACACACACCCCGAGGTTGCATCTGTAGGAAAAACCGAGGAGCAGGTTAAGGAACTTGGAATTGCTTACAAAGTCGGAAAATTTCCCATGTTGGGAAACAGCAGGGCGAAGTCAATTGACGATGCCGAAGGTTTGGTAAAGATTATTGCTGATAAAGAGACAGATAAGGTGTTGGGTGTCCACATCATGTGTTCAAATGCTGGTGAACTCATTCACGAGGCTTGTTTGGCTATAACATACGATGCATCGAGTGAAGATATTGCACGCACATGCCATGCTCATCCTACATTGAGTGAGGCTGTCAAGGAAGCGGCCATGGCAACTTATGACAAGGCCATTCACATATAGGAAACACACGCTAATTGTTTCAAGGTGTGTGTTTTGATATTTCGCTTGAAGGTTTTGGAACGATAGAGGGGGTGGTCTCATAAAACGTTTCCACCACCCAAATGATTGGACATAATTTGATTTCGATGTTGGATTCAACTTCAATTTAACCATCGGATATGATTTAAACTGCTTTTTTATATGCTTAATAATAGTGTAAGAGGATGTACTTTTTGATACCCTTTATGTCGTTTATGCAAATTTGAGAGGGTTTATAATGCAAGTATTTTGGCCGACATACATACTTGTGCTCTTCATAATTGTTGGTGAGAAGCCAAGGCAATCGTTACGTAGTTACTTAGAATGATTTGTCAAAAATATAACTGACTTGCTTGTTGGGAGGATAGATGTAAACAGTTAGCAAAGGTTTTGCGGTTGCAATAAAAACAGAACTAAAGATGTTAAATATTACCATCACCGTTTAAAACAAGCTACGCCTTTTCCATTGACTGTGTACATTTAAATTCCACGACCTCCAACTTTTCCAACTCAAAGCTTTTGGAAACGTGTTAGATTCCGTTGATTTTATACAATCGTCATTCTTACTGCACTTTCGAATCCTCGTGTGTTCTTTCTTCTTCCAGACCTTGTCCTACTATAGATGCTTCCTATAGGACAAAAGACATATGTAAACAACTCGGTTAGTAGGGATTACTGGCAACATGAGAGGGTGTTGTATTCGTCGAGCTTGTTGACACAACCTAGAGGTATGTATGAGCAAGAGACTAGAACTTCGAGAAGCACCATTGAGTGTATAATTCTTTGTTAACCTTCTTCTCATCAGATCGCGAGGCCATCAGTAAGTTGTTCACCAACTTCAGAACTCCGACAAATTCTATAATTTACATATCCAAGTCTCTTTCTCGCTTGTTCTTTCTTACTGAAATACATAAACCATCGCCTGAATCAATAGGGAAAAGTAAATCCTACTTTTGATTTATTAAGTTGCAAAAACCATTAATTAACACTAAAAAAAATGTTAATACAATTGCTATCAATATAAACATGATGGTATAAATATTTCGAACAAAATCCATATCAATTGTGCTTTCGGAATGTAGTCTGCCTCTTTAATATGATGCAAAACACACCTCAATTAATTTTGTTAACAGAAGCGTAAAATTTAATTATCAAACAAATCTTTCACATTTATCCTCTAAACCAGAACACTATATTCATTTTGCTGCGTAATGTCACCATTTTCAAGAACATGGTCAGCAACCGAAGCACCAGAGAGTAAATTATCATCAACGTGTTCAACCGTTGTACAGTAATTGGAGTCGTCAGCAGCATCAGAAAGCTGCTGTGCTTCATCTACTTTAGTCGTTATGTAACATAACTGGGAATCATGTGGCATATTGGACGCAGAAGGAAGACATATGTCCCCGTTATTATTTCCGACATGACACATGGCTGCAGTGGGGTCCACCATGTCAATTGGTGCAGATATACAAAATTGTTGTTGACTGGATGCTGACTTGAAATGCCCTAAATCGTCTTTTCTCCTACGTTTTACGCCCATGCCTTTTCTTCTTATACGTTCTTTCCCTCTCACTTTTTTATCGACTTCATTTTGATCAGAGTCGGTTACATCTGTGATCATCATGCTTCCAATTTGGTCTCGTAAGCATTCATGAGCGAGATACCGGATTCGATTCACTGCATGCATTTGTTGATCATCCATGCCATGTGTTGTCATCATGTCCGCTACATTTGCTATGTCTCTCAATGCAGCATTCTGTCATAAATTGCAATTATGGTATGAAACACGGTAAGAGTTAATTCTTGGGAGGAAGTGAACTTTCGACCCACCTATCAATGACTTGATTCAAGCTATTTTTATCACTAAGAGGTCGCAAGTTGCCCAAAATGTATGGTTAAATGTTTTTCAAAAATGCGAAATTAGAGTTGTGGGACTACCCGTGTTGATCCATACAAAAATTTACCTATTTGGACCCCATAGGCAAACCCGCACGACCCACTCAATCTTCCACCTTTATTCGTTTGCAAATCCGATCTAGAAGTTCTTCATTACAGCATTTATAAATACGAAAACCGCAATCCCATAGAAAATATTAACCTCTATTTATGATCATATCCAAATTTTATAAAGAAACCCTCAAATTTCCACCTCTACTTGTGACCATATCCGAATTTCTATGCAATTTTAACCCTTAAGTTTGAGCAACTGTGTTTTGCACGAAAAGGTAACCAAATTTGGTCCACTTTTTCGGATAACCAACTTTGTTTTCAACCATAGAAACCCTCAAACTCTCAAAAAAAAAAAATTGTTTACGGTAATTTTCAATTTTTGGTTTCTGAGGTTAAAAAACCACCACAGAACATATTGATGTGATCTGCCAACTTATCATGATTAGTTTAGATCAAAAGTTTCTAAAGTTCAAGACGGTTTTATGGGTGAAGACAGTGAATTATACGAAACAGATATTAAGACCAAAGTTGGTTTTTAAACCATTAATTTAAATACACAGGATTAGGTATTGAAAAGTTATATACCATTCTTTGAAACTCGGAAGATATGGGAATGGGTCTTCCAACTAACTTGCGGGTAATTTTCAAGTACCAGTGCAAGTATTCAGTTTCTTCAACATCTTCCTCAACATCAACAACACGGAGATGGCGATCTGACCATTCACTTAGTTCGGTTTCCATCTTCCCTGACAAGTCAACCCCACCATCAACTCCACGGCTCTTCCTTTCCCACTGCTGCACATCAAGAGGGATAGGTTGTCGGATGCCAAATTGTCTTAGACAACGATCTGGTAGGTGCCTTTCAGCCTTGTCGAAGCATATCAACATTGTATTTGATCTTCCAAGAATAAGATTATTCCTTATATATTCTGGTAAAAGGGCGTCATTTATGTTCATGTACGGACACCAATTAACCTATTAGAGCGTACTTTGAATGCATAAGTCCAGCAAAGTGTTTTTTAACTTCCTAAATCATTTTATTCTAAAGTTTGGATTATTACTTACTTCAGACGGCTTCAAGGAGTCCAATGATTTACGGTAGAAGGTTACATCCCGGTTGGTTGTCGGACTAAGATGTTTCCCTTTCCATCTACATACGAATGGAAATCTATCATGGCTTGGATCATGATTAAGTCTCGGCCGCCCAATATTCAGGCGAAAGTAACTCCAGCACTACGGCATTCAACAACTTTCATAAGCAAATTTAACGAAGCTAAAGAACATTTTACTTTCATAAGCAAATTTAACGAAGCTAAAAAACATAACTAAAAGAACCTGTAACAGGGTCAAACAGCCACTAATGGTGCTCTGAGATTTAAGAGAAGCATTACCAAGCGCTCTATATAAAAAAGACAATGCTGCAGCACCCCAAGCATACCTCCCTGCTTGATCAAAGTTCTCAAACAACGGAAGATACATAACAGGAACCTTATTACCCGTAGTTGTAGAGAAAACTGTGCTACCAACAAGGTATAAAAGATAAGCACGTGTATGGCGCTCAATTTCATCGAGTTTAGCATGTTCTGGACAGCGAGAAAATGTCTCTTTCAACCAACTAAGTTTGACCATTCCACCACTCGTTGACCCCGAGTCAGGGATTCGACCCAAATACTTCATACAAACAAGATCACATGAGGTGTAAGTTACACCTATGACCGGGTCTCCATCAATTGGGAGCCCAAGAAGGTAACCCACATCTTCGAGAGTAACTGACATCTCTCCTACCGTAAAATGAAAAGTATTTGTTTCTCTCCTCCATCTTTCAACAAGAGCAGATATGAGCGGGTTGTCCAGACTGATGGCGGGAATTGATCTTAAATAACCAAACCCTGCTTTTTCTACTAATTCGATTTGTTTTGATGTGAGTGTCCATTGATCCAGCTTTGAGGTGTGTTCGTGACATCTAAGTACACCACGCTCCTGTGATCGTTAGAGTTATAAACAATATTTTATTACTAACCAAGTACCCTTAAAAAAAGAGGTGCCATGTACTGATGAATGGGTAGATTCGTTTTGTGTTTTATCTCAAACTGGTCAAAAGTCGTCCAACGTCTATTTATAATGCATATACCTCCTAAATCATTTGTTCAAAGATTTACATTATTATTCTACACCTGCTACATTTGTAATCATAATGAACACATTAATTATTAAAACATAATTTAATGCACACAACCTCCTAAATCATTTTAACTCAATTAAAAATAAACCCAGAGAAATATTGTTTCCGGGTGAAATCAACCATACTAAAATTGACGTAATTATACCCCCAGACCAATCTGACCTGTTGACCACCCCCTTCGACCCACCCATCTTGTCACCTCTAGCATAAAATAAAGTAAAACCTTTACGCCAGTAAAACAATTCACCTGACCCTCCCAAATTGCTGATGAAACATGCTTATCTTGATCATACAATACAGAATCATCAATAGGACCAGGATTGGATGCATAACAGTCCATGATTGCGAATAATATATCTGCCAAAACCTACAGCGAATAAGGGTACGAGGAAAGAGTTGTCACAATTAACGGACCTCCAGGTCTTAACAGCCTAATATATAAGTTCATTCAGTTCAGTGAACAAAAAATATGTAGAAATGATGATCTTTCTAGAGATACGACTCACCTTTGCTTACGTTCTTTACAAAGAATTTGTACGACTAACATTGGTTGTAAGTAATTAGAGGAATAGCTGCCCTATTAATACTTGTTTCCTCCCACATAGAGATATATGTATTTTGTTCATTTGTTGTTGGGTCTATTAAGTCAGAATACTACGCTCTATAAGTTCGACTTGGCCAAATGGCTAATCTTTCACCAAGTGAAATGGGTTAGGAGGGAGGCATTTTTGTCATTTCTGTTTCCTTTATTGCCAATACAAACACATATGACATCAAAAATGACGATTAGGTATGTAGAGACTGAAACAAAGGAATAGGAAGCAGAATGGTGATGTTAGGGATATGATGGTTGATATTCAGTCCAAATGCAACAACAAACATTAAATCACATAATAGATATACACAAGAATGTCAACGGGTACTCACTTGAATTAAAGAAATGGGACATTCACATTTATGTCTTGAGGTCAATTTTGATAATACAATATTCGACCGGAAACTGCCTTCCACTGTAAGATGATGATGATGAAGACCAGACCCCCGGAGAAAGAAAGAAAGAAAGAAAGAAAGAAAGAAACAAGGAAATTAAATGCTGTTTTTGTCTGCAATTTGATAAATACCTAACACCTAATTCTTTTACCTTAACTCACATTTCGTCCTTCAACTTTCATTCAATTTATAACTATTATTATTACATTTTATCCCTTTCGTTTATCTACTATTTCTATACTACATACATTAGAAACTCGATAAATTAATATATTTTCATGGTCCCGATTCGCAGAATTATTGCATTTTTATACTCGATTAATTAATAATTCTTTTAATTAATAAATTTAAGTGGTCCCGATAACATTAATTTATAGAGTTTCTACTGTATATACAAAAGAGATAATAACATTGTTATTCAAAAAGTTTCAAAATCATCGATCGTCTTCTAGCCCAACTCCATTATCCCCAAACACTAATACCTCTTCATCGATGCTTTCTTTTTCATCGTCGAATTTTGACCCCATATTTTTTATCAAGTATTCTAACTCCCTCAAATTTATGTCCGGATCAAAATTTCCCGCTGCATGTTATCCTTTAAAGTTGCACACCTTTTGTTCTTTTATCGCTCGTCCTTAGATTTACTTTCATCATTAAAAATCAACCTCTCTAATTCATTGTTGAGGTGTGATTCCGACACCGAAAACGACTAGACAATAAACCCCGATAACAACATTACACCCGAGCTCAAGCCAAGCCAGCCTCGAGCCTACCCGGCTCGAACACACCTTGGACGTTACCGAGAGTTTATGGCTCGGGCTTGAGCCTAGGCGGATCACTCAGCTTGGTTGCCCTGGAGCCTAGGCGGATCACTCGAGCGTGCCCGACACCAAACGCCCCGTCACCGAAAACACCCTACCCGGACACGGACACTTCCTACCCGGTAACACCCTACTCGTATCCGGACACGAACCTTAGTTACCCGGAAACGGACATGACCTACCCGGTACAAACCTAGGCTACCCGGTAACCTGCCTTGGTCTACCCGGTAACGCCTTAGTCTACCTGGTAACATGCCTTGGTCTACCCGGTAATGCCTTGGTCTACCCGGTAACATGCCTTGGTCTACCCGGTAATGCCTTGGTCTACCCGGTAACCTAACTTGGTCTACCCGGTAACCTAACTTGGTCTACCCGGTAACGCCTTGGTATACCCGGTAACGCCTTAGTCTACCCGGTAACATGCCTTGGTCTACCCGGTAACCTGCCTTGGTCTACCCGGTAATGCCTTGGTCGACCCGGTAACCTGCCTTGGTCTACCCGGTAACCTACCTTGGTCTACCCGGTAACGCCTTAGTCTACCCGGTAACATGCCTTGGTCTACCCGGTAATGCCTTGGTCTACCCGGTAACGCCTTAGTCTACCCGGTAACATGCCTTGGTCTACCCGATAATGCCTTGGTCTACCTGGTAACCTGCCTTGGTCTACCCGGTAACGCCTTAGTCTACCCGGTAACATGCCTTGGTCTACCCGGTACACACTTGGGCAATTCTACCTGGTTGCCTTAGGCCATTGAATTAAGTTGACCTGACGTCACAAGCACACATGCTTACGTCACTTACCCATTTATGGGTCATAAAGTGACGGCCGATGAGAGTAATCATGGGTCGCGGCCCATAAATGGTAAGCCTAACTTCAGGCCTATAAATACCCCTCTGGTCATTGTCAAAGGGGATCAGTTTCCAATTATTTTCAACCTACACACACACGTTCAAGAGAAGTTTTCCCACTCTCTTACGTCACCAACGCTAATCATACGTCACCTTAGGCTCGCCAAGAGTTTGGTAGGTTCGCACTGCTCTCGCAGGAGTTCGTATCGTAACTCCTATCCCAACTCCCTCAGCTACACAACCACCACTCCAGGATGCGTTAGAACTACTAAAAACGGCCTTGGCTCCACAGAGAGCACCCACCCCACCCCCTCCACAGGAAGACATGCTAGCTCAGCTGATGGAAGCTCTGAGGCCAAAGCCAACCCCGCAAGTAACTCCTGAGCCAGACATGACTTCTCTGCTAGGATTGTTGGCAGGAGAATTGCGCAAGCAAAGGGCTCCAGAACCCACTCCTCCCCCTCCGCAGAATACCGCTCGAGAATTGCTTACTTTGTTGAAGACATTGGTGGGAGAAGAAGGTGAACCACCAAGAACAACAACAATGCCTATGTCAATGGTTAATTCCAAGTTTTTTGACTGGGCAGCAAAATATCCAATCCCGGATCGGCAGAGGGTCCCTTCCATTGTAGGCACTTATGACGGCACTCGGGATCCTGAAGACCACTTGGCTCTGTTTGAACAAGCCATCATGACAGAGAAATGGGTCGACCCCGTAGCATGTCACATGTTTCCGGGAACCCTACAAGGTTTTGCCAGAGACTGGTTCACAAACCTCCCGGAGAAGAGCATCTATGATTTTCTTGACCTGAAGGCTAAATTCATCTCCAATTTCTTCCAACAAAAGAAACAAAGAAGAACTCACCTTGAAGCCCACCTCCTTCACCATCGGGAAGGAGAAAGTCTGCTAGAATTCATCCTTCGATATACCCAGCAATGCCAGAAAATATCAGACTTGCCTGAGAGCCAACAAATTCTTGGCTTCACTCTCTCGTTGCTCCTAGGCCAACTCCAAGAAAGGCTTGCAGTGAGGATTCCGCGCACCTTTAAAGAGACAACTGATATTTGCTATGACTACTTGCGGGCAAAGGAGACGATCGCCCTTGCAAGGAGTGTAACAAGTGGCAAAAGAGAAAAGACATGGAGCGAACTAAGTCCTGGAGGGTCCAGTAGGCAAGACTCACCTAGTGGAGAGGGTAGTCGTCATGACAACCACAAAGAGGACCGACGAGATAACAGACAAAAGAAAAGGTTTGCTCCTTATGACAAAGCCTCACTAGCCTCTAGCCTCAACAAGTCTCCCATGGAAATTTTGAAAACCGAACAAGTATATGCGACATTCAATCCTCCCCGCCCAATGACCTACATGTCAGGGAAGAAAAACATGAACAAATATTGTGAATTCCATGAAGCCCATGGACATGACACAAATGCATGCAGAGAGATCCAGGCCGAAATCAATCGAGCATTGGAAGAGGGACACTTGGAACACCTTGTCACGGGAATAAAGCAAGTGATGGAGCCCCGCTCAAGAAGACTTTTGCATGGAAAAAGGGAGCACACATGGAGGACCCAGGACCACCAGACGGACATGTACTCTAGTCCTCCAAACACCCCTCAAATCGACGACGTACTACATCATGAGAGACTATAAAAATCATAATAAGGTCATGGAATACCATGTATTGAACTATATCATGTTTTAGATAGAACAAAATGCTTGATAGAGCACATCTATGTAGTCATCTATGTTGCTAATAAAAATCATCTTTTTTCCTATCATACTTTCCCCCAATCAATACCAACTTGGTAACAAGCTACTCATAGCTATTTAAAAAAAAAATTAACTTGAAAATTTTTTAAGTGTAACAAGCCACATAAGGCATACAAGGCTGGGCTGAACACAAATTTCCGTCTTTCTTACCTATTGGAGGATGGATAAGCACTCCCTATTAAGGAGCGACAATCACACAAATTTCCGTCTTTCTTACCTACCGGAAGAAAGATAAGCACTCCCTATTGGGGAGCGACAATCTCGCGAGTAAAAATAAATTTATAGTTAACCAACAAGAAGTGTCACAGGCACAGTGTCATAGACACAACTTAAAAATTAAAAATGGGCCACGGGTATCCAACTATACCATGAGCATCAAACATAGTGTCAACACACATTTACACAGGTTTATGTCATCAACATGAACAACTCTTTAAAAGAAAATATGCTAAGGAATTTGTCGTTCATAAAATATTCATCATGGCTAAAAAATGTTAAGCCATTTGCCATGGTTAAAAAATACGAAAGCATTTTCCATGACTTAAAATTCTAAGTCATTAAAAATCCTGATAGGCCTAGCAAGCATGGATAAAATACTTACAATAAGGAAACAAATTCTTAAGGTCGGGAAAAATCCCTCCTAGGAATAAAGTTTTCCTACGGCGTTGTTAACAAAAAAAATTCCTCCCAGGATATTCCTCCTAGGAAATTCCTCCTAGAAAATTCCTCCCAGAAAATTCCTCTTAAGAAAAAATTCTTCTTAGGAAATTCCTCCTAGGCTAAATTTCTCCTGGGACAATCCTCTCAGGAAAAATTCCTCCCAGAAAATTCCTCATAAGAAAAATTCCTCCCAGGATATTCCTCCTAGAAAAATCCTCCCAGGAAATTCCTCATTGGAAAATCCTCCTAAGAAAAATTTCTCCTAGGAAATTCCTTCAAAAAAAAAAAAAAAAGTTCACCACCACCGCCGCCCTAACCCGCCGGAGAAACACCACGGCAACAAAATTTTGGAATGGGGGGAAAGGTGGGAGGGAAATGGAAAAGTTTGAGATTTTGAAAGTTTGAAAATTTTGGCAAAATATCAAACTTGGGGCGCTGTTGAGGTGTGATTCCGACACCGAAAACGACTAGACAATAAACCCCGATGACAACATTACACCCGAGCTCAAGCCAAGCCAGCCACGAGCCTACCCGGCTCGGACACACCTTGGCCGTTACCGAGAGTTTATGGCTCGGGCTTGAGCCTAGGCGGATCACTCGGCTTGGTTGCCCTGGAGCCTAGGCGGATCACTCGATCGTGCCCGACACCAAACGCCCCGTCACCGAAAACACCCTACCCGGACACGGACACTTCTTACCCGGTAACACCCTACTCGTATCCGGATACGAACCTTAGTTACCCGGACACAGACATGACCTACCAGGTACAAACCTAGGCTACCCGGTACAAACCTAGGCTACCCTGTACAAACCTAGGCTACCCGGTAACCTGCCTTGGTCTACCCTGTAATGCCTTAGTCTACCCGGTAACATGCCTTGGTCTACCCGGTAATGCCTTGGTCTACCCGGTAACATGCCTTGGTCTACCCGGTAATGCCTTGGTCTACCAGGTAATGTCTTAGTCTACCCGGTAACCTGCCTTGGTCTACCCGGTAACCTACCTTGGTCTACCCGGTAACATGCCTTGGTCTACCCGGTAACCTGCCTTGGTCTACCCGGTAATCTACCTTGGTCTACCCGGTAACATGCGTTGGTCTACCCGGTAATGCCTTGGTCTACCCGGTAACCTGCCTTGGTCTACCCGGTAACCTACCTTGGTCTACCCGGTAACGCCTTAGTCTACCCGGTAACATGCCTTGGTCTACCCGGTAATGCCTTGGTCTACCCGGAAACCTGCCTTGGTCTACCCGGTAACGCCTTAGTCTACCCGGTAACATGCCTTGGTCTACCCGGTAATGCCTTGGTCTACCCGGTAACCTGCCTTGGTCTACCCGGTAACGCCTTAGTCTACCCGGTAACATGCCTTGGTCTACCCGGTACACACTTGGGCAATTCTACCTGGTTGCCTTAGGCCATTGAATTAAGTTGACCTGACGTCACAAGCACACATGCTTACGTCATTTACCCATTTATGGGTCATAAAGTGACGGCCCATGAGCGTAATCATGGGCCGCGACCCATAAATGGAAAGCCTAACTTCAGGCCTATAAATACCCCTTTGGTCATTGTCAGAGGGGATCAGTTTCCAATCATTTGCAACCTACACACACACGTTCAAGAGAAGTTTTCCCACTCTCTTACGTCACCAACGCTAATCATACGTCACCTTAGGCTCGCCAAGAGCTTGGTAGGTTCGCACTGCTCTCGCATGAGTTCGTATCGATTAGCCAACACCCCCAAATCGTTTAGCATGTCAGTCGTTGCTTAAACACTCATCTAACTCCTTTTTTAAGTTGCTCATTTTCTCATTTAGTTTTTCTGGTTGAATATAGGCTTCTTTCACCTTATCCTTCTTCGTAAGGAAAACCAGTTCTTGTGGTTTTTTGTCTTCCATTTCCCACTGCTGCTGAATACGTTTCAAATCCTTTGGGCTATACTCACAATCAATCTTTGGTTAGTCTCTACACCGTCCCTTATTTTTCATTGCCTTTTTTGGAACAAAATTCTCTTTAACTCCTCTATCCAACTCAATTGAGTTTACGTTTAACTGTTCGTTTCTAGCTCAATGTGGTTGATGTTTTTGCTCCTAGTTTGTTAGGAATGGTGGTCTAGGTTTTTTTTTTGGGTGTACCTAGGTAACTCTCCTTGTGGTCGAATTTTGGGATTATCCCTTATCCTATCAATTCGTTTCTCCAAATCGGTGATTGACGCTTGATGATTTCTTTGAGCCTGATCAATCTTTCCGTTGATCCCATTCATCTTGTCATTCAATACCTTGTAATGACTGTTCATTGCCTCGTTTTTTTGCTAATTGAGTGTGGATGAAATTGTTTCTTGTTTTGATTGATGTTGATTAGATGAACCTCCATGATCTTGACTGTTGTGGTTGTAATTGTTTTCGGGATACTTGTTTGCAAAATTACCCGAACTGTTATCATTAAAATTATTGTATGCATTGAAATAACATGTGTTGCGACTTTGAAAACCGCTCCTCTGAAAAGCTCTTTGATAGTAATTATGCTAATACTTGACATTCTCACCATCGTTTTCTCTTCTTACAACACAATCCTCATATTAATGCAAACCTCCACAATTGTCACAACCCTTTTCCTTTACATTCATGTCCTTCTCTACCCTACCAAACTTGGTTCTCTATTTTTGAGAATTTGTTGTCCATTTTTTCCGACGATGCTTTTATCTCTTGAACCAACTCGGTGTTCCCATTGTTTCTATCCACACTAGAAAATGTCTTCTTGCTCCTGTTATCTCTACCATTCTGATCATAGTTTCTAGCCATACTCATTACCAATTGATCCGCCATCAGTTTGTACGCCTCATTAGTCGATTTGTACATGAAATTACCTTTTCCAACTAAATCTAACTCCCTGTGAGATTGTCGATCCAAACAATAGAAGAAAATCTCTATAATGTTTTCTTTATCTAACATGTGTCCGTGACAACTCCTCAACATTTCCTTAAGTCTGATCCATGCTTCAGTTAACGTTTCCCCTTCATTCTGACGAAAATCCATAATGTCTCTTAATCATTTTCTACCAAAAGAGGGTGGGAAAAATCTCTTAATAAAGGCTTCCCTAAGTTGTGCCCATGTTGGGATTGTGTTTTCCTCTAACTCCTCAAACCACGTTTTCTCCTCTCCAATTAAAGACGGAGGAAATAAACTTAACTTGACTTTGTCACTATGTCACACCTCGAAGTTTGTGGAAGAATCGGGTTGTAACATTATGGATCACAGTCAAGATATAGCAATCGACTCAAATGAGACGTTTTATAAAAGAAATACTTTATTTAAAATCATTCAAAATGAAATGACAAAAGGTTTTGACGATATTCCATAATAAAATAAATGAAAATGTTTTAACTAGTCATAATTGCTCGACATTGCTTGAAATAACCCGCACTAATGCTTGAAATGCGACTCATGCTAATTACCTGAGAAATACATTTGAAAAGAGTGTTAGCTAGAAAGTTGAGTGAATTCATAAGTTTAAGTAAAAACGTTAAGTAAAATCATGCATTATACATACAAGATTTCTGAGTAACCGCTTTACAATGAACATATAGCATAATACAACACAAAGGCTCATGATATAGAACATAAGAAATAATCATGGTTGCCTAATCTCTAAAATATCTTAATCATATATCCGTGTGTTTCAAACATTATGCACCCGTTTGACGAATGGTACCTAACCATCCAGATAGAGTTGTCAGCTCAAATACATCTATTCACAAAGTTCATGTTTAAGTCCATAACTAACTACTCATGAAAAAAGGGCAGAGTGATTAAGCTGTTACCTAAGTATTGCATATCATGTTGGGTACTCGTGACCATATGAAATTGTTTAATAATCATGCATTCTCCTCCGAAAACATTTATAAAAAAATAATAAAAATATGGGGTATGAACTCACCTTGAATGAACTCTTGACTTTTGATTATACAAAAAAATCCTAAATATGTAAGTCTAATTACGATTTTGAAAATATTCTATTTTTAGAAATTTTCCATTTTTAGTAAGTTTTCTTATATAGAAAGTTTCTCGTTTTATAAAGTTTTCATACTTAGTAAGTTTTCTTATTTAGAAAGTTTCTCGTTTTATAAAGTTTTCATACTTAGTAAGTTTCCATATTTATTATTAGATATTTATGTATTCAATTCAAATATACACTATATCTAGATACTATAATATTAATCTAGTTTACTTAGCTTAGACCTTTCGGTAGTTCTACTCGAATGTGACCAGGTAAGACGGTGAGGGTGATCAGGCCTAACTGTAACCGACCTCATTTGGAGTAACTAACACATCCACCATATATCTTACCTAGATATCACACTCAAATAAATGAGCCTATTTTTGAATAACTTTATAAAGCACTTAATACGAATAAGTGACATGTATCTAATCCGATTAAATATATAAGTAATGTATACAATATATAATAATAATAAATAATAATAATCGTATTTATGTATATCATATGTGTCGACATATGGGTATATAAATTAGGGTTTCAAAAGTTGTATGTAAACATGTAAAATCTTTAGATCTCAGTTTACCGAAATCAGATTGTTTAAATCCGATTACACATCATTAGGTTTGATGGCAATTTAGAGCACACAACTAATTTAGTAAAATTAGGTTTTGAAAATCGTGTAGGGAAAACCATATTCATCGATTATGTATAAAAGGAAATAGAGTGTTAGACTTACTTGAAAACTACTAGAAACGTTAAACCGAAAAGCTTGAAATTCCCCTTTCCCTCTTTATGATCGAGGGGCGAACAACACTACCACCAAGGAAATTTGTGATTTTTAGTTTAGGGCAAAGCCTTGTATTTATAGTGTTGAAAAACTTGTTGTAAAAGAAATCAGTTGGTTATAGAATAACCCTTAACCAATACAAATCCTTTAATTAAAATTTAATATATATATATATATATATATATATATATATATATATATATATATATATATATATATATATATATATAGATTAGGGTTCAAAAGAGATCTCTATTTTTCTAGAGATCTAGAGATCCACTTTCTAGCCACTCATTTTTTCTTATATATCTTTGTTTTTTTTTTTTTTTTTTTTTTTTTTTTTTTTTTTTTTTTTTTTTTTTTTTTTTTTTTTCGAAAATCACATTTGATTTTCAACCTTACTTTTAAAAATCACATGTGATTTTCAATCTACAAATCTTTTTTGGGTAAAATCACGTTTGATTTTAAAAATTATTGATTATTTTTTACCAAAATCACATGTGATTTTTAACCTACAAACAATTTTGCTTACAAAATCACATGTGATTTTCGACAAAAAAAAAAATTCACAAGTGATTTTAAAATTTATAAATTTTGGTTTTTGAAAATCACATGTGATTTCAATTTTTTACAAAAAAAATCACATGTGATTTTGAAAAAAAAAAAAAAAAAGTTAAGTAAAACATAGCAAAAAAAAAAAAATTCGAATTAAAAAGTGAAAAAAAAAAAAAAAAAAAAAAAAATATTAAGGGAAAAATGAGTGGCTAATAAGTGGATCCCTAGATCTCTAGCAAATTGGAGATCTCTATTGAACCTCACCCTATATATATATATATATATATATATATCTATTTAAATAAAAGAAAATAATATATATTTATTTATTTTTTGGGGTAAAGAGGAACATTACCCCGACAAACTTTTATAAAAAACATAAGCGTTTAGTACAAGGAAAAGGGAAGACAAAAACAAAGCAACCCAAAAAAAACCAAACTAGGCTATCAAAGAACCTGAAAAATCCGACTGACTACTAATGAACCAAAATAATTAATCAGGAGTATAAGCAATGATTAATTACGCCAAAAAGAAATCGACCATACACCTTCTACTTCCAAAACTTGAGCTGATGGTTTCGTCTTTAAAGACAAATTTTTGAAATGAATTTCCTCCACAATTCCATTAGCAATGAATACGGTCGTCTTCATAAATTTATTATGTAACCTTTGATTTCCTTCCCAACATATGTGATATATAACAGCACCAACGAGCAAACGTAGAACTATACTCCAAATTGCGTTTTTATTTGCTTGATTCTTAAAACCCGCTAGTAAGCTATGCGAGGAGGAAGGCAAAGAAACGAGTTTAGCAAACCTGAGTAATGCAATCCAAACTTGTTTAGCATACGGACATTAAAAAAGAAGAAGATGATTATGCGTTTCTAAAGTACCATTACAAAACAAGCATCGCAACTCGTTAGTATTGTGGTAACCGTCCCAAACCCGAAGTCTATCTTGCGTTTTAAGTCTGCGGTGCATAACAATCCAAGCTATAAACGCATGTATTGGGATACACAGGCACGAACGCATGTTCCTCTTTTAAAGAGTCCCAATCATTTCGAACAGAGAAAGACAGTGCTAGGATTTTCGAATCGAATTCTACACTTCTAGCTCAAAAATCAGTAATTTGTTATTCAAATTGAGATGCGGAATCTCTCAAATTGATAGAATATGAGTATTAGATCGATCGAAGACAAAACTTTATCTTTGAATCTCTGTTTATCATTCATATAGCAAGAACTTGGTGGGAAAATCAGTTACAATGGTTTAAGCTCACAAGACTACATCTCTCAAATACTCCGATTTTTTCACACTCATTCTATCACATATCTTGCTATTTATAGAAGTACAAACATCAATTCTATAAATTACATAGAGAAACGTGTTTATCTAAAAACACTTCGGACTCTAAACAAACACTTAAGTCTTCATCTTCATTACCTCTGATGTTGATGATGATCTTCATTTTTAACTGTGATGTTGATCTTCATCTTCAAAATTAAATACTTCAATGAAAAACTTATTAATTAGTTATTTCATCACCTTGATTTTAACTCTCATGTTGTTTAGTTTAACTTGGAAAACAGTTTTGATCATCAGAGTTAAATTCTTCAGTGTTCACTTCAAGCTGACCAAACAAGTTTTAACTCGGAAATTGAACTTTGTTCTTCCAAGTTAAAAACTTAGACAAAAACACACATTTGAAGATTTCTAGCTTCATCAATAATCTTCAATGCCTAAAAATCTCCCCCTTGGATGATTCTATGAACATCTTCAAATCAACAAACAAATTACTCTCCATTGTAAGCTCCTTAAACTTCAATTCTTCAACAACAGATTCTCTATTGTAAGCTTCAAATATTTAGATTCTTCAAATCAACAATATTCCCATTAAATGATTCTTCATGACTAGCTTCACATACTTCAACATAAACAGTTGCATTACCTCTGTCAAAACCATAAACTCATTCAAACCATCACCGGTAGTAGCATCAATACACAATTTCATCATTCCAATCAACTTCATCCTTCTTGATTTTAACTCTGGATACGTGAACTGAATACAAGTTCATTTTGCTTTGAAGAAACATGTTTTGAAAACAGTTTGCTCTTCAATACTTGTTGATCTTATGAGCTTTATTTTCATTTAAACTCCAATTCTTCATTATTTCTCATGCATAACTCCTTAAATTCATCAACTAAATTGAATCAAATCAAATTGAATAGACGAATCACTAATCTAAACATAGATAGCGCGCATACTTGAATTCTGAATGGATTCTTAACTTTGTGTTCATCAATTTCAAACTTCTCTTCATCAATCACAATTTCATTGATACTCAACTTCATCAATTTCAACTCACATTTTCAATTACTTAAAGAAATTCTTCAGTTAAAATGATAACCTCAATTTTGATTCTACCGCTCTTTTAGATTCTGCAAATCGTTGACAATTTAACAAAATTCAACTCTAATCATGTCTAATTGATGAACTGGCATCAATTGAAGATTATCAATTGATTTAACCTAGCTCTGATACCACTTGACAGGATGTTCGAATCGAATTCTATACTTCCAGCCAAAAATCAATAATCTGTTATTCAAATTGAGATGCGGAATCTCTCAATTTGATAGTATCTGAGTATTAGATCCATCGAAGAAAAAACTTTAACTTTGAATCTCCGTTTATCATTCATATAACAAGAACTTGGCGGAAAAATCAGTTACAACGGTTTAAGCTCACAAGAATACATCTCTCTAAAACTCTGATTCTTCCACACATTGATTACGTTACCTATTTTGCTATTTATAGAAGTACAACCATCAATTCTATAAATTACATAGAGATATGTGTTTATCTAAAAACACTTCGGACTCTACACAAACACTTAAGTCTTCATCTTCATGTACTTTGATGTTGATGATGATCTTCATTTTTAACTCATATGTTGATCTTCATCTTCAGAGTTAAATGCTTCAATGAAAAACTTATTAATTAGTTATGTCATCACCTTGAATTTAACTCTCATGTTGTTTACTTTAACTCGGAAGTATAGTTTCATCATCAGAGTTAAATTCTTTAGTGTTGACTTCAAGCTAACCAAACAAGTTTTAACTCGAAAATTGAACTTTGTTCTCTCGAGTTAAAAAACTTAGACAAAAACACACATTTGAAGATTTCTAGCTTCATCCATATTCTTCAATGCCCAACAATCTCCCCCTTGGATGATGCTATGAACATCTTCAAATCAACAAAAATTTATTCTCCATTGTAAGCTCCTTAAACGTCAATTCTTCAACAACATATTTTCCATTGTAAGGTTCACATATTTAAAATTTTCAAATCAAAAATATTCCCCCTTAAATGATTCTCCATGACTAGTTTCACATACTTCAACAGAAACATTTGCATTACCACGATCAAAACCATAAACTCATTCAAAACTATCACCAACAGTAGCATCAATACCTAATTTCATCATTCTAATCAACTTCATCCTTCTTGTTCTTAAATCTGAATAAGTGAACTGAATACAGGTTCATTGTGCTTTGACGAAACATGTTTTGAAAACATTTTGTTCTTCAATAACTTGTTGAACTTGTAGGTTTCACTCTTATTTAAACTCTAATTCTTCATTATTTCTCATTCATAACTCTTTAAATTCATCAACTGAATTGAATCAAATCAAATTGAATAGACTAATCACTAATCTAAGCTTAGATAGCGCAGACTTGAATTCTGATTGGACTCTTAGCTTCGTGTTCATCAATTTCAAACTTCTCTTCATCAGTCACAATTTCATTGATACTCAACTTCATCAATTTCAACTCGAATTTTCAATCAGTTACAGAAATTCGTCAATTAAAATGATAACCTCAAGTTTGATGCTAAAACTCTTTTAGATTCTGCAAATCGCTAAAAAAAATTAACAAAATTCAACTCTGATCATGTCAAATTGATGAACTGGAATCAAATGAAGATTATAAATTGATTTAATCTCACTCTGATACCACTTGATAGGATTTTCGAATCGAATTCTATACTTCTAGCTCAAAAATCAGTAATCTGTTATTCAAATTGAGATGCAGAATCTCTAAATTTGATAGAATCTGAGTATTAGATCCATCGAACACAAAACTTTAACTTTGAATCTTTGTTTATCATTCATATAGCAAGAACTTGGCGGGAAAATCAGTTACAACGGTTTAAGCTCACAAGAATACATCTCTCGAAAACTCTGATTTATCCAAAAACTGAGTCTATCACCTGACTTGCTATTTATAGAAGTACAAACATCAATTTATAAATTACATAGAGAAATGTGTTTATCTAAAAACACTTCGGACTCTAAACAAACACTTAAGTCTTCATCTTCATTAACTCTGATGTTGATGATGATCTTCATTTTTAACTCTGATGTTGATCTTCATCTTCAAAGTTAAATGCTTCAATGAAAAACTTATTAATAGTTATGTCATCACCTTGTTTTTAACTCTGATGTTGTTTACTTTAACTCATGAGTACAGTTTTCATCATTAGAGTTAAATTATTCAGTGTTGACTTCAAGATGACCAAACAAGTTTTAACTCGGAAATTGAACTTTGTTCTCTCGAGTTAAAAAACTTAGACAAAAACACACATTTGAAGATTTATAGCTTCATCCATATTCTTCAATGCCTAACATGCAGCCTACTATTCATTTTCGGTAACCCCCAAAGCTTATCTTCCCTTTCATTAAACCTCGCCATACGAATATTAGCAATACCTCGTCAATTTGAAAACCAGAAACTGACCAAATCCACCTCTCATTTGCAACTAGATCCTTAACTTTATTATTCATATTAAAACGAGCTGAGGAATTTTTTTTGTCTAGTCACATACTTAATTATTGGCCCATGAACATCCCATTTGTCAAACCATGCCGAACTAGAAACCCCATTACCTATTTCAACAAAGAAAAAATATTTAACTTTATCACGAAGATTCAATAACTTACACCATCCAAACCTTGCATTAGCAGTCAATGGAACATCCCAAAAATTGTGAGAATGCAAGCGGTGTAAATGGATCCATCGAACCCAGAGAGATTCTTTGTGAATAAGTAAATTCCGTATATAGGTTGATAAAATAGCAGCGTTTAAATCTGAAAGCCTTTTAATACCTAAACCGCCTTCACTCTTAAGAGAACCTTGGCACAAGGGAAAACCACACATCAATTTTTAATCTCTTTAATGACAGACTATGGGAGAAGAAAGATCGATGACCAAATATGCGTAATCGAGAGCACATAAATGATCAGTTGAACTCTACCCGCAAAAGACAATGACTTATTTTCAATCGTTCAAATAATATATATTTATTATATGTATATTTTCGGATATATGTGTATATAGATATATATGTTTTAGAAATAAAATTATTTGTATTTTTATTATATTAAAATAATAATTCCTTGATCCTTCGGTGTTTTAACCGGATAATGTTTCATAATTATCCAAAAGCTTAAAATATATATATATATATATATATATATATATATATATATTTTAAGCTTTTGGATAATTATGAAACATTATCCGGTTAAAACACCAATTATTATTTTAATCAAACATATATATATATATATATATATATATATATAGAGTTAATTACATGGTTCGTTCCTATGGTTTGCACTATTTGCACCGCTCGTCCCTATTACTTTTTTGTTACACCACTCGTCCCTAAGTTTGAATTTTGTTGCTTCGCAAATCCCTATTTTGGATGTGTCGTTAAAACAGCCGTTAAGTGTGACAACCGTCTAACTTCAGGGTGCATTTTATACTCTATGTCTCCTTCGGTCTATCTAGTGTTTAACTTTTCATTAATCGAAAACGCGACAACGTCGGAATCACAACCGGAATCAAATTAAATAAGTCCTAATACCAAGAAAACCCCTAATGAACTTTCCTAAGTTCATAATGTAACATACTTTAAAACTTAGTTAACGAAAAGGTCCAACGAAACAATTGTACAAAATCAGCCAAAACACAAAAATAATTACAAAAATCGTCCAGGACGACGCACAGAGGCCATGTGCGCCGTCCTGTAGGACGAAAATTGTAATAATTTCAAATTTCTTGCATGTCTCGATTCCAACAATTTTCCAACCAACCAACACGAGTTCCAGACCATAATTACTGCCAATGGCAGTCCCCAAACACACTCTTTCATTTTTATTACAATCTCCTTTTCATTTTTCATTTTCATTAACAAAAAAACACACACATACATATTTCCTCTCAACTTTTCCCTCTATAACCTCCATTTCCAGTGATTTTCCACCATCAAAATCCACTTTTAAACCATACAAATCGTTCCAAACATCAAGAGAAGCAAAGGGGTGTCGTTTATTTCAAAAAGGACTAATCTTGTAATGGTTTTTGAAGCGTAAACCTGACCAAAAACTCATCATCCGAGCTTTTCCTCCGGCAAATTTCTGTCTTTTTACTATTTTTATACAAATAATCAATTGCATGTAAGATCTAACGGTTAAAAATAAGTTTTTATGCAAATCTATGACTTTTATGGTCAAAAACGTTTTTAACCGAAATAACCTTTAGATCCACGGTTTTGTAACTAAAAATGCTTTATAAAATGTTAAAATGATGTTTTAATAAGTTTAAACCTATTGCATGTCGAAATCTAT
>CAJVGC010000582.1:50793822-50810440 GCA_910822075.1 Senecio squalidus | reverse complement strand
AATCTCTATGATTTTTTCTTTATCTAACATGTGTCTGTGACAACTCCCCAACATTTCCTAAAGTCTAATCCATGCTTTAGTTAACGTTTCCCCTTGATTCTACGTTTTCGTCGTTGAAACCTAGTGTAGCAGCAAAGTTATCTTTGAATGCTAACTCGGCTTTCAGGTTAACATACAAATCCGGTGATGATCTATTAGAGGTTGGTGATGATGATAATGCAACATAATTCATTTTCTATGTTGTCAATAACCCTAATCTAAAAGTTACACTGTTTGTGGTGAATTCAACTACGAGTGACGGAGATCAAGTCGTGCATGGTATCGAATCGTCCACAAGTGATCATTTCCAACAAAACTCTCAATCTCATTATGGTCATGACACATACGTGTATCAACACTCTCAATATCATTATGGTCATGACCCAAATGATTTTCATAACTCTCAACATCAATATGGGAATCACCAACATGGTTTTCAAAACTCCCAAGATGTTGAATATGTGTTTCCAGAATACGATTGTTGAGTATGTTTATGAAAATGATTTTCAAAACCAACAAAATGATTTTCAAGACCACCATAATGATTTTCAAAACTAAGAAAACAATTTTCAAAACTCCCAAAACTACGTTTTTTCGGAATATGATTATTCCCTTGAAGAAAATGTTGAATATGAATACGTTTCAACAAATGATTCAAGGGATGATCAAGGTTTTTCAGACGAGGAAAAATCTAGCAAATCGTCCGAAAGTAGCGATGATGAAGATAACCCCCTTCTTCAAGTGCCCGAAAATGTGTTTTGGGACATGTCCCAAATTCCTGAAACACCTGACCCATTTAAGCCTCCATCAAAACCGCTTAGATATAGCTCTTCTGAACATGTCAAATTACGTGATGTTTTCGATAACAAAGAAAAATTAAAAATCGAATTAGGGTTAAAATGTATAAAAGAAGGTTTTCAAATAAAAGTTAAAAGATCAAGTAAAACAAGGTTTGAGGGAGAATGTAAATTTGAAAAATGCGAGTGGTTCTTGTTAGCCACAAAAATCAGAAATCTTGAGTCTTTTGTAGTTAAAAAGTTAACCGATAGACATACATGTTCAAAAACTCAAATTCATCCAAATCATCGACAAACAAACAAGAAAGTCTTGGCATGTTTAATAAAAGAGGCACTTGAAGATCCAAGTAGGAAATACACAGGAAGAGACATAATCACGGACATGCGTGTTAATCATAACATTAGCATTTCATACCAACAAGAATGGAGAGCAAGAGAATATGCTATAACACATATTAGAGGGACCCCAGAAGAATCATTTGCCCAACTACCAATTTATCTACACAATTTGATCCAGCAAAATCCGGGAACCATAACACATATGACGAGGGACCGTGAAAAGCGTTTCGAAATGCTATTTGTTGCAATCGGGGAATCGGTAAGAGTTTTTAAGTTATTTTTGTTAATTATTATTATTATTATTATTCATGATATCTCATCATACTAATATATATCAAAATCTATCTCTTTACAACTTTGCAGTTTTGTCGAAACATGTCGTCCGATAATTGTAATAGACGGGACTGACCTTAAAGGAAGATATCAAGGCACAATGTTTATTGCAGTAGGCATGAATGGGAAGAACAATATTCTTCCTATCTCATATGGATTTGGGGCGACATAGAGTGGATATGGTTGGACCTGGTTTTTGTCGAAGCTTAGAGAATGCTTGGGTCATATCGATAACTTGGTATTTATCTATGATAGAGCAAGTTCCATTGACCTTGCAATACGAAAAGTGTACCCATATAATCTTCACGACATTTGTTGTCGACATTTGTGCATGAACTTAAGAATTAAGTCACAAGCAAACGAAGACAACGAATATCATTTCTGGAAGACATGTAAGGCATACAGAAAATCGGACTTTCTGGAGACATTTAGGCAACTACAACTAATTCTTCCTGCCAAATCAAGGAAAATTATTGATAACTTAGATAAGGAAAAATGGTAAAGGGCTTATTTCCTCGGAGATCGTTATAACCTTATGACGTCTGACAGTTCTGAATATTTAAACTCGATAACTCGTCATGCACTCAAGCTTCCGATTTGTATGCTTCCAGAGTTTATGCGGGCAACTACTCAAAAATGGTACCATGAACGTCGCAAGATTGCAGGTAATTCTTTGTCATCTCATAATAAGTATGATTTCCTATTTTAATAACTTACTATATTTTTATTTATTTTAAACAAAGGATTTGGATCAACCATTAACACCGTGGGCTGCAGAGAAATTTGTTAGGAATAGAATATTCATAACTTTGTATTTGTAGTCGTTGTTAGGGGCTTAATTGTAATATGTGAGAAGTCTTTGTAAAGTCCCCACACTCCTATAAATAGGAGTGTGGGGTGTGTGTAATGTTTAAGAGATTGTGCTCAATTGTTAAATCATACTTGCTCTCTCTAGAATATTCTCTCTCTAAACTGATTGGAACCTACAATTGGTATCAGAGCGGGATACTCTCAAAAGTACCCGTTCATTAGACTGGAAATAGACCATTAGACTGCATTTTCAACATACACGAACTCATACACACGAATTGTATTTGTTCATACACGAACTCATATACAAGAACTATATTTGTTCATACACAAACTCATTTCAGTCTTATTCGAACAGATCAGTCGAACTACTATATGAACAGAAACTTTTACAAAGAGTATAAAACGATCACGATCAGTTTTTGAAAACAAAGATCCCGAGACTTCTAAACAAAGAGTATACAAAGTTTGTCTATGATTACGTGTGTAACTTTGATCCGTGTTTTCACAAAGTAGTCACACGACTCAATATTCAATAGGGAGGAACTGCTCCTACTCGAATACACATTCAACGAAGACGAACAGCCTCACACGACCACACATTTAACCCACACGAACAGGTTTGAAGACTAGGGTTTTAGGGTTTTGATGGTTAAGGTTTCTTAGGGCTTTGCAAGTACCCACACGACTTTCTTTTCTACACGACCAGGCTTGCTCAAATCTATAATCAACTTACACTAACAGCATGCAACGAATCCACATAAACGAACAGATTTGGACGGCTATTATTGATTCGAATCCACAGTGTTCTTAGCCGAAATCTTTGGAAATTGTTGACGTATTCATTCGCCTGAGGTTTGCACTTACACGAATAGGGCTTCATCCCAGCTTGGGTTTTAAGGTTTGTGACTAGATTTCACCAAGTCCTCAAACGACTAGTCTTTGTAACCACACGAACAGCCTTGTTAGACTACATATTCATCCTAGACGAATTGGAATACACGAATATCCTAAGCTTGATGAACGTTGTTAACTGTTCCTTCGCCCAGCAACTCATCACACACGAACAGCCTCACACGACCAGAACTCACACGAATAGGTTGAAGTATTAAGTGTCCATTCGATCATCAACTCATCACACACGAACAACCTCACACGACCAGAACTCACACGAATAGGTTGAAGTATTAAGTGTCCATTCGATCATCACCTCATCACCCACGAACTTGTTTTGAACGAATAGGGTTTCATCTCGAATAAGTGTTCATTCGAATACAAAGTTTAGGCAGCTAGGATTTTCAATAAAAACGACCAGCATAAATCGACTAAGTGTTCATTCGAATCCATCATCATCATGCACGAACATACATAAACGAATAAATATACAACTCACACGAATAAGGTTTTAGGGTTTTTGAAAAAAAAAAAAAAAAAAAAGAAAAAGTGAAGTTTCGCGATTCCACGTGTTCACGTTAGAGACGAAATCGAAAAATAAGAACTTTTTTAAAGAGAGTGATTTTTATTTTTTCCATCAGTTTTCGGATACCGGTTAAGCTTACGCTGCGAACTTAGACGAGATTCAAGCATCAGAAAAATATGAACTTTATATTTCCGGAATCGAAATTGAAAAGCGTATTCAGCAGTGTTATTGTACTCGATTGGTTCAATAGGTTTCGGGAAAAAGATTGTCCAAGCGTGAGATACCACGGGTGAAGATTATCCGGATTTTTCGTCAAATTTTCAACATTGAGATATTTTTCTTCAACTTTTAAGGGATTTTCGCCATCAAATTTGCATTATGAAGAAAGATTTTACCGGAAATATTGTGGATCTCACAATCGACAACGATGACGGGCTTACATTTTACTTTCCTCCGGACCAAGCTTGGATGAAATTAGAGGAGCTGGAGAAATTGTGTGAAGACACGGGGAAAAGATTGTCTCCTGATAATTGGAACGGTCATGAAAGATTGGATCGAAAGCGAAAGGTTGCTACACGTGCACGAGAATTTTTATCGAAGTATCGCATGTCAACGTCGCAGAGGTACATTCTTTATCTCGGTCTACCCTTGATAATAAGATCATTGAGTTGGAAAAGAAGTTGCAAACTAACACCGAATTGTTTTTAAGGTTTTCAAACGAAAAAGCTAATCTTTTAAATGATAATTCTAATCTTTCAAATGAAATTCAAGTTTTGACATCTCAAATTCAAGCTTTAAACCTTACCAATTCCAGACTCGAAGAGTTTAAAGAGTTAGCAACTTCTTGGAAGGGGAAATATGATCAAAGTGTGATTCAACTTCAAGATCTTAGAAATGAACTTAATGAAAAATTGGAGTTAATCAATACACTTCAAAAACAATCAAAACCCATTACGTTTGATGAGAGGAAATATAATCACAGTGTTTTAAAGGAACTCGAGAATCTTAAGAAAGAATGAATGGATGAAAGACTTAAAAGCATGGAGTTAATCAACGAGTTAAATACTCAAAGAAATGAGAGACTAAGTGCTAACAATAATCTTATGATTTTAAGAAAACAAATTGAAGATTATCAAACAGAAATTAAATCTTTAAAATTAAAAGCACTTGAAGTTGAAAATCGAAATGAAATTTCAAAACCAAATTGTTTGAGAGAACAAACGAATCAACTCATTTTTTCAAACAAACCAAAAGAGTTTCGATCTTTCAATCCACAAGAAGGTTTGGGTCATGATAATCCAAAATATCTAAAGAAAGCTATGTATCATGCTCCCGGTCTTTACGACACAAAATCTTTGGGAAAAGAAAATGTTACAATGTCTTTCATTAGATCATCCAAAGAAAATGAAGAACAAGAGGATGCAAAACGACCATTTTTTAATAAAACGCAAGTATCTTTTGATTACAAATCCTTAAATGAGAGTTATAAAACTAGGAAAATTCCTCTTTCAGATGATTACTTTCCAAGTTATAGCGAAAAGGAACTTCATTCCGATGATGTTTTGAAACAAGTTGTCTTTCAAAAAGTATATGTTCCAACTCTTATTTTAGAAAAACAATTTTCGGAACTTGAGCAAGAGTTGGAATGTCGAACTAACTATTTTGAGAATGAAAAACTTAACTTTTTAGAGAAACTTGCGTCTTTTGAAAAAGCTTCCCTTGATAAATCTTCAACTTCAAATGACAAATCTTCATTGGTGTAACATCGGTTTTTCGGAAATTTGAATATTTCGTAAGTATTTATTTGTTTATAAAATAAATGTTTTATATTTATATTATTTGAGAAGTTATATAAGTGAAGGACTAGAATTGTAAGAAAGATAGTTGAGTTTAGTTAGAAAGGACTTAATCAGTTAATAATTCTAGTAATTTTTGTAAATTAGAAAGATTTGAGAAATCGAGGGACTAAAGGGTAATTTCGAAAAATTAGTATGAGTAAGGTTATGAGGTGTCATATGTAGAATTTAGTAGGTGTTTTTGTATGTGTTTGTGTGTGTTCTTGAGAATAATCAAGAAGATTATGAAATTTTAGCAATTGAAGTTGTAGTGGTGAATTTGTATCAAGATTAAGAATAAGAAGACCTAGCTTAAAGAGTATTTGGAGAAAAGAAGGTAAGTTTATATACTTGATATTATTTGATGAAATTTGAGTTATATTAGTGTGTTATAACCTTATTTAGATGTTTAATTGAAGAGTAGAAATGTTTAATTGGTAAAATTAGGTTTTTATAATTTGGGGATAATCTTGAGAATTGTTAATTTGAGCATTTGAGTATGTTAATTTAATGTTAGAATTTGTATGTTTTAGTTCTATGAAGAAGATAGAATATGGTGTTATGATTTCTCCATTTGGTGTTGCCAAACGGGTCAAATGACCAAAGGAGTGGCAAATGGGTAGAAATTGGTTAAAGAGAAAGAAATGACCATTTTTATGTATTGTTGATATATGTATAAAATGGATAGTAATTTGAAATGTTTCCATGTACATGTAAAAGTTAACGGGTTAAAGACCTCAAAAGTGACATGATGGATAGAAAAAGATTTAACCAAGTAATGTTAAGTTTGTTAGAAGAGAATGTATGATAAAGTTGTTAGTTATGGGGTTATGAGTATTGAAGTTTTAGTATTTTTGACTTGTAACTTAGATTTGAAAATTAAAGGCAAGGGGAAAGCAACGTAAAGATAGTGAAAGTAATTCGACATCAAGGTGAGTATACTAGACTCATTTTCATATGGTTTTGGTGTTTAAACTTTGTATTAATGTATTAAAGATTGATAGGTAAGTTATTCCAAGTTATAGTTAGTGTTGTTAGCGGAAATAAGGATTTAAAGTGGCGTAAACTAACATGTAAGTGCAGGAAACGTTTGAAAAACGAAAATCAGCCAGGATGAGCTCAGAATGCGCCGCCTGTGGGCTGAATGCGAAGCATTCTGAGCTCAGTGGCTGATGTTGAGTTTTGTCATGTTGAATGTGTCGCCTATGGGTCCGAATGCGTCGCATTCGACCCCTAGACCAGTTTTTAGTGTATTTTAAGGTAGTTTAAGTAGAGAAATGATATATTAACTTATCATTATGATAGAGAAGAATGGAGAAGACATTTATGTGTCAAGGAGAAGTAGAATCGACTTTCATTAGTCGGGAAAGAGTAGAGTTAGCTATAATTCTATACCGCGAGGGTATGTAGTAAGACTTTGAATAGTCTTGGAGATGTATCACTATGTTATTAAGTATACTCACTAGCTTAATGCTAATGTATATTATTGATTGTTATGTTTGTAGGTAAAAAGGATCTCGAATTTGCAAGGCAAGCATAGGAAGAATGGATGGGGACCTAGATATGAAGTTAACCCTTTTGTAACGAGCTTCCGCTCTAAACATGTTAAATGTTATTTTAGTAGAAGTAAACGATAACTCCCATTTTGGTTAAGTTATGTATATATTGTAGAATGTTTAAAAAAAAAAATTGTGTGTTTAAAATCCTAGTGTTACAATTGGAATCTTTCTCCTCGAATGAACAATCCATTGCTAAGATATCATTTCTTCAAAATGCATTACATTCAAAAGAAAAGGATATCGAAGCTTTAACTCATAAGATTGATTCAATGTGGAAAATGAATGGTCCGGTTTTACCTAAAATCCCAAGCACTTCACATGAGGAGAAACGGAAATCTAAAACTCGTCAAAAAGATTCGAAAAATGATGTTAAAGTTCCATTCAAGGTTTACAACGGTAAATCTTCAAAAACATTTTCAAAACTCGTCTCCGAGTACTAGTTCTTTCCCGGAAAAGAATCAAAAGTATTCATCGAAATCACAAAATGATGGAATTTTTACAACAGCTCTGAGTTTTAAATCCAAAATAGACTCAAGCAAACATGTTGAAAAGAAAGCACTTTGTCCTCCAATGAACAAAAAGGAAACGAAAGCGTTCACTTATTCAATACCCGAGTTATTTGAATTTGCACCATCACACTTTAAATATTCGGTGCACAAAGTGAATAGTTTTGTTCCTAAATTTAAACAACGAACTTCAATGAAATCAAATGGTTTTGTACCAAGAAGTCCTTCACCAACTCTTAAACAGAAATGGATTCCAAAATCTACACCAATTTCAAAAACAAACACACCAATTTCAAAAACTAACACACCAATTACAATATCAACTACTTCAAATGTGTGTTTACCGAAGAAATGGAATTCATATTCTTTGCACATAGCTAACCAAAAAGGACCCAAAATGAAATGGGTACCAAAAGCAGTTTGTTTTGATTGTGCAGAACCGTAGATCATCAAGATGACTCCGGAATACCTCAGTTTCGGACTCGAACCTCATGGAAGTGCTTACACGAGATATCATGAAAGATTGGCACACGACGAATTCAGAACAACTCGGTTTCGAACGCAATCCTCAAATGATTTAGGCTTTCAATTATTTCAAATTGAAACCCGTTCTAAACCCGAAAAATTACGAATTTATTGGTCTAAATACAAATTTAATATGATGAATGTGAATAGTAGCGGATTTTCAATCTCGACTAGAACTAACATATTCAAAGTAGAGTAAATTACATAGATCGTCCCTAAGGTTTATATGGAATTACGGTTATCGTCCCTAAGTTTGAAAAGTTGCATGGATGGTCCCAAAGTTTAGACTAATTACGGATTTCGTCCCTAATTTGGACGTCCGTTAATTTCACCGTTAGGGTTCCCTCACGTGTTAAACACGTGAGGGGTATTTTGGTCTTTTCGCATTCTCAATAAATCAAATTACAGTCTCTCTCTTTCTCTTTTCTCTTTCTCTTTCTCTTTCTCTTTCATCCCACCACCACCAACAAATTAATTTCAATCCAAATCACCCAAATCACCATTACCCAATTTCAAATCCATACAAAAATCCCACCATCAAAATCTCACTTAATTAATCAATTTAGACTCTTTTTTGCAAACTGAAATCTATTTGACCAAAAATGGAGCCACCACCGAACCACCACCGACCACGACCACCGAACCACCACCCTTACCCACCCAAGGTCCGTCTGATGTGCAGCTACAACGGTGCTGGTGATTGCCGCCGGTGGATTGACGGCTACTGCAGAAACTGGCGTCGGAATCTCGACGGTTTCCGGCGTTGAAATTCCATGGATCTATGGGTGTTGGAGTGGTGAGACGGTGGTCAGGGGCGGAGCGCTCCGTTGGATCTGATTTTGGCAAAGAGTGCAAGATGAATCTGATTAGGGTTTATTTGAATCTGATTTTGATTATGAATTTGATTTTGATTATGAATCTGATTTTGGTTTATTTGATTATGAATCTGATTTGAATTTGATTAGGGTTTATTTGAATCTGATTTTGATTATGAATCTATTTTGATTATGAATCTGATTTTGGTTTATTTGAATTGAATTGAAATTGAAATGAAATGAAAATGAAAAAGGGAATTGATTTGGGGGAATTGAAATGAAAATAGAATTGAAATGAAAATCAGATCGGGAAATGACTAAAATACCCTCACGTGTTTAACACGTGAGGGAAGGCTAACGGTGGAATTAAACGGACATCCAAATTAGGGACGAAATCCGTAATTAGTCTAAACTTTGGGACCATCCATGCAACTTTTCAAACTTAGGGACGATAACCGTAATTCCATATAAACCTTAGGGACGATCTATGTAATTTACTCTTCAAAGTATTATATTTGTGTTTTATAGTATTTTCGTAATTAACAAGTGTTTTCAAAATGTCAAATCTTTTCAAAAACACTTGTACGATCAAACATGGAGAATCAAACGTTGAGGGGGAGTTCATACAATCATTTTTCGAACTACCTCCTAGATCTTTCAAATGAGCTTCAACGAACAATTTTTCAAATAAATATTTCGACATGCAGTATTCGAATGTATTTTCGAAAAAGACTTCTCATAACCAAACATGGTGTCATGCATATGTTGAAGGGGGAGCGTCTTTTCGAAAATATTGTCATGCGTATGTTGAAGGGGGAGCGTCTCTTCGAAAATATTGCAAACTTTCGAAGTTACTTTGTAAATGTTTTTCAAAACAATTTGGCAAAATGTTGATGCACCTTGAGCGATTTTCAAAAAGCTACCTTTTTCCTATAGTCCAACCAGAGCCGGAGGGACTTACCCAAGGAATCACTTTCGAATGTGAGGGTTATTTAGGTCTAGGATTGGAGTTTAAAGGTGCAAAATCAACAAAAAACATCATTTTCAAAATGCCAAAATGAGGGTGGAGTTGAATATTATGAGAGGTTGAGTGAGGAGTGTGTGATACGGTTAAAAGAATGAGAGACCGTTTCTTCGCCAATTAAATCGCCGGGTAGCCAAGTTTCTATCGAATTTCTTGTGTTGATTTTCGATATTGAAAAAGACATCATGGACCCAGTGATGCAATGCACATATACCTCATCGCCACTCAAATTCTTCACAAGAATTTGTTTCAATATACACGGAGAAGTACCACATTTCTATCATATTCTCACTCGGAGAATGTTGATATTGAAACACGAGAAAACCAACTCCATTTCTCGATTTCATTTCATACACTATTGAGTCTAGCGCCAAAATGTTAAAAATTTTCTAGGATACGAACGAATTTGATAAAAGCATGTCTTTGTGATATCGCTCGGAACATTTGTAGTGGTATCAACGATTTTGGTATTTCACAATGATCGAATGGAAATCCTACCAATGCTAACGCTTTTCCAACATTGAACGTAGGCCACACAATCGACTTCTTTTGTGATTTTGATTGTTGTGTTAACGAGCAATCTAAGTGATCTCGTAGTTACTTACCCAGTTTCACGCTCATGGACGCTATATGAGAATACTATTTGGGTACACGTTTACATGATGATTACAACGAGTCATAATCATCATGAGGGGGAAGAACGTGTACCAAAGGGAAAAACATGTGTAAATGGTTTCCCAATGGAAGAACGTGAAGTAAAGAAGTGTGACAACCGTCTAAATTTCAGGTGATTTTCAGTTACTAATTCGGTTCGAAACTCTAGTTCTCTTTTATCGTGTTCATATTGTTCGGGTTCATTCTGTTGTACTTGTAATTGTCGGAACCAATGTCGGAATCAAAATATAAATCCTAACACCAAATAATCAATACAAGAACTTGACTAAGTTCATAACGGTAACTAAAATGATTCTAGTCCTTAACTAATTAACGGAAAACAACAAAACGTCAAAAAGCTGGACTTTGCCATTCAGCCGGCGGCTGAATATATCCAGCCGGCGGCTGAATCCCGCTGTCCAGCTGGATGATGACTCATTTTTGCATGAAACGGGATTGGACCAATTTTGTTTAGCTCGGGACTGGGCAACTTTAACTGCATTTTTGCTTCCCAAGAGCAGAAACATCACTCCTTTTCCCACTTCAATCCATTTTCATTTTCATTTCAAATTTACAAAACACACACACACACACTCACACTCTCTCTAAACCCTCTCTATTTCTCAAGAACACCAAAAACAAAACAGAAACATTTCATCAAAAATCAGCCACTTAAACATCAAAAATCAACCATCCAACACATACAAATCGTTCTAGGAGTTAAGGGTATTCAAGGAAAAGGTTTAAATCGGGTTTTCAAGGAACTTTTGGAGCTAAAACTCATCCAAACCATCACATCTCTTTTTCCTTCGGTATAACACTTTCTTTTCACTATTTTTATACATATTTTTACTTGCATGTATCATCTATAACCCGGAAATAAGTTTTATAAACATGCAAAACGTTTTCTAGCTTAAAAACGAGTTTTTATGTTAGATCTATATATTTAACATGTAAATCTAAAAGAAAATAGTGTTTTTACCTCAAAAATACTTATGTTTAAGTTATAACAGCTTGCATGTCGAATCTACCCGTTAAACAAGCTTAAAATCGAAGAAACAAGCAACTTAAAAACTGGCCGAAGCCTTTTGGCAGGCGGCTGAAGGATTTCAGCCGACGGCTAAACGTCAGCCGGCGGCTGTTTTCCTCCAGTCGCCGCCAGAATGGCCCTGTTCGCTATTTTTGTCGTATTAAAGGTCGTAAACTTGATTTTAAGCTAAAATAATTAATCACAGAACATATACATCATGTTAAGCTACTGTTTTGACTTATATATTGTTTAAAAAGGGTTTTTGGACTTGAAACTTGTGTATTATTGATTTAAACGTTGTATTGAGCATTTTAAAGCGGGAAAGTGTTTTGAAAATGGATATAATTTTTATTGCGCGGAAGCGCTGCCCAATTATCACCGTAAATAACATTTCAAATTCAGAAACTTAATAACTTCGAGACTTACACACATTGACTTGGAACTTTGACACTTTTGGTACATAATTGGACATTTCGGACTATAAAACGTTCACGATCACATGAACCTTACAAAATTTCCGTAATAAACTTTTTGGGACAGAATCTAAGTATTATAAATTGAGACTTAAGAATGTTAAATTGAAACTTAACAGAACTCAAATTATACTAATACAACTTATACCACATTCCGGTGTTCTAGGTCGTTTGTGATTCCCGACGCGTTCCGCCTCTCTTTGTGCTAGTTCATATCTCTCTTCGCAAACCGTGAGTTACAACCCCACTTGTTTTTACTTTTGTACTTTTAAAACATTATTTGGGGGAAACATAAGATCATGTTTTGTAACTGTTTACACTATTTGCCAACTATTAAACATTTAGAAACTTGATACATTTGGTACTTACTGAAACGTGTTCAAAACTCTGAAACATTTTAACATTGGAACTGTTCAAAACTTGGTACTTTTGCAACTTATTTGGAACTATGGAACTGTTCAAAACTTGGTACTTGTACAAACTATTATGCGTATTTGTGTTATTGCCTTAGCGGGTTAACTAAACTAGGATACTTGTTAGCGACCAATCCTTGATGGATATATAAGCCCGTAAGAGTTCAGTACAATTTTAGCAATGTTGTTCAATTGCCCGTTTTTGGTTCAAGTTCACTTATACACTATTAGCATTAGCCGTTAGTCATATGAGTATCGATACTTAGGAGCGATCACTTCTTACTAAGGGTTAGCGTCCCAAGTACATATTACTACCACACTGGGGTTCAATCAATTAAACATTTTTGGGCTAGTTCAGGACCATACAATCGGTTTAGTGTATACTTACTACTTATATTATGCCAAGTGATTGTTACGAGTTACTATTTAGTTAAACACATATCCCATACGCATATACACACTTTTAGCGCCTGGATTCCGCTACAACTTTACTATACGAGTTTATTTAATTACTTTACTCGCGTTCGTACAAACTTTTACTATTTACATATATGTTCAAACGTCGATTCGTTCTTTTACTCATGACGTCAATATATGTTTGGTAACTTACTATTTTTGGCAACTTTCTATTTTTAGAAACTTTATCGAAACTCTAAACTGTAACTCACTCACTACTTTATGTAGTTGACACTTTATCTTATGTTTCAGGAAATTAATGTAAGTGTTCGGAATGCATGGCAAGGAGGGTCGATGTGGTCACGTGAGGCGTTCTTTGGGAAAAGACCTTTCTATTTTGGGAATTTTGTTTGAAACTTATATTTGTACTTTAAGTTAAATCGTGAACTACTTGGTTGCTTTTAAATGTTGAATCTTGAACTATTTTATTTTAAATTGAAATGACTTGAATCGTTTATATTTGCTTATGACCGTGTAATGATATTTCCAGCTCTCACATTCCGTGTTTCCGCTATAGCGGGGTGTGACAGACTTGGTATCAGAGCACAGGTTGTAGTGAAAACGGTTTTAGAAATTTCTAAAAAGCTTTTGAAACCAAACTATAACCAAGGCTTTTCGGAAAATCATTATGGGTTCAAAACTTTAGTGAATTAATTTTGCGATTGCATGATTATTTTTAACTACGCATGGCCTGATCACCCCTGCCTAGTTCAAAATGACTTATGCAAGGACGAAACGTAATTTCTAAGGACAAACGATTTTGAGTCAAAAAAATTCCCGGTCTTACTATTCCCAACCTCACGTGATCGACCCTTACCTGCATTCCTTACTTATTTTCCTTTAGCATACTCTTGTTCATGTACTTACGAAACTTTTTACGTCGCAGATCCGTCATGTATCAATCGTCACGTTCGCACTCTCTTTCACGAGCCGTCTCTCCACTGCACGAACCGTCTGAGGGCCATACGGCCTCCGAGAGTCAGCGTCACCAGACGACTGACCCAACGGAGGACACGTCAATGACTATCAGCAGCAGTAACGGGTCTAATCCGAGGACGGTGTTTCCTCCTCCCCGACCGGCACCCGTTACAGCACCACCTCAGCCCCAAGGGCCCCGCGCCGGGATGGCCGCGCGTCAGCAACCGGACCCGTTCCGACCTGCACCCCCTCAGTCCTTCGTGGACCCATACGATCCCGCCATGCGCACTCCGGTCATGGAGCACTACGCGTGGGAACGTCACTTCATGGAGGAGAGGCGACGTGCCCAGGAGGCCGGAACCTCCCGACCTATGTTGCCACCCACTCTTCAGCCTCCTCCACCGGCTGCATTTCTCCACCTACACCGCGAGGTTCGGGCCCTCTCCGAGGAAGCCCGACAACAGGGCCTCTACCTTTTCGAAGTCTCTGACGCCGCGCACAAGCTGGCGGAACAGTCGATCCGAACTATCGCATCGGCTCGAGCCACTGCACGTACTGTGCAGCGCCTTGTCAGCACGTGCTTTGTCCTAGGGGCTCTGGTAGTGGCTATGGTAGCCAAGGTGTTTCTGGAGAGGCGCCATTAGTTCGTTTCCTTTATTGTACTGTAGGCCGAGTTGTAATTTTCACATGTACACAACTTTGGGCCATTTTCTTTATTTCCTTATGTATTGTACTGTCCTTTCTTATTTTGAACCTTGTACTCAACTCTTTATTTTAATGAATGAAGTTCCATTTATTATTACCTATTGTTACTTATCTTGTGATCTTGTACTGTGTTGAACCATCTTCTTACGTGTGAATCTTTTGAAACTTTGTCGTGCGTGTTCTATCTGATCTGTTACCTTACTCTTGCGTGATTGTTAACTTGTTCATTGAATCATATTCTTTCATACTCTAATCGTGCGTTTCTAAACTAAATCTGTTGTCTGTTGTAGAATCATGGCACCCCGTACCAATGCCGCGATCATTGCTGAGCAAGTGGCCGAACAGTTGCAAGCAGCGATGCCCAATATGATCGCCCAGATCACTGCGGGAATCAATGCTAACGTCAACACCCACCAGCAACAGCAACAACAGCAACAGCAGCAACAGCAACAACAGCAGCAGCAACAGAACAACCACCAGAACCAGAACCAACAACAACCCCCGAACCCACCAGCCTGCACCTACAAAAGCTTCATGGCTTGTAAGCCTAAGGAGTTCCATGGCACGACTAGTGCCGTAGGCTTGGTATCCTGGTTTGAGAGCATCGAGTCGGTGCTGCACATCAGTGGATGTGCTGAGGCCATGAAAGTGCAGTACGCCTCCTGCGTATTGCATGGTAAGGCACTGACATGGTGGAACAATGTGGTCCGCAACAGGGGACGTGAGACCGCTAACGCTCTCACCTGGGAATAATTCAAAACCCTCGTGATTGAGGAGTACTGCCCCAAAGGGGAAATCAAGAAGCTCGAGGCTGAGCTCTGGGATCACCAGATGGTCGGAAACGACATCGAAGGGTACACTGCCCGATTCCACGAGTTGGCTCGATTGGTCCCAAGGCTAGTAACTCCGGAAGAGAACAAGATCGACCTGTACATCTCTGGTCTAGTTCCTGAAATCAGAGGAATGGTTCTCACTAAGGAACCCCAGACTCTCCAAAGCGCCACCATCCTAGCTCACCGCCTCACGAGCAACCTACTCACCACTCCTGCCTCATCCAAGAAGGAGTCGGGTGAGAAAAGGAAGTCTGACCAGACCCCGAGGCGAAATGACCGGAACAAGAAGAAGAAGACCACCTGCAACCTTGCCATAGCAGCCATAGCACCGCCACCGCCACCTCCACCAGCTGGAAACCGATATACGGGGACGAACCCCAAGTGCAACAAGTGCAATTTCCACCACCTCGGTAACTGCCCCGTGTGTCTAAAGTGCCAGAAGGAAGGACATTTCTCCAGGTACTGCACGGAGAAGTTGGCAGCTCCAGGTCCGAAGCCGGTATGCTTCGAGTGCGGAAGTGATCAGCACTTCCGGAATGCTTGCCCCAGACTCCGCAACGCCCAACCTAACCGAGGCGGGCAAGGCCGAGGACGTGCATTCACACTCACAGCTGAAGAGGCACGACATGATCCGAACGCGGTGAACGGTACGTTTCCTGTTAACAATCATTATGCATCTGTTCTGTTCGATTCTGGTGCCGAAAGGAGCTTTGTGTCCTTAGAATTTAGACCCCTTATTAACTTAGGATCTAAGATTCTTAAGGATAGCTTCACCATAGAGTACGCTAACGGTCAGGAGTTCGAAGCTAAGGATATAATCATAGGATGTTCCATATGCCTGTCCGATAAAACTTTTCCTATCGATTTAATCCCTATCGAGCTGAAAAGCTTTGATGTCATCGTCGGAATGGAATGGCTCTCTCGTTTCCGAGCCGAGATCGTCTGTTTTGACAAACTCATTCGCATTCCTCTTTCCGACACTGAAACTTTAATCGTTCAAGGAGACAAACCCGGACGTTCACTCCGTCTCGTGTCGTCCATCAAAATGCGTAAGTACCTCGAGAAGGACTGTGACGCATTCCTTGCCCACGTTGTTGAACGTAAACCCAAGGAGATCCGTGTTCAAGATATCCC